>CM053596.1:12667189-12723106 GCA_028646575.1 Pseudocheirus occidentalis | reverse complement strand
TTTTGCTTCCTTTTCCTCATGTTGGCCAGTCAATTAATTGGTTGGGTTTTTTTTTTTTTTAGCTTTGTGAAACTCTGCTTCTAGGGGGGAAAGCTCTGTTCCAAATTGCTGGGATTTTCCCAGCTGCTGGAGCTATTAGGGGGGTGTTGCAGCCTCCCCTAGCTTTGGCTAGCTGAAAGAGCTCCCCAGGACCACCACCCAAGACTACAATCTGAATCCAGGCCACTCAATGCAAGAGCACTTGGCCCTGATCAATCGGCTCAGCCCCACTGCGGGATCCATAGGCCAGGGGCTCTGAAGCAACCCAGTGGGGGCATCTGCCGGTTACAGCAGTTCCTGCCTTTCCCCCACTGCTTCCTTGCCCCGGGGGTAGATTGGCCAAACTGCTTTTCGTCCCCCAAATTTAGCTTGAAAGATTCATTCACTTTCACTGACCTTTAATCCTGGCTTATGCAGATTGCTCCAGGTGCTTTAGATTTTCTCTGAAGTAGACTCGTGCTGTAGCTTGGGAGGCTTGGCTCCTCCCGGCTGCCCTGCAGCCTGGCCACATGGTGGTTTCAGGCTGGGCTGGTCTCAGCTCCCAGCCTGGGATGATCCCCTCCTGCCAGCTCCCTTTATCTAATCCCTATTTTTCACACCTTTCTTTAATCCCTGTTTTTCACACCTTGGTAGATGTGGAGTTGCTGGAGGCTGTATCTCTTCTCTGTTGTAGACTGGCTGCGGCTCAGCTTGGCTCCTTCCTACCACCCCAGGGCCTGGCCGCAGGTTTCAAGCTGGGCCAGCCTTGGCTTGCATCCGGCTGTGATGATTCCCTGCTGCCCAGCTGCCTTCCACGAGAGATGTGTTTTTTGTATTTTTTGAGTTTGAGAGTCCTAGAATTTGTCCAGCGTCATATTTTTATGGGTGTTTAGGGTGGCTGCGTGGGAGCTGTGGGAGGCTGCTGCTTCTACGCCGCCATCTTTGCCAACAAACATTTGCTAGTTAGGAGGCAGAAGAAAACCCCAGGAAGCCCCCAACCTTTCTGGGGGAGTCTGGGTTTGAATCCCCAAACCCTCAATCCTGCATGGCATCTAGTCCTACTCCTGGTTTTACCTAGCAACTATTCTCAAAGAGTCAGGTGTCCCCCTAGCACTTACACTGGATGTTCTGTGTGTTCTAATGGGCCCCTCAGCTCTGACATACCAAGTTCCATGGGTCCTCCAAGCTCTGTCATCCCATTTCCTAAGAACTCTCCCAGATGTGACATTTTATGTTTCAAGGACCTTCCAGATATGACATTCCATGTTCTAAGGGCCCACCCAGGTCTGACATTGGATGTTCTGTGTTCAAGGGGGCCTTTCATTTCTGACATATATTATTCAAGGGGTCTTCCAGCTGTGATGTCATGCTTTAAGAGTTCTCCCAGCTCTGACTTTCCATGCTCCAAGTTCTAGGGAGCCTTCCAGGCCTGGCATTCTGTATGTTTTATGTTCGAAGAGCCTTCTCAGCTCTTAAATTCTTTGTTATATTTCTCTTATTTTGGATATTCTGTGTTCTGATGGCATTCTCACTTCTAACTTTTTTTGTTCTGAAATTCCATGTTCCAAGGATCTTCCCAAGTCCAACATTACATATTGTATGGACCTTACCAGAACTGACATTCTGAGTTTATAGTCTAGGAACCCTTAAGGCTGGGGATGACATTCTAAACTTCATCTTCTAAGAACCTGGCTAGCTTTGACATTTGTTTCTCTTAGATTTCTCTCTTATTTGACATTCTATGTTCTAAAGGCCATCTTGGTTCTGAGAATCTGGATTCTGTGTTTTAAGGAACCCTTTAGCTTCAGCATTCATTCTCTTTATCCTATGGTCTAAACTCCCTCCCAGTGTTACCATTCTACATCCCCCGCCCCGGTCACCAGGGACTCCATAGTCTTGATTTTTTCAAGCTCTCAGGACTCAGGTGTCCTTGGCTCCCAACCTTTGGCCCCTTAGGAATGCACATTTCTTGATTCTCTGAGCCCCTCAAGATCCAAGGTGTGGAGATCCTCCAGCCCAGACTCAAAAGGAGTGTTGATACCTCGTTGGTCTCTTGTCTCCTTTGGAGTTAATTCAACTTCAAGTTTAAAGGAGAGGGTTAGGGGACATCTTTAGCTTATTCAGAATTCAGCAACTTACACTCATAGAGAAAGGACACATCCTTTTTGTCAACAAACACCTGCTTGTCAGGAGGCAGAAGGAAATACCAGGACCAACCTTTCTAGGGTGCTCTGGGATTGGGTCCCCCATTCCTTACCCTTCATGGACCCTAGTCCTAGCATCCAGCAACCATCTTCTCTGAGACTCAAGTGTCCTCCTGATCCACCTTTGCCCACTCTGACAGAGTGGGGGTATTGCTCTTCTCTTAGTTTGGTGGTCCAGTGGATCAAACCTGGGGTCTGTAGTCAGGAAGACCTGAGTTCAAAAGTGGCTTCTGACACTACCTGTGTGATCCTGGGAGTCATTTAATCTCAGCCTGCCTCAGTTTCTTGAACTGTAAAGTGGGGAAAATACCAAATACCTCCCAGGATCAAAGGAGACACTATTTGTACAGCCCTCAGCACAGTGCCTGGTGCATGTAGGTGGTTACTGCTCATTGCCTTTCTTTCCTTCATTGGAGATTCCTGAGTGGAGGGGAAGGGGAGGAGAAATACAGCCAGACCTGCACTTTGGGAAAATTACTTTGGCATGATAATTATTTGGACAATGGATTGGAGTGGGGAGAGCCTTGGGGCAAGGGGTCCAATTAGAAGCTACAGTTCCAATGAGAAGTGAATCAGGACTGAACTAAGAATGTTCATCTATGAGTGATGAGAAAAAGACATATGCAAGGGATGTATGTGAAGGCTGAAACCAGATTTGGTAATGAGTTGGGGTAAGTGGGAATGAGGAGTCAGGAGGGACACCAAGGTTGCAGGGCTTGTGACCATAGAGGGTGACGGCGGTGCCTTGACAAGAAGAGAGGAGTTCAGAAGAGGAGAAATTGATTCACAACAACAAATCACAGAACTATATTAAGTAGTACTTCATGTGTGCAAAGGCCTGTGTCAAGCCCTGGAGAAAGAAAGAAAAGAAAAAGCAGCCCCTGTGTTCCGGGAGCCCACATTCTGAAGGGGAAAACAGCATGCAAATAAAGGAGGTACATTCAAGATGTTGTCTGTCCTTTGTTTTTGAAGAGGACCAATGACATCATGGGTGATGTCTTGAGCCATGTGTGAATTAGATTTAAGTGAGGTAGAGCTGCACAAAGTCATCGACCTCATTGAAATCCAGTGGCTAGACAAAAGTCAGGATGATTGGCGATCAATGGAATACAGCATATGACCATTGTACCTTCAGTGTCTGACCAAGCTCTAGCCACTCTATGACTTGTTCTCATTTGTCCATTAAGCCAGAGGGAGTCTTTACATGCTTGAGAGGGGAAGACACTCTTCTAACTCATCAATGGGCATGAGGCCTGTTGATTACCCTCAACCTGGATACATATAGCATTGATGGTCTAGAAAGGAACTAGGTGGAGTGACTGGAGGTCATAATAAAGATGAAGAACAGGGTGAGGGGTCATAAGGCAGAGGGAAATAAAGAATGATGAAAGAGAAGAGCAGATAAAGGAATGTCAGAGTTCATAAATGTGGAAATGGAAGAGTTGGGGGGTGATGGTGAGGTCAAGTGAAGAGCCATCTCTGTGTAGCTGAGTTGGGGTGGCTACTGGTCATGGGAGCCACATAAGATAAGTAACTGGGGAAATAGATTTTGAGGGAGCATCTGTATTTATATTGAAGTGTGAAAAGGACATGAGTTGAGAAAGAAATAATGGCTATGAATTCATCAAAGAATGAAAGAGAATGTTTTGGGGACAGTCACCAGGACATGGGTTGAGTGATAAACTTGGATTGAATGAACTTCACAGGAGGAAAGTTGCTGAGTGATGGCAGTAGGGGGAAAATCTTGAAACATTCATTGGGAGCAATGGTTATTCCCTTTGGTGAGGGTTATTCCTCCCTCACCATGACCTTGCCTTGACCATGGTGTTGGGGTGTGTTAGTAAATGGGCCATGTGGCAAGGGAAGCAGTGACACCAGGAGGGAGCCTGGTGTCAGAGAGTGCCAGAGAAAGGAGAACAGTGTGAAAAGGCTGCTGCTCAAGGAGAATGGAGGTTGAGAAAGGAGCATGAAGGTAGGCAGTTAAGAAATCAGAGGTAACTTTGGAGAGGGCAGTTCCAGCTAATTGAAGAAGTTTGAGGGAAGATTGCAGAGGACTGAGAAGAAAGGGGGAGGAGAGGAAGAGGAAGAATCTAGTCAACAAATTTTTTCAAGAACCTTAAGCAAGAGGGGAGGAGTAGGAGTGAGAGGGAGCCTAGGCATAGAGTTACCCCCCGCCCTCCAAAAAAAGAAAAGACAGTCCTTGAGAAGCAATTTTTTAAATACACAGGAGACAACATAGGGAAGGTTAGAGGGAATTATGGATAAGCAAGACAGCTTTGAAAGTCACTTGCTTGGTTGATTATCTGCACACACACACACGCACACAGAATGACTAGCCCATGTGTACTATGGGGTATGGATAGATGGAGAGATAACTGGCATTTGGCCAACTCCATCTCCAAGGGAGGCTGATTTCTACCTTTGTAGAGGGCAAGAGGAAGATCGTAGCTCGAATCCTTCACTCTCCTTTCTCCATACAGGGTCTTGTGGTTGAATTATATTCCATTAATTATATAATATCACATGTTCTATTTATAAAAATTAGATATTTTGTATCTATAGAATTATTCTATTGTTATATCACATGTTCTATTTATAGAATATGAGATATTACATTATATCTACCTACCATCCCTCAAATACTGGTAGCCTATAGTCATGTTCTCTTTTTTAGAATCTTTTTAGAATGTCTCCAAAAGAGAAGGTTTCTATGGCTTACTTTAACCAAGTCTAATTCCCTCTAGCCAAATGATGGTTACACAAAAATATAATCTCCCTTAGAAAGCAAACATGCTCATCCCAGAAAACAGTACATAGGAATGGGGGAGTTCTACAGATTAGAGTAGATGATAGGAAGCAGAAGAGTGAATGAGTTCTTTAACTCAGAAGGAAGAGAAAAAGATCTTAGCTCAACTGAGTAGAAAACATCTTACTGGGAAAAGTCTGTTTTTGTCAGTCTCCATGAGATGAGGATGCAAGTACTAGGAATTAAGGAATGTGTGTGTATGTATGTGTGTGAGAGTATGTATATGTGTGTGAGTGTGTGTATGTATATGTGTGAGTGCATATATGTGTGTATGTGTGAGTATGAATGTGTGTGAGTGGATGTGTATGTGAGTGTGTGTATGTGTGTGAGCATGTGTATATGTGTGTATGTGTGTGCGTATGTACTGTGTTAGTGTGTGTATGTGTGTGAGTGTATGTATGTGTGTGAGTGTATGTGTGGGGTTGGGGGGCAGTACTGGCTTTGCCACATGTCTGCAGCTCCAAGGAGTTCTCTTTTCTACCATTCAGCAGGCTGTATGTACCTTGCCTTTTATCCATCTGTCTTCAGTCCCCTGTTCCCACCAAATTCCTTATACTTCCCCGTGGTAGAGGTCTCTTAGCCCATCCACATTCACATCTCCCTCTGAGTAGGAAGCTTGCAGACTCCCAAGGCTAACCTTCAGGTTACTGCCATAAGTAACCTTTGCACAAGGGTGTTACATATAGTTGAAAAGAAAAGCCAGTTAGTTCTATATAACAAGCTGACAATTTTACAGGTGATCTTTCTTTTTCTACTATTCCATCATGTCTATGGAAATGCGCCTTTCATTTTGCTTTTTGTTAGGCTTGGAATAATTAAAATTCACAGAAGAAATCAAGTGGTCCTAACCTAAAGCAGAAAACAATTGAAACGCACACAGGGTGAACCCGGGGCGCAGAGGGGCGCTTCCTGGCCCTGGAGGCTTTTGAGTGAGGAAGAAGTGCTGTGGGCCACCATGCTGGGACATGACTTTGGCTTCTTGTGTTTATTTTTTCTTGAACCCAGCTGATTGAGCATCTGGAGATGGGATAGCCCAGGTTACCATCTTGTGGGCTTTGAAAGGTTGGGGTAACCATCAGAGGGCCAGTAAAAGGAGTAGTCAGTAACAGAATCTGCTTGTAGTCAAAGCCCCAGAATCCACGGAAGAGTCAGCCCTGCAGAACCACTTGCCTGCCAGTCCCAATCTTTTTTTTTTTGTGCTTTTTGGAGGGAAATTGGGGCTAAGTGACTTACCCAAAGTCACATGGTCAGTAAGTGTTAAGTGTCTGAGGCTGGATTTGAACTCAGGTCCTCCTGACTCCAGGGTCAGTGTTCTATTCACTTCGCCACCTAGCCACCCCCAGGGAGTATTTTTATCAGCATTCAATAACTAATGCCTGGGAGTTAGAATATACTCTAACAGTCACATGCCAGAAATAAGAAAAATGGAAAATATTGCCCTTTTTGCAACAGTGTGTATCAAGAAAGGAAACATGGTCAAAAAAAGCTTTGGGTGCTAAGTGGCGCCAAAGTGAACAGATCACCTGGAGTTAGAAAGACTCATCTTCCTGAGTTCAAATCTGGTCTCAGACACTCAGTAGCTATATGACCCTAAGAGAGTCACTTAACCCTATTTGCCTCAGTTTCCTCATCTGTTAAATGAGCCAGAGCAGGAAATGGCAAACCACTCCAGTATCTCTGTCACAAAACCCCCTAATAGGGTCATGGAGAGTTGGACATGACTGAAAAATGACTGGACAAAAAACAAAACAAAACTTTGTCATAGATCAGAGCTCTGACCCTCATGAAAGGTCCTGATAATGATCTTTCTGTTCATGAAATCAATAATTTTGTTGCCTTACACTAAAGTTTAAATTGTTATTTTAAAATCTTACTTATTGAGTTGGCAGTACAAATCAACCAGAGAGTGGAATGTTGATGCAGTCTTTACATTTCATTGTACCATATTTTTTGCAACCTCAAATAAAAAAATCTCACAATTAAAATAACAATTACTTTATATTACACACAAAATATATCAAAGTTATAATTTAAGAAAACAAGACCAAGTGGAGCTTACTTTTCAATTTATACCAGCCTACAACAATGTTTTCATATGAAAAATTGCTTTATACCTTTTTTGGGGGGGCAACTGTATATGACAATTTAAGCAGAAACATGAAAATACCAGATGAAAATACTGCAGTGTCATGTAACATTCCACTGTAATAGATAGTGACTTATGTCACAGAAGGTACTGTTTGTCCTACCCATGAGTGAGTTCACATACGTACTCTGATGTCAGCTTTGATATCAACAATCCTTTCTTTAGAAAGGAACAAGTTTGTTGCACTTACAGTCATAATATTTATCATTATGTTATATTTTTAAAAACAAAATTTGAGGAAACAGTGGTTTATTTTGTGAATTATTAAGAATTGAGATAAAATATGTAGAATTTTAAGGCAGCAAATGTTCATGCATTGAGGCCTGTCTTCCACATGTAGTATGGTGGTGGCTTTGTGTGGTTCTAAGGGAAGCAGAATAGAATATAGAATATATTAAAATTCTATAATAGAATAATAGATAATAGAATATCTCTAGTCTTTCCTCCCTCCCCTCCCCAGCCACTGGTCTCTAAAAGAGATTTTAATTCCTGCCAGGAGGGGAAGCAGAAGACTGAGGCCAAAAACTTGGCTACTCTGTTCTCAGAGAGAGGGAATACTGGACTGAAATCATACCTCTGTGCTAGCTTAAATATTGTTAGTCTAGGGGATGTGAGTTTCAGGTTGAAGCTAACCTCTGATTGCAGTTTCATTATTGGGGATCCCCAAACTCTACATCTAAGGCTTGACCCCTTTCCTCTCCAAATACCAGTTACATGATGAATATACATAGTAAATAACAAAAAAATTAATTTATACAAATCAGTAGAAAAATAAAACCTAGAGAAGGTGCACATAGCAGAACATGTACCACACAATATAGAGAAAAGGAACTCTCCCATTGGGAGTGAGGTAACTCAGCTCAATCGAGAGAATTCTAGATCTCACCCACAGTCTCTAGAGCAGAAAGCTAGGGGCCATGGTGGAGACTGCCAGGACCTCTCATGTCTTCCCAGAACATTATCCTTCATCACTGTGAAGTGGGATTGACCTCTTCTATCTTCTGGACTCGAAGCTTGAAGAGCACTCCAAGAAGGTTTTGCCAACTCTGCTCAACCCTCACACACGGCAGGCCGTTCATCTTTAGCACACCAATGGGCTTTGGGGCTGGGGTTACATTAGAAACGTTAAAAATTCTTAGAAGAGGTGGCTAGGTGGCTCAGTGAGTAGAGCACAGGCCTTGGAGTCAGGAGGACATGAGTTCAAATCCATCCTCAGACACTTAACACAAAACTAGCTGTGTGACCTTGGGCAAGTCACTTGCTCCCTCCAAAAAAGAAAAAAAAGAAAAAAGAAATTCTTAGAAGTCAATATAGTACATCAAAAACTGTTAAATGCTTAAGACAAAGATGATATGCTTTTAATATCAGTGTTTAAAGATTAAAACGTTAATATTTTAGTGAGAGCAAAAAGGTTTTTGTACCATTGAGAATAAAAGCTAATTTAAAAATTGTAAAATGTTCATTTCATCTTTATATCCTTTTAAATGTCTTTTTGTGTATGTTTCATAATGTACCATTAATGCAGTACTGCTGTTGTTTAGTTGTTCAGGTTTTTTTTCGGTCATGTTTGACTGTCTGTGACCTGACCCCACTGGGGGTGGGGGTGGGGATCATCCTGTACTGGATTCTGCAGAGATTTGCCATTTTCTTCTCCGGCTCATTTTATAGATGATGAAACCAAGGAAAACAGGGTTAAATGACTTGCCTAGGGTCACACAGTTAGTAAATGTCTGAGGTAGGATTTGAACTCAGGAAGGTGAATATTCCTGACTCAGGGCCCAGCACTGCACCCACTGCACCAGCTAGCTGCCTAGTATAAGCATATACACATTTTTTTTCCTGATGGAAGGGCACCACCAAAGTAGTTTGGGGAACACTGGTCTAGAACATTGCACTTGCCTGTGGTGACAGAGGTAGCTTGTGTCAGGTGCCAGCCAGCTCTAAGCCAACAGCTCCTTATATTGCTCTGATCCCTGCCTGCTTGTGGATTACACCCACTACTTCTAGTCCTCCCACCCCTCCAAAATGGAAAAGATGAGTTTCAAAACCTAAATTTCCTAGAAGGAGCATGTCACTTATGGGCTGCTTCTGTCTTTACTCGTTCCATCCTGCTGTTGGAAAGTAGACGCTTAATGTTTTTGACTGTGACTTTTTTTTCTCCCTCATGCACAGGACTTTTCAAATCCCATGGAAGGCCAGCTCCTTAGTGTTCTGGGACAGAAGGCCACTCTGCAGCCAAGGCACTCTCCTTGCCCCTTCCATTTCATGGAAGACCCTAGGGACCACCAGAAAAATCATGCCCAGGCAGCTTACAGGGCGATGGCATTTCGCTCCTGTATTAATTAACTGATTCATAGGAGTTGAATCAAGTGGGTGCAATAATTGAATTTGCCACCAGGTGCCGCCACAGCGGAGCTACCAGTCTGGTCCTCTTCAGTCTCTGGTATATGTGTAAGGCTACAGAGTTTATTAAGGACTGCAGTACCCGCACTGGCCACTAGATGCCCAGGTTAACCCAGTTACTCCTGCTGCCAAAGACTCCATCTCAGCCTCTGACGCTGTCAGAGGAAGTCACTGCTGCAAGGTCACAGGAAAAGGCTCCTGAAAAAAGCAGGGGAGAGAAGGAAGGGGAAAAGTGCAGGGCTGGTGATCATTGTAACCTGTCTCCTGGTCTGTGATGCCCAGCTTCTGCTGCCTCCCTCTGCCCTCCGGGGACTGTGGGGGTGTTTCCTGAACCCCAGCATCTCCACAGAGCAACATAAAAACGGACCAGGAAACGGTGTAGAGATTCTAAGCTTTCCCCGGGATGAGCTGTACCCTACCTGTCTGCAGCTCTCTCCATCCCTCCAAGCCCTAGCGCTGAGTTCTGTCCACCAGTCTGCAGCTTTCCCCATGCCCCCAGCCCTGTCGCTGAGTTCTGCCCACTGGCACCAAACCAAACAAGCCAACTCCCTCTTCTCTAGGATGACCTTTCAGGTTAAGGACACAAAGCAGGATTGGCATGGGTTGATGGGAAGAGGAGTGTTTTTGGAAGTCTTGACAAAGTACATAGAACAGCCACTTTCTACGTTATTGGTGCTTAGGTGCAATCATAGCCAGCTATTCCTTGAATTTTAGAGCAGTTTTACTCTATCCAGGTGTAGTGTGTGTGTCTCTCTCTCTCTGAGTGTGTTTACTATATTTCCACTTGTATTGATTAGGGAGGTGGCATATATACATATGATTTGAAATCAGACCCACCTCTGAGGAGAGAAAAATGACCATATGACACTAAGGGAGGCATGGGCACACTCCAGGGTGTTGAGAGGTTGGTGTTTTTTTTCCTTCCCTCTCCAAGAGTGGTTGTGTTGTTCAGTTGTGTTGACTTGGTGACTCCACGGACCACAGCACACCAAGACTGTCCATGGGGTTTTCTTGGCAAAGATACTGGAATAGTTCGCTATTTCCATCTCCAGTGCATTGGTAATCTTACCCAGGATCATGCAGCTAGTAAGTTTCTGAGGCTGAATTTGAACTCATGTCTTCCTAATTCCAAGCCCAGGACTCTATCCACTGAGCCGCCTTCTACTTCCAAGAGGGAAACTAGGCTAGAATTATATCTCTCCTTGCATTTCACCCCTCCAGCAATGCTGGTCTAGAGTACAAAACCAAAGCACTTCCTTAAAGAAGGGAGGGTCGTTCCAAACTTGTCTCTATCAGGTCTGCTTCTTTTCCTCCTTTGGTTACACAAAAAGCATGACAAATAGTGAAGAGTGAGTGAACCCTTTGAAGTGAGTGATCAGGAAAATTATACAGATTTGAGTATACCAGGAAACCCACAAGAGAGGAGCTGATGATGTTCAGTGACCTACTTCAAAGGGTTGTTGAGAGACGACTCCAATGAAATACTGTATGCAAAGTACATTTCCAAATTTATTGAGCATCTAAGTATATAAGTGCCAGATCTTGCTGTATGAAGGGAAGAACTGGCCAGTGGGGGCCCAATCCGTAAAGGATGCACAATGCACTCCTCTTAAATATAAACACGAAGGCTTGGTCAGCCTCCTTCCAGAAACGTGTGATGATGGCACTCTTTGCTCCCCAGATTCAGAGCATGCCCAAGTCTCCTGGCAGTTTCCTGTCCACTTGATGTCTATTGAAGAAAAGTCTTTTAATTAATTGCTGAGCCATACCGGAGTATACATAAAGAACAGCTCCCTCTCTTTCCTGGTAGTGAAGGAGGCAGAAGGGTTGCAAGCCTCTGGGTGGGGAGGGTTTTGTGACTTCCTCCCGCTTAGAACATTTTTTTTTTTGCTACCCTCTTTGTTGGTGGCACTCAAGTCAAACAGAACTATTGTGGATCCCACGATAGGGAGAAAATCTTTGCTGTCTGTTCTCTCCTATGGCTTAGAATCACTTCAAGATCAACGTTTTCTATCCCTGCTTTATCCACTTGTAGAAATGTAATGCCAGCACTTGTTGACAGCCTACTGAGAGAGGGGCTGGGGTGCTTGCCGCCTCTTTCTAAGGGTGCCCCCCCCCAGCTCTGGATCTTTGAGCTCAAACTGGGCTCACTTCTGAGGAGTAATCACGTCATCCTTTTCTGGAAGAGCAATTGATGTAGAGACCATGTGCAAACAGCTGTTGTTTCCTTCAAGAGCTCCTAGAAAGGGCATTCTGAGCGTGAAGAAGAGAGAGGCAGTGCCTTTTAGCTTTTTTTGGGGGGGGGGAAGGAGGAAGGTAGGACTGTTGGGGTTGAGTGACTTGCCCAAGGTCACACAGCTAATTTTTTGTATTAAGTGTTTGAGGCCAATTTTGAATTTGCGTCCTCCTGACTCCAAGGCAGGTACCCTATTCACTTTGCCACCTAGCCCACCCTGATGCAGTGCCTTTTGAACTTTAAACTTTTAAGCTGATATGCTACCAACCCACCTGCCAAAAGACCAATGTTTGGGCCTTTTTGGGACATCCCAAAGCACTGAGCTTTTCAACCCAGCTCCGAAATTCCCTCCCACCTCTGACTTTTCCCCTTCCTGGCTCTGTAATCCAGGCAGACAAGCAAAGGATGGGAGAATACATGGCTTGGTGGGCTTCTGGGGGAATAACTAATGTTCCTTTGGTGGAGTTGTCTCGGTCAGACTAGGAGTCCCCAGAAGGCAGGGCTTTTCTCCCCTCCACTGTGC
Source organism: Pseudocheirus occidentalis (assembly GCA_028646575.1). NCBI lineage: Eukaryota > Metazoa > Chordata > Mammalia > Diprotodontia > Pseudocheiridae > Pseudocheirus > Pseudocheirus occidentalis. The sequence continues at coordinate 12,710,770 of CM053596.1, read as the reverse complement.
TCCCTCAGGTGTGGGGCTCCCAGTCAGTGGGGGAGAGCTGTTGTTGGATAATGGAGGGCATTGGATACTGAATCATAGAATCTGGGCTTTGAGTCCTGGCTGTCCATTTTAGGCCCTCAGGCAAACATCCTTTCCCCTACAGTCCTTAGGAAGAGGGGGGTGAGCTGCTACGCATCGGGCTCTAGGCTAAGTGCTTTTTACACATTTTAACTCATTTGATTCTCACAACAGATCACTAGCTGCCACATGTTAATTCAACATGATTTTATTAAGTACCTACTCTTTGCAAAGCACTAAGTCAGGTGTTGGAGTTTATCAAGACAAAACCAAAAGAATCTTCAGTATTTCCATCCGTCAAATGGGTGCCTAAGGTCCCTTGAAGTTTTAAGTTCCATGATCTCTGGTTCTATATGTGTACCTTTCCCTGTCCCCCACCTATACCTCAAGGCAAGCCTTGACTTAGAACTCCAAAAAGGACTGTGATTGAGGCCCTTGGCAAGTGGCCAGACCTACCAGGGAAATGACTCTCCCTGAGGGTGACCCATGGCATGTGACCTCATCTCTCGACCCAATCCCTCCCAGGCTCACTGACAACCCCCCCCCCCCCAGCCAGAGAGCCAATGGCAGTAAAATGGCATCCGAGGTGGGGCCTGGCTTTGCTGAGATGCTGCGGGAGGGCATGTAATGCCAGCATTTTACAAAATGGAGCAGTTTTGCTGAGCTTTTCCCTCCTCTTCCTCCTTTGCCCCCCATCCCCCACTTCTTCAGTTCTTTGTTGTAAGGGGTGACTTTCTGGAAGCAGATGTGGGAGATCTGGAGACGTGGGAGGAAGAAAAACCAACAACATGAATAATCTATTTTTAAAAAAATAAATGGTACCTTGTAGGTGCTCCAAGGTCATCAAGGGCACATCAGCCTCCATTAGTCCTTCTAACCCCAGGTCCCACTGGCAGAGTAAGGACTCAAACCCAGACTGAGGTATTCTCAGCCTCAGGCTGCTTCCTTCCAGCTCCCCCTTCTTGTTCCTAGAAGATAACACTTCCCCTCTTCACCCTAATGTTTTCACTTCCCCCCAGGACTGTCCTGGGAAGGCTGAAGAGGCTGGGGCCAGAAGGTTCAGGGAGCAGCACCAAGACATGGAGGAGTCCAGCATTCATTGTGGGAACAAACTCTGGTGATTTAATGGGAAGTCTGTTCTTTTCTAGGGCCCCAAAGCCACAGTGAGAAGGGGCCATCGACCAGAGGGAACCTGGGCTTTTGAGGGCAGACTTAGAAACCTGAGAGTTCAGGAAGGATGATGGTGGGATATGAAGATTTGGGATGGCATTGCCTTCCCTCTTGGAGGGCTGGGGAGGAGGAGCTGGGGATCAAGGCCATTAACCATTCTCTATTCTGTATGCCTCAGTATGTGTCTGTGCCAGCCTAACAGCAATGTGTCTGTGTCAACCTGGTCAGTCCTTAGAACACAGAGCAAAAGGGGAGGACATTTAGAATCTGGAGTGTCAAGGTGGAAGGGCCCTTAGAACCTGAAATGTCAGAGCTAGGAGTAATCTTAGAACATAAAAGATCTTTTAGAACTTGGAACACAGACCACATGAAGGCAAGCCCTACAGAAAGACCACAGAAGATAAGGCACCTCTTCAGAGACCCAGGGTCTCAGCATTAGTAGAAGGAGGTGCAAAGGTGGAACTATTGCTTGTGACGGCTGTTGGGGCAGACTCCTCACTCAGAGCCCGTTCCAGGGCAGCTGGCAGGGATCTGAACAGTTTCTCCCTGAAGTCCCGGGCCATAAAGACATAGAGCAAGGGGTTGAGGCAGCTGTTGACAAAGGCCAGGGAGGAGGAGAGAGGGCTCAGGTAAGGCAGAACATCTGCCAGGTGTGGATGGTGATGGGTAGAAGTCTCTATAATGCCCACCACGTGGTAAGGGAGCCAGCAGAGGAAGAAGGCTGCCACCACAGCTGTGAGGATCTTGAAGGGTCGGCTGAACTTGAGGGTCTTCATTCTGCTCCAGAGCTTGGCTGTGATGAGGCCATAGCAGACACTAATGATGAGGAATGGAATCACAAACCCAAGGATGAAGCGGCTGAGAACCAGGGACTTGTGGCGGCTCTCAGTCAGGGCATCATAGTACTCATAATCATCTCCTGTCTCATTCCAGGGATCAAAGTCAAAGTAGCAAAAGGTGATTCCATTCTCTGTGTCTGTATTCCTGAAGATGAATGTCGGGACAGAGAAGGCTAGGGCAAAAGCCCAGGCCCCTGCGGCACCCAGGGCTGCTCGGGAAGGTGTGCGGTGATTCCTGGCCCACACTGGCCAGAGGACAGAGACACAGCGGTCAAGAGAGATGAGGGTCAGCAGGAAGACACTGGCAGACATGTTAAAGAGGGCCAGGGAGCTAATTAGCTTGCAGGGGAGCCAACCAAAGGGCCAGTGGGGCTGCATGACAGTACCAACAATGATGAATGGCAGAAAGGCAGTAAAGGTGAAGTCTGCTGAAGCCAGGTTGAGGAACAAGACAGTGGTGACTGTGCGGGTCATCCGGAAGCCTGCCACCCAGATCACCAGCCCATTGCCAGTTATACCCAAGACAAAGGATAAGCCGAAGATGATGAGAGCAATGGTCCAGAAGGCCTGGTGGATGGCAGATGGTGGTGACTGTGTGGGCAAGAGGTTGTCTGGAGCATCTGAAGGGAGTGCTAAGGAGTTCTCCATCATGCTCACACCTGGAACACACAATAACCATTAGATTGCAAGCCCCTTGAGGGTAGAGACTGGTTTTCCCTTTATTCTTCCTCCCCCCAGTCCCTGGCCCACAGTAGGTCTTTCATCAATGCCTGTTGACCTGATTGGAATTGACTGAGGATTTCCTTCCAGGCTTCCAACCACTCAACCCTATGCTCTCCCTGATCTGACGATTTGATTCTGGTTACTTTCCCCACTAGAGTCTCCCCTGTTAACTATGTCTGACCCTGCCCAAACCCTTCCTCCCTAGCATCGCTGATGCCCCATCTCAGAATTTGCAAGTGTCCCTTTTCCATAGCTTGTGAAACATCATATGGAGCCCTGGATCATGGTCTGCTGCAAATGCTTTCCTCTCTCTGAGCCCCATCAGTCCCATTGGAGTCCTGAGAGTGTTAGACTAAAGGATCTCCAGGGTCTCTGATTCTCTGATCTAGATTAAGAAATCCTTAGAGTGCCAGGCACAGTAGATACAAAAAGAAGCAAAAGATAGCACCTGCCCTCAAGGACCTTACAATCTACTGGGGGAGACAACCTACAAACAAATGTATACAAAGCAAGCTACATACAGGATAAATGGGAAATGACATTGTCTGTCCTTCGTTCTTGAAGAGGATCATGACATCAGGGAGGTGGTGCCCTGACTTGCAAGTGAATTGGATTTAAGTGAGGCAGGACTGTGCAGTCACCAGCCTCACTGTCTCCTCTGGAAACATCTGGGTCCAGTGGTCAGACATGGATCAGGACGACTGGAGATGGCTCCATATAGGAAATAATTAAGAGACAGAAGGCACTGGGATTAAGAGGGGATGAGGAAGGCTTCTAGGAAAAGATGGGGTTTTAGTTGGGACTTGAAGGAAGCCAAAGAGGTCAGTAGTCAGAGAAGAGGAGGGAGAGTGTTACAATCACAGGAGCCAGCCAGAGGGAATGGCTGGAGATGAGAGATGAAGGGTCTAAGGCCAGTGTTACTGCGTCAAAGATGTAAGAAGGTTGGAAAGGTAGGAGGGGCTAGGTGATGAAGAGCTTGGAAAGTCAAATAGCATTTTGTATTTGATCTTGGGGGCAATGAGAAACCACCGGAGTTTACTGAGTGGGGAACATGTGTGTGTGTGTGTGTGTGTGTGTGTGTGTGTGTGAGAGACATGATTGGACCTGAGCTTTGGGAAAATTACGTTAGTGGCTGAATGGAGGATGGATTGCAGTGGGGAGAGCCTTGAAGTGGGCAGTCTCACTAGCAGCTACCAAAATCAGCCCCGTGTGAGACAATGAGGGGTCCCCCACTAGAATGGGGACAGTGTCAGCAGGGAGAAGGAAGCATATTCAAATTGACAGGCCTTGTCAACAGGTTTGGGAATGAGAGATAAGGAAATTTAGAGAGCATTTAGTTCTGCCTCCTCATTTCACAGATCTAGTAACTGCGGTCAACTGACTTGTCTAATATCTCAAAACAGAAGCAGATACAGACCCTTTTGGTCTTCCCTAATTCCCACTCACATTAGTAGGTCAGATTTCCAGAGAGTGCTGATTTCTACTCTTGGTTCCTTCCAGGGGTAGCTCTGATGAGCTGGATTTTTAGGATTGTCCCTCAAGAGCCCCCATCAGTATGTTTTCAATTGATAATCAGCCAGGCTTAATTAGCTTCTTAGTAAATGTATTGAGTAAGATGAAATAGCAAAAACATATTTTCCTATAAATAAATACAAGATATGTAGGGACTATGGCCATAGACTTCATACGCAAAGGTGGTGGAAAATATTTGTAACAAAGGAGTAATTTCCCACTCTTGGTTACTGGGTGTTCTTTTGGTAGTATGCAGAGATTTCCTCCTAGGGGCAGCTCTCTGCTGGGCTCAGACTGTAGAAACCTTTGTCGAGCCTATAACTGAAATTCCTTTTTTATCAGTAACATCCTTGCTGCCTGAAGTTGCCTTGATTGTTCCCTGACTATTAACCAATAATCACATCCAACCATATTCTCTATCTTGTCAACTTGCCCTTCACAACATTTCCATCATCAACCCTATTTCTCCTCTGATGGAGAACTTGGCCCTTATGATGCTAGTTCTGGTCCTTACCACCTCTAGTCTACACTATTGGAAGAGTCTCATAATTGTTCCCCCTGTTTCCAGGTTCCACCTTCTCCAAGCTGTCCTCCACACAGATGCCAAATTAACAGTACTAGAACACATCCTTGTCCTAATCAAAAGTTTTCAATAGTTGCCTGTTGTCTATAGGATAAAATACAAAATCCACATTGTGGTATCAAAACCCCTCCAAAATCTGGTTCCCATCTACATTCCCAGCTTTTGGAATGGCTCCATATTAAATCATGTTTGCTTCTCCACACCAGGCTGCCTTTAGTTCTCACTTTCATCTTCTTCCCAATAGAACCTTGGACTCCATTGCTGGAACATCAGCTCTGTAAGAGAAGCTTGACCAGGAACTGGCCTCCACAATGCTTCTCAGTCATCTCCACACCATACCACTGTCGTTTTGCCGATCTCCACTTCTGTTGTGTGTTGCCTTCTCCTTTTGAACAGAAGGTCTTTGAAATTAAGGGATATCTCGCTGCATGTATTTCTGTTCCCAGTACTTAAAAATGTTCTCTGTCTGTCTCCCAATCACTCTCTAATACTTTCTTCTCTTTCTTTTATTCCTTCCTTCCTTCCTTCCTTCCTTCCTTCCTTCCTTCCTTCCTTCCTTCCTTCCTTCTTTCCTTCCCCTTTTTCCTCTCTCTTCTCCCTACTTCTCTCTTTTTCTTTCTTTTCCTTTGTTTCCAATTCTATCTCTTCCCTTCTCTCTCTCATCTCTCTCTCTGTCTCTGTTTCTATCTCTGTCTCTGTCTCTCTCCCCTCCATCCATCTTGCTTTCTCTCTGTTTCTCTTTCTCCATCTCTCTCCATTTCTCTATCTATTCTATGTCCTAAGATTCTTCTGGTTCTTCTGGTTCTGACCTTTAATGTTTGGTGTTTTAGTCCCTGACCTTTAATTTACTCATCTGTTATGAGATGTTGTTACTATGCACCCCTCCACCCATGCTTTTGCTGCTAAAGAGACAAAGACACACTGAAATGGTATTTCCATGCTATTAGAAGAAGGCAATACACACACACACGTCAAGTCAGGAAGCGTTGGTTAAGTGCCTACTATGTGGTAGCTGCTGTGCTAAATGCTGAGTAAGGAAATAAAATGTAATATGAAGTCATTTCAGAGAGAGAGAAGAGAAAGAGGAAAGAGAAGAGAGAGAGAAAGGGAGAAAGGAGAGAGACAGAGAGAGAAAAAAAGAGAGGAGAGAGAGAGAGAGAGAAGGAGGGAGAGAGGGTGGAAGGGAGGGAGAGAGAGAAAGAGGAGAGAGAGAAAGGGAGAAAGATGAGAGAGAGAAGAGGAGAGACAGACAGGGAAACAGAGAGAGAAAGAGACAGGGAGTGAGAGAGGGAGAGAGAGAGAGAGAGAGAGAGAGAGAGAGAGATAATAACTGGGGGTGGGGAAGATAAGGAGACACCTCATGTAGGGGATGGCGCCTGTGCTGGGCCTTAAAGGGAGTTGAGGACGTTATGAGATGCAGGGGAGTAGACACAGTACTCCAGACACAGAGGACCACTTGAACAAAGACCTGGAGACAGTATGCTGGGGGTGGAGAACAGCCTACAGACCATTTGTAATGGTGAGTTCAAGAAGGATAAGACTGGAAAGGTAGGTGTAAGCTAGATAGTCCTGGGCTCTAAATAGTGGGCTGAGGATTTTATACTTTATTCTATAGGTAACAGAAGGCCATTGAAGATTTTAGAGAAAGGTAATACTACAAAAAGTTCTGTTTCAAGACTATGGGTTTGGTAGCTATTTGGACAAATAGAAAAGTGGAGCCAGGGAGTCTAATTGGGAAGCTATTGCAATAGTTCAGGCCAGGGGTGATGAGGACCAGATACTGGTTTGAATGAGGGCTGGAGGGTGTGGGGAGGCTGTGTGAGTAGAAAGAATGCTGGAGATGAAGTGGAGGGAGAGTTGACAGGACTGAGAATCTGGCTGGATATAGTGGTTGAGGGTCAGGCAAAGCTCAAAGATGGCCTCCCAGGTTGAAATTCTGGGAGTGTGTTGGCACCATCCATGAAGATGAGCGAGTCTGGAGAGAGGATGTTTCAGACACGTTGAGTTTGAGAAGTCTGTTAGATGCCCAGGCAGGGATGCATAGCAGGCCATTTGGAAATATTGAATTATTGAATTGAATATTAATATTGAATTGAAGCTCAGAAGAGAGATTAGGGCTGGATGTTAAAATCTAGGAATCATCTAGGGAGATAATTGAACCCCTGGAAGTTGGTAAGAGTAATGAGAGAAAGGATGGAGAGGGAGAGAGAGGAAAAAGAAGAGAAAGGTAGAAGAAGAAAGGTAGAAAAAAGAGAAGAAAAAGAAGAAGAAGGAGAAGAAAAAGAAGAAGAAGAAGAAGAAGAAGGAGAAAGAGAAGGAGAAGGAGGAGGAGGAGGAGGGGGAGGAGAAGGGGAGGGAGGCAGAGGACGGGGTTGGGGAGGGAAAGGAGGAAGACAGAGCCTGGGGGAATGCCCATAGGGTAGGAAGATGATCTAGCAGAAGATACAGAGAAGGAGGTGTCATAGTGAGAGGAGGAGAAGCAAGAGAGAGACTTTAACCCTAATTCTAAGGCCCTAAGGCTCTAAGGCTCCTCCCAGCTCTGACATTATAGATTCTAAGGTTTTTTTCCCCTCAAAAATCTGGAAATGAAAGTCCAAAGGTTTTCAAGCTATATTTGGTCCTTTCAGCTCTTAAACTTTATATATTCTAAGGTCTTCTGTAGAGGCAGGGTAGTGTAATGGGTAATACTTGGGATTTAAAGTTAGGAAGACCTGGGTTTAAACCCTGCTAGCTGTGTGACCCTGAGCAAGTCATTTCAACTCTCTAAATCTCAGGGTTGTGTGTGTGTGTGTGTGTGTGTGTGTGTGTGTGTGTGTCCGTCTGTGTCTGTATGCTAAGTGAGGTGAGTGAAGGACTTCTAAGGCTCTCCAGTGTCTGGAGGCATAAAGACAGGAAAACAGACCCCCAAAACAACTTTCTCCTCACCTCTCCTCTTCCAACCCCCTTTCCTCTTGGAGAGCTGGTGTCCTGAGACTTCTTCAGCCCCCCCCCCCCCAGCTTCCCCAGTTTGGGTCCCCAATCCAGACTCACCATGTATATTGATGCCTTACTGACCTCTAGTCTCCTCTGGGAGTTGGTTCGGCGTTTGGTTAAGAGACAAGGAGGGAGTGTCCAGGACTGATCCACAGTTGCATAATTTGTGGTCAGAAGAGGCACACATCCCCCATCAGCACTTTCATGGAGGAGGAAGAACTCAGAACACGGTGCTTCTCCCTCCCAGGAGACTCTCAGATCCAGCCCCTAGCCCATAGGCCCTTGGGCCCTCTCAGGGTCCCTTCCAGGCACTGCCTCCTTTGGCTTTCCAGAGACACCGAGGGATGTAGGGCACTGAGAGAAAAGAAAAGGGAGATGAAACCTCAAGAGATCTCTCCCCAGCTTTTGTTCCTAGGCTCTTTGGCCTAGGTGTTCCCTGAGCCGAGGGCTCTTCTCTAGTCCTTTCTCCTTCTTCTCCTCCAAGGATCCTTCCCCCTTCCCCTCTCAACATTGGTTTTATTTTGGAACACTGAGGTTTTTTTGTTCCCAATGGGCGAGTGACTGGAATGTTTACCAGGAAGAGGTGACCAGAGGAAGAGGGAGGCAGACAGAGAGAAGGAGAGAATTAGACTCAGAAAGAGATACAGAGAAACCGAGACAGGGAAATACTGAGACAGAGAAGTCGAGATAAAAATGAGACACTTCCAAGAAACAGAGAAAAGCAGAGATGTGCACCCACAGAGATGACAGGTTGTGTCCATCCCCAGGTCTGAGCCTCCACCCGCTGTCATGTACTGTACTCCCCTGTACTCCCCTGTACTCCTCTGTACTCCTCTGTACTCCCCTGTACTCCCCTGTACTCCCCTGTACTCCCCTGTACTCCCCTGCTTCATCCGGATCCTGACCCTGGAACAGGACCTGGGAGGAGAGGGTGTCAGGACACCCGAGTCCCTGAGGGGCAAGGCTGGGAGGTTGGGATGCTTGGCTCCCTGGGGCTGCAGGGTATACGTGCTTTAAAGGGGGTGAAGGGTCTGGGTTTTTCACTCAGCACATAGAAAAAACTGTGGGGGGAGAACTCTGGATGTGGGAATGGAAGAAGGAGTAGGAAGAGGGCTGACTTGTGGCTACAGCTGGCCAGGGAATCAATCCCTCAGTTTGTCTGTCTGGCCTCTTAACATTTATCCCATTATATCCCACACCTTTCCCACTGATGCATCTTGCTTTTCCCCACCCATTCAGTCCTTTCTGGAGGAAAGAGATAGAACCACAGGAACAGAGACACAAAGAATAAGGCTGGGAGAAAGAGACAAAAGAGAGAGACAGAGACCAGATAGAGAGAAGAAATATCAAGACAGAACACATTAAGAGATATAGAGGACATTGAGGAGAAGGGAAAGAGAGAGAGTAAAGAAGAATAAAAGAAGAGGAAGGGGAGACGAGAGAGGAGACAGAGACACAGGTAGACAAAGACCGAGAGAAATACACACAGACACAGAGATAGTGAGAGAGAGAGAGAGACTGAGAGAGAGATGGAGTGAGACAGAGAGAAAGAGAGAAAGAGAGGGAGACAGAGAGGGAGAAAGAGAGAAAGAGAGGGAGACAGAGAGGGAGAAAGACAGAGTCAGAGAGAAGAGAGAGGGAGAGAGAGAGGGAGAGAGGGAGAGAGAGGGAGCCATCAAGAAAGCCCAATGCCAAGGCAAGGGAATGGGATGGCTATGACCCAGCCCCAGAATCTCCCACCCCAGCCCCATCTTTTTGAATCTCAGGAACAGAGGAGGAGAGCATTAGCCTGGATCCCCAAAGGATGGACAGGATGCCTGGGACCCCAGGGAGGCAGAGGCTGGGGGCCCACATTCCTGGGTCTCTGTAGGCGCCTGGCCCTGAGCTCCGGTTTTAGAAACATCTGGTTTTATACAGTTGCTCTGCCTCCCCTCCCCCCTCCTGATTCACAGGCTATCCCTTCTTCCCCTCCTCCCCTCCCCCTGCCAACCCCAGGGCAAGCTGAGTGGGTGACTGGACGCTTGGGTCTTGGCTCCAGGGTCAACTTCCGCCGGACTGACACAGCCTGACACGCTCCAGCCCTGGCCCCGATTTAGCCTCCGCCCCTGGAGAGTGTAGGAGGGAGAAAGGGAGAAAGGGAGAAAGAGGAAGGGGGGAGAGGAGAGAGAGTGATTAACTTCTGGCTTCATCTGCCTCCAGCTTGGGAAAAGTGTATCTGCTGCAAACAGTAGGAAAGAACTTGTCGGAGGCTCAGAGGAGCTCCTGCCCCCACCAGCTGAGAGAGACAGACAGACAGACAGACAGACAGACAGGGGAGAGAGGAAAAGTGAGGGGGAGAGGGAGGGAGAGAGAGAGAGAGGGAGGGAGGAGGGGGGAGAGAGGAGGGGGGAGAGAGAGAGAGGGAGAGACAGAGAGAGAGGGAGGGAGGGAGAGAAAGAGAGAATGAGAATGACTCACTTGGAGTCTGGGTCCTCAGGGTCATGGACTGGGGAGACAAGGGGAACCAGGCACCTGAGTGCCATCAGTAGCCCCTGAGGTCGGTCATTTCCTTTCTAGTGTGACTCAGTTTCCAGTCTGGGTTGGGCCTTGTCAGGAACTCCCAGGGGAGTCTGAACTACCCCTGAGCTCATGTCTGAGACTGGTAAAGAGCACTTGCACCCCTCCAAGTCCTTTACCCTTCACCCCTCAGCCCTGCCTCCCCACATTTCTCCTAATCCAGTGTACACGGAAGCTCAAAAACACCAGTGACTGCAATGCACATAGCCTCACATACACGGAACAATGATTCTTAACCCGGTTTTTGTTTTTAAAAATATTTTGATAATTGTATTTCAACGATCAGGTGTACCGTGGATTTTAGCTATGCATTTAAAAGCCTCTTCTGAGAAGGGTCTGCTAGGTTTCATCTCACACTGATGGGCCCAGAGAAGTTGGAGTGCCCCTGCCAGAGAGGGACTCTGAGACACCCAGGGGCTCTGAGACAGAGACTCAGAGACGTACACAAACACACAAAGTCTCAGAAATGTGGCGACACGCTCGGAGTCACAGAGGTTCAGAGATACAGAGACACTTCAAAACATGAGAAAATCTCAGACACAGATTCCAATCCCTTGGTCCCTAGTTCCACCCTAGTCTTGTACCCTGTTTTCTGTTCTCCACCTCTCCTAAGCAGCAAAAGGGACCAGAGAAGCCCAGCACCTCAGAGGCAGGCGCCTCAGTGGCCATCGGGGCCACCTAGTTGTAAGAAAAGAAATACTGGACAAAGGGTTGTGTGGCCTTTGCTTGAAGCCCTACAAGGAGGCAGAATTGACCACCCTCTGAAATGGGTCAAAGAACCCACATAAGGAGACTTACATAGGCTAGGAGAGAATCAGGGACTCTACAAGCAGAGATACAATCAGGAGAGGCAAGGGGATTCGAGGGGGGGAGAGAGAGGGGGGGAGAGAGGGAGGGGAGAGAGGGGGGAGAGAGAGGGGAGAGAGGAGAGAGAGAGAAACAGACAGACAGAAAGACAGAGACAGAGACAGAGAGACAGGAGACAGAGTGACAGAGAGACATAGAGAGGAGGGAGAGAGAGACAGAGAGACAGAAGGAGACAGAGACAGAGAGACAGAGTGACAGAGAGATAGAGAGAGGAGGGAGAGAGAGACAGAGAGAGACAGAGAGACAGGAGACAGAGACAGAGAGACAGGAGACAGACAGAGTGACAGAGAGACATAGAGAGGAGGGAGAGAGAGACAGAGAGAGACAGAGAGACAGAAGGAGACAGAGACAGAGAGACAGAGAGAGACAGAGTGACAGAGAGACAGAGAGAGGAGGGAGAGAGAGAGACAGAGAGACAGAGATAGAGAGACAGAAGGAGACAGAGACAGAGAGACAGAGTGACAGAGAGAGAGAGGAGGGAGAGAGAGACAGAGAGACAGAAGGAGACAGAGAGAGACAGAGAGACAGAGACAGAGAGACAGAGACAGGAGACAGAGACAGAGAGAGACAGAGACAGAGAGACAGAAGGAGACAGAGACAGAGACAGAGACAGAGTGACAGAGAGAGACAGAGAGACAGAGAGACAGAAGGAGATAGAGACAGAGAAATAGAAGGAGACAGAGACAGAGACAGAGAGACAGAGAGGAGAAAAGATAGAGGCAAAGGAAAAACAGACAGAGAGAGGGTCTGTGTGCAGGCTCTGAACTGCTTTCACAGGAAAACAAAGGCCAGGTGGCTTCACCTGCCTCAGGAGGTGGTGGCAGCCTCCCTTTAGAGTTCTTTGAGCAGACCTGGATAAACCCCCATTAGCTATGGTGTTAGTGGAGAATCCAGGCCCTGTGACTCCAAATCTCTAACTGTCTTCCAGATGCGAGCTGTGTGACCTTGGGCAAGTCCCTTCACTTTGATGGGCCTCAGTTTCTCCATCTGTAAAGTCAGGAGGTGGGGCTACATGATCTTCACAGCCCCTTTCAGCTCTGAAGCTTCAATTCTGCCAGGGTAAATGTCTGTCACCGAGTGACCCAGTCCCAGCTCCAGCCCCAGTAGTACCTGTCCCTCCCATTATACTGAGCCCTCAGATCATCCTCCCTTTGAGAGGCTGGCTTAGGAAAAAGGGGATGGAAAGAAAGGGTGGAAGAATCTCAAGAACTGGGAGGGACTTCAGGCTTCGTCTAGTTTAACTCAACCTGAAAAGGAATTTCTTCTATGACATCCCTGACCAGTCTCCGCTCAAAGACCTCCAGATGGGGAGCTCACTATCCATCAAGTAAGGCAATAAGGCAGCCCATTCTCCTTCATTGTTAGGAAGTTTTCTTTACACAGGGAAGATCTGAGCTCAAAGTCAGCTTCAGGTATTTACTGGATGTGTGACCCTGGACAAGTCACATCACCTCTGACTCAGTTTCCTCAACTGTAAGATGGGTTTGATAATGGCACCATCACCCAGGGATGTTGTTGTGAGGATCAAATGACATCATAACTGTAAAATGCTTAGCATAGTGCCCAGCACACAGTAAGCATCACACAAATATTAGTTGTTGTTACTACTGTACTGAGCAAAAAGAGTCTCTCTGGGATTTCCTTCCATTTTAAATTCTTCTCTCCCCCCAGTTTCCTCCTACCTCTCCCTCTCCATGTCTCTCTCCCCCTCTCTTTCTTTCCCTCTCTTCTTTCTTTCTTTCTTTCTTTCTTTCTTTCTTTCTTTCTTTCTTTCTTTCTTTCTTTCTTTCTTTCTTTCTTTCTTTCTCTCTCTCTCTCTCTCTCTTTCTCTCCCTCTCTCCCTCCCTCTCTTTTTATTTCTCTTTCACTCCCTCTGTCCCTTTTTCTCTCTGTCTTTGTGTCTCTTTCTGTGTCTTTTTGTCTCCCTGTCTCTGTCTATGTGTGTGTGTCTCTCTCTGTCTCCCCTCCCAAAATAAACTTTCAAATACTTAAAGGGATAGTCAAATGCTTATCTTTTTTTTTCCTCCATGTTAAACATTCCTATTATTTGTCCTACTGGATGGTGTTAAATCCTTCCCTCTACTCCTCTCCCCATCCTGGTCACCCTCTTCTTTTTTTAAAAAATTATTTTTAGTTTTCAACATTTACTTTCATAAAATTTTGAGTTCTAAATTGCCTTCCTCCTTTCCTCCTTCCCGAAGATGGCATGCAATCTGATACAGGCCATACGTGTGTGATCCTATTAAATATTAAGTCATATTGTGAAAAAAGGATCAGAACAAAAGGGGAAAACCATGAGAAAGAAAAAAAACCCAAATAAAGAAAAGAACAAATAGTTTGCTTTGATCTGCATTCTTGCTCTGCAGTTCTTTCTCTGGACGCTATAGCATTTTCCATCATGAGTCTTTTGGAGTTGTCTTAGATCCTTGCGTTGCTGAGCAGAGTCAAGTTGATCATCACACAGTGTGGCTGTTACTGTGCACGGCGTTCTGGTTCTGCTCACTTCACTCAACATCCTTTCACATAAGTCATTCACAGCTGATCATTGCTACAATGTTGCTGTTACTGTGTTCAATGTTCTCCTGGATCTGCTCACTTCACTCAACATCCTTTCACATAAGTCATTCACAGCTGATCATTGCTACAATGTTGCTGTTACTGTGTTCAATGTTCTCCTGGATCTGCTCGCTTCACTCAGCATCAGTTCATCTAAGTCTTTCCAGTTTTTTCAGAAGTCCATCTATTCCTCATGTCACAACAGTATTCCATTACATTTATATACCACCCCTTGTCCAGCCATTCCCCAACTGTTGGGCATCCCCTCCATTTCTAATTCTTTGACACCACAAAAGAGCTGCTAGAAATATTTTTGTACATCTGGGTCTTTTTCCCTTTCTATGATCTGTCTCCCTATTCTTGACATAAGGCACAGTGCACAGAATAGCATGAACTCCTATAGATGCGACTTGCCTGATGGAGACTGCAATGGGACTGACATCACCTTCCTACTTCTGTCCTCTTCTTAATGAATGCTAAGGGTCACACGGACCTTTGTACCTGCCCTGTCATGTTGTTGGCTTCCATTAAGCTTGCGGCCCACTTGTACCCCCAGATCCTTTCCCTGAACGCTTATTTAACCATGCCTCTGCCATCTTGTATTTGGACCATCAAGCTTTTGTATCTCATTTATTCCTCTTACTAAATTTCAACCATTCAGATCTGTCAATGTCTTTTGGTTTCCTGACTGTTATCCTACAGCTTAGGTACCCTTTCCAGTCATGGGTCACCTGTAAATCAGTAAGCATGCCATCTGGGCATTCATCCACATTATTATTCAAAATCTTGAATGGTACAGGGCCAACGACAGATCTCTGTGACACTCCACTAGAGACTTCCTTTTATACTGCCTTCGTTATGTTAACTTCAAGGTTCTGGTCATTTAACCAGTCTTCAATTAATTGAATTGTACTGGGCATTATCTAGTCTTTTAATCTGCCAAGAGACTATGAGAGACTTTGTCAAATGCCCAGATGAAACATTCTGACATTTCTCTGATCTATCAGCAAGGTAAAAAAAAAAAAAAAAAGGAAGTGTGACTAGTCTGATGTGACTTGTTCTTCATGAACACATGATGACTCCTCTTCAGCACAGCTTCCCTTCCATGAGTCCACTCCAGGGTAAACTCCTTTGGGGTAATTGAATTTTTTTTTTTTGCTTTTTAGAGGGGAGAACGTAGGGCAATTGGACTTAAGTGACTTGCTCAAGGTCACATGGCTAGCGTATGTACGTGTGTGGAGTTTCTGAGGTTGGATTTGAACTCAGGTCCTCCTGACTTCAGGGTGGGTGCTCTATTCACTGCATCACCTAGCTGCCCCCTGGGGTAATTGGCATTTTATTTTCTACCCTGGGTTCTGAGTGTCTAGCATCATTTCTGATCAGAGAGCACTCCATAAATCCTTAATAAATTTACTTGAATTCATTCACCATTCCTTTGGTAATAGTTTGGTTCCTAAAAATCAGAAGAATCTTTGCTCTTATCTGGTGCTGTGGTAGTCCCCTCCTTCCTTTCCCCTCTTCCCCTCCCTCACCAATTCTTCATGACCCTTCCTCAAAAATGGCTCAGTAATCAAAGGCAATGACTTTTCCTGTACCTGGAGATCTAGTTTGCTTAGGGTTGGTGACGAGCTCACTGAGAGCACTGAGGTATTTATTGTCTTACCATCTCCCCTCTGTTGCATTTCCACTCCCTGGTGGCCAATTTTGTTCTATCCTTACCCATCTGAAGATCATTTTGCTTGGTCAGGAAAACAGAAGCAAAATAAAGGTCTGAGTAGTTCTGCCTTCTCTCCATTGCTTGTTTGCTTCCTTAGTCACATCCACCCTGAACAGTGTTCTTATCTCCTTTTGGTCTTTACCTTAGTGCTGTGCTTGGCACACAGCACATAACAAGAGCTCATTGACTTGACTTGACTCTCACCCCCAGGAGAACTCAAAAAGTTTTCTGAACTGTCCTTGGCATTTATTGCCAACCTCAGATAATTCCGAACTTTAGTCATCCTTAAAAAGGGAGAGGGAAAAGAGGAAGGAAAGGAAAAGAGAGGGAAGGAAAGGGGAGAGGGGGAATCAGAGAAGGATGGGAAGAGAGTTGAAGGAGTGTTGGTAGAAGGGGAGATGAAAAGATGAGGGAGATGAGGAGAAAGAGGGAATGAATCAGGGGGAGGCAGAGACAGAGTAAGAGATGAAGAGAGTTGGAGAGAAATCAGGGCAGATGGGGGAATTGGGTATATGGGGAGAAACAGGAAAGATGTGGGAACAGGGAGATATGGGGAAGATGGAGCGAGAAGGATGTAAAATATGTGAGGAGACAGAAAGATGGGGAGGTGGGGAAAGATGTGGAAGACAAGGAGAGATGGCAAATATTGGGGGAGGCAGAGTTGGGGAGATGGGGAAATATAGGGAGAGATGGGACATGGGAGAAGGAGAGATGGGGAGATGGGGAAAGATGGGGAGAGATGGGATGTGGGGGAAGATGGGAAGCGATGACTGGTGAGAGGAGGCTGGAAGATTAGGAAGGAGCTGGGAAATTCCTTTCCACACTCCCAGCCTCCCCCTCCCCAGAGACAGGAAGAAATGCAGCAGACTTGACAATAGAGGATGGGGTCCTGGAGACAGAGATGCAGAAGAGGAGGCTGGGAAGGGGGTTCGGGTGGGGGCCTAATAACGGGAATCGGGTGAGGCAGCCACTCCTGCCATGACCTCAGGCCTAGGGGGCCCAGCCCAGTACTGACGTCAGCCCCCAACTACAAATGCCCCCCCCCCCCAGTAGATTAGGCAAAGGAGAGGGAGAAAGAGACAGGATCTGGAAGGGCAGGCAAGAGGAGCCCAAGGAACATGAGACAGGTGTGTTCGTGAATGTGTGTGTCTGTATGAGTGCTGCCACACACCGTGTATGTGTGTATGTGTGTGTGTGTGTGTGTGTGTGTGTGTGTGTGTGTGTGTGTGTGAGAGAGAGAGAGAGAGAGAGAGAGAGAGAGAGAGAGAGAGAGAGAGAGAGAGAGAGAAAGCAGAGGTATCAGAGGGTCTGTCTTTGTGCCTAAGGGTCTGTATGGGTTGGACGGTTGGTGTGAGGGGGAGGTTTACCGAGTGTGTGCTGTTATCCTGGTACATTTGAACCAGCTCAAGGTGTTGTGTCACTGTGGGAATAGTGTGTGTGTGTGTGTGTGTGTGTGTGAGTGTGTGTGTATCTCTCAGTATGGTAAGAGGGCGAGAGGGCAGTGCCTCAGTTTCCCTTTATGTCTGGGGAAATGAGATATCATGAAGACAAAGACAGGCCTGGAACATTTGTGGTAGAAGAGCCAGTGGACTGAAGTAGCGGTTGGGTTAGGCTGGGCTGAGCCTAAGTTGGGGCAGACAGATGGACAGACACTGAGCTCACTGATGACCAGGGACCAGGCTCTTGCCTCTTGGAGCCCAGAGATCACAAAATCAGTCTGCCTTGTCTTCTCCCTGGGTCCCTCTTCTGTGTCCAGTTTCTCTGGGCTAGGGTGAGGGATTGTGCCCTTGGGGAACCCACAACCTGTCTGAGAAAACAGGAGGAGATACATACACGCAATTGGATGAACTCCACAGGGCTCCCTGGGCTAGTGCTGACCTCCTACCCACTCTGGTCCCTTTCCTTTTCTGGCTGGGCCTTGGTTTCCTTCAGTGATATTGGATGAGGGAAGGCCTGGATGATCCCCAAGATACAATATAACTCTTGACCTTCTCCTTTCTTTGTGGCAGGACCCCCCTAAGTCCGGCCCCCGCCGTGCTTGGTCTGGGCCCATTCGTCGACTCCTGACAATTGCTTTTGCCCTGCTGATCCTGGGTGGCATGACTTGGGCCTATGCTGTGGGTGTCCCCTTGGCCTCTGACCGTTATGGCCTCCTAGCCTTCGGCCTCTATGGAGCCTTTCTCTCAGCACACCTGGTGGCCCAGAGCCTCTTTGCCTACCTGGAGCACCAGCGAGTTGCTTCCCGGGCAGCCCAGGGGAAGCCAAAATGCTCTCGGAAGGTGGCCTTGACCATCTCTGCCTACCAAGAGGATGCTGACTACCTGAGGCAGTGCCTGCTGTCGGCCCGAGCCCTGCAGTACCCAAAGGAGCGCCTCCGAGTGCTGCTAGTTGTGGATGGTAACCGGGAGGAGGACATGTACATGGTAGAGATGTTCCGTGAAGTGTTTGAGGCTGAAAACCCTGCCACCTATGTGTGGGACGGAAATTATCACCAGCCATGGGCCCCCCAAGTGTCTGGGGGCAGCGGCAAAGATGGGGAGGTGGAGGCTGGTGGCTACGCAGAAGTAGAGGCTGAAGACCCAGGACGGCTGACCGTGGAAGCCTTGGTGAGGAGCCACAGATGCGTGTGTGTGGCTCAGCGCTGGGGTGGCAAACGAGAGGTCATGTACACAGCCTTCAAGGCCCTCGGGGATTCCGTGGACTACGTGCAGGTATGGGGCTGCTGGAAACCAAGAACTCTGGAACTCTGAGACTGGCCCTGCAACTCCAGACCCCCTGGCTCAGGCCCTAATCTCTTCAGACTCCTCACCCTAATCCTAGGATTCCTCTCATTCTTTGATCCCTTCAGAACCCTGATGCCCTCTGACCCCCCAAAGTCCCAGATCCCTTTAACACCTGGATTTTTAAAAATTCTGACCTTGTGATCCCCATCCCCAGCTTCTGACTGCCAGCCCTTCAAATAGGGAAGGTCCCACCGGGGGTGGGTTCAAAGTACAGCCAGCCTGCTTCATTGACTAATTGAGGGGAGTCTTCTCAGTGTGTTCAAAGTCCCAAGGAAGGGAGGGAATTTGGTGATGATGGGATAAGCCTAACAATGTATAAAGTTACTAAGCTGCCTAGAGCCTGGAGGCCACGTTCTCTGGTCCTCTAAACCCTCAGACTCCTGGCTGCTAGGTCCTGATCCTGTGTCTTGGCCCCAGGTGTGTGACTCAGACACAAGGCTGGATCCCATGGCCCTGCTGGAGTTGTCCCGAGTGCTGGATGAGGACAGGACTGTTGGGGCTGTGGGCGGGGATGTTCGGATTCTCAATCCTCTGGACTCCTGGGTCAGCTTCCTGAGCAGCCTCAGGTACTGGGTGGCCTTCAATGTGGAGCGAGCCTGCCAGAGCTACTTCCGATGCGTGTCTTGTGTCAGTGGCCCTCTTGGTGAGTTCACTCAGGTGTCCTTGGGGGCTGAAGGTTGGAGAGCAAGGGATAAAGACTCTGGGATGGAGATGGAGATGGGACAGGGTCAGGGTTGAGGGAGGTATGGACGAAAGCTTGGGGATGGGGATAGAGAGGTGAATGGCTTGAGGGGAAAAGGGAGGTAGAAATGAAGTTGGGGATGACAGGATTATCCTGTCATCTGGGGTTGGAGCTGAAGGTGGGATTTGAGATAAGATTAGGGGTGAGGCAAGGATAGGGTTAGGAAGAGTAGTGAGCACAGGGGTAGGATGGAAATGGGAATGGGGATAGGGAAATAGAGATGAGAATAAGGATGGGAGCAGGATAATCATGGCTAAAAAGATTGTATAAAATGGGAATAACAGGGATAGAGATATTGATGAAGACAGAGCTAGGGACAGTGGTAATAGGGACAGAACGGGGATGACTGAGAGGAGGGGGGGTGGAGGTGAGATCAGTGATGGGGATGGGAATGGTTGAGACACGGTTGAGGAAGGGGATGGCCTGGGGACTGGGCTGTCCATGGGGATGGCATGGCATTGGGGATAGTCTGGGGATAGGGGATAGAGATGAAGATGGGGAGATGATGTTCATATTGGGGGGGTGGTATGGAGGTGGGGATGGGCTGGCGATTGGGTTGGGAAATGGGCTGTGCCCAGGTGCTTACCTAGGTCTTTCTGCCTCTGGTAGGTCTGTATAGGAATGACTTATTACAACAGTTCCTGGAGGCCTGGTACAACCAGAAGTTCTTGGGCACCCACTGCACTTTTGGGGATGACCGCCATCTCACCAATCGAATGCTCAGTATGGGCTATGCCACCAAGTAAGCGGGAAACTGGGAAATATACCTGGTTTAGAGGAGAGGGGTGGGTAAATCAGAGGGTAAATCAGTTAAAATATTAAATGCTGCTGAGGGGCTTGGGCTGTGCTAAGTGACTAGGTAGGGGAATGAACGAACTCTATTGAGTATTTTGCTAAATTAGCTAGGCTGTAGAAAATGACAGATGGGTAATGGATTTTACCAACATTCACAAGGCAGCCTATGCTTTACCAAATGACTGTTTTGGGGGTGGAGAGTGTAACATGGGCTGGTGAAGCAAGACAGATATGAAGATGACCATGCCAAGCGACATAATAATAACTCAGAAAAGTATCTCATATCTTAAGAGATTTAAGGTTATAAACGTCTTTCCTCAACACACTCTTGTGAGGTAGGGAGAGCAGAAAACATTAAGCCCATTTTACAGATGAGGTGACTCATGTACTGAGAGATTAAGTAGTATTTATTTCTCTTTATTTTCTGTTTGTCTACCCACTCATCTTCCATATCCTTTGGAGCCAAACAGAACAGTCTAATTTCTATTCCACATAATGGACTTTTTTTTGAGGGGGGAAGGTAAGGCAATTGGGGTTAAGTGACTTTGCCCAAGGTCACACCACATAATGGGATTTTAAAGCCAGCTTTCATGTCATCTTCCCAGCCCCTCTTGCCCCAATCTCCAGGTTAAACACCCCTAGATCCTTCATATGCCAGGGTCTCAAGACTTTTCACCCTCCTGGTCCTTCTCTCTAGCTATTATCAATGTTCCTCCTAAAAGTGGTGCCCCAAGCATGATACAATACCTCAGATGTGGTCTCATTGAGACAAAGTGTGGCAAGACCCCCTAGTCCTTCACACTCTGCCTTCCTCATTTCAGTCTGAGATTCCCACCAGCTTTCTTTGGGTGTCTATTACCGACGTGGCTTGAACTTGCAGCCCATTAAAACATTCACATCTTTTTGGATGGAATATGGTCTGGTTACATTGTCCTCATCTTGTGCCTGTAGGGTACAATACTACTGAATTCCATCTTAGTAGATGTGGTCCATTATTCTAGCCTGTACAGATCTTCAACCCTGACTGTGCCATTCACCTTTGAGTCATTTGCAGATTCAAAAAACATGCCCTGCCCTCCACCCAGGCTCAGAACCTTACTAGCTTGGTGACTGGGCCAATCACTTAACCTTGTCTGCCAGCGTTTCCTGAGGATAATGACAGCATCTTTAGTGCAGGGTGGTTCTCAGGATAAAATGAGGTATTTGTGTAGTGCTGGAAAATCCTTACGTGCTACATAAAGGATAGGCATTATCATCACTTCTTATCACCTTTATCCGAAGCATTGGTAAAAATGTGAAATGTAAAAAATGCAAGCCCCAGACTCCAGTAGAGACCCTCTTTTAAGATGACATCAAATCTTGATCTTGGGTCGCACCCTTCAACCAAGTTTTTAATTCACTTCATCATACTTTAAACTAGCCTATCTCTCTCCATCTTTTCCATGATATGAAATATTTTGTCAAATGCTCTCCTAAAATCTAAGTAAACTAGAACCACAGTATTCCCGGGTCTTGCTTTGATAGTAACAGTAACAACATTTATATAATCAAATATTTTTAGGTTTGCAAAGCACTTTGCACAAATATTTGACACTCATAACAACCCTGGGATGTGGGTGCTCTTATCAACCCCATTTTACAGATGGAGAAAGTGAGGCAGAGGCCAGACTCCCACAAATAGTAACTACAAGTCTGGCAGTCTATCCACTGTGCCATCTAGCAGCTTCAATGCTTCAGTGTACCCAGTGACACAGATCCTGACCCAGTCTCGATTTCTCATTCTGTGGGACTCTTAGTCATGTACCCCCATAATTGTCCACAAGGAGTTCCACCCAACATGCTGAGGGTCTCCCTCTAGACTGCTCTTCTTTACACAATGCTGCTGGATTATGTGGGCTTTCCCTTGATCTCATTACCTGACTGACTCATGTTCTGTCCATGCATATGTCCAATGGGATTTTTTCATCTTTGGTGACACCTTGATTCTTGGGTGGACACTGTGCTGTGACCTGTTCCCTTCTACCCCAAGCCTTCCCTTTTGTGTGACATGCAACTTTAATTCTCTGAAGCCACAGGGCATCACTTGAAAAATCTGAGGTTCCATAGACAAACCTTGCTGCAGGGAGAAGTTGGAGCGATCATCAGAATACATTCATTTCAAAGGCAATCTGACCCACCAGCCTCCTCCTGGTCCATTTTAGCCCCAGCTCCAAATCCCTGAGTAATGTCTGTAGCAGGTCTAGACCAGCTCCATGGGTTTTCCATCCAGCTGACTCTCACATTGCTGTTCTGGGCCTTGACGCTGCACGTCATCCACAAACAGGAGCCTCTCCAGGACTTCACTATCATTGGGAAATCCTTAGTCCATTTGGCCCTGTCTGGGACGTTCTGCTTGCCAGTGGCCAGTCCTTTCCCTCTTATGTCTTGTTTATATCGCTGGTCAAGGTTCATAGGAGAAAGTGACTCCTGCTCTCTCAATCTAGCTGAGATTGGGATAGAGAGAAGGACTGGACTTGGGATTTTATGAGTCTTCCAGGTGAGGATATAATCTTAGAATTGCCTAGAGCACTGAGAGGTTAAGGCACTAGTCCAGGGTCACACAGATATTGTGTTAAAGGTGAATTCGAATTCAGGCCTTCCTGGCTCCCAGACAGTTTTCTATCTATTATTAATAATAATGATAATTATTAATAATAATAACAATATAAATACGTGTTTCTTTTGATCAGTCTAGTTACCCGTCAAACAAACAAAATGAGGGTGGTTGTTGTGTGGGTCAAATGAGATGTTTGTAAACCTTAGTGCATAGCATACAGCTGGTGCTACATAAATGCTATTACTGAGTTCAGATTCTGGCTCTTCCACCTACTTATCTGTGTGACCTTTGGAGTAAGACCTTAGACCTCTCTGTATCTCAGTTTCTTCACATGTTACAAAGGAGATTTCTTTCTATTATGACTTGGACTAGATGAGGTAGAGAGTCTAGGCAGAGTCAGCAGGGGCATGGTCTCGGGAGAGTCAGCATGGCCTCAGAGCTGAGAAGACCTGCTTGGGACACATCCTGGTTGTGTGGCCCTGGGGGAGTCACTTAATGTCTCAATGCTCTAGGCACCTTTAGGTGCCAACTTCATTGGTAGGCAGTTTCCCCACCTTCGCCTATAGCGCATTAAAGGTGTCAGCCTACACTGGGGTGGAGGGGGTGCCTTATGTTATGCCCGACCGTGGACCTCGGGCCCAACCATGACCCCTCCTCTGCCCCTACAGGTACACGTCGCTGTCCCGCTGCTACTCGGAGACGCCGGCGTCCTTCCTGCGCTGGCTGAGCCAGCAGACCCGCTGGTCCAAGTCGTACTTCCGCGAGTGGCTGTACAACGCCCTGTGGTGGCACCGGCACCATGCGTGGATGACCTACGAAGCCGTGGTGTCCGGGCTCTTCCCCTTCTTTGTGGCAGCCACGGTGCTGCGCCTCTTCTACGCGGGCTCGCCGTGGGCGTTGCTCTGGGTGCTCGTGTGCGTGCAGGGCGTGGCGGCGGCCAAGGCGGCCTTTGCTGCGTGGCTGCGGGGCTCTCCACGCATGCTGCTCCTCTCGCTCTACGCGCCCCTCTACATGTGTGGTCTCCTGCCAGCCAAGTTCCTGGCGCTGTTCACCATGAACCAGAGCGGCTGGGGCACTTCGGGCCGCCGCCGCCTGGCCGCCAACTACGCGCCTGCCCTGCCGCTGGCCATCTGGGCCGCGCTGCTGCTCGGGGGCCTGCTGCGCAGCATCATCCACGAGACCCGGGCGGACTGGAGCGGAGAGGCACGCCGGACGGAGGCGCGCTACCTCGCCATCGGAGCGGCTGCCTACGTAGTCTATTGGGCGCTCATGCTGGCTCTCTACTGGGGAGGAGTGCGCAGGCTCTGCCGGCCCAGGTCTGGGGGCTACCGGGTGTCCGTGTGATGGCCCTCCCGTGATGGACACGAGATCGACACTCCGAGGACTGAAATTCGGGCCCAGCTCGACCACTTTCTGGGGGACTTTAGGCATGTGACTTTACCTCGATGGGCCTCAGTTTTCTCACTTGTAAAATGAGCACGTCTACCAGGGAATCCCGAAGGTCCCTACCAACCTTCAGTCTATGATCCTGTAACCTGGCCCGCTTCTTACTACTACTTAAGTGACCTTGGACGAATCATTTCCAGCCCCCCGGGCCTCTGATTCCTCATCTGAAGGAGCTCGGACTTCACTTTTCTCATGGGAAGGTGTAGGACTCAGATTAGATATCGGAGAGCCCTTCCAGCACTACGACCCGTTGAATCATCCACTAGGAAGCTGGGTGCTGAGACCCCTGGGTCAGTCTCGCGGCCCTGCCGCCTGACTAGCTGTAAGACTGGCCTCAGCTTTCTCCTCTAGGCAAACTTTGGGCGCTGGGCGGGTATAGCTCAGGGACTGGCACTTGGCCTTTGTGATTTTTAAGTGTTAGATGTAAAATGGAGGGTAAGGGTGAGGTGTTAGCCTGGACACTCTCCTAGGGTTCTCTTCAGCTGTGATATGTATTTAAATTCTCTTCATAGAGCTCTGGCCCCTTGGGATCTGTCAGAGACCGAGAGGGCTGCTCCCAGGGTCCCCCTCTGCGCCCTTAATGTTCTCGCTCTGTCTGGAAGCGAACACTACAATTCCCAGCAAGCCTTGCAGCTGACCGCCTCCTGCAACCCCCAAATCACCGAGGCGGCCGATGGGAACTGTAATTTGCGGGTCTCTGGGCTAGTCTGGGCTGGGGATGCCTGCGTCCTGAGGGGAAGGGGTATTTATTGGGCGAGAGGGGTGTCTTCTGTTCTTAGAGGGTGAAGAGGCCACGGTGGCCTCTGACTCTGATCTTATTTAATTCTCATTCACCCAAAGAGCAATAAAGAGTTTTATTTATTTTCCGACCTGATCTGCTGTAGTTGATTGGTCGACGTTGTGGTTGCCTGAAAGGCGGGGACTGGGGCATTAGGACTCCTGGGTCTCTGAGGGAGTAAGAGGTGGAGAGTCTGGATACCAGAGGAGGGCTGGGTGGGGGCAGGGCTGAGGGATGAGTTTTTACTTAGGGGAACTTCCAGCAAACCTGAGGGGGGGGTCAAATTGCTCACTCTGTCGTCTCCCCTGAATTCGTGGAGCTGGAGGAATGCCTCGGGTCATCAGCTCTAGAGAGGTCATTGGGAAAGACACTGGATCTAAAGTTGCAGAATCACAGAATTTCTGAGACGGCAAGGACCTCCATGGCCCCCTAGTTCAGTACATTCCCGCCCCCCGAATCCCTACTGAAAATAATCAAGAATTGTTTATCTAACCCGATGGAGATTGGTGGTAGCCCCTACCTTCTCCGGAAGCACGCTTTGGGGCACTTTGGGGGCAGCAGTAACTGCAGGAATTTTGCCTGACTGGTCTAGCTAGATACATCTCTCTGTCAGAGGACATGGGTTCAAATTCCCTCCCTGCTGCTTTTTCCTTGTGGCATGCCAATTCCCCTCTCTTGGTATCAGTTTCCCCATTTGGAGAGTGACTTCTGGACCCGGAGTTTTACTGGGCTAGGGAGTTCCAGGTGAGGAGGTTCCTCCAACAATGCAGTTCCGAAGCCCCTAGGATCATTCAGTCAGGGAGAGTAGCAAGCTTTGAGATGAGAATGGATTTATAGAGCTGGAGGCGAGGGACCTTGGAAGCCACCTAGTCCGAGAGAAATCTGAGGCCCAGACAGGATGGAGGCCTTGCCTGAGATCACAGATAGCAAGTGGGAGAACAGGGATTCGAACCCGGGTCAGTTGACTCCAAAAGCAGCATCCTTTTCACGACATTCTCCCCCTCCAAAAAACCCCCACCCCAAACCAAAACTGCCTGGAGCTTTGAGGGGCCTCGTTGCTGCCCCTCTCCCTGAATCCATGTCTCTCATTTAGCCTCTGTGTATCTCTATCCAAGCCCCCGCGTCAATCTCAGGTTTAAGTATGCCCCTCGTGGCTCCACAAGACAGGACCCCGAATAGTCGCAGTCCCTCGGGGAAGGCAAAGAAAGAGTTAACCTTCAGCACAAACTGCGCGTGCGCGAGAAGGAAAGCTCCTGGCTTTGCTCCCATCCCCAGCCCCTTCTTTAGTCTCATTTCCACCCGGTACGTTGCCCCTCCCGCCTAGTACAGCTCCACCGCTGCGCTTGCGCAATCGAATCTCCCAGATTCTGTTCCCTTCCGAAACCGAATTAACCCTTTGCAAGCAGTAGCGGAATAGGAGGGGAGAGGTCTGTGGTCTGAGAAACCTAGTCAGAACCTAGAAGACGCTTAGAGACCCTGTGCAGACCAATCTGCTCATTTTATAGATACGACTTTTATAGCGGGAATAGCGGCCAGTGGAGGGGGGAAATTCGCCCCAAGTCTCTTAGGCAGTCCCGAGGAGGGGTACGATCGAGAACCCGGGGAGTCTCGGGCGGCCTCTCCTTGGTTCCCCTACGTCTCCGACGTCTTTCCTCTACACTCTAAACTTGGAAGCAGCATGTGACACGTGTCTGGAGTCGGGCTCACGTGTCCTCGCTGTAACTTACTACCTCTGGACCTCAGTTTCCCCATCTGGACAGATTAGATGACTTGTGACATCCCTTCCAGAAGGAACGGGTTTGGGCACCGTTGTTAGTCAAGTAGTATTTATTAGCCTCCTAATGCGTGCCAGGCACAGGGCTGAGGGCTAGGGATACTAAGGCAAAAAAGCAGCCTCTGCTCTTGGGGAGCTTACATTCTAGACCTCCCCCAACCCCCACCCCCAGGATGCTTTAGGTGCCTTATTCCTGGGCTGACCCACTGGCACTTCGGACCTAGGGACCTAGACTGCCTTGGGTTTGAAAATATTTTTATTGGGGTGAATGGAGGATAGGGGATGAAGAGGGCAGGCCCTTTAGCATTCTTGCTCCAAACAGCGATACAGCAACCTGGGGAATGAGACCGGGAGAAAGGAGGCATTAACCCATGGCTAGGAGGCAGGAGTTTGCCAGAACCAGATCGGGCCTCAGAGAGTCGGAAGATGGGCAATCAAGAAGCCTGGGTCTCTTACGGTGTTGTGTGTGTGCTCTTGAGAGAGAGAGAGACAGAGAAAAACAGAGACAGAGAGACAGAGAGAGGGATCAGGATGCCTGGGTCCTAGTGGAGAGGACAGAAGGAGCCTGGTGTTTGGTCAGTCCCTGGTGAGGTGGGTCGGGGGGGATCCAGCCTCCTGGGTCCTTGGCGAGGGGGTCACTCACATCCCCAGCAGGATGAAGCTCGTGGTGCCCAGGCCAGCTGCCAGCCCCAGCAGGCCCAGGTTTCTCGGCGTTAGCGCCCCAGGGTGGGCCAGCAGCGTGGCGAAGCCGGGCTGCCAGGGTTCTGGACAGTCGACTTCGGTGCCTTTGACCTTCATCACCTCCCGGAACACGGTCTGCAGCTCTACTTCACCCCGAGCTTTCCCTGCAGTCACTGGGAACACACGAGGTGCGCGGGCGGGGCTCGAGCCTGTTCTCTCTCCCTCGGGCTGCGTCCTCACCTTCCACCTCTGGAACCCGGCCCTCCTCACCCGCCCCAGCCCTGCAGTGGCTCCGGCTCCGGCTCAGCCTCACCATTTAGGAAAAAGAACAGCCGGGCCAGGGGTTGCTGGTCGGAGGTGAGCAGACAGGAGAAAGTCCCTCTGTGCGGGGGCCGAACAGGCCGGATCCGAGCAAACATACCCTGTGCTCGAGGCATCACACGGAAGTACGAGAGGTCCCTGGTCCGAATCTGGGGGTCGGAAGGGAAGAGGGGGCCATGAGACCAAGAAGCGTCAAGAGACAGTGGCCTGGGTAGAGACAGAGAAACACTGGGAGACAAAGTCGGTGACACGAGAGGTTTGAGGGGATGAAAAGGCAGCTTCAGGAGGGGGGGATAGGGACGGAGGCAAGGACGGGAATGGGAGGGATGGGCAGATGGAGGGACGGGGATGAAGGGATGGAGGCAGGGATGGGGATGGAGGGGCACCCGAAATGAAGGGTAATAAGACAGAGGACTGGGTTGGCAATGGAAGTATGGAGATAAATGGAGGTTAGGTGGGGGAAGGGCGATGAAGAAATGGGAGACAGAGGGGTGAGGGAGATTGCAAAGTGCTGAGAAGCGAATAAGAGAAGGAGGAGGCAGGAAAAGCATTTTCTAGGGATTCGGAAGGGAAAGCATGAGGCTGGAGGTTCGAGTTAGGGTCAGAGAAGCCCCCTCCCAGTTACGCTCGGAGACACTCACATTCCCAGCAAACAACCAGGTATAGGTCAGCTCCGGGGGAGTGGAGAAAGATACCGAGCACGAGAAGGCAGCCTGGCCCCCCACTGGCACCAGCAAGTCCCGGACTAGGGAGGGGGTCGGGTTCTGCCTAAGCACCCAGCCCACACACTTGGAATTCTCCCTGCCACCCCAGCCTCATTTCTGTAAGGAGGCTCTCGGACCCCGGCTCTTCTGGCCCCGCCCCCATGGAGTCTAGGGACCGTTCAGGAAACTCCTAGGCCCCGCCCCTCTGGTTCCTCCCGAGGGCAGTTCTCTTGGCCCCTCCCTTATCACCCTCTCCAGGTTCCTCCCCCTTCAAGGTAAAAGCCATGGCCCCGCCCCCGAGCCTCCTCCAGGCCCCGCCCCCTACTCGGGCACTCCAGCGGGAGGTCACAGTCACGGGCAGCGCACGAATTGCAGAAGAAGAGTCGGGCCAGCTCCTGGAAACCTTGGGGGAGGGGGGAGGAGCAGAGAGGATGCTGATCGGGCCCGAGCGCCCGCCCTAACGGTCCAGGGTCCCGCCTCCCTCCTTCCACTGTCATCATTGGCCCAATCCAGGCGCAGTTCCGACCATCCGCCTTCCTAAATGGCCAAGCTCCGCCCTTCACGTTAGGATACGTCATAGAACTGCACCCGAGTCCTGCCTCTTTCACTCTGATGATTAAAAAAAAAAATCTAACCCCAACCCCAACCCCTCCTTCCAGGTGGGCGGGTTTCTCTGATGCTTACCGCAGGGCGGCACGCAGGCCGGGGCTGAGGAGAGAGTGCAGAGAGCCCAAATCAGCCTCCTCCCCCATCCATCCTTAGGTGGAGGGCGGGCGTGGGGTGGCAACGGAAACTGCCCCTCCCTCCCACTCCTCCAGGGCCTCTCGAAGGGGGCGAGGCGGACCGGGTAATTTAGCATAGGATGCAGGCATGAAAGTCCCGCAATCTGTGGAGGGGAAGGGGCCGGGAATTGAACAATTTCACGGAGGGGCGGAGCCCGATAGTCCGGTATTCCATGGAGGGGGCGGGGCCGGAGAAGGCAACTGTTGATAGCAGGGGCGGGGCCTGGTAGTCCTGCATCCATGGGGGGGCTAGGTAATGTAACATTTCGTCGAGGGGCGGGGCCTCATAATTCTGCATTCTATAGAGGGGCGGGGCCAGAGAAGGCAACAGTCTATGGAGGGGGCGTGGCCTGATGGTCCGTATTCCCCGGAGGGGGCGGGGCATGACATGACAGCCCAGCCCTCCTTGGAGGGGGCGGGGTAACATTTCTTAGTGGGCGGTGCCACGCAATAGAGTTCCAGGGAGGGATGCGGGGCTTCAGGATGCCTGGGATCTCTGGGTGGAGGCCTTGGGGTTAGAGGTACAGAAGTCCTACCTTTGCTCAGCTCCTTGATGACCTCTTCCACTCCCTGGGCGGCCTCGGGGAAGGCCACTTCGTAGGACTCTGGGGGTGAAGGTGGGGGTGGGGAGCCAAAGCTGGAGTCTCAGGCCAGGGTTCCGGGGAGAGCGGAGGGACATGAATGGGGTGGTCTTCCCCTAGCCCCAGCCTTCTGGCTACACCACCCTTCCTCCACTGTGAAGACAACACTACCTTCTCCAGGAGTGTTAGACTTCAAATCAGGTACGATTCTCAGATCGGTACTACCTGTATGACCTTGGGCAAGTCCCTTAACTCCTCTGGGACTCAGTTTCCTCATCTGTTAAATGAGGCTGATTTGAATGGCCCTGTCTAGTTCCCTTGTGGCTCTAAACTGAAAAAAAACTGCAAAAACAAAAACTTTGCAGGTGCAGCTCAACAACTGATAAAATGCTGGGTTTGAAGTAAGGAAGAGCTGAGTTCAGATTCTGCTTAACCTCTCTGAGATCCAGGCAACTGAATGATTCAGAGTGATTCATAGACAGGTGGAGAAAGTTCCGCATTTAGAGCACTGGGAGGTTTATTTAGTACTGTTCTCATCCCTCTAGGGGGAAAGTAGGGTTTTTAAAAAAAACCCTTCATTTAGGGTGAGAGAGAAGGGACCTACAATCGCACAGCTGTTGGGGGATAGAGGGCTGCGTTTTGAGCCAGGCCACCTGAGTTAAAGCCTTGCCTCAGACGTTCACTAGCTGGGGGATTGTGGACCTGTCAAATGGCCTCTCAGGTCCTTAGTTTCCTCAAATGGAAAACAGGAATAACGATAATGGCCAGTTAGGGTCGTTGGGAGGACGGTGCATTGCATGCCTTAAAGTGATGCAGAAACCTGACCTAGTATTAGGAGGAAGAGGGATTAGGTTTGTCCTGCTTGGCCCCCGGAAGGTAGGACCGGGAGGGGCAGGGAGAGAGGGGGAGGTGCAAAAAAAGAGCCGGCTTTAGGTGAGGGAAAGCTTCCCAAAGTGGGGGAGCTGCCGGCCCCCCTTCCCCCAGGTATATGAGCACCCAGTCACTGGAGGCCCTCAAGCAGAGTCTGGACCACGATTCCTGGTCTGGCTGGCTGATTGGACTTGATGATATTTGGGTGGGGCCCACTCTTGCTCTAAGATCTTTAGGTGTCTCCCTAATGATCTGTTCATTCTCCTTCTATCTGCATGTGTCTTCTTCAGGCTTGTCACCTATTGTAAGCTCATTTTGTGAGCCCTGACCCAGGCATTGTGGTAGACGTGAAGATTCAAAGACCAAAATGCATGTCCTTGTCCTCAGGGAGCTTACACATTATTGGAAAATACTACATACACAGAGAATTGCATACAAGGATTTATTGGAAAGTCAGCCAGCCCACAAACACTTATTAAACATATTTTTAAAAGCAGTCTCTGCCCTTAAGGAGTTCTCCTTCTAATGGGGCCATATAAAGGACAGAGAGAGACAGTGGGAGTGGGATTGTCAGAGAGAGAGCTTCTGGGGAGATTGGAAAGGCTTCCTTCAGCAGAAAAGCTGAGTCCCGGGTGAGAGAAGGGTATCCAACCTAGGAGATAGTTGGTAAAAAAAAGACCTGTGGCAGGTGGCATGCCACGTAGTAAGAACCACATGAAGGTCGAAGTGTGGCTGGATTGCACTTTAGGTAGTAAGGTGAAAGGAGAGTGGAAAAGTGGGGAGCAGGTTAGGTCTTGAAGGACTTTGGATGTCAAGCAGAAGATTTTATATTTGATCCTGGGGGTAACAGGGAACCACAGAAGTTAACTGAGTAAGGATGGAGGGAAGGGGGTGACATGATCAGGTCACTCTAGCAGCTCAGTGGAGTGGGGGGAGACTTGAGGTAGGAAGACCAGACAGCAGCTACTGCATTAATGTAGATGTGAGGTGATTTGGAGGCAGCTGGCCGACTACAAAGGGAGGATGTGAAAACAGAAAAGACCATCTCTGGCCACAGCTTGGATCTGGGAGGTGAGTGTGAGTGAGGAGTCAAAGATGACCCCCTAGGTTTGAGCCTGGGTGTGGGTGATGGGGAGGTTTGGAAGAAGGGAAAGCAAAAGTGAGTTCTGTTCTGGACATGTTGAATTTCAGCTGTTTCACTTCTAGTTTGAGACATCCCAAAGGCAGTTGGTGATGTGAGACTAGAGGTCAGGAGAGAGGTTAGGGCTGGATATGTAAATCTGGAATCATATGCATGGAGAACGAATCCTAGTTGCTGATAAGATCACCAGGTGAGACAGTACAGAAGGAAAAGAGGGAGGGTCAGACCTGGGGAGGCTGCCACAGTTAGTGAGCACAGCAGGTACATAAAAGGAGTCTGATCAGGGAGGTCGGAGGAGAACCAGGAGAGAAAAGTCCTATGAAAACCTAGAAAGAAGAATTATCGAGGACAGAGTGGTGATTGAAAGTAGCAAAAGCTGCAGAATGATTAGGAAAGATGGGGATTTAGAAAAGGTCATCAATCGGAGAATTCAGAGATCACCTGTAACTTTGTAAAGAGTCATTTCAGTTGAGAGATGAGGTTGGAAGCCAGATCACTGAGTATTGGGGAAAGAGTTGGGATGGGAAATAAAGCACTTAGTGTAGATGGCTTTCTCAAGGAATTAAGCTACAAAGTGAAGGAGAGATGGGGTAATAGCTAGCTTGAGTGGATCAAGTGAGGGATCTTTTTCTTCTTTTTAAGGATGGGGGAGAGCAGAGAATGGGTGGTAGCAGAGAATCAGACAGTAGATAGGGAGAGATTGAAGGTTAGTAAAAGTGGGGATGATAGACGGGGAATCTGTTGGAGAGGACAGGGTGGAATGGGATCAAGGGTGCCTGTAGAGGGGTTTGCCTTGTCAGGGATGAGGGTTACCTCATTATGTGAGACAAAGGTGAAGGAGGAGATGGTGTGGGAAGACAGCTGAGTGAAGTGAGATGAGGAGGAGGGAGCCCTCAGTGAATGGCCTCAATTTTTTCAGTGAAATATGAGGCGAAGTTCTCAGCTGAAAGGGTGGGGGAAGGGGTGCCATGGGAGACTTGAGTCGGAGATGAAAAGGTTTGGAAGAGCCTCTGTGGTGAGTGGAATGAAAATTCATTATATCTGCTCTGAGAATCTGGCTCACCCCATCTCCAAGGGAGGCTGTGATTTCCTCCCTGGTGGAGAGCAAAAGAGGGGCTGTGTGCCTGGACACTTACTCTTTCTGTCTCCTATCCCTATATAATAGAATTATATTTATCTATCACCCCTCAGATATTGACAGCCTAGGGGCATGAGGTTCTTTCTTAGGAATTTCAAAATAAAAATCACTCTCCCTGGTCCTTCTAAAGAGGCTAGTAACAGTGCACAAGTTCTCATTCTTCCTCTCCCTCTCCTCCCTCTTCCTTCCTCCCTTTCCCTCCCTCCTTTCCCCTGTCATCTATCCCCCTCTTCTCTCTCTTCTTCTTTTCAATCCCCAACCTGTTTCCCTTTTCTAATCTCTCCCTCCCCTCTCTCTCCCCTCTCTTTCTCTCTCTCCCCCTCCCCTTTCTTTCCCCCTCTCTGTCTCTGTCTCCTCTCTTCCCCCTTTTAATCTCCAGCCTGTTTCTCTTCTCTCATCTCTCCATCTTCTCTCTCCCCCCTCCTCTTTCTCTCCCCCCTCTTTTTCCCTTCTCTTCTCACTTTCTTCTGTCTCTCTCTCTTCCCTCCTCTCCTCTCTCTTCCCTTCCCCTCTCTTCTCTCTCTCCCCCTCTTGTCTCTCTTCCCCCTTTCAATCCCAACCATTTCTCTTCTCTCTCTCATATCTCCCTCCTTCTCTTTCCCTCTCTCCTCTCTCTCTCTCTTTCTCTGTCTTTGTCTCTCTCCCTCTCTCCTTTAGTGGTTACACTAAAGTCAGTCAGTGGAACCAAGCAGTCCCATTCATCTCAGCACACAGAAAATAGAATTCAGGGAAGTTATACAGATTAGAGAAGATAGAATACAGAGGGGGCACATGTGCTTTTCAACTCAGAAGGAAGAGAAAACCCCAGCTGTGTTAAGGAGAGAATGAACCTTCTGCTCTTAACAGTCCCTGGGGGTGCAGGTGTTGGGAAACGAGGGACTGTTGGTAGAGTGCTAGCTTTCCTGTGTCTGCAGATCTGAGATCTCCTGCATCGAGAAGGGAAGGAACCAGTAGCAAGGCCAGGACTGAAGACCGGAGAGATTGTGGGAGTGATGGGGGGGGATCTGCTGCAGAACATGGGATGGAATGGCGTTGTTTGGTCATGTCAAGGAGAAGGGTCATCACTATGTAAGCTGGGTGAAGGAGGAGATAGTGGGGAAGGCATCTGAGTGATGTGAGATGAGGAGGAGGGGAGAAAAAGAATTCTTGGTGAATGGCCTCATTTTTTTCAGTTAAGTATGAAGCAATGTCCTCAGCTGATAGGAGAGGGGGAGGGAGAGCCATGGAAATTTTGAGTGGAGGTGAGAAGGTCTGGAACAATCACTGCTGTGAATTGATTAGGGGGAGTAAAGGCACTGTTTTGCTGCAGTGAGGCCCCGTTGAGATTAGATAACATATATTAGAAGGGGACCCACTTGACACAGTTTTGTGAATTTCTCCAGATCTGTTCAGTAGTAGCACATGAATAGGAGGGAATGTAGAGGATGGTGGGAGCAATCCAAGCTTGGGGTTTGACAAGACAAGCTTAGTGATAAGGCATGGGACTTAAGCGTGGAGGAGAGTGTAGAATTCAACAAGAGATCAAGATAGGGAGGGGAAGAAAGTGTAGCCAGTGCAGGGGTGATGGCCTGGGAGAGAACTCCAAGGCTGGAGGAATTGGTAACCATGGTGAGGATAAAGAACGGGGTTTAGGGTCATAAGGAAGAGGGAAAGTTAGAATGACAAAAGATTATGATCAAATAAAAGAATTCTGGAGTTCACAACCATGGCAGGGGAGCCCTTGTGGGGGATGGCAAGGTCAAGGGTATGGCTACCTCTGTGGGTGGTGAAGGACTAGGTGATGGGAGCTGAGGACTTTGAAGAACTGAGAGTGAAGCCGTTTGAGTGAGCATCACCATGTAGGTTAGAGTCACCTAATATGAGGCTGGGGGTAGGAGGGGACAGATATATGGTGAGCCAGGAACTAAGGAAAGGACATGCCCTCAGGGCTGAAAGAACACCACCAGAATCCAGATTGGGTGATAAATATGGATTGAATGACTTCAAAGGAGGGGAGCTACTGAGTGACCTGGCCAAGAGAGAGAGTCTGAAAGTGACAAGGGGGAGCACGACTGGCAAATTGGGAGGTTGGAGGAGGGGTGACAGGATGAGTGAAGGGACAGCCACTACTGAAAAGGGAGGCCAGGGTTGCAGTGTGGTTGGGAGGGAGCCAGGTCTCAGAGAAAGGAAAAGATTTAAAGTAAATGCAAGAGGGGAGAATCCTAGCAACTGGGGGAGGATTTAATTTAATTCAATTCAGTACTTTATTAAATGCCTGCTATTGGCCTGGCACAGTGCTAGGCAATGGGGATGTTAACCCGCAAATGGAATGATCCCTGTCTTCAATGAGCTCACATAGAAACAACATGGACCCCAGTTGGTAAATGCAGAACTTGAATGATAGGAATACAAAGTGATTTTATTTGGGGGAGAGGGAACCATCACCAAGTAGCTGAGACAGAAAAGTAGGAAGGGGCACTAGAACTGAGCCTGGAAGGAAGCCCAGTGGGGTAGAAGGGAGAGGAAGATGGAAGCCCTCATCAGTTGGCTCATGTCCTTTCTGCATTGTTTCCTGCTTCTTGCTCAGATTCCTAAAACCAGTTGAGAAGGTCCTCCTTCTCTTTTCCCAGTAAATACTTCACATATAAAGTGTCCCATCTGGGCCGAGATGGCCCTTCATTATCTGGAATGACAGATAAGACCCCCTTTGAGTCCACCTTGGGTAAATCAAGAAACATTCCATGTCCCTCCTATTGCCCCTCAACCAATTACTGAGCTCAAAGATCTCAAAGCAAAGAGTGGAAGCCTCGGACATCATCTTTGGAGGTGCCATGGAATCTGCCCACAATAGCCAGTTTTGTAGGTCTCTGACTTCCACTGGGCTGCTGGGAGGCACAGTGGACAGAGCAATAGTCCTGGAGTCAGGAAGACTCATCTTCCTGAGTGCAAATCTGACCTCAGACAATTCCTGGCTGTGTGACATTGGGCAAGTCACTTAACCCTGTTTGCTTCAATTTCCTCATCTGTCAAATGAACTGGAGAAAGAAATAGCAAACTACTCCAGTGTCTCTGCCAAGAAAACCCCAAATGGGAGCAGGGAGAGTCACACACAACTGAACAACAACAGCATTCCCATTCCTATCTCCGGCTGGCATAAAGAATATGCTTTAACAAATCTCTTTTGGATCCAGTACTTGGCACAGTGCCTGGACCGTAGAAGGTGCTAAATAAATGTTGATTGATATATACTTCGTAGTACCATAGACTCAAAACTGGAAAGAACCATAATGGTCATCTCTAAGCCCTTCCTTGAGGCCCAGAGAGAATGTGACTTGCCCACAGGCAAGTCAGTTAAATATTAATAAGTGTAAGAGGTGGGACTCGAACCCCACTCCAGAGCTCTTCTCCCTGGACCACGCCTCATGTGTGGATTCCCATTCCTAGTGCAGAAGTTAGCACATTACCACTCATTTAGAGATGCATTTGTCCCCCAGATGAAGGAATGAGGGTTCAATGATAGGAGGGTTCATTCAAATCTCCTCATTTTCAATTCTTTGAATTCAGAGAGTCCTCATTCCCATCCTTTATTGAATTATCTTAACTTAGTCACTAAAACTCTGGGTGTGGAAAAATGGTACCCGTTAAGGCTAGTCTGTGTGACGGGGCTAACATTACCACTCATTTAGAGATGCATTTGTCCCCCAGATGAAGGAATGAGGGTTCAATGATAGGAGGGTTCATTCAAGTCTCCTCATTTTCAAATTCTTTGAATTCAGAGAGTCCTCATTCCCATCCTTTATTGAATTATCTTAACTTAGTCACTAAAACTTTGGGTGTGGAAAAATGGTACCCATTAAGGCTAGTCTGTGTGACGGGGCTATGGAACAACCCCAGTGAAAAACGGGGATCGTTGTTGTTGAGATGACTGACAAGGTAGGCATGCTGCCCAGCTCCCCGCTCCAACAAAAAGCAGAAACTTGCACCAGATTGAATAACAATCAAGACACCCAATGAGAAACAACAGTCAATGACTTCTTCTGTCCCAGAACTGCACACAAAGTCAGCCAACAGTCCACAGACAACAGGACGTGAGACCACCAACAAAGCCAACACTAGGTCAAGCAAACAAACTCATTGCCTTCTAATGAGACCAGAGGAGGGCTGAAGGCATGTAGCCTGTAGGACTCTCTGTCCAGATGCAGCAACCTGAGGGCCAGAGAACCCCTGAGAAGGCTTCAGTTATAAACTGACACTGGGGTCCTTGGCTAGTAAGGAAGTTCAGTGGTGCTGGACCACGACAGCCTAGGAGCCCTGGGCTCAGAGGGGCCTGGTGTTCTGCCTTAAAGATCCATGGTTTTGAACCTTAGAGATCCAAGTAGGGCTTAACCCCAGTAGAAGAAAGTCAGTATAGGAATCTGGGGGTTCCAGGGCCAGACCAAGCAGGACAAAAAAGTGTATAAGGGCATGGAGTCTGGACTTGGTACAAAACCCCAATTCAGAAGCTAAGGCTGGACAGATGAGCAAATCAAAGAATATGCTATCCAGTATAAAAATTATTAAGATCTTGAGATGTCCTAAAAGAAGGAGAAAATTATTCCACAGCTATTGCAAGAGACTGAAGAAAAAAAAGGATTTTCCTCAATGACTATATGAATACCTAGAAGAAATGAAATGGGGTAAAAGAGGAGATAAAAGCTTTGGAGGAATGAATTGAAAAGAGAATAAAAAGCTTAGAAGGGACAGTGGCAAATGTGATCCAAATAATGGATGATCTGAAAACAGAAAAGACCACACAGAAATCAGCGACTGCATAAAGCAATAAGAAATATTAGAACAAAAAAATCTTTTTAAAAAATTGAAAATATAAGTTACCCGTTATGAAAAATAACTTACCTAGAAAACAGGCCTAGGAGAGTCAATTTAGGAATCACTGGTCTTCCCAAGCACAGCCCTTTGAGTGAATCCAAAGTCTGAAGAACAAATCCTCTTAATAAAAGGATTTGTTCTGTGAGGTTTGGATTCAGTCAAAGGGCCACATTTGAGGACCTAGAGGACCACATGTGGCCTCAAGGCCTTGAGGCTGCAGGTTCCTCACCCTGGCCTAGATGCTCTGTTTCAAGAAGGCATAAATGGAAACTGCTCAGATGTATTAGAATCAGAGAGCAAAGTACCTTCTGAAAGAAATCCCCACAGAAATCCCAGGAATGTCAAAGTTAAAATCTTAAGACTCCAGAATCAAAGAGGAAATACTGCAAACACCCATAAGGAAATAATTCAAGTAACAAGGACCCGCAAGACCTGGCAACTTCTACTATACATGAAAAGGGATTTTGGAACTCAAGTTTTCTGAAAAGCAAAAGACAGAAGCTTACAACCAATAATAACTTACCCTGTAAAGCAAGTATAATCCTATAAAGGGAGAAAATGTATCATTAATGTTATGGTGGGCTTTCAAATATTATGAACAAAAGAACAGAGATGAGTAGGAACTTTGAAATGCACATACAAAAGTATGTATAGAAAGGCAAATTTTTCTGAGCATTGTCAGGG
Organism: Pseudocheirus occidentalis; assembly: GCA_028646575.1. Lineage (NCBI taxonomy): Eukaryota > Metazoa > Chordata > Mammalia > Diprotodontia > Pseudocheiridae > Pseudocheirus > Pseudocheirus occidentalis. The sequence continues at coordinate 12,672,556 of CM053596.1, read as the reverse complement.
ACTGTATGATGAAGCAGCGCTGATGTTACAGGGGAAGCAGTAAGTGTTCCTTCAGAGCCTTGGTGTATTTAAAGGACATCGAGGGAGTTTGGTGAGGAAGAAAAAGGACCTGAGGGTGTGTGGATTCTGTTCTAATTTTGCTGGGTGGGGAAAGGAGAGATTAATAAATTAATATCGAGGGGATGGGAAAGGAGGTGGAATGTTCACGCATACACAGAGCTTGGAGGATAGGTACATCAAATTCAACAGGGAAGTAATCGGAAATGTTTTTTAGGAGGGAATATAATGCCAGGGAGGGTAGAGTCACAAATAAAGCAAATTCTCTCATCCTGAAAAGAGGAAGTGACTGAAAATCCTGAAAAGATTAGAAGGAAAAAAGAAAAACAGAAGAATTGGAAGCTAAGAGTTTACCTCTGCCTCATAGACAGTAGGAATGGCTGAACAAATGATGGTAGAACAAATAGTTGGTAATGGAATCTTATTACACTGTAAGAAGTGACTGAAAAGGTGATTCCAGAGGATTCTGGGTAGTACGGACTTATTCGGAATTGAAGTGAGAAGAGCCAGGGGAACAATTTATACAAGGACAATGATAAAGAAAACCAACCTTGGCAGACTTCAGAATTATGTTCAATGCACTGACCAACCAACCATGTCTCCAGAGACCCTGTGGTGGAGCAGGCTACCTTTTGACTTTTGCCGATGAACTCACAGTACAAAAAGAAATGTGCATTTTTGGACAGTCGCTCTGGGGGTTTCTTTTGCTTGACTAAGTTTATTTGTTATAAGGGTTTCTCTCTCTCTCTTAACTGGAGGGAGGAATAGAAGGGTGGGGGGAGAAAGGAGGAGGTCGGTAATACCGATGCCATAAAAAGAGGGTAATTGAAACAATCTGAAAAAAATGCACAAATGGAGGCACAAGGAATTTCAGAGGGAAACACAGAGAAGTAGTAAAGTTTTTAAAGTAATGTGTGGAATTGATTATATGCTTAAAGAAAATCTAAATAGGATAAAAAGGAGATTCATGTTCCACATAAAAATCCTCTTTTCATGATCTGCTATGAATCTGGAAATGATCTTTTCTTGGGGGAGAGGGGTTGAATTTAAAATTAAAAAAATAAGATTTGGGGAGAATTTTGCAACCAAATGAGGGAGTGTTGCTGTGGAGGGAACACTGAAATTGGAGGCAGAAGGCCTGGGTTCAAATCTCATTCTGCCACTAACTCATGGTTGTGACCTTGGGTAAATCCTTTTCCCTCCTTAGGATTCCTTGTGTGTGTGTGTGTGTGTATATGTGTGTGTGTGTATATATGTGTGTGTGTATGTATGTGTGTGTGTGTGTATGTGTGTGTGTGTGTATGTGTGTGTGTTATTCAGTAGTCTCTAAAGTCCCTTCTCGGTCTGGAATTCTGTGCTTTTATGATTCCACAAGTGGCCTAAGCCAAGTCATTTAACCTTTGTGGATCTTGGTTTTCCCATGTCCTATTTTCTTACTCCAGTGGGTCAAAAGAACCCTGATCTATGAGAAGGAGGTGGCACAGTGGACAGAGTGCTGGACTAGGGAGCTTGAAGCCAGTCCCAGATACTTCCTCACTGTGTAACCCTTGGCAAATCACTGAACCCCTCTGGGCATGAATTTCCTCATGTGTAAGATGGAGATGGGGCAGCCAGGTGGCTCCGTAGTGCATAGAGTGCTTGGCCTTGGGTCAAGAAGACTCGTCTTCCCTGGTTCAAATCTGGCCTCAGACACTTACTGGCTGTGTGACCCTGGGCGAGTCACTTCACCCTGTTTGCCTCAGTTTCCTCATCTATCAAATAAGCTGGAGAAGGAAATGGCAAATCCAGTATCTTTGCCAAGAAAATCCAAATGGCCTCACAAAGAAGTGGAAAAATTACTGAACAACAAAATGGTGATGATGATGGTGTATATATATATGTGTGTGTATATATGCACTATATATATTATATATGAGATATACCATGATATATATGAGACGTACTATATATTACATATACACTATATGTGCTATACACTATGATATACATACATACTACATACATGATATGTATGTATATATGTATCTCATACGATATATGTCATACTCTGCAAACCTTAAGGCGCCATGTAAATGTTAGCTGTATAATAATGATACCTATTTCATAGTCATCATATTTGTCATAGGATCCCATGGGGATGAATTCTTTTTCTATGGACACTTGTCAAAGCTGCTCCGTGCCTTGTGAAGGCTCCTCAAGGGTTACTGTAGCTGAAAGAATTCAGCCAACCCTCTGGTGATGAACTTCCCTGCCCTTTGCCAGGCCGCTCCTTGGACAGCAGACACAAGGTCTTTGTTGGGCCCCTACTAGGAACGTTTCCAGCTTGGTAGGCCCTGCTGGCAGAGCCTTCAGGAGCCAAGGATCCTGTTCAGGACTGGGGGAGGTATTAGGAGGAAGGACTTTCGCACACAGAAAAATTGCTACGTGGATGCACAGAGCATTTTTCTACACCCACATGATTTTGCATTCACTGAGGAAGCATGGTACACTGGAGAAAGTGCTGTATCTGGAATCAGGAAGACCTGCTTCCAGTCCTGCCTTGGACTCTTCTTACTAACTGTGCAGTGCTGCTTAGAACCCTTAATGTCTCTGGGACTCAGTTTCCTCTTTCACAAAAGGAGGGAGCTGTCTGGCCTTGTCCATCTCTAAGGTCCATTCTACTTCTAAATCTGTGATCGTATCATCTTGGAAGAAAAATTTAATTTGACGATAATAGTAGTGAGCAAACATTGACATAGTACTCTAAAGTCTGTAACATGTTTTAGAAATATCTTCCAACAACCCTAAGAGGTAGGTGCTATTATCTCCACTTTACAAATGAAGAAACTGAGGCTGAGAAAAGTTAAGTTACTTGCCCAGGGTTGAGCAGCTGGTAAACGTCTGAAGCGAGATTTTAATTTGGGTCTTCCTGACTTTAGTTCTGGAGCTCTTATACATAGCATACCTCCCCACCTCTACCCCAAACTGCCATCTCATTTAATTTTTATTCTCAATTACATGCAAACAAAAATTTTTTGTGACACTAGTTTTTTTACAAATTCAAATTTTCTCACTCCCACTTCCCTCCTCCTTCCACAAGAAGGTAAGCAACAGCTGCCATTTCAACAAGCTCTTTTCAAGGACTATAAAGACAAGAGAAGAACAGGAGTTGCCTCCAAGAACCTTCTACTTCTCAGGAGACATAGAGGAGAGAGATATAGAAGTAAATAAAAGACAGTGTGAGGAGGGAGAAGCAAGTGTTCGCAACCTAGACCACCAGGAAAGGCTTCTCTGAGAAGAGAGCTCCTAACCCAAGCCTTGGGAAGGATGCTTTTCTAAGAACTTACATCATTTTATCTTGGGTTATTTTGAACCTGACAAACACCTGTATCTCCGGGCATTTCGACATGCAAAAAAAGAGCAGAAAAAACAGGATTCTACATGAAACAATGAATCTCCATTTTGCAGTTTTTTGGTTTTTTTCCCAAAAGTACATAATGCATTTAGTATGTTTGTTTCTAAGCTGTCCTGCTGGTCTGTTTTTCCCTCTGAACCTTCTTTTGTTCTATTTTACAGAGAACTCACAAAAGCCAAGCACTCACATGGTGATCAGAAGTGAGATACAAGGACCCTCTCATACTCTCTCTGAAGAACTTTGGAATCAATTGGGAGACATAGGAGACACTGGTATAGAACCACCTGGCATGGCCTGCCCGCATCAAAAAAGGTGCTGTGCTCTATGAGCAAAGCAGAATTGCAGTGGCTCCAAAGAAATGTGAGATTTCCATATCTAGAGCCATCTCCACTCCAAATGTTCAGGTGGACTATTTGTACGCAAACTGTGGTAGAGCCTTCTGAACTTGTATCGGTCCAATCAGCCACAAACAGACACACTGTACCTTGACCCTGGTATAGTGATGTCATTTTGTTCTGCTTTGAGCATGAAGGACAACAACCAACCCACCTTCTATTCTGTTCTGTGCAATTTTTTTTTAGTAGAAAGTTAAAGATTCTAAGACTCAGAGATGAGCGAGTGCAGTCCAGGTCTGGAAGACAAAGGGATGGAGTTTCCCATGCAACGAACAGTATGTAGACCACTTTGCCTGGAAAACCAGAATGCCTGAAAGGGATTAATGGGAAACAAGACTAGAAAGTCAGGCTGGAATCCAATTGTGCCATTTTCTCACGAAGCCCTCTGTTACGCTTAGAAGGAGAGAGAGGAGGGCCAATGCTGGAGTGTCAGAGGCTCCCTACAGCCCTGAAGTTCAGAGGCAGGACGACAACCTGTTGGAGAGGCTATTCTCTGAGATGCTAGTACTCTTTGTTATCAGGGATCAGACAAGGCTGAGTTCTGGTTGCTGGAAGTGTCCATATGTTAGCTGGGGAAAGTGGGGACATCATGGATGTACTTTGCAGGAAAGGTTGGACCAGATGCCCTTTGAGCTTTAAGGTTCAGTCTCTCTAAAACATCATTCACATGAAAGTGATTTGTCTCACATCATATGGGCTAGTAAGTGTCACAGGAGGGACTGGACGCCATGTTCTCTAAACCACTGTATCTACTACTCAGGGTAGTACTAGTACTACTATCGGTATTAGCATTTGGACTGAACCTGTGATTTCCTTGGTAGAGGGAATGTTTACTACCAAGGGAGGTGGCCAAGGGAAGAGAATGAACATTGATACAACACTCACTATGAGTTAGGCACTGTGCTAAGTGCTTTACAAATGTATCTCACTTGGTCCTTCAACAACCTTGGGAGGTAGGTGCTGTTATCATACCCAGGTTACAGTTGAAAAACTGAGGCAAACATGCTCTGTGATGTCTAGTCTTCAGAGACTGGTCTGAGGGCCCTAAGAGGTTAAGGACTCTAGTGCTAAGGGTCTCCAATAGCCAGTGTGTGTTAGAGATAGGACTTGATTCAACTCATCCCCACTCTAAGGCTGGCTGTGCCAGGCTACCTCTCTGATATAATAACAATTATTATAAAATAAACTACTATTATAGTACCATATACTACAAAATACCATTAAAATGCATAGCAGGTATAATAACAATTATAATGGTTGCTGGTTCAGTCCCATCATGGCACACCGCCATCTCAAGTGTGGGGTATGGCCGGAGCATCACTCAATCAGAACTGTTCTCTCCAAATTAGTAGTGATCTTTTAATTGCCAAATCTGATGGCCTTTTCTCAGTCATCATTCTTCTTGACTTCTCTGCAACAAGAGGGCCTGTTGACCAGCCTCTCTTAAATTCTCTCTTTTCTATGTTTTCATGACATTGATCTCTCTTGGATCTTCTCTTCCCTGTCTGAATGCTCCTTTCC
>CM053596.1:12647849-12667089 GCA_028646575.1 Pseudocheirus occidentalis | reverse complement strand
TCTCTCTCTCTCTCTCTCTCTCTCTCTCTCTCTCTCTCTCTCTCTCTCTCTCTTTCTCTCCCTCTCCCTCTCCTCCCACTTCCACTTCATCAGTTTCCATGGGTTAAATGATTACTTCAGTGCAGATAATGCAGATTACTTACTTCTAGATCTAAATATCCAGCCCCATCTCTCCCTGCTCTCAAGTCCTGCATCATTAGTTAAGGCAGCTGCCTACTGGAAATTCCAAACTACATTCCAGTGACATTCCAACCAGATTTTGAGTCCTGACTTCACCAATTACTACTTGTGTGGCCCTGGGCAAGTCACTTAACGCTATTTGCCTCAGTTTACTCATCTGTCAAATGGGCTGGAGAAGAAAATGGCAAACCACTTAAATATCTTTGCCAAGAAAACCCTAGATGGGGCTGTGAAGAATCAGATTGAAATGACTGAGTAACAACAACCTATGTCTCAAACAGAATTTCTTATCTTTCTCCCCAAATTCATCCCTTTCCCAATGTGCCCTATTATCTGTCCAGAGTAGCCATTTGTCCCAACTCCTAGGTTCTCAAACTCCTGGTCATCTTCAGCTCCTCCCTCACACAAACCTACATACCCAATCAGTTACCAACCCTTCTCATCCCAATCTTCATAAGAACTCTCCCATTAGTCCCCTGCTCAGCCGTCATCCTTGCTGTCCTGGGTCAGCATCACTGCACTTCTCTCCTGGACTATTATAACGGCCCCCTAACGAGAGGTCCTCTCCTTCAAGACTCTCTCCTCTCTCCTCAGTCATCTCCCACAGGGATTCTCCCACGCCACTCCCCTTCTTAATGTACACCAGCAATTCTCTATGACCTGTAGGATCAAATACCAACTCCTTTGTCTGGCTTTTAAAGCCCTTTATGATCTGGTTCCAACATACTTGTGCAGCACAATTATGCATCACTCCCCTTTTACACACTCTCTGACACAAACTGGCTTTTTTGCTGTTTCTCACATACAACCCTTCATTTCCTGTCTTTGTATTTGATGCTGAAATTCCTCCCCTTCTCACCTTGGCCTCTTCCAGCCCCTAGTTTCCTTCAAAGCTCAGCCCAAGCAACCCCTTCTTCCTTCTTCTCAACGCCTTTCTGGATCCCTCCAGCTAGCCGGTGCCTCCTCCCACCAAAGTACCTTGGATTCGTTTTGTATAATCTATGCATATGGATAGATGTACATATTGTGCCCTTTGGTAGACTGGAAGCTCCCTGAAGACAAGTACTGTTCTTTTTTTTTTTTTTAATCTCCAGCCTCCATTGCCTGGCACAAAGCAGACTATTAGTGAATCCTTGCTTCGTTAGTGAATGCTTTGCCATTGCTACTTGTCCTGCCCTGGATCTCTCCAGCTTATTGGTGCATGATATATTTCCAATGTAGTCTAAGTCAGACACCTAGGGAGCTAAAACTTCCTTCTTTTGGGGAGCAATGCCTCCCAGTGCAATTCAGCAACCCCTTGTTTTCCCTGGTTTTATTTTGTTTTTTGCTATTGTATTTCACCTCTGATTCCTATGGAACTGGGAGCCGACTAAACCTCTCAGATCTTTTTCAGACTGGTCACTTTCTGGCCATGCCTTCCCCCATCCTGGAAATGTGAGACTGATTTTTTACAAACTCAAACGTGAGATTTGATATTTAACCCCATTGAATTTTAAGCTTCTTTGATTGGATTCAGTGTTACGCAGCCTGCCAAGATCTATTTGGATCCTGCCACTGACAGTTGATGTGTTAGCCCCTTGTCATCTGGCTCCTTCTCCCTTCCCCACCTGGAACTGAATTCTCTAAAGTCACTTTCATTCTTTGTCTTCGCAATGAGACTATAAATTAGTCAACCATATCCCACTTGCTTAGAGGGCAAGGCTGTGGGACCTGTTTGCATGTTCATGGTCTGGTTCACCCATTGTGTGCACAAGTAATAGTAAAATTGCCTTGGCTGAGCCAGAAAAATGAAAAAAAAAACGAGAGAGAATTATTTGTTGACATCAATACTCTCCTTAATGACAAAATTTCCTGGGCTCTTCTCCTTGACCTCTCTGCAGCAAGTGGTCCTGCCGACCACTGGGCACCCTTCTCTACTCCTTCAGAGGCCCCACACTCTTTCTTGGTTCTCCTTCTGGCTCTTTAATCTCTCTGCTTCATCATCTTCGTCCTAACCCTGAGGGGTGAGTGTTTTCAGCCCACTTTCACACTCTTTCAGCTAGGGGGTCTAGTGTGCATAAGAAGACCTGAGTTCAAATCTAGTGTGACCCTGGGCAAGACGCTTACCAAATGTCTGCCTCTGTTTCCTAGTCTGTAAAAGGGAGACAATAATTAAATGATATTTATCAAGTGCTTACAATAGTGTCTGGCACATAATATGTGCTCAGTAAATATTTATTCTTTACTTTTTTCTTTCACTTGGGGTGTAGAGGGGAATTATCTCCAGTTGTCCTGACCTCTGTCTAACCACTGGCCTCGGGTGACCCTGCAGGAGAGTGTGAGGCTGGTGACTTTGCACAGTCTTGCCTGACTTCAATCCAATTCACTTGCAAGTCAGGACATCACCCTCCTGATGTCATTGGTCCTCTTTGAGAAAGAAGGACAAGTAACACCAATCTTTCACTGGTGGGTTTATTCTAACACTGTGAATACACCATGGGAACAGTGATTTCCAAATCTCCATCTCAAGTCCTTGAATCTCCACTGGACTGCACTGGAATCCTCTGCCTCTAGCTGGAGCCCTGAACCCTGCTGTCCTATGGGCCCTGTGCACTCAGTATACTTCTAAGTGAACCATTCCCTGAAGTACTGATCACTGGAAATTAAAAGGGTCATTTCCTTTACACTGAGACTGATGAGGTCCTAGGGCCCAGGTGATCCCACCAAGCCATGGCTGCCCTGTCAAGAGCCCAGTGTCATTGCCTTCCACCTTCCCCCTGCCCTCAGAAGGAGCACTGAGGCGTTGGCACACCTCTGAGTTCTCACATAGCTACCTCTTACCCAGTGCTCTCACAGCTCCTGGGAGATCACACCTCTTCTCCAGACCCAGAGTCATCACACTGGAGCCACAGAACACACAGTCATCACACCTGTGCTTGACACAATGTCCTCACACCTCTACAGACTTCCTGGGCTATGGATTTCATGAGCATTTATTTTTCCTTTTTCATTTGAGTGTCGCAGACAAACACTTCAAAGTGTAGGGAATCAAAAAGTACAGTTTGATGAGCCTGGGAACTTCTGTGTATAGTATTTTGAAAAGCACACACAGATTTGTATATAAACTAAGACAACGTTAAGTCTAAGACATATGGGCTGGGAGACTGTGGGAAGGTCATTTCACCACTCATGACCCTGAGAAATTTTCTAAGACTCCAAGTTGCAGAGAGAACATGTTGACTTGCTTGATAGAGGGTATTTTATCACCTGGGAGTTCCTGTGCTAATAAAATCAAGGGCTGGTCCCTTATCCTGTGACATTTAGTAAGGTAGTGACAATCTTGTCCTTTTCTGAACTTCAGGTTTCTTCTGCATTTAAAAACGTTTTCTCAATCCTTCCTTTATCTTCTCCCTCCCCCTCCCTCCCTTCCTCCTTCTCTCCTTCCCTCTCTCTCTCTTCTCTCTCTCTCCCCTCTCCCTCACTCCTCTCTCCCTCTCTCCCCTCCTCTCTCCTGCCTTCCTCTCTCTCTGACAGTGTTTAATAAATGTTTCCTTCCTTCCTTCCATCCATCCTTCCTTCCTTCCTTCCTTCCTTCCTTCCTTCCTCTCACCTCTGTCACTATCCCCAAATAGAAGCCTTTCCACACTTATTTACTCCTTGCTTTTATTTAATGCTCAATATGAGAGTCTAACTCCTAATGCTTAGGAGTTAGAAAGATCTGGACTCAGATCCTGCCTCTGAATTGACCAACCACCTTACCATGGATATCTTAGCGCCCCAGGCAACTTTCTTAACCTACCAGTTGCACATGGATGACCAATCTCTCTCTACCCATGGAGGAAGCTTTCACACTGGGTAGCAGCTCTTTACCCTGATGAAAGCCAGGTTCCGAGCTCCCCAAATGTGCAAGGCTCACACATCTCCACAAATCTCTTCCGAGTCTAATGAGGCTCATAGAATTACATACTGAAGGTTGGAGGAGACTGGACTTGTCTAGTTCACCTGGAGACATGTCTGAAGTCACACAGGCAGACAGTCCCAGGGCTAAGACTGGAACATACGATCTTCTAACTACAAATCAAATATTCTTTGTACCACAAAATGAAACATTGTACAAAGTTTTGTTGGTGCCTTTTGTCTTTACATGGTAGTTATTTCAAACCTAACTCCCCTACCATGAGTCATCCCTCGTCACTAGGAGAAGCAATGAACCAAAAGCATCTGATTCAGAAAAAGGCATATCCCATTCTGTCGCGGTAGTGCCCTACCTTTCTGACTACCATGAAACATTTTATAAGTGGCTACCGTGTGAAAAATACTGGCCTTTGTTCTGGGGCTAAAAGACAAGAAAGAACCTCTGGGGTTCACAATCTGTTCAGGGCCAATATGTAATAATGGTAGTAGGGAATAATCAATAATAATTGCTAGCATTTATAGAGCACTGTGGGGTCTGTAAAGTATTTATATGTGTGTTATCTAAGGTGGTCCTGGGAGGCTGGTACTATTACGATCCACATTTTACCGATGAGGAAGCTGAGGAAAACAGACTCACCCAAGGTCACACAACTAGCGAATGTCTGAGGCCAAATTTGAACTCAAATCTTCCTCCCTCCTCAGTGTTCTATCCAGTGAGCCATCTGGCTGCCTCGTATTGTGTATTATTGTCAAGTAATAATATGAAAACACTAACCAGCATTTCCATAGCACTGTGGGATTTTCACAGCACATAAAATGTTATCTTATTTGATAAATTTAAAAGCAAAAGTCCAGCATGTGAAGTTCAAGCAGGCAAGTTCATCTCTAACTGGAGGAGAAAAGCCAATGTCTTCCTGGAGGGAGGGTTTGTGGTAGGCAGGATTTCATTAGGTGAAGGAAAAAGAGAAGAAAAGGCATCCCAGGCATAGGGAACAGGGTGAGCAAAAGAGTGGAGGTGGGAGTATGCAGGATGTACATCCAGGTTATCTGGACACTGAGTGCATGAGATTAGACTAGAAGAGAGGGGAGGGTGCGCCAGGCTGTAGTGGCCACTGAACTCTATTCAGAGATGTCTAATGTTTACTCAGGAACAGAAGATGGGTAAGAAGGCCCCGAAGGGGGAGGGTTTAATAAATACTCATTTCCTTCCCTTTTCCTCCCCCCTTAAGGACTGGGGATACAGAGAAGGGCAAAGCAGCCATCACTTTCAAGGGTTTTAGAGTCTCCACACAGAACACTCCACTTCACTGACAGGCCCCGAATCTGTACTGTTCTCCCTTCTCACCCACATCTCCTGGCCTCCCCAAGCTTTCTGCAAGCAGCAGCTCAAATCTCATCACCCAGGAGGATCCTGGCCCGGCTTCCTTCACCGACAGCCTTCCCCCTCAAGATTCCCTATAGAATACCATGAATGGCGATGAGATTTTGGGGGGAGTTTTTAAGGAAGGGTTAAAGAGATGATTTAATATTTGGTCCTGTAAGAGGGAGGCAGGAAAGTGGAGGTGACCTGGTCAGACCTGCACTGCAGGAGGATCCCTTGGATGGCTGAGCAGAGGGCCCAGGTGGGGAGACCTGAGGCAGGCGGCCCACCTGCCACTGCGCCAGGCCAGGTGTGAGCTTGTGAGGGCCCTTTGTCCTCTCTTTTCTATTTCTCTCTCTGTCTGTCTCTGTCTCCTCTCTCTCTCTCCCTCTCTCCTCTCTCTTTCTCTCTCTCTCTCTCCTTCCCCCTCTTTTCCTCCCTCTCTCTGTCTTTCTCCCTCCCTCTCTCCCTCTTTCTGTCTCTTCTCTCTCTCCCCCCCTCTGTCTCCTTTCTCCCCGCTCTCTTCTCCTCTCTCTCTCTCTCTCTCTCTCTCTTTCTCTCTCTCTCTCTCTCTCTCTCTCCTTTTCATCTCCTGCCCTCTGGGCATTTTCTCTGCTCCTCCCACCTACCTGGAATACTCTCCCTCCTCTGCTCCAAGTATTAACATTCCCGGCTTCCTTTAAGCCCTAAATAAAATCCCTGCCTTCTATAAGACTTTCCCTTACCACCAGTGAATTTCCTCTTTTAATTATTTCCTATATATCCTGTATGTAGTTTGGTTTGCATATATTTGTTTACATGCTGTTTCTCCTATTAGACTATAAACTCCCTGAGGGCAGGGGATGTTTTTTTCTTTTTGTATCCTCAGTACTTAGCACAATGCCTAGCATTGATAGGTACTTAATATTAGACCTCACCATCTGTCTTGTCCCTGGGCCTGATCATTTGTTGTACTGCTGTGTCCTCCACTTGGGCCTTGCCATCCACCCTGCACTGCACCCTTCAATATGTGTAATCTCCCCCAGTTAGAAGTGGGCTCCTTGAATACAGGGACCAGCTAGTTCTTGGCTCTGTAGCCTCTGAACTTAGCAGAGCGCCAGGGGCAGTGGAAACATTTGGTAAATGCTTCTACATTCCCTTCCATTTGAGTCTGGAGCTTGGAAAAGGTTGGAGCTGGAGACTTGGGGAGTCCTGGGGAGGGAGCAGACTGAGTGAATGAAGTTGCCGAGGGAGAGAGGAAGCATCTTGAGGAAGGCTGGCCTCTGTTCACAGGGCTCAGGGCAGTCGCTGTCCCTCCCCCTGGGCTAGCCCTTCAGAGATGACTCCAGCACTCAGTGTGGCTCCAGGTAGCACTAGCCCTTATCCCTCATTAGGCTGAGCTGCTTGTGAGCAGGCACTAGCTTGTCCCCTTCTTGGATCTCCAGTAGGTGCTTAACAAAGGCTTGTGGGGGACGGCCTCCTTTATCCGGAGCATTGCAAGCTGCTGCATTACTCCAGGGATCTAATGCCCCTGTTCTGTTACACGCCACCGTATCTTTTCAGTATCACTCCAGGCAGCCCCGTAGCATGGGGGGGGGGGGAGGGAGACTGCTGGGCCTGGAGTCAGGAGACTTGGGATCAAAGCCCGACTTTGACTCTTGCTGGCTGCGTGACCCTAGACAAGTCATCTGCTCTCTCCGAGCTCAGTCTCTTCATCTGCAAGGCTAATAATAATTGAAGGACCACCTCAAAGTCCATAACAAACATACTGCACCCAGCCAAGCTTAAAGGGCCATATCATAGAACCTGAGAGGTGGGAGAGACCTCAGTGGCCATCGGATCCAGCCCAGCCCAGCTGACAAAGGGCAGCCAATCTGCTCAAAGCCCTCCTAGGAGGGGGCAGCTGCCACTTCCCAAGGCTGCTCATTCCTCTCTGGCAAGAGCTCTTCCTTAGGAAGCTTTTCCTGACACTGGGCCCAAATCTGCCTCTTTGCTACCCCCCCATTAATGTTCCTGCTTCTGTCCTTGAGGGCTCAGAAGGCCACCAGCTGTCTCCCATGAAGCAGCCCTTTAAATACTTGGAAGACTGGTCTCATATTCCCTCTGAGCCTTCTCCTCTCCGTTCCTTCAAAGGATCCTTCTGTGGCAGAGACTTGTGGGTCTCACTTTCTTGTACGCTTGTTAATAGAAGAAGTGGACATCAGTGGAGTCAGTGTCAAAGGGTCTCTGGGCATTTCAAAGCCTCATGGGGAGGGAAGTTACTGTTATCCCAGAATTCCTAGGGCACTCCACACCAACATGCTGCAGCTCATGCTCATGCCCTATGTGGCCTCCTGCTGTCACTTTGCCTCTCTGCCTCAGTTTCCTTGTCTGTCAAGTGAAGGGGATGGTTTCTGAGGTCCCTTACAGCTGTAAATCTATGGCTCTACAATATGAGGGACAGCGTCCTATCTAAACTCCCTAAGTCCAGAGCAAAATGTTCAGCTAATAGTAGGGAGCAGGCAGGCTTTCAGGGTCAAGGAGCCTTCCCATAACTCCTAAGCCACACTCATCCATCACCCGCCACTCACCCTTAGCCTTCCTACCCACTTGTAGCCTCATGACCCAGGCGTCTGTCACCCTGGGATTTCACCGCAGGCTTTCCACTACCCCTCTTCAGATATGTATACGTGCCTACCCGTCACTGATGGTCTTTTGCCTATTTCTCCAACCCTTTAGGCTCTATGTCTCCTCTACTCCAACATTTCTAATGGCTCCCTATGGCCTCCAGGACAACATCCAAAATCCTCTGCCTGGTATTTCAAGGCTCCTTGCTTCTTTGCTGATCTTATTTCCTGCTACACCCATTCTTGCATTCCATATGAGTCAACCTGGCCTGCTAGCTCTGCCTCCTACACGCCAGCCCATCTCCTGCCTCCTTGCCTTTGCAGAGGCTGGTTCCCCCTCCCCCACCACGTGGAGCTAACTTACATGGAACATAAGTTAGTGAAGGCAGGACCTGTTTCCTTTTTTTGTCCTGGTATTTCTCGGCCCCAGTAGGCACTTGCTGGATGTTGGGTGAGTTGAATTGCATTGGCTTGCATATCCACTTGGGGCTTCAGGGTGCCCACCTCTTAAGCCACCCCAACAGACCCCATCTCCATTGTTCTCCTCACACCAACCAACCTATGCCAGTCTCGCAGACACCTCTCAAGGCCATCACACCTCCAGCGTTACCACAGAGTGCCTCAGGTCAACAGTGCTTCAAGAAACCCAAGGCAAAGTCAGCAAGGCCATCTTCAGACCACCATCCTCTCCCTTCCACAGGATCTCAGGGCCCACCTCGGTCCATCGTCATTCTCTTTCTCCTCACTCCCTCATTTCTTATTGCATTTCCTCTCACTGCCCTGTTCAAACAGGTCCTCTCATTCAACCATTATCACAAACCCCCGTACTCCAGCAGTATATAACATCCCCTCTCATGCCATAATTATAACAGGCCCCCCCAACATTATAACAGGCCCCCTCATTACATCACAACTTCTCCACAAGTAAAACAAGACTCCTGATTTCCATAATCTCCCTCACTCGATCATTAACACAGATCTCTTTATGTTAACATTGCTCAGCTGCGTCTTCCACTCCAGCTTTATCAAAGGTTTGCCCCCGACTCCAACATTTTTACATCTTTTGATGGAGAAGGAGATGAAGAGACAGCAAGTCATAGTGGACAGGGTGCCAACTGGTAGCTAGGGAGAACTGAGTTCAAATTCTGCCCCTGATATTTACTAGCTGTGTGACCCCCAGGCAAATAATTTAGGCTTCTTCGGTCTCAGTTTCTTCAATTGGAAAATGAGAAGTTTGGACTAGATGCGGTCCCTGAGGTCCTGCCAGCTCTAAGCCTATGAGTCTGTGTCTGACATTCAGTTCTCATGTATGACTGTTTGCTCTTCTTTGTCCTATACCTCACTGCCAGGTGACTACAGTCCTAATGACTTGCCATTAAGGAGGCTCCCTTCCTCCCTCCAAGATGATCCCAACTAACCTCCTCCACTTCACTATCAGGTCCCTCATTCCACCATTAGCCCAAGGCCCCCTCATTCCACCATTAGCTCTGGGCCCCCTCATTCCACCATTAGCCCAAGGCCCCCTCATTTCACTATTAGCTCTGGGGTCCCTCATTCCATCATCATCACCTCAGATTCTTACACCCCAATATTATCATGGGGATCCTAACTCTTTCTTGGGCCTCCCTTCCTCCCACATTCTATCAGGTTCCTCACCCTACCCACCTCTAATTCCCCCACATGTATATTTATTTATATGTTTATTTACATTTGTTAATAAATTATAATAATTATAAATTATGTTACCCTGTATGTATTCCATGGATCCATGAGCCTTCATTTCCACAGTCACAGGTTCCCCTTCCCCCTACATGGTCACCCCCTTTCCTTCTGTTCCTCTTCATTCTCTCCTTCTTTACCCCAATATTATTCCCAAAGGCCGTCTCCCTCCGAAGCCCCTTTCACTGCTTCATTCATCTTCCCTCCTCTCTCCCAACATTCCCCAGCACCTCTTGGCCTTACGCTGAGCCATTTCACCCTTACTCCAGTATTAATCTGCATGATCCCACCATCTCTGAACCACAGAGCCCAGAGGATGCCGGTTCACTCTAAATCTAAGATTCCCAGACCCTTTACTCCACTGTCTGATGACATGAGCACCCTGTGCTCTGACATTACCCTGAGTCTCCCTCCTACGCTATGGAATGTCACCTCCCTCCAACACAATCTCAGGTCCCTTTTTGTCCATTATTATCATTCCATCCCTCCTTACTCTGCCATTAAAAGAGCTTTGGCCCCACATTGTCATGATCACGGGTCCCCCTACCTCACTCCTTCATTGTCATGGATTCCCCTACCTCCCGACACTATGTTGGGCCTCCCTCAATGTGACATTAGTACCGTGGGCTGCTATGTCGCTCCAGGATCACATCTCCGGAAGAGGTGATCTCTGTGATGGTGTTGGCTCTAAATCACGGGTTCCCTGGCCCTCTCCTCGGCATTATCACGCTTTTCCACCTTTTACTCCATCACTGTCACCAGCTTATTCAACATAAGCCCGATCTCCACAGGCCTGTTCACCCTCATATAATCCAAACTTGCTCAATCCACACTGTTGTGTGCCCCAAGGTTGCACAGGCCCTCTCTTATTCCGGCATGAAAGCAGGGCCCTGCAGCCCAGCATGATCACATCCCATCTTGCTTCATCATGAAAACAGGTCCCTTTACAACCTTCTTATAAGCCTTTTACTTCATTTTTACCTCTACAATCGTCATAGGTCCCAGCTGACACCAAAACGATCACACTTCCCATCATCGTCACATCCCCCCTCTCTCTGCCTTGTCCTTACCATGTTTCTCCTGACTCTGCTGTTGAGGCCATCTCAAATCCAGGTAAGCCATGGCCTTCCTATCTACCTCATCACTATATCCGAATCATTCCATCATTATCTAAGGCCTGCCTCACTTTAACAATAAACTTAAGCCCCCCCCAGATAATAATTAAAATAGGTCCCTCACATCCATACGAAATGGGTGCCCCAAATCTATCATTAAAACAGGTCCCCTAAATCCGTAGTTAAAACAGATCCCTTCACTCTTTCATTATCCCATCTATTCTCCTTACTTCCCCTGCTGCCACAAGCTAAAGAGCTTCTCTTCAGATTCCTGCATTCCATATCCCTTCTGAATTCAACATGAAAAGAACCAAGCCCCACCAATCCAACGTTATTACATTAACTTCTTCATTGACACCCTCCCACCATGCTACCGTTATTAAAGGACTCTTATCAGCAACATTATCACATCCATTCTCAGTTGATCATTAAAACAAAATCCATCCCACTCCCATATCAACATACCCTCTTCACTCCAATATTATCAAAGCCCCCTTCATTTCAATATCATTCCAGTGTTGGTCTAGATGTCCACATCACCCATGAATTGCTACATCTCCCTCACTTCTCTTATCACTTCCATATTAGCCGGGTCTCCCTGCCCCTCTCCTCGACTTCTGCCCCCATGACCAAATCCCATCTGAATTCCTCATTTAAGCAGGCATCAGTACATCACTTTCATAGGCCCTCCACCACTCGCTGGAATCATTTCTCCTTATTCCATCACCATCACTCTGCAGAATCACAGCAGCTAAGAGTTGGAAAGGTTTTGGCAGTCATCTGGTTGGACTAACACCTTGGCCAGAATCCCTCTATGGAAGTATTCATGAAAAGCCTTTGCTTGAATCCATCTAGGGAGGAGAAACTCATCGCCTCTGGAAGCGCCCAATTTCAGCTTTAATCATTAGGGAGTTTTTCCTGACATCAAACTGGCTACTTTGTCATTTCTACCCATGGCTCTGGGCTCTGACATCTGCCTGCTGGGCCAGTCAGAGCAAGGCTAACATCTCTTCTCCATGATGGTCCTTCAGATACTTGGAGACTGCCATAATGTCCTCCCAGAGCAATCCCTTCTGAACCAGATTCAATATCCCTTTAAATGATGGTCATGGAATATGGACCCAAAGCCCTTTGCCGTCTTGGTGGACTGCCTCATTCCAATGTAAGCCAACTGGGCTGGGGTTAGGAGGTTATATAGTAGAGGTCAGGGTGTCTTTTTCCCGGGTGGGAGAGGGATCACCATCATAAACAGCCCCTCTATTCCCTGCTTTGGTTTATCAACATGATTTCTGAGCTGTGGTGTCCATGTCTGAGCCCAGGACTTCAGATGACATTGGACCAAGGCAGAGGACAGAGGTACCGCATCTAAGCAGGATATATTCCTGGATACTGTGCCTCTGTTAACACAGCCTAATGACCTCACAGGTATTAAGCTTATGTACCTATATCTACATATCATATTGCTGACTCACATTGAACTTGCATGATGCTATAGCCCCAAGTATTTTTCAGCTAAGCCATACCATCTCCAACTGAATATACTTGTGACGTTGAATGTTTGAAGCCAAGGGAAGGACTTTACATTTATTCTTACTCAATTTCACCTTATCAGCTTTAGCCTTCCAACTTTCTGGATTCTCATCCTTCTTGACCTCTCTGTAGCCTCTGACACTGTTGATCGCTCTCTATTTTTCCTAGGTTTTTAGGACATTATGCTCCCCTCCTACATATCTGACCACTTGGCTGGATCTTCATTGAGATCATGCCATCATGTTATTGGTGAGTATGCCCTCTGGGCCTTCTTTTCTTCCTCCCAACTATTTCACTTGGTAATCTCAACAGCTCCCATGAATTAAATTATCATCTCTGCATATATCTATCTCGGATATATTTATCCAGTCCTAATCTCTGCTATTCTCCAGTCTCACCTCTCCAACTGCCTACTGGACATCTCCAACTGGATACCTATAGCAATTTTAAATTCTACGTATTTACAACTGTACTCATTATCTTTCTCCCTAAACCAAATTCCCCAATCACCATCAAAGGCACCACCATCCTCCCCAGTCCCTCATTCTTGACTCCTCACCATCTCTCTCACCCACATCTGCCATATCCAATCTGCTGCCAAGACCTGTTGATTCCATCTTTGCAACATCTCCCAAATATCCCCCCTCTTGTCTTTTGACACTATCGCTATCCTAGTGCAGACATCCTCACCTGGAATATTGCTGCTGGGCAATACTGGACACCTGGACAGCCTGCTGCTGGGTCTTCCTGCCTCAAGTCTCTCCCCACTACAATCCATCCTCCAAATGGCAAAATGATTTCCCTAAAACTCAGGGCTAAACACATTACTCTCCTCTCACCCCACTCTCTCATTCAGTAGATTCCAGGGCTCCTCATCACCTCCAGGATCAAGTATAAAATCCTCTGGCTTCAAAACCCTTCATAACCCATCCCTCCTATCTTTCCAGTCTTCTTATACTCTAGAGGTAACTGATGTCACAGTGGACAGAGTACTGGGACTGGAATCGGGAAGACCCGAGTTCAATCCAGCTTCAGACACTCACTAGCTCTGTGATCCTGGGCAAGTCATTTAACCTGTTTGCCTCAGTTTTCTCAACTGTAAAGTGGGGATAGTAACAGCTCCTACCTCCTAGGATTGTGAGGATCAAAATACAGTAAGTACTACATAAGTACTTTCCCCCTTCCCTTATTCCCTGCTCTCTGGTCCAGGCACCACGGCTGCCTTGCTGTTCCTCCTGACTCCCTGCATTTTCTCTTGTCCTCCCTCCTCGTCTCTGCCTTGTGATTTCTCAGATTTTTTTTTAAGTCCCACCTTATAGAGGAAGCTTTTCCAAATCCTCCTTAATTCTAGCGCCCTGTTGATTATTTCTGATTTATTCTGTTGATGGCTTGTACGTAGCTGTTTGTGTGTTGTCTCCCCCATTAGACTCTGAGCTCCCTGAGAGAAGGAACGGCTCTTGTCTTTCTTTATATCCCCAGGGCTTAGGATAGTGTCTGGCACACAGTAGGCATTTAATATACGCTTATTGACTATGCCTTGAAGGTTTGTGTCAATTGCAGTATTGGGTATGAACCCTTTCTCTGCCTTTAGTGGTTATTGATGAGACACTCAATGGCACAGAAGCCAGTAGCACTCTAGTAGGGACCTCCTTCCAAACCAACATGGAACCAGTCATTGGCTCCAGTCATTCAATCAGTTCCAAATTGATGTAACTGCACAATGCCTGATAGCTCCTCATCTTTTCCGGAAGGATATTGTGAGAGACTTGGGTCAAATGCTTTGCTAAAATCTAGGTAAACTAGGTCTCCTGATCTACTTGTCTAGTAATCCTGTCAAAAGAGGAAAGCAGGTTAGTCTGACACGAGCTGGTGCCTTAGTTCAATTTTCTTCCACAATTTCTTCCACCCCTCCATGTGATATTATCTCGGATCACTGCCACATGATAACATCTATGAACCAGGTGGGTCTTAGGATTGTTTTTAGCTCCAAATCTATGATTCTGCCCTCTTTACTTCCGTACCCTCTCTTTCCTAGCCGCTTGTTACAGATCCTGCTCACTCCCACGACAGGTCAGGTCCCCTCGTTCCCACATTACCACGCTTCTTTGAACACTGACAGGATGGAAGGTCCCCTGATTGCCAAGTTATCACACACCCTTTATTCTGCCTCTCCCTTTCACATGTTTGAACAGGTCCCCTCACTCATTCCTCCATTATCATAGGGCTCCCTCCTTCCCGTCTTGTCACACCTTCTCTTCTTTATCCATTTTAAAAATTGACCTGCTCACAATGTTACCATTGCTGATCACTATCACAGGCCCTCTACCCTCCCTCTAGCATTACCACAGACCACCCTACCTCCAGCAGCAGCCTTATCAGATTCCCCCTCCCCCACCTCATGATCATAGGACCCGCTCCCTCTGTTCCAATGTGATCACGGCCCCCCACTGATCCCAAGGTTCCTCCGACCCAAGGTTTGAGGTTTGAGGCCACACTCACCTTTTGCTGCAGCCTTTTCCTCCAGGGTGAAGATGGTCTGAATGAAGGCATCATGCAGTCGGGTTCTCTCAGCATAATCTGGGGTGTGGGGGAGGGGTGTGTGGCAAGGGGGCAGGGGCTGGACCCCAGAATCCACACCGTGGGGTGGGGAGAGAGCACTCAGTTCTAAATTACCCCTGAGATGCAGGTTCTCAGCTACTAGGGGCTGTGATGTGCTTTTGGGGGAGTCCCAAACTTCCCCTGGAGCGTGGGGGTCAGAGTGGCCCAGTGTGGGGGGAAGAGAGGGTTCCTGGGTACATGGGCCCTGGGAGAATCCACCTTTAGCTAGGAAAGCAGCACCCAGGCCCAGGGGCAGGACCCATTCCAGGTGGTGTGGTGATGGGTGTTTTTCTCCTGGTTCTCCCAGGCCTATTTCGGGTCTCTGATGAGGGGAGGGAGTGAGTTCAGAGGGTCCCAGTATGATCACTGCCTCTGCTTAGGCCCTTGGGCCTCTGTAAAGTGAGGGTGCTGGACTAGCTGGCCTCTGAGGTCCCTCCCAGCTCTGAATCAATGAACGAAGGAGGGACTTTGGGGTTCGCTATAATCTAGATCAGCAGCTTTCAACCTGTGGGTTATGTTCAATTTGTAACAATGAAAATACATCCTGCATATCAGATAGATTCATAACAGTAGCAAAATTACAGTTATGAAGTAGCAACAAAAATAATTTTATGGTTGAGGGGTCACCACAACATGAAGAACTGTATTAAAGGGTTGTGGCATTAGGAAGGTTGAGAACCACTGAGTTAGACAATGGAAGGATAGGCCTAGAGGTTCTCTATGGGAGATGCTGCCTCTAGATCTTGGGGTCTTGATCCCTGAGGGCGCTAAGTGCTTCTCTCTTGGTGGCAGTGGGGGGGAATGCCTGGGGCTGAGATCTTTGGGGTGCTTGCTGCTGCTGCTGAGCTGCTGGGCTGGGGAGCTCCTCACTTATCTGGGTGTGGGTCAGGCCCTGGAAAGCTTCCATTAGCTGGGTCCCACACTGGGAACCCTGGTGGCTCTTCGGGCCTGTGAAGAGCTGGCAGAGACGCTGCCGGTCAAGCTCAGAAGTGAAACAGGGCAGGCAGCCCCAGGACACTGGAAGGCTCATCACCAGCAGCCTGAGGGCCAGGCCCAAGGCCAGGGGGGCCATTTGACTGGCCTGTGGGAACACAGCTAGGGCCATGGCCTGGGTAGGCAGGGAAGGAAAACAGTAGAAGATGACCTTTGTGAGGTCATCAGGGAATGTGGGGGAGGGGACTCGGCCCCCAGGATCTCCCAAGTGTCCGTCCCCCTGTCACTCAGGGACCTAGCCATCCTGTGCCCACCTCCACCCCCAGCCCACCCATCCCCAAGGACAAGGCATCCATCAACTCAAACACCTCTCAGGGATTCAGGTTCCAGAGTTGGAGGCTGGAGTTGAAGGTTAGGGCTGGAGGTTGGGGTCATCGGTAAGGCCAAGGTCAGAGGGTTATGGGCACAGAGGATCCTGGCTCTTGTCAGTTGATGGGCCGGCCTCCTGGCTCCCAAGAACCTCACCTGTGACCCTGGACGTCTTCACAGGTTAAAGGGTCTCAGGGACCGAGAGGACAGCGGGGGGCAGGGGAGCAGAGGCAGAGAGACACAGACAAGGAAAGAAACACACACACACACAGACACACACACAGACACACACATGGAAACAGAGCCAGACCCAGAGAGACACAGAGATGGAAAAACAGTGCTACTGGAAAACATGGAGAGGGACAGAGAGGGACCCAGAGACAAAGACGCTGTCTCCCCCAGTGCCCAGTTCAGGGTAAGAGGCAGGGTCACATTGCTACTGGCCCCCAGCACAGTCTGCAGGGCCCTGCCTCAGGGAAGGCCCCCAACCAACAGCTCCCAGGCCGTGCCAAGCCCAGCCCCTGGCATGGACCCCTCCCCCACCCTCTCCCCCTCCTCCTCCGGTGCAGGGCACAGCCCGGGGAAAGCTAGTGAGCCGTACAGTTATCTCCACAGGTGTCTCTCTCAACTGTACAACCTACTACCTCAGCCCGGGCAGCGCGTGAGGTGGACAGGGCCGGGCTGGGCGGGGGCTGGACCAGGCCGGCAGGGGGGCCCGGCGGCGATGCCAATCCCGACACAGACCCACAGACTCGAGCTTGTGTGTGGCCGGCGCCCCGCAAGGTCGGATCTACGGGTGGGTGCCAGGCTGCAGAATGGGCCCCCCCAGGAGCCGGGTGCCTGGGCCACAACCCCTGCCCCCTCAGGGACCCAGGTGTCCTGATGCTCCAGCCCCTGCCCCTCTCAGGGAACCAGGTGTCCTGATTCCCCAGCCCCTGCCCCTCTCAGGGAACCAGGCTTCCTGATCCCCCTGTCCCCTTCAGGGACCCAGGTGTCCTGATTCCTCAGGCCCTGCCCCCCTTCAGGGATCCAGGCTTCCTGATCCCCCTGCCTCCCACAGGGACCCAGGGGTCCTGATGCTCCAGCCCTTGCCCCATTTGGGGCATGAAGGAGGTGATTCTTACCCTCTCTGTGTTGTGAGGGGGATGAGGAGTTCTGACCTGGGCCTTCTTTCTGGGGGCAGGGTGGGGCATTCTTACCTGTCTGGGCATTTGGCTACTTGGCCAAGATCTTGATCTTTTCAGGGTCCCAGGAATACTGGCTTATTTCCTGGGAGCAGAGAAGAGGTAGGTAGTGAAGGCTGACCGAGAGGCCAGCGTTTCTCCCTGCTTTCTTTCTCGGTATGTTTGTGGGATTCTTTGTGTCTGCTGTCTGTGTCCTCCAGTTCTCCCTCCTTCCTTCCCTCTTTCTGTCTTTCCTTCCCTTTCAAGCTCGCACCTTCTCTTTCTCCTCCTCTCTGTCCACCCTTCCATCCATCTCTGGTCTCAATTTGCGAGTCAGCTGTCTTTTGTATCTATCTCTGTTAATTTCTGTGTTTCAATCCCAAGACCAGCCTGGGCTTGGGCTGAGGGTCCCCTGTCTAGGTTTCCCTTTCCAGAGTCAGACCAGGGTCTGAGGCAACAGTACAGCTGCCCTTGCTTTGGGACCACCCTTCCACCCCTGGCCCTGTGCCTGCCTTGGAATCCCAGCATGCTCTGGGCCCAAGCCAGGGGAGGGGGAGGGGGAAAAGGAATTGAAGAACCGGACAGTTGAGTCCCTTATCACATTAGGGGAAACTGAGGCTCAAGTAAGGGGTGCCCCTGGACCAAGGTCACATATCAGGTCAGAACCCAGGGGTCCGGACCTTTAGCCCAGGGCCCTCTCAGGCACCTCTCTGGCTCAGAACCTGCATCAAAAGGGATGGATGGCTCCCACTGTGGGCTGGGGGGTAGCAAGCCTGGGTCCCCTCCCCTCCCCCGGTCCCCAGGGAGCCCCTGGGGGTCAGAGAGCAGGCCCAAACAGTCTGGCGTCATGGCAACCCTGGCTGGCGGCTGCACCGCCCCCTTAACCCCTGGAGAGCCGGACTCCAGCTGGGTTCAGGGGGGCGGAGGAAGGACCGGGTCCCGGATAGAGGATGGGGGGCGGGAGGAGGTAGGTGGATAGGGGAGCTGAGTGATCCGGAAGCCTGGGTTCCAGAGAGAAAAAGAGGGGAGAGATGGAGAGAGAAAGAGAGAGAGAGAGAGAGAGAGAGAGAGAGAGAGAGAGAGAGAGAGAGAGAGAGAGAGAGAGAGAGAGAGAGAGATCTGGGACTGGGGTTCAGGACTCCAGTTTCCTTGAACGAGGAAAGGAGACTGGGGGAATCTGGATGCCTGGGTCTCTCGAGAAAGACCGCAGGCGATGTGAGAGTAGGACGCCTGGGTCCCAGAGAGACCAAGGACAGAATTTCAGGATTCCTGGGTCCTCGGGGGATGGGGAATTGGGTTTCCCCTGCCCCCCTTCCTCCGCTAGGGCCTAAGTCTCTGAGGGGCTAGGGACTCTGCGATCGGGATGCGTGGTCCCCGAGGGATAGCGGAATGGAGGAACGGGACGTCTGGGTTCTTAAGGGGGCGGGGGCTGGGGGCCCGGATGCTCAAGTACCCTCCCCCGACAGACAGCCCCTGCCCCAGTCGCTGACCCCTGGCTGTCTGGCAGCCCAGACAGCCCCCCGGGCCGCCTCGCTCACCCTTGACCCCTTAATGCGGGCAGCCCCCGACCCCGCCCCTCCCCCTCCTCCCCTCCCGCCGCCCTGCCAGACGTTAACTCTCAGTGTGCCGGGAGCTCCCTTAGCGAACCGCCTTCTCTTTCCCTCCTTCCAGGGCCCAGGCCCCCGCCCCCCTCAGTGACTCAGGCCGCCTGATTCCCCCCACCCCCATGGGGACCTAGGCGACCTGTCCCCCCTTCAGTTTCCACCCCTCGAGAATCCAGGTTTTCATCCTCTT
>CM053596.1:12606185-12647349 GCA_028646575.1 Pseudocheirus occidentalis | reverse complement strand
TTCCTTCCTTCCTTCCTTCCTTCCTTCCTTCCTTCCTTCCTTCCTTCCTTCCTTCCTTCCTTCCTTCTTTCCCTCTCTCTTTCTTATTATGGCATTTCATAATTCTTAACCATTCAGCATCATCTGAAGTACTTTTGTTGTTATTATTGTCCAGATTTGTGGTTTCTGTAATTTTGTTGATATAGGGAACTCCTGGGGAGCAAGGCCCCTCCAGTAGTACAGGTTGGCACCTGTTCTGTGATTTCTAGTTTTACATTTTCTTTCCCTTTTTGTATCTCTTGGACCCCTTACTCAGCCAGGCTGGTGAAGACCATGTGTTTATAGCTCACTTTCAGAATCGACAAATCTCAATTTCAATTCAAAAGATCAGTGAAAATGTCATTTTTTTCCTCATCCAAGCTCACAGGCCACCCGAAATGTGGACACCAGGCTAAGGTCCTCTGCTTTCTAGAATTGTAGTGAATAACAGCCTGATTCTGGAGTGAGGAGGACCTAGATCAAGGACCACCCCTCACATATACGTCAGTGTGGACACACCGACTTTGTGGTCCTGGTTAATTCACTTCACCTCTCTGTGCTAGGCACATGAAAAATATCATTTGACAAAAAAATATTGTTTCCTGTTTCAGGAGAAGTTTGTGAGGTCAATGAAAGCCTTATATAATTTATCCAAGGCAATCCAATCCGCTCCTTTCCTCCAAGGAGACTCCAGGAAGCAAACCCTAGACCTAAGAGAAGGAGTTCTTAGCAAGCTGGATCGATTCCAGGATAGATGAAAAAAATGTTAACCCACAGATCCTCCTCAGAGACTGAGGATTTGAGCCCAGGTCATCAGCCCTCTTCCTTATTTGCACAACAAATAGTTACTTAGACAGCAGCCCTTGGGCTGGCTGTTCACTTGAGTACATCAATGAGGGACTGGATGGTGGTGGTAGTGGGGAAACTCACCTTTGTCTAAAACCACCCCCTCCCCTGCTCCAGACCTACCTTCATAGAGCTGGTATTATCTGCTAAAATTCCTCTGGGTCCCTGAAATGACATAAGGCACTTAGGGAATCCAACTGGAGATCCAGACAAAATCTTTATGTTTCCCTTCGTATACAGAGCATATTGAAATTTCTGCAGAGGCCCCCTGCCATAGGTGATCTCCTTGGGATCAGGCAAATTTCCTCTGGATTCCTGTAAAAGAGCACCCCTAAATTCCCTAAGGGATTCCTGCCACTTCAAGGATAATCCAAATGGAATTCCCAGCTCCCCCAGAATGAGCCAGGTGGAGTCAAGTTGACAGAAAAAAGCAGGGTAGCTATGTAGCACAATGAGTAGAACACCGGCTCTGGAGTCAGGAGGACCTGAGTTCAAATCCTGCCTCAGACACTTAACACTTACTAGCTGTGTGACCTTGGGCAAGTCACTTAACCCCAAGTGTCCTGCCTTCCCCCCTCCAAAAAGTAAAAAAGAAAGAAAATAGGGTTAGGAAAAATACCAACATGTGTGGGGCTCTAGAAAGGGATTAAGCACTTGGGGGTTGATTTCTTGAGACCTTAAGACAAAAAGGAAAATATTTCCTTAGGGACATGCAGTTGAGAAGGAGCTCATAGCAAGCAGGAAATGATGCAGTGGGTAGAAGAGTCAGGAAGACCTGAGTTCAAATCCTGCCTCAGTTCATGGGCAAGTCATCTAGCTTTCATCTGCCTCAGTTCCTCACCTGCAAAACACCTACCTTCTGGAGTTCTGAGAATCAAATGAGATATATTTGTAAAGTTATTAAAATGATTAGATTGGAAGCTCCTTGAGGGCAGGGCCTGTCTTTTGTCTTTTATCACCAGTGTTTAGACCAGGACCTGACATACAGTAAGTACTTAAAAAATGCTTGTTTCCTTCCTTCCTAAAAGAAAAAAAAAATCGATCCTTTAGGAATCAGGCACCAGTATTTTAGTGATCTGGCAGAACGTATACTTTTCTTATGAAACTGTGATATTCATACTGTGGATGGTTGCACAATAGATACTGGTACACAAGCATTCAAACAGAGGTGTCACAAAAGAAACTAGTCTGATTTGTACGGAAGCACATGAGAAAAGTGATTGTACAATTACAGCTAAAACAGGGTACAGAAAGCCCTCCTAATTTTTCTCTAATGGATCCCCCAAACTAGGGCATACTGGGTAAGGAATTGCTCTATGAATGTGGAAGACTCATTGTTTCTCTCAGAGAAAGCCCTTATATACACATAATACATAAATATATACACACATCTACATACATATCTGTATACATAAATATACATTCATATCTATCTATATGTGGAGAGAGAGGGAGAGAGAGAAGGAGAAAGAGAGAGAAGGAGAGAGAGGAGAGAGAGATAGAGAGAGAGAAGAGAAGGAGAGAGGAGAGGAGAGAGAGAGCATGAGAGCACATAGTATGGGTGTCTCAAACTCCTTGCTTCCATTATATAGGAAGATTATGTCCCTAAAGACCAGCTCAATACTGTTCCCCTCACAGTTTTAGCACGGTAGTGTTACCAGTCAGGGTCTTCCATCTACTGTGTTTTCCCTAATATAGTTTGTTCCATTAAAACTTCCCTAATATCAATTATCAACTAATATCCATTAGCTTTTACAGAGGGATTTGTTTATATCGAAGGATTATTTACTAGGCAGATTTAGTAAGGTCTGAAGGACAAAAAACATCTTTTCAAACCAGGACACATATTCTCCCCTCTATGTGTCCATTCAGTCCCAAGGGGAGAGTGGACCCAAACTTCTTATCAAATACCCCTCCCTCCTAATCTTTGAGGTGGGGGGCATGCACTTTTTGACCCTAGGAATTCTTTTCTCCCTTTGAGGAGTTCTCATCAAATTTGCCAATGGGATATTATGACTGATGAACAAATTTTTTTCTTGGTCAGCTGGGCTGGCCTAAGAAGGTTGCTTAGCTGCTCTGTGGTATCCTTACTGGAGTCCTCTTCAGACCTCATTGCTATGGCTATCTGCTGAACTCTGTTAATAACTTGCTGGACCTTTGATAGCTCTTCGGATTTTTTGAAATTTGCAAGTTCATGGCCTGGTCTGTTCTATCTCTGAATTGTTTGTTTGTTTGTTTGTTTTTGTCTAAGATCAGAAAGAATAAACGCAAGAGGTGAAATGGAGACTTTGTGCTTTCATGGCCACATGGTGGCCAGGTGGGAGAGCATTCTCTGCCCTTCCACCTGGTGGCCCAATGTAGTTCTTGCCTCAATTACCACCAGGGAAGAGACCGACAGATCATGTTTAAACATTTTATGTGCTTGTTCAGCTCCAGTTAAGCAAATCTGTGAATACTCTAAAACAGACCTGTACAACATACAGCTGTGGATAGTATGTTATGTACACCTGCTCAAGGGTATTAGGCCTCTTAACTACTTCTTGAAGGACGAGTGAGCCCTTTTAGCTCTGTGTGAGAACGGCCTTGGGGCCTGAGGATGACCTGAGTCTTAGTTACATCCTCTGTATTTTGGCTGCCTGAAATCCTTTGGAGGCAGAATGTTGTGTAGGTCTACCCTAAAGCCCTCATTAAAGGGCGGTGGGGTGGGATGGGGTGGGACAGTTCCTCATTAAAATATATCATAGTCTGCATAAGTATCTCCCAGGACTTTGTTCCGGGCCCTCTACTCTTTTCCACTAAATGCTTTCTTGCTTGGTGATCTCATCCCCTTCTGTAGGTTAGGTTACCTCAGAAGGTCTCCAGATCTATATATCCAGCCATGGTCTCTTTCCTGAGCTGCAGTTCAGCATAACCAATAGCCATTTGGACATCTTAAACTAGATGTACCTTTAGCATCTCAAACTCAACATACTCAGAACAGAAAACATTCTCTTTCTCTCTTCAAGGGCACCACCATCTTCCCAATCATGGAGCCCCATGAGCTCTGCATTCTATTGTCACTTACCTTTCATATTTGAGAAATTGCCGAATATTATTGTTTTTATCCTTACAGTATCTCCATAATTCTACTCACACAACCATCATCACCCTTATCACCTCTTGCTTGAACTACTGTGATAGCTTTCTGATTACCCTTCCTGCCTGAATTCTCTCCCCACTTGAATCCATCATCCACTCATCCACCAAAGCTATTTTTCTAAAACTTTGGTTTGGCCACATCAGTCCCCTGCTCAATGAACTCCTTTGACTTCCTATTCCCTCCATGTATTCTCAGTCTTCTCACTTTTTACTGCTTTCCAGGAAATATATGATCCAGCTATGCTGGCCTTCTTTGCTGTCCCTTACACATGACACTAGGTTTCCAAGCTCCTTGCCTTTTCCCTGGCTGTCTGCCGTGCCTGGAATGCACTCCCTCCTCACCTCTGCCTCTTGAGTTCTCTGGCTTTCTTCAAGGCTCAGCTCAAATCTCATCTGCTTCAGAAAGTCCCCCTCCTCCTCATTTTCTCCCCTCCAGCTGTCCTGCCTCTTCTCCAGGATTACCCGGGACCCTGTGAACATCGACATATTTACACAGTTATTCATATACATTTCAACCTTATTAGAATGTAAAGCCCTTGAGGGCAAGAACCAATGTTTTTAAAGCTTTCTTTGTATCCTTAAAGTTTGATGCAACGTTGATACT
Organism: Pseudocheirus occidentalis; assembly: GCA_028646575.1. Classification (NCBI taxonomy): domain Eukaryota; kingdom Metazoa; phylum Chordata; class Mammalia; order Diprotodontia; family Pseudocheiridae; genus Pseudocheirus; species Pseudocheirus occidentalis. The sequence goes on along the minus strand of CM053596.1, from coordinate 12,642,743 downwards.
TAGTAAATTACTGGCTGGCTGTAAAGTAGACATTCTTCATCTCTTTGTTTTTTCCTGTGTATATAGTTAGCCTGAACTCTTTATAGAGTGTCTATGAATCTAATTTAGGGGCCTCTGTGGTGTTCCAAGATTTGATACAATATTACCTACAAACAGGAATGCCCCATGGGAGCAAAAACATCTTTGATGAGTGTAGTTGTTCATTCATTTCAGTTGTGTCCAACTCTTTGTGACCCCTTTTGGGGTTTTCTTGGCAAAGACACTGGAGTGGCTTGCCATTCCCTTCTCTAGCTCATCTTACAGGTGAGGAAACTGAGGCAAACAGAGTTAAGTGACTTGCCCAGCATCAGTCAGCTTGCAAGTATCTGAGGTTAGATTTGAATTCATGAAATAATCTTTCCTGACTCCAGTCCCTCAGCTTTATCTACTGGGCTACCTAGCTGATCATGAATAGACATCTTGTTTTATATCTTGATTGTTATTGATAATCATGGGAACTTTAAATAAAACTATTTGTGGTTTTTCCTCTGTGAAGGAATCTTGTGTGACCATTTACACTTTTGGTACACTTAATTTTGATTTTTTTCTTTTTGTGTGTGGCTCTTCCCTCCCCCCATTTGTACAGTTATAATCACGGTGTGTATTGTTTTCTTGGCTTTGCTTATTTCGCTCTGCATCAGTTCATGTATATCTTCCCAGTCCTCTCTGGATTCATCACACACATATTTTCTTAGAACACAATAATCTCCTGTGATATTCATGTATCACAATTTGCTTCATCATTTCACATGGATAATGACTTTGTGTCCAATTATTAACACCACAAAAAGTGTTGCTATCAATATTTCCATGTATATGGGGATTTTCTTCTTCTTGGTGTCTTCCTTGTGACATAAGTCCAGTAAAAGAATCCCTAGGTTACTGTGTATGATTTTGAACTATGAAGCCACCTAGGTGAAAGTTTCTTTGTTTTGCTACCATGCCATCTTTTCCAGCCATCCCAGTACAACTTCTTCAAATTCCTGGCCAAGACCATTCTTTTCTTCCTCTTGGAGCCTGTCTTCTTGGAATATAAGCTTTCCCTTGGATGATCCCTCTTCCTCACTACTGATAGAAGCTAGGCTCCCTTAGGAACACACTGCATCTCTGGACACACAGTCCAATGCTGGACATGGCAATTCTTGTGCTTTAGAAGCTGTCCCATTCTTTGTTCCTCCTCTTCCTGTCCAGATACTACCTCTGCCTCTCCAGCTCAGCAATCTTTTTTTTAAATGTTTATCTTATCAAGATGGATGAATGAAAAAAAATCACTAAGCACCTACTATTTGCAAAAGTGAATGAATAAAACACATTTATTAAATTAAAGCACTTGCTGTATGTTAGCACTCTACTAAGTGCTGGGATCTGAAAGGAAAAGCAAGACAGTCCTTGCTCTCAAGGATCAACCGAGGAATATGGTACATTAGAGGAAAATTCATTCCCAAATCAGATGGAAAGGCCACCTGGTTATAGGGGTACCATAGCAAAACAGATGGTAATGCCTCTTCTTGAATGTCAAAACCAAATCTATTTCTGATGTTGAACCCTTTGTGGGTGCCAAGGCTGCTGGTGGTGAGAACATTTTGTCCTTGTCTTCTGTAACTGGGGTGCTGAGGAGGTGGGGGCTGCCACACCTGCAGGTTCTATCACTAAGGGTGATAGATGGTCATTGCCAGGGCCTATCTGGAAGTAGGGATAGCGGTTAATGAGATACTGCTGTTCCCAGGGCCTTGGGGCTGACCTCCTACTCAGTGGCTATTAGTAGGTGGATGTTGTGGGTGGGGGTAGCAGACACCTTCATAAACATTGCTCTTCTCTATAATGGTTGTGGTGGCTGAGCTGGATGTAGGGCTGGGGGGAGGGGCGGTCTGTGGCAGGGAGAGTCAATGGTATTCCCAAGTATCTTTAACTCCTGGTCCTGGGCTGTTCCCACCAGAATCACAGGGGAAATAGCATGGGGTGGTGGCAGTATTAGGAACTATCTGGCACATGTCATCTCTTGTCTCTCAAAGATACAGAGGTCCTAGCTGAAGTTATCCACCAGCTTCTTGGTCAATCATGGGATTTGTATATGAAGTCAGAAGGGGCTACTGCTTCATCTAGTCTGTCACCACTCTACCTTTGAATTCCTTTACCCCTAGTTCTAATGCTACACATGGCTAATTAATCCAAAAGTCCCCCACAGTCCCTCCCCAACTGTCTTCTCTGATCCTACTTCTCTGTGGTTATACCCCATTGGAAGAAATCATACAGCTATGCTGGCAGCATCCGCCAACAAATTCATGTTACCTACTCTCATCTGGGCCCTCACTGCTACAAGGCAATTCTTCTATTCTTGCTCTCTATCATATTTCCCTTCCCATAGTGGTTGTCCCAAAACTCTTCCTTTCTCCTCCAACCACCTGCTTCCTCCCCTCTCCCCCACTGCATCTGAGGCCCTCGACTTATATTTTTGTAAAGATTCATGACTTTGATATCAGAGTACCCTCTCCCTAAGAGACTCCTGTCCTGAGTTAGCTTGGATTAGGTTTAGTCTTGGTAGAGCCTGGTTCCAAAGAGGAAGAGTCGGGCTATTCTTACAATCTCTGGCTCATTATACCCTTTGGGGTCCCAGGGAAAATATTTTAGATCAAAAGGATTCATGGAGTCTCTTTTAGAAAGATATCCAATGTACGAAGTAGGTGAGGGAGGGGATGGCTACTTATTTCCTTTACCACAGAAGAAATGCTTAAAAGCTAAGGACTCACTCGGGCATTGCCAAATAATTATAACATGAAACAGTAACTCCTGACTCCTGTTGTTGCTTGTCCTTTGTCTTCAGAGAGGACCAATGACATCATTGGTGATGTCTTTACTTAATGGTGAATTGGGTTTAAGTGAAGCAGAGCTGCCCCAAATCGTCAGCCTTACTCTCTCTTTCAGAGTCATAGATATGTCCAGTGGCAAGAGAAAAGTCAGGATAACTGAGGAGGGCCTGGGATCTACTGAATGACCCTGGTGTCTTCAATGATTGACCAACTTCTAAGTGCTCCATGGTGCCTGTTTCAGTCACCTTGATGGTCTTTGGAATGAACTGTTCTTATTTTCTCATTCGAGGGCTGTAGAAAGTCTGCACGTGCTTGGGGTAGACATCCCCCTAACTCACCAATGGGTTTGAGGCCTGTCAGTTACCCATGACCTGACTTAGCCCATCTGCCCAGATAGTTTTACCGCAGTGTGACCACTGTGCATACTACAGTTTTTTGGAAACAGGTGAGAGCTGGGTGACAGGTGGACACCAAAGGTGGATGAGTAGCCCTGAGAAGTGCTTGGTAAACCCTTATCCCAGAGGTGCTAGTCCTTCCCAAACACCCCATGCATCTATTATACTTTCTCGGGTGGTAGCTGCTTTTTATATGAAAGCAGGAAGCGCTTGGTGGTATTGCTGGGCAGGCATTTCACTTTCACCTCAGCTCTGTGATGTCTAAACAACTCATCTTCTGGAAAGCCTGGGCATATCTGGGACTTCTCCTCTGAGATGTTTCAGGGACTGTCTCCTGTTAGGAAGCCACCATCAGGTCCCAGGAGCTCCTGCCCACCCCAATTCAAGAAGTGGCCACAGGTTAGAAACACTTCACTTACCTAATTCAGTAAAAAGCCAGTCAGAGAATCAAGGTTCAGCTTCAGACTTATGTAGATACCACATGCTCTCGCGTCATGTAAGAAGAGTTGTCAAGTTTCTTATGGGAAGGGGAAAGGGGAAGGGAAGGGGAAGAGGGAAGGGGAGGGGGAAATAGAAGGGGAAGGGGAAGAATTCCTTCTTTTCTGGCATAAGTCCAAGGACTTGTCCAGTCCATAAATCTTTGGAAATTTGCCCCTGTGATCCTTCCTGCTCTTTAATCTTCAATGTCTCCTTATTTGTCTATCCTGGCTCCTTTCTTTCTGCCTACAAACAGTTCCAATTCTCCTTATCCTTAAACACCAACAAACAAGCAACCAAACCTTAGCCTTCCCTTGATCCTGCTCTCTGCTTGAGCTATTATCCCACATCTCTCCTCCCTTTTGGGAATCCAAACTCCAAGAACAAATGATCTACATGCATTTTCACTCCCTTGCACTCCGTATTTGGCTTCTGACCTCCACCACTGGACTGAAGCTGCTCCTTCTAAGGTTACCAGTGGTTTCTGAAATGCTAATGCCCATGATCTTTTTCTTTTTGGGGGACTGACCCTTCTTCTGCTTTGAAGATGCTGATCACCCTAGCCTCCTCACTGCTTTCTACTTCCCTTGAAGACACTGTTCTCTCTTGTTTTTTCTCTTACCTGCCTGAACTTTACCTCTCCGTCTCCTTTTCAACAACCCCCCTGGTTCATGCCATCCTCACCTATTGTCTCCTGTTCTTGACTCTCCCTCACATGACCAACAAATTGATGGTCTTAAAATTCAAGCCTGACCATGTTACTCCCCTACTCAATAAACTCCACTGGTTCCCTGTCATCTCACTCTCCGCAAACTCTTCTGTTTGGCTTTTAGAGCCCTTTACAGCCTCTATTTCCAGCGTTATTATACATTATTACCTTTTGAGAACTCTTTAGGTCAACCAGATTGCCCTTATTGTTGTTCTTCCACACAACTTCCCACTTCCCACCTCCATGCCTTTGCCCACATGGTCTCCCATGCCTATAATGCCCTCCCTCCTCACCTCTGCCTCTTAGAACCTTTAATTTCCTTCAAAATGCAGGTCAAGCACTACCTCCCATGTGAGACCTATGGATGTTAGAGTCTCCCTTCCCAAATTTCCTTGTTTTCATTTTTTTTTAGCTGTTTTGTATTTAATTTTTTTTTTGCATTTGTATGCACTTTTTCTCCCCTCATGGAATGCCCTGTGGACAGGGACTTTCATTTTGCCTTATTTTCTGGTTCCCCCAAGTTTCTCCTGGGCCTTTTCTCTGGTTCTGTCCTTGCAAGGATAGTACTCTGGTCATAATCCTGGAAACTGACAGTGTGTATCTGCCACTCAGTGCTAGGGAGCCTTGAGGATCTCTTCAGACAAGACCACCTGTCAGGCATGAAAATTTGATTCCTGTTAGGAAGTTGGATAGGAGTTTCATCTTTGAGTCCTGGTCAGACTGTTACCTTCTGGAGTCCTGTTCCATTCTGAGATTTAGGTCTCTACCATATGAGAGACAGAAAGGTAGTGAGTTCTCTGTCACAGGAGGCATTAGAGTGTAGATGGAAGGATCATATGCCAGGAATATTGTAGGGAGATTTCCTGGTATTGGTACTGGGCTGACTAAATGATGAGAGTTTGTCTGAAATCTGTGTTTTTGACTACTCCTGGGCTCAGACAGGGACATAACTATTGGTGGGCTGATTTCTAACTGTGAGAATTGTGTTAGAGAAAGAGCTGAAGCATGCCTCCGGCCCTCAACACAGTTCTATTACCACAGAAGCCACTGCTCACCTTCTCCTGTCTCTCAGCACCATAGACCTAAACTCACTTCTTCTTTCCCTAGAAAGATGGAATCCATTTCCTGTGGGCTGGTCGTAGAGGAAGAAATGACTCTACCTCGGGAATTTTTAGAGCTGGAAAGGATCTCAGAAGTCTTCTCACCTAAGCTTGACCAAAACCACGAGTTCTGCCTACAATATCCCTAACAATGCTTCCGAATCCCTGCTTGAAGACTTCTGCTGATGGAGAACTCACTGTCTCTTAAAGCAGTCATTGCCTTTTGCGGCAATTCTACTTATTAAGGCATTTTCCCCTTTCCAAGTATGTGTATATATTTTCCCTGAAACATATACACAGTTCTATAATGTTCCTCTGCCCTCTGAGATCCAGCCAAATGGTGCTAATTCCTCTGCCCCACACTATTTGTACAATTACGTGATGACAACCATCATTTCTCCCCAACAAGTCTTCTCTTACATGGCTAACCGTAGACAGCTTGTTTAGCCCTTAACCCTCTAGCAGCATTTTCTGTACACTCCACCTTGTCAGTATCTTTATTCAGTATGGTTTCCAAACTATCCCAGTTCTTTTTTTTTTTTGGCTTTTTGGAGGGCAGTTGGGGTTAAGTGACTTGCCCAAGGTCACACGGCTAGTTTTTTGTGTTAAGTGTCTGAGGCCAGATTTGAACTCAGGTACTCCTGACTCCAGGGCCAGTGCTCTATTCACTGTGCCACCTAGCCGCTCCTATCCCAGTTCTTTTGATATGGTCTGCATAGGGCAGAATACCATGGTGGTGGGTACTATGGTACTGCCATGATGATACTCTGTTACTAATAATACAGCTTAAGGCAAATACCACAGGCAAACTCTGAATTTGGAGTCCAGTAAGAACTTCATGTCCTTTTCACACATGTGTCAGGTTGACAAGTGTTTATTAAGTACCTACAGTATACTGGGTCATTTGTTAAGCGGTAGGGATACAAAGAAAGGTCACCCCCTCCTCCCAAAACAAAGCCCAGCCCCTACTTTCATAGAGCTTGTTGTCTAAGGTGGAAAGACAACATATAAACAACTGTGTACAAACAGGATATAAACAGGATAAATTGGAGGTGATCAACAGAGAGTCCCCTTTAATATAGGATTTTGGCTGAAACTTGAAGGAAGCTGAGAGACAGAGAGGAGGAGGGGGAGAATTCTAGGCATAGGGCACAGCTAATGAAAATACCCAGAGTCTCTTCTCCCTTCCTACTACTTCGCTTGGTGATTCTATCAGCTCCTATAGATTTAATCACCTTCTCTGTGCTAATGGTTCTTAAATCTACCTTTCCTGCCCCCATCTCTCTGCTGCCCTCCAATCTCACATCTCCAACTGCCTTTCAGACATCTCAGACTGGAAGTCCAGTAGACATCTTCAACTCAGCATGTCTAAAATATAACTCATTCTCTTGCCCCCTAAACCTTCCCTGTTACTATGGAGGGAACACTATCCTCCCAGTCCCTCAGGCTCATGACCTAGGAGTCATCCTGGACTCTTAATTATCTCTTTCCTCCCCTTCCCGCCTCCCCGCCCCATCCAATCCATTGTGCAGGCCAGTCTACTTTCAACTTCTCTCAAACACTTCCCTTTCTTCGATACTGCTACCGTTCTAGCACAGATCCTCGTTGCGTTATAACTGGATTACTGCAGTAGCTGCTGATGGGTCTGCCTGCCTTAATTCTCTCTCCCCTCTAATCCTTCCTCCATTCGGCCACTAAACTGATTTTTCTAAAATTCAGTTTTGGTCATGCCATCCCACCTCCTACTCAATAAACTCCATGGTTCCCTGTTGCCTCCCAAACCGAACACAAAATGCCTGGTTTGACGTTCAAAACCCTTCATATTCTTTCCCCTTCTACCTTTCCAGTTTTCTTATGCCTTACTCCCCATCACATACTTTCTGATCAAGAGACAGTGGCCTCTTGGCTGGTCTGTGAACAGGATACTTCATCTCTTGGTTCTGGATATTTTCTTTGGTTGTTCCCCATGCCCAGAGTGCTCTCCCTCCTCTGCTCCAATGCTGACCTCCCTCACTCCTGTTAAGTCCCAACTAAAACCCCATCTTCTACAGGGATCCTTCCCCAACCCCTCCTAATTCTGGGGCCTTCCTTGTTCTATTATTTTCTGTTTATCCATTTATATCTACGTGTTTGCATGTTGTCTCCCTGTTAGATTGTGAGCTCCCTGAGGGCAGGGACTGTCTTTGTCTCTTTTTGTATCTCTAGCACTTGGCAGAGTGCCTGATGAATAGTTGACACAATACATTTTTATTGATTATGATTATCAATCAGTATCAATTGTGTGTGAGGGGCAGCAAAGATGCTCCTTACAGAGGATTAACATGTAAGGGACTGCAAAGGCAGGGAGGGACCAGCTTGTGAAAACCTTCAAAAGCCAAACTGTGGATTTTCTAGTGGAATCTGGAGGTGATGTAGAGGCCAGGAGTTGAGTGAATGCTGCTGGTGGTAGTAACATGGTCAGTTCTGTGACTTTTGAGAATATCCCTGTGACATTTGGGTGGAGGATGGCCTATAATGGAGAGAGATTTGAGGCTGATGGGCCCACCAACGGTCTATTGCGATAGTCCAGGTGTAAGGTGATGAGGGTCTGCGCCAAGGAGGTCAAAATGTCAGACATCAGGAGGGGGCATATATCAAAGACGTCAGGAAGGTAACATCAACAGACCTTGGCAACTGGCTGGTTTTTCTCATCCTGTACTGGGATAGTTGAGTTTTTGGGAAAAAAGGGTATGATTCCTGGATTGAGGAAGTAGACAGAGGTTTGGGGTACTTGTTTGGACCATACATTGCTCAGTGGTGGGCCATAGGAGGCAGTCTGGAACACTAGAAACAGCAGGGGCCCTGGAATCTGAGGCCTCAGGGTCATATCTCAGTTTTCTCCCTAACTTGGGCGTCTCACTCCCTCACAGGTGTACCCTGTGCAGGGTTAGGATTCTGGGGTGATGGGGATGGTCCAGGGCAAGTCTTTTAGGTTCCCTGGGTCTTAGTTTTCTAACCTGCAAAATAAGGAGGCTGGTTTAGATAAGTGGTTCTCAACCTGTGGGTTGCGACACCTTTGGGGTGGAATGACCCTTTTTCACAGGGGTTGCCTAAGGCCATTGGAAAACACATATTTCCAATGGTCTTAGGAACCAAGACACCCTCATCTATCTGTCCCCAGGCAGTTGGCCTACATGTAGATATGCTCACATACAAGGATTAAAAGGTCGTGGCATTAAGATGGTTGAGAACCACTGGCCTAGATATTCTGGGGAGTTCTTTCTGACTCTAGCTCTATGACCTTATCCCCTCAGATCCCTAGATGGCTGGTGGACAAAGGGGATTTAAGTCACTGTAGGAGCTTGGGCACCATGATTCACACTGGGAGAGAGTAAATTAAATTTTGACACTATTCTAGGTCAAGACTTCCAGAACCTAGGCAGGGGACTCAGAGATACAATGGGAATTATACTCCTGCAGACTGTAGCTGCATTTAGTTAAGACCAGCTACACCTTCCTAAGGAGAAGGAATTACAAACTCGTGATTAGATTTTGTGGGCACAATTCCCTTCTGGGGAGGAAGAAGTAATACATACATATTAATATGAAGCATTAAAGTCATCTTGGGGACACGCCTGGGGCTCCAGAGAGGTGGAGACCTGGTGGTGCTTGAGGGCAGTGACCCCAGAGTTGAGCAGGACCTGCAGAGCGGCACCATTGTGGAAAGGAGGGCCTCTGTGATCCGGCCGTTGACCATCTGTCTGCTTCAAGCTTGCCCTTCCTGTGCTCTCCTAGTTTAGTTGCAGAAAAACTTGGTCACCTCTTGCCTCCACTTACTTTTGGTTAGTTACAGAAAGAGGACAGATTGTAGTTATGGTCCTGGCTCAACCAACTTTATTAAACAGCTGAACGCTTCATTGACTCTCCTTGGGCCTCAACTTCTCCATCTATAAAATAAGGAAGTTAGATAAGATGAAATCCTTCCCTCTCCTCCCCATTCCACTCTCTATGTTCTAGGTCAGAAGGTCCTGTTGGCTTTGGAATGCTCTGTTCCTTCTGGCTGTGATGTTCTATGCTCTAAGGAACTTCCCAGCTATCAATGTGTAGTTCAGTTATATCCAATTTTTGATGAACCCTCCCATTTGGAAAACTGCCATTGGGAGTTTTCTTGGCATAGATACTGGACTGGTTTGCCATTTCCTTCTCCAGTTCATTATACAGATGAGGAAACTGGGGCACACAAGGTTAAATGACTTGCCTAGGGTCACACAGCTAGTGTCTGAGGCTGGATTTGAACTCAGGAAGATGAGTTTCTATGCACTATGGCGCCACCTAGAGGCCGTTCTAGGGATAGCACATATTATTTGACGTTAACCTTATAAGTCTTATGCTCTGGGTCAGCAGTTCCCATCCGCTTCTGAATTCTGTGTTCTGAATACAAGACAGTGTCCTCCAGCCTCCTGCCCCTCCCTACCAAGGCAGTGCTTTACACTGGAACTAAGGGGAAACGAAGTGAATAATCGACTGGAGGTGTATCTGGGCAAGCCAACGGGCAGTCCTCCAAGGGCCGCGCGGCAGCCTCCGACAGCTGCCCATGTGTGGACAGGGACAGACTGTGCGCAAGAAGTCCCGAGGCCTTTCCAGGCCCTTTACACATGCACGGAGACTTCTTACCTGGTGCCCACATCTTCGGGCTTTCCCTTTTTGGGTCTTCTGGGATGTTATCTAAGGATATGTTTGATTTCCACCATAATTCAGAGCGACCACCCCCCTCCCAAACCACGGATCCTCCCTTCTTCCCCGTCCCCCTTCTTTTGTCCACTCGTATTTCTTTAATTTTTCATCTTTATTTCTCTTCTCTTTTTCTCTCTCTCTCCTCCTCTTCTATTCTTTCTCTCTGTCTCTGTCTCTCTGTCTCTGTCTCTGTCTCTCTCTTTCTCTCTCTGTCTCTGTCTGTCTCTCTGTCTCTCTCTCCCCCTTCCCCCGTCCTCCGCTCCTCTGCCTCTCTGTCCGTCTATCTGTCCCTTCCCCTCTTCTCCCTCTTCCCTCCCCCTCCTCTCCTCCCCTCCCCTCTCTTCCGCTGCCCTTCTCTCCCCTGCTCTCCCCTCCCCTCTTCTGTTTGTCTCTGTGTCTGTCTCTCTTCCCGACCCTTTCTCTGTCTCTCCCCTCCCCTCCCCTCCTCCCCCTCTGTCTCCATCTTTCTTTTTGTCTGTCTCTGTCTCTGTGTCTCTTCCCCCTCTGTCTCTCCCCTCCCCTCTTCTCCCCTTCCCTCCCCTCCTCTGTCTTTCTGTCTCTCTCTTCCCCCTCTCCTGTATCTCCCCTCCCCTCTTTCTCCTCTGTCTCTGTCTCTTTGTCTGTCTGTCTCTCTCCCCTTCCTCCTCCTCAGTGTGACACGGACAGGACCCCTCTCTCAGAGACAGATCAAAGTACATTTAGCCAAAGCAGGAGTACCCTGTGCAGGGTTAGGATTCTGAGGCGATGGGGATGGTCCAGGGTGAGGTCTGCACTCTCAGTTCCCCCACCCTCCTCTTCCGCAGCTCTCCCTTTGCTGTCATCACAAAGACAAGCACGCCCAAAGGCGTTCTGCCAGGCATTGCTTGGCCGCAGAGTCTGCAGGGGGAGGGAAGGGAAAAACCATCTCCCCAAGCTCGAGGTGCCCTGTCCTTTAGGGAGGCTCCCGGGGCGGGGGGTGGGGTGGGGGCAGGAGGCAGATCTGCTCCTGATTAGCGGCACGTGGGATCCGTTGCCTGTATGGGAGGGGCTGAGGTGGGATAGGAGAGGGAATCCCCTCCAGTCCCTAGCTCAGGTCATAGCAATGGGCCAGCTCGCCTAGTGCTGATCTCAGGTGACTCAGGGCCATCTGTAGGGATTTGGTTTTTAAAAAGCCCCTCTCGAGCCTCAGGAAACTCCATTTCTGTCAAAGAGCTTTGCCAGTGCCGCATTCTTTCCTGGATCTTAGATCCAGGAAATTGCATGGGGAAAATCCAAGCTGCTGCAGCCCAGGGTTACATAAGGTCCCTCCCTGCCCTGCCATTGTGTTTAAAGGGCCCTCCCCCGCTCGCACTTTCTCTGTTCTAAAGGGCTTTCCGGCTCTGTTAATGCATACTCTGAAGTTCGAAGGCCCCTTCAGACTGGGGTGTTCCTTTATCCCTTCATTCCCCTTCTCTTTCGCTCTCCGTCCATTCACTGGCCCCTCCCTCCTCTCTGTCGCCAAACGTGCTCAGGGCTCCTCCAGCCGGCCTCTGTATTCCATTGATCCAATGGCCCCCTCTAGTGACCACCTTGGAGAGCTCAGTTTTTGGAAGTATCCCTGCTCTAAAGCTACAGAGACCTCAGATATCATCAAGGCCACCCTCTCACTTCACATAGCAAGAAACTGGGGCCCGGGGAGCTTAGGAGGCTTGTTCCGCATCTCCCAGGCCCAAGGCTCTGAAGACGCAGGATATGAACACAGGAGTCGGTGTTCTTTCTACTCTCCCTCCATCAGCTATTATCCCAAGTTTGATTCCCCTCACTGCTAAATTCTTCGAGAGAATTTTCGGGTGCCTCTCACTATCCTCACAAAGAAATCCACGGTTGTCTTGAAGAATTATATTAGGGCGGCTATCTCCACCATTCTCCTGAAACTACCAGTTGACCTTATAATCACCAAACCAGTGGCGGTGTCCTCAGTCTTTATCCTCCTTGACCCTTCTGTGGTTTTCCACACTGCCCACTATACCTTTTTACTGCACCTGCACCTGCTCTATTCCCTTACCTTCTCCTCCCTCTCCTCTCCTCTCCTCCCTCATCTCTCTCTCTCTCTCTCTCTCTCTCTCTTTCTTCCCCTCCCTCCCGCTTTCTGTCTGTCTCTCCCTACTTACTCCTCTCTCCAATCAATTGCCAACTCCCGCATATTTCATCTCTGAAACATCCTTTCTGGGTGCCCCCTCCTTTCTACTTTCCCCTCAGCATCCTGACATAGATCCCGCCTCTCATGTGCTTGTACTGGCAGGAAAGTCTCTTATAAAACCTCTCTGACTCAGCCTGTATTCCTATGAAACCACCAGTTCTATCATTTTTTAAGCATTAATATTCCATTCACTTTCATATACCATTATTCTTTTAGCCATTCCCCAATTGTTGGCCAGCACAGCATGCCATATTTATGTCTTCCTGGTCGCATTTGACATGCAGCACTGTGAATGACAGTTATCTGGGTTTGTGTCTTTGCTCCATACTGGACTGGAAACTCCAAGAAGGCAGACTCACAGCTAACTCTGCATACAGCATAACACAATACTCTGTATACAGCAGGCACTGAATTAACATTTATAGCATGAGAGGCTGTCTGGTATAGTAGAAAGAGAGCCAGCTTCCTATCCAGGAAGACCTGCATTTGAATCCTGCTTCTGACACTTACTCGTCTAAGTATTTGAGGCTATATTTGAACTCAGGTCTTCCTGACTCCAGATCCAGACTACTACTTGCAGAAGCTGTATTGACTTGCACCAGTAGAGGGAGTTTCCTATATTAGTGAAATCACAGGTCCAGTCCCTCCTTAATTCTCCTGTCATAGTACAGCATCTGAGACCTGGAGCTGAATGGAAAGGACTCATTCCAATGATCTCTTCCATTCTCTTTGATCTCACAGAGTGGGGTTCTCTTGCTCCATTTTCTGAGACACCAGCAAGTCACATTTTAAAGCCTGCCTCCCAACCAAAGCTCTGATACCCTGAAGGGGATATTCTCTTCATCATGGGGGTCCATGCCTAGCATCCCAGTTCCATTTAACCTTTGACCTTGACCTCAGTTAGTGTTTGCCAATGGGTAGACACTTAAGGGACATAAGTCGTCCCCCTCCCCTTTCCTCCTCAGTCTTTGGGGAGGGGAGGAGGACAAAGATCCCAGTTTAGCTCAGCTCCTACAGAGTATCAGTCCTATCCTAACCTGATGCTGAGATAGCATCCTCGGACCACTGCTTCTCAAGGTTTCACTGCCATGCTGGCTCTAACACTTTGGCCTGGATTTCTGGACTCCTGGATCTATGTGGTGTGAGCCCCTAGGTTGGAGACTCCATGCTCTGCCTCTGAAAGAGGATAAAAGAAAAGGCCAGTATGCCAGGCTTGTTTTTCAGGGACGCTTGGCCTAAACAGGGCCTATGGAAGGAGGCAGTGCTCTCAGGACCCTCCTTCCCTTACTGTATGGTGCAAATGAAGGTGTCCACCCTCAGACAGGAATACAGGGGAAACAAAAAAAACCTCAACAGTGTCCAATCAGGCAGAAAGGGAATGCAGAAGCAGGCCCTCTAGTGTCTTCCACATGCGTGAAGACATCTTAGGTGGTCTGAGCATGAGTCAACCCTGCCCCCAATCATCCTTGTCTTTGGCACCATCACTCTCCTTCTCAATGCTTTCTTCAAGGTCTCCTTCCATCTTTCTTTCTCAACCACGAAAACTGAGCATTGTTAAAGGGGCATATCTAGGCCCTCTCACTTCTGTCTTCCTTCAGTTCCTTTCTCACCCACAGAATCCTCAACTCTCAGTGCTGGAAGCGACCCCAGAGGCCATTTAGTCAAGCCTCTGCCTGAGCCAAGAAGTGTTCAGATTCCTTGACCAGCCAGCCATCCAGTCTGTGCCTGCACATTTCTGGTGATGGACAGCTCCTTTCCTGTCAAGAGAAGCACTGCCAGCTTTTCCATAGCTTTTCTTGGAAGGAATTAATTTTTTAAAATAGATTTTTATTGGTATCTTTTATCTTTTATCTTCATATTGCTTAGATTTTCCCCAATACCTGCCCCTACCCCTGGCCATCATTTATAACAAATAATTTTTTTAAAAGAAAAAAGGAAAAGAAGAAGAGAGTCAGTAAAACCAAGCAATATATCGAAGAATTCTGATGTTATATGCGATATTTCTTTTTTTACATTTGTTAATTGATTTTGTTTATTTTTTCTCTTTCTACCTTTTTTCCTTTTTCTTAAAAGGGGTGGGAGAGGGAAGATTAGATCTATGATTTTGCTGGCAAAGCTAATTCCAGGTGAGGAAACGGCCTCTACCAATGCAGCTGAGCAACTTTTCAGTAGTTTATAGTCTTAGCTGTCTGGAGTGCCAAGACGTCAAGAGACTTGCCCAAGGCCATTTTGTTTGGCTATGTCAGTGTTAAGGCTTGACCCCAGGTTTTCCTGACTTCCACTCACCATTCCATGCTGGCTTGTAGCTGTCTTTTTTTTTTTTTAATATGAAGCCCAAACCAGTTCTTCCATTGGATTGCTCCTGGTTCTACTCTAGCTGATGGGACTCTTGGACAGATGCCATCTCCAGTACTAGATCGCCCTCAAGGCTGGTCTGATGCTTCCTCAAGGGTGAGCCCAGTCTGTCACTGAGTATCTGTCAGCGCTCCAACTCAATTTTATTTTTAGCTGCAACACTCACTTCCTGACTTTAGACTGGGCATCCAGACCTCCCCCCACCCACCCCATATACCTCCTCCATGGGTCACCACAACATCACCTTTCATAAGGTGGAACAACCTTAAACTGTCTAATCATCTGTTATATTTTATCCCTCTCAAGGCTCTCCAATGCCCTGACAGACCCCAACAGACCTCTCTTTGGTCACTAGAATGAAAGAGTGGGGGTAATTTCAGAGACATACATGAGATGGGGAGAAGAGGAGATGTGAGAGCACTTGGCAGACGACCTCAACTTTTGGGTACAGTATGAGTCCAAGTTCTCAAGTGGGAGAGTGCTCTTGCTTGGATTTCACTCTTAATAATTAACACTCCTCCATGCCGCTCCCTCATACTCTCCCCATTCCAGTAATGCTGAGCCCCTGCTGCTGCAGAACAAATCCCTTGCCTCTTCCCCAGCTGTCTGTTCTTTTGCTCCATTCAGCTCTAGTATACTCCCATGGCCTCCCACTCTAGGTCTGCCTAAGCCCTGCGTCCCCTGGAATTTGGACATTTCCTATCGTTATAACATCTTTCTTACTCCTTTCATTTTTTTCTCACCCACTGAGACCTATGATACCATTTCCCTAATCCAGGCTGCACTTTCCCCACATATCTCCCAACTCCTGGGTCATGGTGGGAGAGTTAGAATACTCCTTGCTCCCCATGGTGACTTGGAGACTCTTCCTGGATGACAATTATTCAACAACCTCTCCTCCATTGAGCTTCACAATCCACATTGAGAAATTAATTCAGTTTATACTCATTGGTCCTCTCTTTGTTAAAGGATTCAGTCAACAACTCCCTGTTTTTCTCTCCTCCCCATCTCCTACCTTCATACTTGTTCAGTTGGGTCTGACTCTTCGTGACACCAACTGGCCCTTCCTTGGCAAAGGTACTAGAGTGGTTTGCTGTTTCCTTCTCCAACCTTCATACTGGGAGGCTCAAAACATACAGAGTGATGCTTATCTTTATTTCACCTCAGCTACACACAGATATGGTCATATCCTTGACCTTGCCATCATCTCAAGCTTGCCAACACCTAGAGTCCCAATCTATCTTTAGATACTCACTAACTTGGTGATCCTGGGAAAGTCACTTCACCTCTGATTGTCTCAGTACCCTCAACTGTTAATATAAATAAAGCAATAATATACAAATAACAATTGTAAAAATAATAGCACTTACCTCACAGGGTGATTATGAGGATCAGATAAGGTGATATTTGTAAAAGCACTTAGCACAATGCCCCATATGCAGCAGGTGCTGTATAAATGCTTACCCTTTTCTTTTCTACAAGTGCTCTTCTTCCATGTTCATGACCTTGGAGACTCCTTTATCTGAGCACAATCCTTTATAATTCCACATTTCCCTCTGCCTTCCAACCCCTCAGCCCTGTTCTTTATCATCACAATGACCTCCAGTGCCTCCATCCTTCAGTTCTTTCCCAGGCCATCACCCCTGCTCTGGCTACACTCTCCTCTTTCCTGATCTCAACCCTCTGGCAAAATATTTTAACTCCCCACCATCCTCCACTCTCCAGTCCCCTTCCTGTCTTGTCTTGTCACTGATCATGCCTTGTTGGCCTTGAATCTTGACTCTCTCGCATTTTCTGTCGTCACTTCTACTCACAAGTGATTGAAAAGAGCTGGAGAAAAATAATTAAATTGTGCTGAATGGATCTACTACAAATTTATGTTAACTAATCTCAAGTGGGCTGAATTGATAATTAATTTATGGAATTATGAAATGGGGCAGGCCTACTTTGTTCTTTGGATGCTTGCTGGGGAAGACCATAATGGTGGTGGAAAATGAGACTTCAATCACACTTTATTAAGGAGTGGAGAGAGTGGTGATGAAGAGACCCAGAAGGTACAAACACCAAAAAGAGAGGGAGATGGGGGATGGGATATTAAAGGAAGGGGGGCACTGGTGAGAAAGGGGATAGGTGGGGGAGAGGCACATGGATTAGAGTTGAGAGTACTTGTTAGCATGGGCTGCATGAAGATGAAAGAGAGGGTAAATGAGAAAATGGATTCCAACTGTTTTGCTAACATTGAAGTGCTATATGAATGTTCGATGTTGCCATTATGTCTCAGACCCACAGAAACCTTGGGTTTAAACCCTGGTTCTACTATTTATTGCCTCTAGGACCTTGGGTAAGTCACTTTAAGAGTGACTTTAAACCTCTGACCCTTAATATTCCCACCTGCAAAATAATGTAGTGATTCTAGGTCTCTAAGGTTCTTTTCAGCTACACATCCTATTATTTCATGATGCCTAATTTTATTTTTAAAATTTTTAAAATTTTATTTTTCCCAATTATATGTAAAAGCAATTTTTACATTCTTTTTTCCTTTCAAATTTTGAGTTCCAACTTCTCTCCATCTCCACCCCCCCCTCATTGAGAAGGCAAGCAATTTGATATGGGTTATACATATGTAAGCTTGCAAAACACATTTTCATGTAAATCATTATGTAAAAGAAAAAAAAGACAGCAATTCCCAAGAAAAATAAAGAACATAAAGAAAAAGTGTCTTTCATCCACATTCAGCCTGTACCAGTTCTTTTTCTGGAGATAGTACCTTTCATACATAATTCCTACAGAATTGTCTTGGATCATTTTATTACTGAGAATAGTAAGTTAATCATAGTAAATCAACATACAATATTACTGTTGCTGTGTATGATGATTACTTGTTTCTACTCATTTCACTTTGCATCAGTTCATGTAAGTCTTTTCAAGTTCCTCTGAAACCATCCTGTTCACCATTATAGCACAATAATATTCCATCACAATCATATACAACAACTTGTCCAACCATCCCTTAATTAATAGGTATCCCCTTCATTTCCAATTCTTTGCTACCACTAAAAGAACTGCTGCAGATATTTCTGTGCATATATTTCCTTTTCTTAAAAAATTTTCTTTAGGGTTACAGATTTAGTCAAAGGGAATGCATGGTTTTATAGCCTTTTGGACATAGTCCCAAATGAATGTCTAATTTTACAGATGAAGAAACAGAGATGCAGACAGGTGGTAGAACTTAGCCAAAGTTACACAAGGAGTTAGGGGCAGAGTCTGAATGTGAGCTCTGTCCAGCATTCTCCTGATTGTATGTACCACAAGACTTCTTGGTCTCCATCCCTTAGTTGTGATCCAGGCTTGTATCATCTACGCCCGGACCAAAGGTCAAGAATCAGATCAAATATTAAAAAATTCCTCTTTCCTCCCTGCTTCCAATGTCTTTCCTTTGAATAACAAAAAGAATAATGATTAAAAATAATAATAACTTCCATTTCCATACCATTTTAAGACTTATACACCATTTTCCCCACAATGAACCCATGATATGGAATATTGTTATATCCATTTTCCAGAAGCTAGTAGAGCCAATCTATGATGACATAACCAGATTTGACAACCTGCTGCCTCAAGGTAATGTTCCAATTCCTTGCTTGGCATTCAAGGCTCTAGTTCCTACAGAAACCCTCCATTCAAGCTAGATTGGTCTTTTTGCTATAGAATTTGTAGGGAGAGCCAAGAATTCATCTAATTTAACCCCAACTATACAGGAATCTATACAATTCTCAGAAAGTCACCCCTCCCTCCCTCTAACTCCCCTCCCGTTCCTGGCTGTATGTGAAGACTTCCAGTGACAGTGAGTTCACTACTAGCCAGTGTCACTTGGGGAGTTTTTCCTTACCCAGAATCAAAAGCCCATCTCTTAGTGTTATTCAGTTCACACCTTTCTAGCTTTTCCACAGGGAGAGACAGCAAGAGAACTGTGGCCTAATGAATGCAATGTCTTGCTGAAATCAAAGGACAGAAAGAACAGTGATTTTGGTTTTTGGGAGAAAGCAGAGGAAAGAAAAGCTTTTATTTTTTTTAAACCTGTTCCAATCTGGCCTTTACCTGAGGTGATTTGCATGGCAACTAGAGACATTATAGGAATTAAAAAGACTTCACCTCCCAGACTCACCCAGCTCCTTTGTTAGGTGGGATCTCAAGAATGATTTGTACTAGAGCCATGGTAGAGACCCTAGGGTATGAGTTAAAAAGAATTTCACTTGATAAAGGTTTGCCTGAGCATTCAAAAGACAAACTTAAATGTTTAAGGGCTATAGGAGCTCAGGGCAGCTAGGTGGCGCCATAGCACACAAAGCACTGGGTTTGGCATCAGGAAGATTCATCTTCATGAGTTCAAATCCAACCTCAGACACCTACTGTTGTGTGACTCTGGGTAAGTCACTTTTGGGTCTCAGTTTCCTTATCTGCAAAATGGAGACTTTACAGTCCCTTAAAATTCTAAATCTATGTTCCTCTGTTTTCTTCCACAGGAAGACACGTTGTAACTGATGACCAGTAGATGGGGAGACCCAACAGAGAGCCTTACCGGAGGACTTCGGGGGATCTGGGGCGCTGAAATCTTAAGTAGTTCCATGTTCTCTTCCCCACTGCTAGTGTTTCTTACATACAACCCCTCCTGTCCTCTGGCCTTGACCCACTGTGGTCAGGGCCACCACCATCTCAATATCCTGATGGCTGATCTGCCTGCCTCAAGTCTCTCCCTGCTCCAATCTATCCATTAAAATGATTTTCCTAAAGTTCAGTTCTGATCATGTCAACCCCTACTCAGTACCCTTCAATGGCTCCCTACTATCTCCAAGATCAAATATAAAAGCCTCTGCTGGACACTCAAAGCCCCTCACAACCTGGCCCCTTCCTACCTCTCTTCTACCTTCCTTCCCATTTTCATTTACTGACTTTCTCATACTCTATTGTCTGAGTGACCTCCTCACTGTTCCTGTCATTCCGTCTTCTATTTCCCTGTATTTTCCCTGACTGTCCCTTCTACTTGGAGTGCCCTCCCTCCTCCTTACCTCCTGGCTACCCTAGCTTCTTTCATATCTCAGCTAAAATCCCACCTGGCCAGAGGACTTTCCCAGTCCCCCTCAATGTTACTGCCTTCTCTCTGAGATGACACCAATCTACCCTGCATATACCTTCATTGTTTCTAGTTGTTTTCACCCCATTAGACCATGAGCTTCTTATGGGTAGGGACTATTTTTGCCTTTCTTTGTTTCTTTGGACCTTTGCACAGAGACTGGTACACACTAAGTGCTTAATGTATGCATGTTGATGTACTGGTGTGACCCGCAGTAGAAGGGTGTAAAGCGGGAATTCCTCATTAATTATTTTGCTGAACTGTTGGACGATGATGATTTGCTTTGAACTAATTTGCTCTCTGATTGACCTGGTAAATATCAACATAATGGGATATGTGATCTCTGGTATTGAGTTGGTGGTGCCCAGGGAAGTGCCCAAACTTGATGAAGGTTCTGGGAGCCCTCTTGTGGAGGTAGGGCACAGGTGCTACAGAAGTGTGCTACATCCAGAGCACTGCCCTGATCTGCCAGTCTAGTTACTCTTTCAACAACGGAAATGGAGGTATTTTTCTGAGTTAATCTACTCTAATTTCTCATCCCTGGATTGGTACTGTCCACCTCATGTGTCTGCACTGGACCTCCAGAATCCAGGACCCCAGTCCTTGGGGAAGTTACTCTACTTGGGATTCTTGCCCTAGGGCTCAGTTAGACCTCTTGATTTGTAACCAAATGGGTACAAACTTACATGGACCAGATATCCCAGACCCCAAGCCACATGTCCCCATCTCACCATCTTGTCACCTACCCACTGTATCTCAGACCCCAATCCATATGTCCCCAGTATGACCCATCTCACTATCTTGTTGCCTGCCCACTGCATCTCAGAACCCAAGCCATATGTCACCAATATGGAGAATCTTAAGAGGGATTGGAGAAAGCTTCCTGTACAAGGTGGGATTGTAGCTGTGATTTAAAAGTAGCTAGTGAGGTCAGTGGTCAGAGCAAAGGAGGGAGAACATTCGAGGTATGGGGAATGGCCAGAGAAAATGCCCAAGCTGAGAGTTGGAGGGTCTTGGCTGTGGAGTAGCCAGGAGGCCAGTGTCCCTGGATTAAAGAGGATATAGTGATGAGTAAGGTGTGAGAAGACTAGGAAGGAAGGAGACTTCATAACTAGGTTATGAAGGGTTTTGAATGCCAGAGTATTTTGTATTTGCTCTTGGAAGTAATAGGGAGTACAGTGCATGTGGGTGTGACATAATGGGACCTATGCTTTAAGGAAATCACTTTAGTGGATGAATGGGTGATAGATTGGAGAAGGGACAGACTTGAGACAGGCAGACCCACCAGCAGCTTCTACTGTAGGAAGCCAGGAGTGAGGTGATGAAGGCCTGTGTCAAGGTGGGGGCAATATCAGAGGAGAAAAGGAGGTGTATTTGAGAGATGGTACAAAGGCGACATCAACAGGCCTTGGCACCATATTGAATATGGGGGAAGTGGGAGAGAGTGAGAAGTCCAGGCTGACTCCTGGGTTGGGAGCCTGAGGGACCAGGAGAGCAATGTTGCTCTCTATAGTAATAAGAAGATAGGAGGAGAGAAAGCTAGGGGGAAATATCATGAGTTCTTCTTTGCACATGTTCACTTTAAGATGTATACCGGACATCCAATTTGAGATGTGTGAAAGGCAGCTGAAGATGTGAGGGCATCAGAGAGTTTGGGGCAGGGGGAGTGATCTGAGAGTCATCAGCATAGAGGCAATAATTAAATTCATGGGAGCTGATGATATCACGAAATGAAATATTGCTGAGACGGAAGAGAAGAGGCTACAAGACCGAACCTTGAGGGACTCCTACGGTTAGAGGAAGTGATCTGGCTGAGGACTGAGCAAAGGAGACAAAGGCGGAGCAATCATAGAGATAGGAGGAGAACCAGGAGAAAGTGGTGTCCCCCAAACCTGGAGAGTGTCAAGAAGAGGGTAATGAAGAGAGGTCAAAAGGCCAATGGATCTGGCAACTAAGTCATCATTATTAACTTTGGAGAGGGCAATTTCACTAGAATAAGGTCAGAAAATCAGATAGTAAGTGGTTAAAGAGAGAAAGTGTAGGCATCTATTGTAGGTGACCTTTTTGAGGAGCATGGCTACATAGACAGCAAAACATGTATAGGATGCTGTTTAGCAGGGATAGAGGGATCAAGTGATGTTTTCTCCAGGATAGGGGAGACATGGGCATGTTTGTAGGTGGTAGGGGAGAAGTCAATAGAAAGGGAGAGATTGAAAATAAGAGGGATTAAGGGCGGCTAGGTGGCACAGTTAATAGAGCACTGACCCTGAAGTCAGGAGGACGTGAGTTCAAATCTGGCCTCAGACACTTGACACAAAAACTAGCCGTGTGACTTTGGGCAAGTCACTTAACCCTAATTGTCCTCTTAAAAAAAAAGAAAAAAAGAAAATAGAGATTGGGAATGACAGAGGGGACAGTATATTGGAGGAGAGGGGATGGAGGGGGGCCACTTGAGCAAGTAGAGGGGTTAACCTTAGTAAGAAGCAAGGCCACCTCATCATGTGAGATGAAGGGCGAAGGAGGAGAAAGGATCAGAAGGCACCTAACTGATAGACATTGAGGAAAATGGAAGAAGACAGAGCTCAAGGTCAATGCTCAATTATTTCAGTAAATTATGAAACAAGGTTCTTAACTGAGTGAGTTGGGGGAGTGAGAGTCTTGGGTGGCTTCAGGAAGGATGGAAAGATTTGATAGAGCCATGGTGGAGAGTGGGATTGATAAAGGAGGGATAGTAGGATTTCCTAGCCCAAGTGAGATTATGCAACATAAATTTATTGTGCACCCAGTCAGAATAGTTGTGTAATTTTCCATAGAGAAGAGTCTAGGGAGGTAGTTATGGGAGAATTGTGAGGACTGGGGTGTGTATGAACATTCTTGGTTGGTCTCCCATATAGCTGGAAGGAGTCTTTTTCCATGGAACATATAGCCAGACCTGTCAGTGTCTTTCAAAGGGTTTGAGTCAATTCCAGTTGCATTTATGTCTCAGGGGGCAGAGGGACAGACTAATAGTTTCCTTTGAGAGAACCATACTATAAAGCATCCTGAAGGATGGGGAAATCTCATTTCTTTGCCTTTAGCTTGTACCCTCATTGACTATATTTCCTCTATTTTAGGGGCCTTTGAGTAGCATTCCATTTGACCAGGTAATGCCTAAAATCTTTTAAAAAGAATAATTTACTTCAAAGTTATATCTAGAATAGAGCATAAATGGGTCTCTCGGCACCTCAGGGGCATAATCTCCCTTAAACCACTTCAGTCTCCGGGTGGGAGTGGGGGGTTGGATTCACAATTTAGCTCAGTTCCTATATGACATTGGTTCTACCAAATTCAAGTCCAATGCCAGCACTGTTATTGGATTCTCTTGAGCTGGAGTCCTGGGTCCTTGTTTCCTAGACCACTGAGGCTGAGCTGACCTGGATCCCTGGACTCTCTGATCCCCATGGCTTAGGTTCTTTGCTTAGGATGAAGACTCCATCTCCTACACCATGAATGGAAAGGAACAAATGAAAAGGTCAAAGATTCAGGACCATTTTAAAAGTGGCTATATGGCATGAGGGGGTTCTAAGGCCCTTTCCTCTAAGAGCATAGTTCTTGCATAGGAAGTCCTCAGGGAAAGAGGCACCTTGCTGATGCAACAGAACCATTGCTTGTGCTGACTGAGGCCCTTTCCAGGATGCTGACAGTTCCATTGATAAACAGATTCAGCAAATTGATGGATGGTATCTTCACAGGCACCAGATTCTGCCAGTCATTCAGGTTTGCCCCTAGCATTCAAGCAAATCAAACTCTGCCCATTGAACAAGGTGTTTCTTTGGTCCCTAACCCCTAGCAACCATCTTGTTTCTTCCCTCTACTCTCCTTCCTTTTATCAAGACGTTTTTCTTTGGGCTAAAAGAAAAACTTCCTTTTTTAAGTAAAAAAAAATACAGGTGATATGGACAGTTATGGCAGGGAAGGATTCTTTAGCTCAAGATGAAGTAAAGCTTTTTCTGAGGCTTTTGATTTCAGGAGGTTTTGGAAAAAAACCCATTAAAGCCTACTTTGGTTCTGTTAGGAACTGAAACTCCTTTTTTACTGAACATTGACCTACAGAAAGGACTTTTTGTCTGTCTTCTAGGGTTGTAGACTAGTTTGTTTGGCTGCCAGATACTTGTGACTCATGTTGAATTTGTAGGCAAGTGGACAAGCATTTATTGAAAACTTACTACACGCTAGCAACTTTGCTAAGCTTTGAGGGTGCAAGGAAAAGCAAAAAAACAAAAAACAAAAAAACACCAAAACCCAACTCTCAAGGACTTTACAGTCTAATGGAGGAGACCACATGCAAACAGCTCTGTATAAATGAAATACATTCAGGGTAAATAAAACCCCAAGTTTTTCCAATTAATTGTTATTCAGACAAACCTTCCTCATATTGAACTAGTGAGGTTGATATCTTGAATTTAGGGCCTCCTATCTCTGTCCTTCCTCCAGGGGTAAATAAAGATTTTTGGTTGATATCAAATGGAATAAAAACAAATTCAGACTCATTGTGACTTATAGATTGTGTCCTCTCTTCTCCAACACTTGTGTGTGTGTTTCCTGCTCACATGAACAGCCCCTTCTAGGTCTCAAGTTTAGGGGGAGCAGTCCACTCTTACCCAACTGACTCCAACTCACTTGTCCTTCCCTTGGGTGACTTCACAGAGTTATTTAGAAAACCCAGGGCTCCTTCCCAAAATATCTAGAAGAGGAAGAACAAGCCATTTGTCACCCTCTTTCTAGTCCCTGTCCTCATGGTGAAAGAGAAAGACTGGTAACCCTTGTCTGAAATTACATCTTCTCCTTTTATGGATTGGAAACTCTGCGAGCACAGGAACAATGTCTTAGGTCAATTGTGCATCTCAGGCTGAAGCATAAAGACTACACATAGAAAGACCTCTACAGAATCCCAGAATTGGAGAATTGGAGAGGAGCTCCAAAGGGGTCTAGTCTACCCCTAACATAAATGGAATTCCCACTAAAATACACATGAAGAATGGTTGGCATAAAGATCCCCAAGGAGGGGGATTCTGCCATCTCTTGAGGGATCCCATTGCGTCTCTGAACACCTCAAAATGCCTAGGAAGCTTTTCCTGACATCAGTCCTAAACTTTCTTTTTGACAGATTCCAAATGTTACTCCTGGTTCTTCCCTCTGAGGCCAAAACTAAACCAATCTAACCCCTCCTTAAGACAGTCTTGGAATTCTCATTTCACTCCGGTGTCTTGTTTTTTTTCCAAGCTAAACATGCTCAGTTCCTTCACCTGATGTTTCTCTGTCATGGACTGAAGTTACTTCACCATTCTGGTTGCCTTTCTCTGGACACTAACTTATCAGTCTCCTTCTTAAGAGACTGAATACCATTCTCCAGAACATCAGGTCTGATGAGGGCACAGTACAGCAGTTAAGCCCAAGGAATACATTTCCTTGTCCCTGGAAACATTCCGCCTTACAATGTAGCCAAGATCACATTTACCTTTTGTGACTGACAGTTCAAATCCTCATTCTTTTGTGAATGATTGGTGCTCATCCATGCCTCCCCCCACATGTTATCCTTGAGAAGCTGACTTTTCTTGGGTACACTTGGGTGTACCCAAGTGTATTTATATTTTATTATATTATTATATTATATATAATATCACATATTATATATAATAAATATATTGTCATATATTTATTATACCCAAGTGAATTTATATTTTTGCTTGTTGAATTTCATCTTATTAGATTCTGCTCAATCCTCTAGCCACATGTCGCCTTCTAGGTCCTTGAGTGCAATCTTTGACCCAGTACATGTTTTACAGAACAAATCCTTTTATTAAGAGGGTTTGTTCTGCGAAGTTTAAATTTAGTTTTCAGGTTCCCCATCCTTCCTCTAGTCTTTCAAGATCCTTCTGAATTTTGTTTTTGTTGTTCACTATTAGCTATCCCTGCAGGTCTATGTGATCTGCAGATTTGTTTAGCTTATGCTCTATGCCTTTTTTGAAGTCATTGATAAAAATGCTAGATGGTTAAGTGTCAAGCACAGATGCCTGGGGCACTCCACTACATTTACACAAAACCATTAAAAAAACCCAACCCTTTACTCTTTGGGTCTGGCTATTCACTCAATGCCCAGTCCATTCAATTGTGTTGAGTATGCCATCTCTCTCTGCCTTCTCTATATGAGTTGTGTGAGATTTTAAGAAGAAGCTCTGCTGAAATCTAGGTCAACTTTAGGCTAGTTAAGTGTGATAATCATTAAATATATTTTGGCCAAAGTCTGAATGAATCAAACAGACTGCTTTGCCTCACTTTAAAAAAGCCTTTTTTTCTGAGTCAGCAACTCCAGAGCATCCTGGGATGACAAATTCCAAACAGACCCTGCTGTGTCTTTGCTCTCTGAGTGAGCTCGGAGAATACCTCTTCTCATGTCAACAAAGCAGATGAAATTTACTTTATGGCTGTTAAGGATGAGACCCTTAATGCAAGGTATTAACTTGAGTAATGGGACTTTTTCTCGTCTTAATGTTTTTCTGGACACATACTATGTTATGGAATGTTAATGGTAAAGAAAACGCAGATATCCTGGGTCATAATTTCAATGGACACTTTGTCAACTCTCTTGTTTTATTGTATGTACCATTTTTTCAATTAAGCAAATGCCTTTCTCATACAAGGATTAGACATTTATGGGGATCATAAATTTGTGTGACCCAGCCACCCTGGATTGGAGTGGTCCTAAAAGGTACTTAAGCTCTCTCATCTTTTTGTTCATTAGTTAGCCTCAGGCTGCCTCCTTGTACAAGTCTCTAGTCTTAAGGGAATAAGGAATAAATACGGTAACTGTACATCACTATTACTCTTCTTCAACCAAAGTTTTAGAAAACGTTGACAGATGGAACAGTGAATAGAGTGTTGTAACTGGAATGGGGAAGACCTGAGTTCAAATCTGATCTCAGACACTTCTTGTGTGACCCTGGGTAAGTCACTTTGTTGAGGTTTAAGGTTCAGATTAGGGGTGCTCAAGACCCCCAAAATATCAACACACTATGTCCTGTTAAATGAATTCGACTCAAGCCTACTCTCAGCCAAAGTAAAGGAAAGTTTATTAGAGATTATCCTTAATGGATAGACTCTTAAAGAACTTAGGTATCTGTGACACTTGTACTGGTCAAGCAGGCCAGAATAATCTGACAGAGTGAGTCTGCGCTAGATTGAATTCTCAGTTCCTTCATGGAGACAAGATGGAGTTTATATATGGAAAGATTGTGGGAGGGATCTAGGGGTGGTCTAGAGGAGAGGTTTAGGGAGATTCTTGAGGAAGAGTCTAAGGAGGATCTTAGACCAGACTGGGGTCAGACCCCAGCAATGAAATTAAGGGTGGGAAATAGCTGAAGGCTACCTGTAAATGACAGACAATGGAGGGCTAGGCTAGTTTAAGGATAACGGATTTGGGTATAGGAATTTTGATAGAATCAAGGATGAGAAGTAGCTGGACAATGGAGGGCTAGGCTAGTGACAGAGATTTGGGCCTAGCTATTATAATGAAAGGTTTATGGCCTCATCAAGTGGGAAGATTCAATCAGAGTTCAAGGGTTTCCCAGAGCCTGTACCCCATCATTCTCCCCTCAAATAAATGGGACCCAAATTCCTTTGGGGTAAAGAGTGAAGGTTTCAGCTTCCGAAGGGCTTCCTGCTGGCAAGGGGCATAGAGTTGTCCCTGCGTCTCTGGGTCCCATTCAAGGCTTCACTTTCAAGGGGTTGGACTCCAGAACATGGCTGATGCCAGATCCACTGGGCTGGAGAACGTGGATTCAGTTGAAGGTTGGTATAGCCTGAGTGGTCATCTGGAGGATGATGGCTCTGACCCTGGAGGGGACAAACTGGGCAAGGAGGTTAAGCAAATGAAGACCAAAAAGTATATAGAGAGGACAATTTCTCTGGTATAAAAGACAATTTTCCTGGTTGGAAATAAAGGCGATTTGGACTCTGAATAGTCCAATTGGGAGATTCTTAGCCCAATCTTCTGAGGTTTCTATGCATAGCTTAGTAAGGACCCATTTAAGGGTATGATTCATTTTCTCTACTTTACCAGAGGATTTTGGATTCTAAGCTGAGTGGGGATGGTAAATGATTTTAAGTGTTTTTGCTGCTGCCTGGTTTATCTGTGAAATAAAAGCTAAGCCATTATTGCTCTGTAAGGAGCCAGACAAGCCACAATGAGGTATAATTTTCTTTGATATGTGTAAAGTCTATCTGCCAGTCTTCACCTGGGTAGGTACCCCTCCTCTGAACAGGTTTTAAAAGGGGAGGAGGTTTGACTGCCCCTTCGGGATTCACCTGAGCACAGGTTGGGCAGGCCCAACAGACTTGTCTGATGGTTTCTCCTCGCTTACTGCCAATAAAAATAGGCTTTATCAGAGACTGGAGGGCATTCTTTCCTAGGCGTGTGACCTGGTGTAAGCCAAAAAGAAGCTTTGACTGACTTTCCTCTTGGGATAAGAAGTTGTCCTGAGGGTTTTTGAAACCACCCAGAGGAAGAAAGAGAGTATCCCCTTTCCTTAGCAAGGGCTTGTTTCTGAAGGCTATATGAAGGTGTGAAGGAATCATGGAGCTGTGGGAATAAAGGGACCAGTATAACCAACTGGCAGGCAGCATTCTTTGCAGCGGTGTCTGCCAGGTGATTTTCCATAGCCTGATCGGTTTCCCCTTTCTGGTGGCCTTTGCAAAAAATAACAGCTACCTCAGACGGCTTTTGAACAGCTTGGAGGAGATGTGAAATCTCCTGTGCATGTTTAATAGGAGACTTTTTTTGCTGCCAGATATGCCCATTCTTTCCAAATTGCTCCATGGGCATGTAGAACATGGAAAGCATATTTTGAGTCAGTAAAAATGTTTACTCATTTATTTTCCCCTAGCTCTAGGGCTCTGGTGAGTGCTATCAATTCTGCCTTCTGTGTAGAGGTCCCAGGGGGCAGGGGTTTGGCCTCTATGTTTTGGTGGAGGCTGACCACTGAATATCTGTTTTTCCTGACCCCTTGTTCAATAAAGCTTGAACCATCTGTGTACCACACTGCTTTGAGGTTTGGAGGAGGAGAATCTTTCAAATCAGTTTGACTGGCATAAACACAGTCCAAGATCTCACAATCATGAACCAGGACATCTGAGTGGGCACTGTTTGGGAGGAGGGTTGCCAGTTAGAACTTCCAGGGGCTGACCAAGTGTAAGTTTAGAAGCTTCTTCAATTAGAATGGCTGTAGCAGCTAGCACCGGGAGGCATGTAGGCCATCCTGCAGCCACAGACTCTAATTGTTTTGAAAAACAGCAGATAACTTTCAAAGCCTGTCCTCTCCTTTCATTATCATAGAAAGTGAAAGGTTTTTCTAGACTGGGTAAAGCTAATACTGGAGTGGTGGTCAATTTAGTTTTCAAAGTCTCAGAAGCTTTCATCTGGTCTGGGCCCCACTCTAGAGGGAGTGAGCCAGGGCCTTGAGTAGCAATTAATGGTTGCAGTTCCTCCCAGACCTTGGGCTTAATTGGATATAGGCTGAGATGGGTGAGTACTTTAGGATCTAGGAGTCGGAACAAATGCTGGGGTGGCAGAAATAGCTCATCCAGGAATTCCCTGATCCCAAACAATTGACTCAACAATCTCTCACACTTTTGAGGGAACATGGGGAGATCTGGGAGGCTTAATCAGAGAAAATTGGCTCCCCAATTTCACCATTAGGCCCCTTCTCAACAAGGAGACAGGATAAGAGGAAAGCATAAGGAAGGAACATTCAAATAACAGAGACTCAAGTAGGCAGGGGACAGGATATATCTGGAGACATCTCTTAGTTTTCCCTTCAGTGCTCCAGACCTAAAAGGTTTAAGGGAATTAGAGCCATAGTAATTGGTTAAAACAGAGAATTTAGCCATAATGAAGTGGGTTATCTCACCTTCAGCCTCGATGCTTGCTCAGGATTCAGCAAGAGAGATGAAGAAAGTGGGAGCACTGCCGAGGCCCAGGCTTCCCCGTCATTCTGAGTCTTGAGAACACTGAAGAACAGGGTACTGGGAGGTGGCTCTGCCACTTTTCCAACATTGGGGACAATCCTTCCTCCAAAGTCCTGTCTGGTCAGATAGGTACGGTTCCAGAGGCACTGGTTCCTGGGGTTCCTTTTGGGAAGGCGCCCTGGAAGGGCTCTCCTTGGACCAGTCACCCTCTTTGTGACATCAAAAGCAGGTTTTCCCACTATTCAAGTGACTGGGCTTCCTCTGAGGGGGTCCCCTGGAGGGGCTTTTCCTGCCCATGGCAGCAGCCAAGAATCAAGCATGTGTTCTCTCTCTGGTTCATTCCCTTTGTTCTTTCTCCTCTGCTGCAACTAGATCTCTGTTATTAAAGACTCCCAAGGCAAGCTCCAGTAATTGGGCCTGAGGTGTTTGGGGTCCCATTGCCAATTTCTGCAGTTTCTTCCTAGTATCTGGGGATTGTTGAATGAAATACATGTTAAGGATGGCTGCCCCTTCTATAGAGTCAGGATCTAAATTAGTATACCTTTTAAAAGCTTCTACCAGTCAGTCTTGAAAAAGGGCGGGGTTTTCCCTCTCTCTCTCTCTGTCTCTCTCTCTTTCTCAGTAATTTCCTTAATTTTCAGATAATTTACTTGCTTTTGAAATGCAGTTCTTAGGCTTCTAACAGGCAAAGTACCATCCCCCTATCCTCACGCATTTGATAATCCCATCCTGGGTCACTAGTGGGAATAACAGCTGTTCCTGAGGCGTATTTTGTGGGGTCATTGCTGCCAAGTGATTCCCAAATTTTTGGGCTTGCTTCCAGATTCTCCTCTTCTCAGTGGAAAAACAGGTAGAGAAGATGATATGCAAATCATGCCAAGAAAACTTGAATCAGGGATATGTCTCTAAACCTTCAGTAAACTTTGTGATATCTTCAGAGTATCCCCCCAGCTTCTCTTTAACTTTAATGAGATCTGAAATGGAGAATGAAACATGTACTCTAGTTGTCCCACTGGGTGAGACAGGCACTTACTTCCCTTGGGGAAAAGCCCTGAAGGCTCTGTGGGGAAGGGAGCTTGGGAAGGGAGATAGGAAGGGGTTGGGAGTTGCTGGCTGAACTGGATCAAGACCAGGGGATCCATCTGGCAAGGGGGAAGGTCAGCTGGCACTTGAGGAAGGGAAGGGGTCAGAAGAGGAGACACCCCAAAGACTGCCATGGGGGTAGGGCCTGAGGCCTGAGTGGGTGTTGCCTCAGGGGGAGGAGCCACAGAGGGAGCAAAGTAGGAGTTGTGGATGGTGAAGGAGGCAGGAAACAAGGGGTGTTGGGCTAGAGGAAAAGGGAAGTGAAACTAAGGAGAAAAGGGGTGGGGAGCAGCAGGAGGGACTGGGGGAGCTGCCTCGGAGAGACTCATGGCTGGGACCTAAGCAGGAGTTGTTGAGTGGGGAGGGACTGGGCCTGAAGCCCTGTGGGTCATAGGAAGGGGGTTATTTAATTGGTCCCCATTGCCCATTTGTGGAGGGGCTCCAGCTTCAAGCATCTCACAATCTTTCTTGAGAACTGTGTTCTGAGAGAGTTTGACAAAGACCATTATGTAGGCAGCTTCTATCCATCTTCCCTCTCAGTGACAGTATAATTCTAACTACAAGAGAATATTATATTTTAAAGTCCCCCAAACAGGCCACACTTCATGGTCCTCTGGTTGATACTGAGGCCAAACAGTGCTGCAAAAGAACACCAACTTTTTCTTTTTAAGTTCTTTAGTGAAACTAAAAGTTTCCCAGTGTTGTAAAAGATACCCCAAATGTGAACTTTTGGGAACTTAAAAGGATGGACCCAATATGGGCGTAGGGACTGGAAGTCCCTTCCTCTAGAAAGGAAGATCTGGGTGTAAACCTCAAAAAAACAAACAAAACAAGACAAAAAACCCACAAAAAGGTGCCTGAAGTTTTCCCAATTCCCTAGCACTAAGAGAATTGAAAGAATCAGGCTTACACTTCTGGATGGGGCATCTGTCCATGTCCTCCACTGTTTTTTTTTTTTTTACTTTTTTGGAGGGGGGAGGGTTAGGCAGTTAGGGTTAAGTGACTTGCCCAAGGTCACATGGCTAGTTTTCTCTTTGTGTGTGTGTGTGTGTGTGTGTGTGTGTGTGTGTGTGTGTGAAGTGTCTGAGGCCGAATTTGAACTCAGGTCCTCTTGACTCCAGAGCCAGTACTCTATTCACTGTGCCACCTAGCCACCCCTCTTGTCTTCCATTCTTTAGAAATTCTTCTCAGGTCCATGGCTTCCAACATATCCAAACTGGCCTGAGAATCTGAGAGTCTCAGGCTGAGTATGAGACAGACTCCTAGCTGTCTGACCTAGTGGGACCTTTGGGCACAGGCCCAGAAAGCACCTCCAAGGTACTTGGAGAGCAAGAAGGGAACAGTGAGAGAGAGATGTGCCTTCCAGTCCTGGCTGGAGAAGAATTTGAGATTAACAGTGTCTCCTGGTCAGGGAACCATAAAATGTTGAGGTTTAAGGTTTAGATTAGGGTACTTGAAATCCAAAAATACCAACACACTGGCTCCTACCAAATGAATTAGACTCAAGTCTTCTCTCTTCCAAAGTAAAGCAAAGTTTATTAGAGATTTGCCTTAATGGGTAGGCTTTTAAGGACCCTAAGTATCTGTGACACTTGTATTGGACCAGAATAATCTGACACAGACTGAGTCTGTGCTAGGTCGAATTCTTGGCAACCTCATGAAGGCAAGATGGAGCTTCTATACAGAAAGATTTGGGAGGGTTCTAAGGGTGCTCTAGAGGAGGAGTTTAGGGAGGGTCTTGAGGCGGATTCAAATGAGGTCAAACTCCAGGAACGAGGTTAAGGGTGGGAAATAGCTGAAGACTATCTGGAGATGATGGACCATGGAAGACTAGGCTAGTTTAAGGGTAACAGATTTGGGTATGGAGATTTTGATAGAATCAAGGGTGGGAAGTAGCTGGACTGTGGAGGGCTAGGCTAGTAAGAGTAAGAAATTTGGGACTACCTACAATGAAATACTTATGGCCTCAGGCAAATGCCTCATCAAATGGGAAGATTCAATCAGAGTTGGGGAGTGGGGTGTTTCCCAGAGCCTGTACCTCATCAACTTCACCCTGTTTGCTTCTGTTTCCTAGTCTATAAAATGAGTTGGAGGAGGAAATGGCAAACCAGTCTAGTATCTTTGCCAAGAAAACTCCAAATGGGGTCACAAAGAATCTGACAAGACTGAAACAGCAACAGCATTTCAGTGACTCTTGAGTGACAGCCTTGAGCCATAGTGCACAGGGTTATAAGTACTAATCCCAAAGATTTGAATTTTGTCCTAGAGACAATAGGGAGTTTTTGAGGGTTCTGGACAAGAGGAGGTCAGATTTATGGAATGGTGGATAGAGTACCGCACTTGAATCTTGCTTCAGGATCCTGCCTCACTTATCAGATGTGGGATTATGGGCACATCACCTAACGGCCCTCCACCTCAGTGTTCTTTCCTCTATCTAAGAGGGTTGTTTTAAGGATCAAATGACATAGTATATGTAAAGTGCTTTGACTGCATCTCTGTAAATGCTAACTGTCATTCTTGGGCTTCAGGAAGCTTATTCAGGTAGCGGCATGGAGGATAGACTGGAAAAGGGGGAGACTGGAACCTGGGATACCAGTTATGAGGCAGTGGTAACAGTCCAGGGGGTGAGTGATGTAGACTCAGAGGAGGGTACCTGCTTTGTGAATGAAGAGAAGCGGAGAGGGACCAGAGATGTTATGTACATAGAACTGAGAAGATTGGCAACTGTTTGAATGTGTGTGTGTGTGTGTGTGTGTGTGTGTGTGTGTGTGTGTGTGAAGGATAGGAAGTAGTTGAGGATGACTTCCAGATTTAGAAACTGGATAGTTAGAAGGCTGACAGTACCAATAATAAATAAATCAGTGCTTTCATTGGCTGGTGGACTTCATGATGGTGGCAGAAGATGGGGAGTTTTTTGGCAACACAGTTCCTTTGTTGTAGAATCCTATGTCTGGATCTATCTGGATTCATCTGGTTTAGCTTTCCCCTCCCTCATTTTATACAGGAAGCAACCAAGGCCCTGGAATTTGAAGTGAATTGCTCAAGGTTACACAGGTATTGATTTTCAGAGGCAGAATTTCACTCACATCTTCTGACATCACCCATACCATACCTATCTCAACATTCTGTGGTGACAGGCAACTGATGAAGCAGTAGGTATGGATAAACTGGGAGCTGTAGTTACAATAATAATAAGGTTTTTAACATTTTATTTTAGAACTTTAAATTCTAGTTTCTTTCCCTTCATTTCTCATCACTCATTCCCACTGGAAAGACAAGCAATTCAATTCAGGCCATATATGTGTAGTTACATAGAACATCTCCACAATGGACATATTGTGAAGGACTGACTATATTTCCCTCCTTCCTATCCTGCCCCCCCCCCCGCCACTTATTCTATTCTCTACTTTGTCTCTGTTCCTTTACAGAAGTGTGCGCTTCTAACAACTCTCCCCGCTAACCTGCTCTCCCCTCCATCATCCCCTCTCTCATCTCCATCCTCCCTATTCTCCTGTAAGACAAGATACCCAATTTAGAGTGTATATCATTCCTTCCCTAAGCCAAATTCATTGAGAGTAAGGTTGACCCATTTCCTTTTTCCTTCCTGTTCTTCCCCTCCATTGTAACAGCTATCCCTTGCCTCTTCTATATGAGATGGTTAACTTCATTCTGTCTCTCCCTGTCTCCTCTTATTCTATTCCTCTCCCACCTCTCAATTTCACCTTTTAAAATATCATCCCTTCCTATTCAATTGATCCTGTGTCTTCTATGTATACCTGTACACACACACACACACACACACACATACATACACACTCACATATGTATTCATACGCATATATACCCTCGTATATAGACATATGTGTTTGTATACATTTATATTCCTTTCACCTATCCTCATACTGAGAAAAGTTTCGTAAGTTACAATGACCGTTTTTCCATGTTGACATGTAAATAGTTCAACTTTGATAAGTTTCTTATGATTTTTTTTCCATGTTTACCTTCTCATGCTTCTTGCATTTGAATGTCAAATTTTCTATTCAGTTCTGGTTTTTTCATCAAGAATGCTTGAAAGTCCTTCACCTCACTGAATGACCATATTTTCCCCTGGAACATTATACTCAGTTTTGCTGGGTAGGTGATTCTTGGTTTTAATCCTAGCTCCCTTGATCTCTGGAATATCATATTTCAGGCCCTTTGATCCCTTAATGTATAGGCTAGTAGATCCTGTGTTATCGTGATTGTGTTTCCACAGTATTCAAATTGCTTCTTCTTGGCAGCTTGTGATATTTTCTCCTTGATCTGGGAACTTCAGAACTTGGCTATAACATTCCTAGGAGTTTTCTTTTGGGGACCTTTTTTTAGGAGGTGATCAGTGAATTCCTTCAAGTTCTACATTGCCCTCTGGTTCTAAGATATCAGGGCATTTTTCCTTGAGAATTTCTTGAAGGATTATTTATAGGTTCTTTTTTTGATCATGGCTTTTAGGTAGTTCAATAACTTTTAAATGGTCTCTCCTGGATCAATTTTCCAGCTCAGTGGTTTTTTCAAGGAGATATTTCACATTGCCTTCTATCTTTTCATTTGTTTGGATCTGTTTAATAGTTTCTTGAATTCTCATAAAGTCATTTGCTTCTGTTGTACAGAGAAATAAGAGCAAGTTGAAACCTGGGTTCATGATAAAATTTAGGTGTGGATTTATTAAGCAAGCATATGACTGCCAGAGTTCTCACTCAAATTGGCAGTGGTTTCTGGGTTTTCAGACCTTGTTTATATAGGCCCAAACCACAAAATTATAATAGGGAGGGGAGCTAGCAAAAGCTGTGACATACAGAAGCGAAGACTAGCCATTGGTCAAATCTATATGACTCAGGGGAGTATGGTGCATGACTCAAGGAAGTATGGTGTAAGGATACAAGGGGTCTTTCATAGAACTGGGTGGAGGACACAGGGCGAGGGGCATGGTATGAGGGGAACTGGAATTCCCCAGGTTGTAGTCAGAGGGGGTTGGAATTCCCACGACTGGTTGGGGTCATGTTCCGGGCAAGGGAGGTGAAGGCCCTGATTGGTCAGTGGGGCAGGACAGGATGGTACTTAGATAAGATCCTTGCACTGTAATGAGCCTGGTATGATTCAAGGAGAAAATATGAAATACTGACCAGGGGAGATAGAGTCTGGGAACGCCTTGAGCAATATACCCATACATGCCTTAAGCAGTTTCAAGTTAAAATAAAACAGGGACTTTTTAAAAAAAAATACAAGAGGGGCTTAATGGTGGGCCACAAGTCAAGTGGTGTGTAGTGACCTGGGATTTGTGTACAACACTTCCATTTGCTCCACTCTAATTCTGAAGGAATTCTCTTCAGAAAGCTTTTGACATTCTTTTTCCATCTGGCAAATTAGACTTTTTAAGGCATTCTTCTCCTCATTAGCTTTTTGGGTCTCTTTTGCCATTTGAGTTAATCTATTTTTGCTTTTTTTTTTGGGAGGGCAGTTGGGGTTAAGTGACTTGCCCAAGGTCACACGGCTAGTTTTTTGTGTTAAGTGTCTGAGGCTGGATTTGAACTCAGGTACTCCTGACTCCAGGGC
>CM053596.1:12576353-12605685 GCA_028646575.1 Pseudocheirus occidentalis | reverse complement strand
GAGTTCTGACTGTGTTGTCTTCCTCCCATTTGATGCTTTGATCCTTTTTGTCCCCTAAACAGGATTCTAGAGTTTGATTGCTGTTTTTACTTTGTTTCCTTTGTCTGCTCACGTTGCCAGTGAATTACTTGTCTTTTTAGCTCTGTGGAACTCTGCTTCCAGAGGGGAAAGCTCTGTCCCAAATTGCTGGGGTTTTCACAGCTGCTAGAGCTATTAGGAGGCTGCTGCAGCCCCTACCAGCTTTGGCTCACTGAAAACGCAACCCAGGACCACCACCCAAGACCATGATCTGGATCCAGGCCGCTCAACACAAGAGCACTTAGCCTCTGAATGATCACTTGGGTCCCCTTGCAGTCTGCAGTCCAGGAGCTCTGAAGAAACTATGTGGAGGCAGCTGCAGGGCCACCACTTCTGCTGCTTCCTTGCCCTGGAGGCAGTTTGGCCAGACTGCTTTTCTCCCCCAAATTTAGCTGAGTTCCACTGACCTTTTACTTAGTCCTAATTTCTTATAGCTTTATAATTCTGGAAACTGCCACAGCTGCCACTGATCCACTTTCCTGAGGGCTCCAGCTGCGGCTTGTCCTGGGGCCAAGCCGTGATTTCAGGATGGGCTACCTTTGGCTCAGCCCTTCCTGCCAAGCTGCCTTCAGTGGGAGATGTATTTTTCTGTATTTTTGTGTGAGTTTTGGAGCCCTAAAATTTGTTTAGAGTCATATTTTACAGTATTTTCAGTGGCTATGTGGGAGCTGTGGCATTTTCCTGCTTCTGTGTAGCCATCTTGGCACCACTCCTTGTTAACTCTCTTTTCATGATTTTCTTGCATCATTCTCATTTCCCAATTTTTCTTCCACTTCTTTTATTTGGTTTTCCAAATCCTTCTTAAGCTCCTCTATGGCCTGTCACCAGTTCACATTTTTCTTGGAAGCTTTTGGTGCAGGAGTTCTGACTGTGTTGCCTTCCTCCCATTCCACGCATTGATCCTTTTTGTCTCCCCCAAAAGACATCTAAAGTTGGATGGCTGTGCTTGCTTTGCTTCCTTTTCCTGCTCATGTTGTTAGTCATTTACTTGACTTTTGGACTCTGTAAAACTCTGCTTTCAGAGGGGAGAGCTTTGTCCCAGATGGCTGGGGTTTTCACAGCTGCTGGAGCTATTAGGAGGGTGCCATCTCTACAGCCCACACCAGCTTTGGCTCACTGGCCAGGCACTTCAGGACCACTACCTAAAACTTCAATCCTGATCCAGGAAGGTTAAGGCAAGAGCACCTAGCCTCTGAATGGTTGCTTGGCCCCCCTACAATCTGCAGGCCAGAAGCTCTGAAGCAGCCATGTGGAGGTGGCTGCAGGGGCGCTGCACCTCCGCCACTTCTGGGGTAAAAAGGCCAGTCCCACTCCTCTGTCCCCCCCAAATTCAGCCAAGTTCCACTGACCTTCTACTTTGTCATTGGCATTTATGGGTTGATAATTCAGGAAACTGCAACAGCGGCCCATGACCCACTCTCTGGAATGCTCCAGCCGCCCTTGGGCTAAAACCTTGGCTTCATGTGGGGCTGGTCTTGGCTCCCAACATGCTGTGATTAACCCTTCCTGTCTGCCTGCCAGGCCACCTTCAGCAGGAGCTTTGTTTCTCTGTTACTTTGTGGGTTCTGTAGCTCTAAAATTTGTTTAGAGTCATATTTTATAGGCATTTGAGGTGGTTATAGGGGAAACTGCTGAGTTTTCCTGCTTCTATTGATTGAATTAATTACTGAAACTAAATCAGAGACATCTTCAGTTTGTGGAAAAGACTTTCATGCAATTTTCCTATTTGTGAAGAGGAGAAATGGGACATTTGATTTTATTTTGTTATTTAATCAGGAGCTAGAACAAGTGTTGAAATGCATGTAAGCTACTTAAGGCTCACTTTAAAGATGTTCCTTAACCAATATGAGAGTATAGTCATAACTGATTATTGGAGCTTGCTATTTAAGACTTTATGAGACTGTTAACTGTTATTCTAAGTCTGACTCCAGGTATTGATGTCAAGAAATGCTGTCGAGTCACTGATCCATGATGCCAGCAACTCTGTGAGGTACATCTATGAACTGGAGAAGGGTGATTTCATGGGAAAGTTGGGAGAATGACTATTCTGAATGAGCTGAGGAAGGTCTTTTCTGACTTGATTTCTCCACTATATGCAGTGACAAACACACCCAGGATGGCTGCTAGCACAGGTTCTTAGATCTGCTTCTCTAGGAGAGAGAGTTGTTTAAGGGGCCAACAATCTTTTAAAATCACAGACACTAGTTTAGGGGAAAAGTCAGCACCATGACCTTCAGAGAAAATACAAACAGATAATACAAATAGAGAAATAAAGACCAATAGAGAGGACTCAGACCACCTGAATCAAAGCAATAATGCTATACACATTACATATATCCCTGGATCGAGACAGCCTTTACAGCTCTGAACATACAGTCTCTCATAATTTTGACCAGGGAATCACAAGATCCTTCTCACAAGCAAGCCCCCAAATCAAAATACCAAAAGAGTATATATACACTTCTCAGAGTCAGAAGGCATCATAATCCTTGTGACTCAGAGCCTAATTAGAAATTAGCAAAAGGTGTGAAAGCCTTCCTATAAGTAAGCCTTCCGTAAGGAAGCTTCCCTAAATGGGCTCCAAGTGAGGCTTATTAATGGGCAGGGAAGATCTTAAATCCAATTATATTATACCATGATACCTAGAAGACTTTAAGCCTGGCTCAATATACTTGGCAATCTATTCAACTTCTGCCTGGAACTGCCATGAAGTTAGGGAAATGTTCCCTTGCTTTAGTTATGTTCCCACTACAGCCCATCTTGATTACTTAATTAGTTTGCTTGGCACTCCTTAATCCCATCTATACCCCCTTTCTCTGTGACCACTGGTCCACCCCAGGCTATTCACTATTCCTTAATCCCATCTAAATCTTCCCACAGTCTTTTTTCCTATAAAAACATCAGTCTTGTCCCAATAAAATGCAGACTTACTAGGAATTTTGTGCACCCCAAATGGTATTTTAACAGATTCACTACTTGGTCTGAAAGAAGGCTTGAGTGGTCAAATTCTTTCAAGGCAGACCTGTGCCCTTTACCTTTGCATCTCAGGGTTCTCAAGACTCCTATACTGCAATAATTTGATCCTAATAATAACTTTATGAAGTGGATGCTATTATCATTCCCATTTTACATATGAGAAACAGACATTCAGGGATACAGAGAGTGTATTAAGTGACTTGTCCATTTAAAGCTCAAATGACTGAGAGACTCCTTTATCTTTGCTAGCTCACCTGAGGACTCAGAGCATTTAATTAATTTTATTGGCAAGATGTATTTTCAAGGTGATTTTTTTGACTTTTCAGAGAAAGGAAGACACATAGAATTAGGACCTTTGCTCTAGACTAACCTCCAGGGACCAGTCTCATTATCTTACAACAGACAGATATCTTTCCTCTACCCTTTGAAGGGAGAGATGGAGATTAGAGAGCTCAAGAGAAGGCGTCAGGCACAGTGATTTCTGCTGGACAACAAATATTTATGAATAAATGTAAAAAGTATAGGGGATTAGAAAAATGGCGTCAAGATCCGAATACAAGGAGACAATGCTCCCTCTGAACCAGCACTGTTACTTGGTGGGGTAGGACTTAAACTGGCCTTGGGAAGCTATATCACACTGAAAATAAAACAATAGTTAATAACATAAGATTTCCACAGGTGAGGAGATTCAGAAACTGGATGGAGGAAGGATCATGGAAGGAATCTGGGAAATGATTAACAAAGGTCCACTCAAGAATGACATAGTTGTGGGATTACATTGCAGACCACCTAGATAGGAGAATGGAAAAAATGGTTTTTTTGGAAAAAAGATTATCAATGTAACATGAGTTATGGTATTTACTGATACGGCACTTTAATCAGTCACGTGTGTGCTCTTGGCCTGAATCACGCCAGTGTAAAAATTCTTTGTTAGTCTGAGTGATAACTTTGCCCTTCAACAGGAAGTTGCAATGTGAAATTTTATTGTTGCCTCAATTCTCAGTAATAAAGGGGAAGTGGTGACTGAAATAGAAACGAACAGAACTCTGGAGGAAAGGACCTCACCGTCTTAGAGCTTATGATAAAAAATGACAGGAAAGTGCGCACAGTTTGCCAAGAGCCCTAGATCTTAAGAGACTGGCTTTCAAAGGCTTCAGGTGACAGAGAATTCCATGGACTAAAATTCTTCTGCTTAAGCTTATCCAAGAAGGATGGACTCACAGATCCAGTCCCCCAAGGAGAACGATCCTTGGACTTGGAAAGACGGAATAAACAGCGGTTAATAAGAAGTGAAAAACAAAAGTAAACGAGGAGATAGTGAAGCAGAATCTATATGCTTTCAATGACTTTATTAATCAGACCTAAACAAATTACATCCTAGGGTACTGAAAGAATTGACAGAAACCTTTGAACAACCATGAATACTGATCTGAGGGTCAGGGGACTGGAAAAGCAAATCATAGATTTTTCTTTTCTTCCTTTCTTTTGCAATTGGGCAGGACAATTGGGGTTAAGTGACTTGCCCAAGGTCACATAGCTAGTAACTATTAAGTGTCTGAGGTCAGACTTGAACTCGGGTCCTCCTGACTCCAGGGCCAGTGCTCTATTCATTATACAACCTAGCTGCCCCTCATTGGTCCTTTTCAAGAATGAAGGATAAACAACAACTAATTTCTTGGTTCTTAGATTTTCTTAATGACTTCAGATTGTTTGGAG
This sequence comes from Pseudocheirus occidentalis, assembly GCA_028646575.1. Lineage (NCBI taxonomy): Eukaryota > Metazoa > Chordata > Mammalia > Diprotodontia > Pseudocheiridae > Pseudocheirus > Pseudocheirus occidentalis. Next base: position 12,600,915 of record CM053596.1, on the reverse strand, counting down.
ATTCGGCATTCCAGACCCTATTGCTTCCATTTTCTCTATACATGGGGAGCAAACCAGACATTCCAAAGATAGAAGCTTCCGGACTGTGCAAAGGCATTGACCCTCAGGGTCTCCCAAAGAGCTTGATACACTGAAGGTGAACTTTGTCAGGATTCCACAAAGGGATGGAAGGAGCTTAGTCACATAAACTCTCTAAGCTTGAGTGTACTTCATCAGAACTCTGTATGAGTACTGTATGAGTGTATGTATGTATGTGTGTATGAGGATTGTATGAGTGTCCCCAACCCCAGGCTCTGAGATTTCACTTGACTGTACTTGCAATTAGACCTTCATGCCATTTCCCTGCTCTGCCATGATGTCACAATTATCTATCTATCTATCTATCTATCTATCTATCTGTCTGTCTGTCTGTCTGTCTGTCTGTCCGTCTATCTATCTATCTATATCCATCTCTGTATCTCTGTATCTATCTATGTATCCATCTATCTCTGCCTCTCTCTCTGCATCTATCTCTTTATTTCTCTGCATCTCTTTCTCTCTCTCTCTCTCAGTCTCTCTCTCTCTGTATCTATTGATCTAGCATCTATCTGCCTGTCTATCTTTATCTATCTGTCTCACTGTCTCAGTCTATCTGTCCATCCATGTACCATTTAACTTTATTCAGCTGAAATTGTTCTCTCCATAGTTACCAGTCATCTTTTAATTGTCCAGTTTCATGTCATTTTCTCAGTCCTCAGACTTCTGAACCTCTTGGCAACATTAGACACTATGGATCAGCCTTTCCTCCAAATACTCTCTTCAGGATGCTCTCTCAATTCTCTTTCTACCAGTGTATCTGAGTTTTCTCAGTCTGCTTTGCTGGATATCCATCTATTTCATAACCACTTATCATGAGTAGCCCCACTCCTGGACCCTCTTCTTATTGCTCTCCATTCTGTATCACTTGATGGTCTCATCAGCTCTCATGGGATCAGTTATCATTACCACATATATCTGTCCAAACTGAGGTGTTTCCTATTTTAGGGTTCCTCTCAGCTCTGACACTCCAAGTGCTGAGGTCCCTCCTTAGTCTGAAATTTTTTTAAAGATCTCTCCTAGCATTCACCAACTAAGGTCTGGGTCCTGGTGAGGTCCCTGGTGGGCAGCACCATGACAGAGAATGGCGCCAGACAAAGGATTCAGCCAGCCTCCTCAGCTTGGGCTGAGGTATCCTTGATATTTGGCTCCGTCCTTTGGCTATCCTTCAGCCTTTGTGGTCTGTGGTCACTCATTTCTTTCTGTCTGGATCTTTCACTTCTCCCTTTCCTTTCTCTGGGCATTGACAACTTGGGAGTCTTCTCCCTTCTATGCTTTCCCATTCTTCCCAGACACACAGCCCTCCAGCCTGATCAGACTTGCCCTTGCCCCTTATATTGGACAGTGTAAACCCTGCCCGACTCAGTTGGAGCATTCGGATTCTAAGGAGATTTGAGGCCACATCCAAGAAGGCTTTGAATGTTTCTGTTGAGAATTTGAAGCCAAAACCTCATTTTTTCACCATTTCCCAGAGCTATGAGGGAATCCGCATTTCCTCCTCCCACTTTCCCCTTTGCACCGAATCTTCGTTGTTGATTAGCTATGGGGACTCATGGACTCTAGGGAGTAAGGTATCATTTAGCATTTCTAGCCAGAGCATATCTCCCTACTGGATCAGAGATACTGCTGCTGCTGCTGCTGCTCTTGATATGGGAGACGTTGCTGGGTGAGTGAGGTAAAGGCTGGTATGGGGATGGTCAAGGTGGCCCTCCAAGAGTCTGGGGTGGGGAGCAGAGGGGAGACCACAGGCCTTGGAGCCAGAAGACATTCCCTGTCCTCCTGCCTCTGTCTCTGGTTGGGAGCCCTTTGGCCAAGTCAGCTAAATCTCTTTGGGCCTTAGTTTCCTCATCAGTACATGAAGGAATTGAAGTAGATGAGCTTTAGATTCTTATGTGCTCTGAAGGCTGAGGTTCTGAGTTCTCTTCCCTTTTAAGTGATCTCAGTTCTGTGGTTGCTTTTCACATGCTAACTTCCATGTTCTTGCTCTGATAACCTCTGTTCTGAGCTCTCTTCCTGCTTTAATAATGGTGCTTGTATTGTTGGAAGTGTCATGATTAGTGATGCCTGAGTATCTTGCTGTCCACAGGGTCCCTGTCCCAGAAAGAAGGGTTTAACCTGGAGGCTCCAGCAGCAGTGACAGTACAAGAGGGACTGTGCATCCAGGTCCCCTTTTCTTTCTCCTACCCTTTCCAAGTCCCACTCAATAGCTCCCAGGCTTTTGGATACTGGTTTAAGAAGGGAGCCAACACTGACACAGACAAACCAGTGGCAACAAATGACCCCAAGAGGGAGGTGTAGGAGAAGACCAAGGGGCGATTCCATCTCACTGGGGACCCTATGAAGAACAACTGCTCCCTGAGCATCGTGGGTGTCCAGAAAAGGGACTTTTCCTTTATCTGGACTTCTTCCAGATAAACAGAGGACTGCCGTTGAAATTTAGTTACCTAAGTTATATGGTTAATGTGAGCGTGAAAGGTAAGGACCTTAGTGAAAGGAAAGCTATATGAGTAGGTCATGGGATAGAGGGAGCTTCCAAGGAATCACTGGAAAGTGAGGTCCCTTGTGCCTCAGGTGTCAAGGGGAGGGCAGGCCACAGGAACAGGTGTGATCCCAGTCAGGCCCTGTGGCAAGGCTAGAGAAAAGTTTAGAAGGTATGAGATATGGGAGGGGGGTCACTTGTGGTCTCTCTTTGGAGAAATAGGGCATGAGTCAGAACTAAGTGAGTCAGGAATTGGCAATGACTCTGGTTATCCTGTGAGTCAGAGATACAGCCAGTGATACTGGAAGAGGGATGGATATCTAGGCTTTAGAGGAAAGCATGAGAGCCCTCATGGTGGAGAATAATATTGTGATCTATTTGCTGAAACAGGGACCCCTAGGCATTAGTATGTAACTCAAATCCTGGGATGATGTAGGAAGGAGAGAGCTGCAGTCTTGGAAGGGGCATCCCAGTGGCAGGGGAACCTGGAGATATATCAGGGATGGTCTTGAGGTTATTAGTTAAGGATAGAGGTTCCTTATCTGAGGTCTGGTTCATTTTCTTTCTCCCTAGATCAGACAGAGAAGCCAGACATTTACATTCTAGGGACTCTGAAGCCTGGACATATGGTGAAAGTGATTTGTGTTGCTCCCTCAGTCTTTGAGTGTGGGAAACCTCCAATTTTCTCTTGGACAGGGGCTATTCTCTCTTCCATGGAATTCAGCAGAGAAACATTCTGCTTTTATGAACTAATCCTCACCCCAAGGCCTCAGGACCATGGCTCTAATCTTAACTGTCAAGTGACCATGCCTGCGGCCAGAGTAAGCCTTGAGAGAACTGTCCAGGTCATGATGGTTAGTGAGTACTGGGAGACAAGATATCTCCCTCTGAGACAACACCGAAGTTCCGTCTACCTGTACAGAGAATAGGGTTAGGAAATCTGATGGTGGAAGATCTGTGTGGTTGCAGAGATGGAGGCCTTAGAGCAGACCCCAGAATCAGGAATTGGCCCCTTGGTTCCCTGCCCTGACTTTTGTCTCCTTTGCCTCCTTTTAGGGGAACAGAAAAGCTCCTGGCCTCTGATACTGACCCTGCTCCGAGGGGTCGTCAAGCAGGTATGACTGTATCTTCCTCCCCATTTGACCCTGGGATATAGCGCCCCAGTCCCCTCAATCTCAGCTTCTTCCTTTCAAGGACAAAATGAGAACCACCACCACTACTCCCTTGTGCCTGCCTGCCTACCAGAGCTCCTTCTCTGAGAGTGGAACTGGGTTCCCTTTACAGGAGGAGAAATCATTAAGGACAAAATGAGAACAACCAAGGCCCCTGAAAATCCCCCCTCCCCTCCCCTTGTCTTCAGACCTGTGCCCAGGACAGAATCAGGACTGAGAATGGATAATGGCAGACATGGGGGGCCAGGGGTAAGAAGACCTGAGTTCTAGCCCATGGCCGGATATCCTACCCCGGCTGACTGAATCTCTTCCCTTCTCTTCCTTTCAGTTTCCTCATCAGAAAAGACAATGAATATTTAGGAGGGGAAAGAGAGGAAGGGTGGTAGAGAGCAGGTACAGTGGCAGTGGGGAAAAGGAGCTGGAGAAAGGGGAGTAAGGCAGCAGCCACCAGGGTTCTGGGCTGTCTCATCCATGTCCTGTCCCCACAACAGCAGCTGATCACAGAGAGCAGCTACTTCTCCATTCGGTTCATAGATATAGATCCAGATGACACTTTGCAAGCCATGTACTTCAGCCCCTCACATGGCCGTTGGAGAAACTGAGGGCTAGAGAGACAGTGATTTGCCTTTGGTCACTTTGCCTAGATGTGCAATTTTGAGACTGGAGAAGGCTTCAGCAAGAAGGGAGAACAGCTTTTAGCTTCACTCAGTCCTCAGTGGACATCCATGACTGAGAGCCACTGGTCATTCATTGGGTCAAAGATAATGTGGCGTCACCTGCATGGTTAGAACCTGGTCTGGACCTCGGACATCCATCTGTTGGTTGAGTTGTTCCTCATTCCCCCCTCAGCTCCGTCCTTCAGAAAACCTCCTCTGCCTTCAAGGCTCCAACCAGGTCCCTACCTCCTGCCACAAGCAAGCCACTCCTGAAACCAGATCCCAAATGATCTCTCTTCCTCCCAAAATTTTCCCAGAGCACTTAGCTGGATGAATCCTTTGCTCTCTCTTGCCACCTTATGCTGACTTGAGTACAGGGACTGGACCATTTCCTGTCTTTTCACATCCTGTGAGAGGATAAGGTCTCATAGATCTTAAACCAATGTTTATTTGAATTTCATTAAGTGGAAATGTTCAAAATTTTTCTTTTAAAAATTTTTAATTTTTTATTAGGATTTTGTTACTTATAAATATGAGTGTTCACATTGTGATTTTGGTATTTATAAACACAAGTATTTGCATATATACCGAACAGAACAAGACTGTATATGAAAGAGCTTGCATTCAAAATAAGGAATCACATTTTTCAAAGCTATTCTGCTTTCTGTATCTCCATGTTAACTTCAATTCTTTCCAGTTTTTTTATTTCAGCATTAAGAAAATAAATGTCATACTGATAGCTTTTTCCTTCCCCTACTCCCTCATGGATGGTCAACCCTAATTATTACCTATATTAAAGAAAAAAGAGCAAGACAGGGAAATAATCTACAAAAATTATGAATGCCTTCAAAAAAAAGTCTGGCCATAGCAGCAGTGCACTCCATCTGTGGCTGTCTTGTCCTTGCAAAGGAATGAGAGAAATGTCTCTTCTCTTTTTTGTGACTACGTTATTCTCTCCAACTTTGGATCACCATTTTTGATTGTGTTGTGGTTCTTCTTCTATTTGTATTGTTGAGGTGGCTAGATGGTACCATGGACAGAGGGCTGGGCTTGTATCTCAGATAATTTCTATAGGCATACCTTAGAGATATTGAGGATTTGATTCCAGACCACTACAATAAAGCAAAATATCACCAAAAAAGCTAGTCACACCAATATTTTGGTTTCCCAGTGCATATAAAACATAACTTTCAACTATCCTGTAGTTTATTAAGTGTCTAAAAGAATGTGGAGCAGTTAGAACTCACACATGTCTAAAAGAAGTCTAAAGATATCTAAAAAAATACATATCGTAATTCAAATACTTTGCTTTAAAAAATGCTAACCATCACCTGAGCCTTCACAACGTCATAATCTTTCTGGTGGTGGAAGGTCTTGCCTAGGTGTTGATGGCCGCTAATGAGTCAGGTAGGTGGTTGCTGAAGGTTGACTATAGCAATTCTTCCTTTTGTGAAAGATTTCTCTGTAACATGCAGTGCTGTTTCATAGCATTTTTCCCCAAAGTAGATTCTCTTTCAAAATTGGAATCAGTCCTTTCAAACCCTGCCACTGCTTTCTCAATTAATTCTATGTAATGTTCTTGGATATTTTTGTTTCTCAGGGAGAAGAGAGACCCAGAGAGGAGAGAAAGAGAGATGGGGGATGGGCTGGATGGTGGAGCAGTTAGAACTCACATATAGCTTTTATCAGTTAAGTTCACCATCTTCCATGTGTCCCCAAACCATTACAACAAGAACATGAACAACCCAAGATCACTGATCACAGATCAAAATAACAGATGCAATAGTAATAATAATGAAAATGCTTGAAATATTGGAAGAATTATCAAAACATGATGCAGAGACAAGATGGGACCACATGCTGTTGGAAAAACGGTGCCATTAGACTTGCTCAATAATGCATTGCCATAAAGGCTCAATTTGTAAAGAATACAATATTCTCAAAGCACAATAAATGAGGCATCCCTGTATTCAAGTGACCCTGGGTGACTCATTTTGCTTCTCTCAGTCTCAGTTTCTCCATCTGTCAAATGGATATAATAATAGCATTAACTTCATAGGGTTAATTCTAGGACATATATTACATGAAAAGTGCCTTGCCAGCTTTGAAATACTACATAAATGCTAACATAAACGCTAATGTTGTAGTTGTTGTGTAGCTGATTGCTTTGGCTCTCTTTGCTTCAGTTCATGTAAATCTTTCTATGATGCTTTAAAATAATATTTGTCATCTTTAAAAAATGGTGGTAATATTCTAAACCATGTGACATAATTTGTGCTTCCATTGCTCATTTAATTGGCATCTTCCATGTTTCTAGTTCTCTGATATTACAAAAGTGCTATCATAAATATTTTGGTTTATACGGAAACTTTTTAAAAAATCAATGACTTTTTTTGGGTATTTTCCTGGTATCTCTGGGTTAAAGGGTATGAACATACCACTTATTTTCACCTTTCTAAGCAGCTCTCCCAAAACGAGTGACGAGCAACAACTAGTAGTAGTTGCAACACTGGTGGGACCCACTTGGCCAGTTCCAGCTGGACAATGCTATTTCTTCCTTCCTTCTTTATTTCCTTCTAATTTTTATTTCTTCCCTCCCTCTTTCTCTTCCTCTTTCCTTCCCTCCTTCCCTTCCTCTTTGCCTCCCTCCCTCCCTCCCTCCCTCCCTCCCTCCCTTCCTTCCTCCCTTCCTTCCTTCCTGCCTGCCTTCTTTCCCTTCCCTCCCTCTGTCCATGTGGGAAATGAAACCCTTATATGTAGGTACTTTCCCCAGAGGAATATAAATTTTGATTGATTGAACTTGGCAAGATTTCTTGAGGCTTCAGGGCTGGCTTTTTTCCTCTACTCATTTATTTTATCATTAAAAAACACAACAAATCTGGGATAATTAACTTTTCTGTTTCTTGAAATAGAGCTTTAGGCTTTGATAAGACACACTGGGATTCAAATGGAGCTACTTGACTATGTCTTAAACCCAAATCATTCTGGCTCTCACTGATTAGCCAATAATAAGTACAAACCCAAACCTCACTTGGTCACTGGGTTTTGATGGCTCAGAGTGAGTGCAAATAGCCATTGTTTCTGCTCTGGTCAGAAATGATAAAGGACTTCTCTCAGATAGAATTTTTTGAGAATACAACCTAGGCTGTCTTGGATCTCCCTTCTTGCCTAGTCTTAAATCACTGAATTTGTGTTGCCTCGGACAAACTGAGATCTGGGATAGACTTTAACTAAAAAGGCCAAGGTCTTCCACTGCATCTGGAGTCACCTCCAGTCACTCTGACCTATGTCTTGCTACTGGAGTCAGATGACTCTAGAGAAGAGAGTGAAGTTGTTGACTTGGCACAGCTCTGCCTCATTTAAATCCAATTAACCTACAAGACATTTCCCATGTGATATTATTGGTCCTTTTCGAGAATGAAGGTGAACAACAACGTATAAGTGTTACCTTACTCTAAGTGAGTATTTGAAAAGGCCTTAGCCTAACAAGGCCAGGGTCTCCCTTTGCATACTGTGTCATCTCCAGTCATCCTGATGAATATTGGGTCACTGGATCCAGATGGATCTGGAGCAGAAAGTGAGCCTGATGACTTTGTATAGCCCTTCCTCCTTCAAATCAATGTCAACTGCAAGTCCTGTCATCTTTTTCCTGTTGCTGTGGTCCTCCTTGAAAATGAAGGACAAACACAACAACAAGAGGCTTTCCAAAATGCATGCACTAAATTACAACTCCATCAACAATGCATAAGTTTTCCACAAAATTATCTTTCCACAAATATTTCCTTCTTAATCATTCCCATCTTTGGTCATTTTTGCCAACTTGCCACATATGATGTGAAACCTTAGAACTACTTTGATTTGTATTCTCTCATTAATGTTTTGCAACTATTTTTCATATGTTAATAAATAGCTTGCAATTCTTATTTTGAGAGTGATTTTTAAAATATCCTTTGAACACTTATTTATTGGGAAATGGCTTTAGATCTTATGTATTACTTTTATTTGTCTATATATCTTGAATAGTAAACTCTTATCTGAGAAATTTATGCAAGGGGATTTTCCCGTTTAACTTCTTCCTTTTTAAATTTAAATTCATTTATTTTATTTATGCCAAAGATTTTAATTTCACATATCAAGCTTGCTATTTTTTCTTTTTAAATTGTCTTCATTCTACGCACTCATCTTTTTTTGCAGAGCCAGAAAGAGATGGCTTCATTTCTTCATCACAGTTTTTAGGCAAAGAGGACATTGTGGAGGAAAATATAGAATTTATACTCATAATGTGAACATAAATTCAATCACCTCACTCCCCAAATGTAAGCAGATAAGAAAAGATTTCAAAACAAAATACAATTATATGCTATTTAGAGGAAACGTAGCTGAAACATAGAGATTCAGAGTTAAAATGGGAGCCTGTTTTTTAAAGAGGGACTATATCAGTGGAACAACAACAACCCACAAACGCCCCAAACTCAGGTTTCATAAATTTAGATAAGGTTCAAGTAAACAGAGACAGGATTAAAAGAGGTAAGTAGTCAAACTACATCATGGTTTTGGTGGCTTAAAAAAACAATCAAATTCCAGGGAGAAATAACAAAATGATAATAGTATATTATAATATACTAATAATATACTATATATTGTAATAATATACTAATATATATTATAATAGTATGATAAAGGGACTTCAATCTACCCCTTTCAGACATAGATAAATCTAGCTCCTTCCCTCAAATCAACAAAAAATAAAGTTAAGATGTGAATGGAACTTTAGAAAAGTTAGAGGTCACAGATCTCTAGCAATTACTGACTGGGGATCCAAAAGAGCTTACAGAACTCTGAACTCTGCATCGCACCTTTACATAAAGATTATTTAAAAATGAAAGGCCTTTGATGGATTAATTAATGATTATTTTGAGACCATATAACGTAATTCAAAAGAACATTTTAGTCAAAGAATAAATTATAGAAACGATAAACAATTTCACCAAGGGAAATGACAAAAATGAGACAACATACCAAAATTTATAGCATTCTGCTTAAGTTGTTATAGGAGAGTATTTCTATCTTTCAGTGCTTTCATTTCAAGTCCTATTAATAATATAAATAATAAAAGCCACATATTAAGATCAATGAATGCTATAAAAACTTTTGATAAAAATTCAGCAAATGTTTGGGGCAGCCAAGGCTCTGTGGATAGTGCTTGACCTCAAATCATGAACTTTCATCTTCTTGATTTCAAACCTAGTCTCAGACACTAAGTAGCTGTGTGACCCTGGGCAGGTCACTTTACACCATTTGCCTCAGTTTCCCCATATGTAAAATTATCTGGAGACCGAAATGGCAAAACACTGAAGTATTTTTGCCAAGAAAATCAGAAATGGGTCTTGAAGAGTCAGACACAATTGAAAATTACTTAACACATATTTATAGAGAGAAATCACTTGACCACGTAAAAGTAAAAATACTTTTCCTTAATATAGTAAATAATATGCACCCCAAATCAAAACCAAGCATGTTATGCAGAAAGTTAGAAGCTTTTCCAACAAGTTCATGGGCAAAGCAAGTATGCTCATTGTTTCCAGCACAATATATTGTCCAGCACAATTTCCAGCACAAAATTGTCACCTATGACAATAAGATAAGAAAGAGAAATGAAGGGAAAGAAGAAGCAAAATGACCACTTTTGCCTATAATGTGCCTTCCTTTGGAAAACTCTAAAATGAGAATTAAAATTAATGGAAACAATGAATAAATACACAATGTGCACGATCCTAAACAAATCCCCCCTAATAATCATATACCCTGTACACTGCCAGCAAAACCCAGTATGAAGAGCTGGAAAGAAAAATTGCATTCAAAGTATCTACAGAATTATAAATTAAATTTGTGTCTATTTGGCAAGACAGGTATTATATACATCTGACTATAAAATATTCTTTAGCAATAGACAGGTCAAAATAATTGGAGAAATAGCAGTTGGTCAAGAATTGATTGAGTTAATGTAATCAAAGTAAGAATAGTATTTAAAGTAATTTCCTTTTCTAGTGCTGTACCAATCAAACTGCCATAGGATTATTTAATAAAGCTAGAAAACAAATAACTTAATTGAAATGGAGGAACAAATGACCAAGAATATCAAGAGAAATAATGAAAAAAAAGTTAGAAAGGGGCCTTGAAATACTACATCTTAAATTAAACTATGAAGTCATAATCTTCAAAAGAACTTGAAAGTGGCTAAGAAGTTGATCACTGGAAAACATTACATTCAAACAGTATTGAAAAAAAATGAACACAGTAGCCTAACGTTTGATGAGCTCAAAGAACCCAGGTAGTGAGCTAAGCATTTACTATCCAGAAAAAATTGGGAGGGAAAATTGGAAAGCCATTTGTGAAAAATTAGATTCAGACTAGCACATCAGTCCATATCACCAAGATTAGATACATGATTTTGATAAAGGAATTCGGGAAACAAGGGGAAAAATCTTTTAAAAATCTATAAGTAGGGGAAAGTTCCTGAGTATCTCTCAGGATCTGGGGAAGTAGGGTAAACTAGAGGTAGAGTAAATCAGGTAAGATTGAATACCAATTTTGTTTTTATAAAATTGAAAAGTGTTTGCACTAACAAAACCAATGTAGCTAAGCTTAGAAGGGAAAGAATAAAATAAAAAAAATAATGGTAGCAAGTTTCTGTTAGGGAGGTCTTATTTCTAAGATATATAGGGAATTGGTGCAAATTTAAAAGATTAACAGCCATTCCCCAATCAATAAATCATTAAACGATATGAGGACAAAGTTCTCAAAGGAAGACCTGCCAAATATGCACTCATATTAAAAGGAGTAATTACAAATAATTAGAAAAATAAAAATGAAAGCAACTCTGAGATTCCAAGTCATAGCCATCAGATTTATGATAGAAAATGCAATGCAAATGTTGGAGATCTTGGAGAAAATGAGACGGATTAATGCCCTATTAGTCGAAGTATGGTCCAATCATTCTGGAAAACAATTTGGAATTATTTCCCAAAAGTCACTAAACATTGCAGGTTGTCTGACAAGGTTGATATACCAAGGAAGTAAAAGAAAGAAGAAAAGGACTCATGAATAAAAATAGGTATAGATTTTAAAAATTTCTATAGATTTTATCCATAATTTTATCTATACTTGTATAGATTTTTTTACATCTATAATTATTATAGGTATAGGTATAATTTTTTTTATGTATAATTATGTAGGTTTTTTTTGGTAGCAGCAAAGTATTGGGAACTAGTGAGATCTTCACTTGGGAAAACCTGGATATATTCTTTTTCCTTCTTCATGTTGTCCCTTCTGCAAATCAATTGAACTCTACCCTGCCCCTTCTCTGTATTCAATTAATGTTTTATCCTTTCAGTATCTCACCTTTCTCAAACACAGGCTTGAAATGCCCCCATTAGTAACTTCCTTTGTTCCTATTCACTTGATGTTGCCTGAAAGTGGAGAAAAGCATGAAGCTATATTGTCAGTTATTGAAGAGTGAATCTAAATTCATTATTACATGATCATGGTTCAATAAAATTGTCCCAGGCAACCACAGGTGGCTTGAATGTAGTGTAGAGTAGGTACTTCTTTGGCAGAAGATGGTTTCTTCCTGGAGAGTGTTTTGGAATGGCCAGTCAGACCCCCTAGAGGACCAAAGATGAAGCATACTCCTTGTCTTCTGCCTGACAACTGATGGTCAACACAGGAATTTGCTTTATCTGCTTATACTTTTTTGTTTCCAATGTTTTCTCTTTGATTTTTCTATTGAAGATAGTGAAAGAAGGAAAAAAGCAAAAAGAAACATTTGTAAGTAGGAAAAAAAGAGTGCCAAGAACTGATCTATTGACATCAGCAAAGGTATATGATGTGTTTCTTTTTTAATTTTAAAAAACAGATGGTCTTGAACATTCAGGTAATTTTGTTATCATTTTAAGTATTCATTTGAAAGCTTGGTTGGCCTAGCATTAAAACTGTAAATTACTTTTGGTTGTATTGTAATTTTGAGTATATTAGCATAACCCGTCCATGAGCAGTGAATTTTCCTTTAGCCATGTATCTTGTTTTTTTAAAATTGGTTTAAGGAATACTTTGAAATAGAATCTATTCAGTGATTGAGGATGCTTTGGTAGATTGACTACCCCAGTGTTTTATGGATTTTGCAATAATTTTGAATAAGATTTTCATTTCTATTATTACTTCTTGGATTTTGTCATTATTGTATAAAAACACTATTGTAAATGCCCCTCCCCCAATTTCTAATATTATAGTTTTTTTCCAATTACTTTAAAAAGCAATTTTAAACTTTCATTTTTTTTTCACAATTTTGAATTTTACATTCTCTCACGCTCTTATTTCCCCCCATCACTGAGAAGGTAAGCAATTTGATAAAGGTAATGTGTGCAGTCATGCAAGCATATTTTTCATATTAGTGATGTTGTGAAAGAAATCACGGATAAAAATCCCAAGAAAAACAAAGAAAGTATGCTTCAATCACATTCAGATTCCATCAGTTATTTTTCTGAAGGTGGATAGCATTTTACCTCATAGATCCTTCAGAATTGTTTGGATCTTTGAATAGCTGAGAATAACTGAGTTTCATAATTGATCATTATGGAATATTGCTGTTACTGTGTAAAATGTTTTTTAAAGTTTACTTATTTATTTTTAGTTTACAACATTCAATTCCACAAGCTTTTCAGTTCCAAATTTTTTCCCTCCCCTCTCCCCATGATGGCATACAATCTGATAAAGGCTCTACATAGGCATTCACGTTACTATGTCCAATGTTCTCTTGATTCTGTTCAATACACTTTGCAACAGTTAATGTAAATCTTTGCAGGTTTTTCTGAGAGCTTCTTGATCATCTTTCTTGTACCATAAAATTATTACATCACAACCATATACCCCAACTTGTTCAGCCATTCCCCAGTTGATGGGCATCTCCTTAATTTCAAGTTCTTTATTACAATAAAGAAATCTGCTATAAATGGTTTTGTACATATTTTTGTCCTTTTTCTTTGATCTCTTTGGATACAGACCTAGTAGTGGATTGCTGGATCGAAAGGTTCCACAATTGTAGAGTCCTTTAAATAGCTTGCAACTTTAGTAAAGCTATGAAGTCACTTCAACAGACATTTACTAAGTGCCTATTATTAATGTATTAACAATTCCCTAGAGTTTTCTAAGAAAGCTATCATGTCATCAGCTGTAGGAATAGTTTGGTCTCCTTTTTGCTTAGATTTACACTGTTCATTTGTTTCTCCTTTCATATTGCTACTGCTACCATTTTGAGAACTATATCAAATAATAGGGAGATTTGATTTACTCCTGTATTTTCTAAGAAAGCCTCTGATGTATGTCCATAGCATTTGATACTTGTTTTGGGCTTTAGGTAGATTTTTTCATCTTAAGAGAGATTCTTCTATGCTTATTCTTTAAAGGTTTTCTTCTTAATATCAAAAATCAAATGTTTTTCTTTGTCAATGCATTTTCTGCATCTATCAAGATATCATGTATTTTTGATGCTTTTGTATTTAATATAATTCATTTTGTTGATTATTTCTTACTGTTGAACCATCTTTTCATCCTTGGTATAATAAATCCAACACAATCACAATGAATGATTTCTTGGACAATTTGCTAAAATTTTGATCAATATTTGTCAATGATATTAGTGTAAATGTCTCTTCCTTTGCTTTATCCTTCCCTAGTTTAAGTATTAGGACTATATCTTATCAAAGAAATGTGGTAGATTGCTTTGCTTTCATTTTAACAATACTTTGTATAATGATAGTCATTGTTTCAATGTTTGACTGAATCCTCATATATTTAAATGTAAATATAAATAATCTTATGCATTTATAAAAATATTAATGATATGTTGATGCTTGTTTTCATTTTCTGGAGGTGATCTCTGTATACTTTTGGGTAGACCATTCTTTTCTATATTCAGAAGTTCTTGGTGCTTTTCTTGTATTAATTCCTTGCATTATGAGTAGAATTCAGATTTTCTTTAATTTGTCATATCCTTCTAGGAAGCCTATGATCCTCATATTGTCTTTGTTCATCCTTTAAGATCATTGTCATTTTCCTGTATAAAAATCACGTGCTACTTTTGGAAAGGTGAGAGGTGGGTGAAAATGTCCTACTACATCCAACCCTCCCTCCATTGGAAACAGTAGTTGATTGACCAGTATGGGACCAGTTTTCAGATAAGACATGTAGTTGTTAGAGATGAATAATTGCAAACAAAACAAAGCAAAACAAAATCCCTCTTTGCCTCCATTTTCAAATGTGACTGGTATTATGATCAGCATAACCTATGTGTTTAGCTATTCCAGGATTGCTAATCATTAAAAATAATCTGATCAGAATTGTCCCAGGAATTCATGTCTGGCCTGGAGTCTGCAGATACTATTCTACTCTCCATCCTTGATCATGAGGACATTTATCTTTTTTCAGTCCTGCAGGATTTTTTCTGTTCTCCATTGTTAAAGGTCCCTGACTGGGTTTCAGAAATCCCATCTGCCCATTCTTCCAGGATGCAAAGATGTGATTTATCTGGGTCAGGTGACCTGTATTCAGCCATGGCAGCTGGGGTGGATGTACCAAGTTATCTTAGGGGCCAGATCCCTATCAACTATTTTAATGATGTCATTTCTCATGAAGAGGTCACTCTTGCTCCTTGGCAGAACAACCAGAAGGCAAACAAGGGTGGAGCAGTTCTGTTTTCTTCTTCCTGTTGTCAGTTATTGTCATCCCTCTCAAGAAGACCCCTTTTCTTTTTCTAGGTCCTCCTCTCTTCACCCACCTCCATCAGAAAACTGTTCTCTTGGTTGTCCTTAGATTTTCTTAATGACTTCAAAGGGTTTGTAGATTTGGCATTCCAGATCCCATTGTTTCTGTCTTCTCTACACATGGGCGGGGGGTGGGTGGGGGGGGGGAAACTGGCCACTCCAAAGACAGGCAGCCTGAGGAGTGTCCAAGAGTACTGCCCTTAGTGTCCAGCAGAAAGTTTCACACACTGAAAGGGAACTTCAGGAAGGCTCCACAATGGACAGAAAGAAGTAAAAGCTACTCATTCATTACATGAGCTCTCTAAGATTGAAGACACTTTCCTCAGAACTCTGTGAACTTGTAGGATTGAGGGTCACAGACCCCAGGCTCTGATAGTAGAGTTTTCACCTGACTGATTCTTAAATTGGGCCTTCACAGCAAGAAAGTACAGGAATTTTCTAGATCTCTCATCCTCTTTTCCCTCTCCTTTGCCTAATCCCCTCCCCTCCCCTCTCTCCTCTCCCCTCTCCTCCCCCCTCCTTCTCTCCTCTCCTCTCCACCCCTCCCTCTTTCTGTCTCCCTCCCTCATCTATCTTCTTCATCATTGAGCTGAAATTGTTCTCTCCATAATTAGCAATGATCTTTTAATTGCCCAACTTAATTTTCTCAGTCTGGATCTCTTGGCAACATTTGACACTATGGATCAGCCTTTCCTACAAATGTTCTCTTTAGTCTGAGTTTTCATGGTGCTGCTCTCTCTGGTCTCTTTCTACCTGTGTATCTGATCTTTCTCAGTCTGCTTTGCTGGATCTTCATTATTTCATAACCACTGATCATGAGTAGCCCCTCTCCTGGACCCTCCTCTCATTGCTCTCCATTGTATATCACTTGATCATCTCATCAGCTCTCAAGGGTTCAATTATCATTACCATGTATGTTTTTCCCAACCCAGACATTTCCTATTTTAACGTTTCTCTCATCTCTGACATTCTAAGTTCTGAGATTCCTCCTTATTCTGATTTTTTAAAAGTTCCCTCCTAGCATTTTCCATCTAAAGTCTGGGTCCTGGTGAGGTCTCTGGTGGGCAGCACAATGACAGAGAGTGGCTCCAGACAAAGGATTCAGCCAGCCTCCTCAGCTTGGGACCAGTAGCCTTGATATGGGCTCTAACCTTTGGCTATCCTTCAGCCTTTGTGGTCTGTGGCCACTCATTTCTTTCTGTCTGGGTCTTTCACTTCTCCCTCTCCCTGTCTCAGGGTCTGGGCAACTTGGGAGTCTTCTCCCTTCAACGATTCCCAGCTCTTCCCACACACACAGCCCTCCAGCCTGATCAGAGTTGCCCTTGACCTTATATTGAACAGTGCAAACCCTGCCTGGTTCAGTTGGAACATTCAAACTCTAAGGAAATCTGGGGCCACATACTAGAAGGTTTTGAATGTTCCTGTGGAGAGTTTCAAGTCAAAACCTTATTTTTCACCATTCCCCAGAGCTATGAGGAAATTTGCATTTCCTCCTTCCACTTTCCCCCTTTGCACTGAATCTTGGTTGTTGATTGGCTGTGGGGACTCATGGACTCTAGGGAGTGACTAATCATTTAGCATTTCTAGTCAGAGCATATCTCCCTACTGGATCAGAGATGCTGCTGCTGCTCATGATATTTGAGACGTTGGGGGGTGAGTGGGGTAAAGGCTGGTGTTGGGATGGTCAAGGCAGCCCTCCAAGGGTCTGGGGGTGGGGAGCAGAGGGCCTTGGAGCCAGAAGATCTTACCTGTCCTCCTGCCTCTGTCTCTAGTTGGAAGCCCTTTGACCAAGTCAGCTAAATCTCTTGGCCTCAAGTGTCCTCATCAGTACATGAGTTAATTGACACAGATGATCTTTAAATTTCTTACCTCCTCTGAAGGCTGACATTTTGAGTTCTCTTCCCTTTTAAGTGATCTCTGTTCTGTGGTTGCTTCTTTCCGTGTTCTTGCTCTGATATCCTCTGTTCTGAGCTGTCTTCCTGCTTTAAGAACAGTGCCTATATTATTGGAAGTGTAAGGATTAGTGTTGCCTGAGTATCTTTCTGTTCACAGGGTCCCTGTCCCAGAAACCAGGGTTTAAGTTGGAGGCCCCAAAAGCTGTGACAGTACAAGAGGGACTGTGCATCCAGGTCCCCTGTTCTTTCTCCTACCCTGCAAGTATCCAATTCTATCGCTACCTGGCGTTTGGATATTGGTTCAAGAAGGGACCAAAGAATGAGAATGACAAACCAGTGGTAACAAATGACCCACACCAGGAGCTACAGGAAGAGACTAGGGAGCGATTCCATCTTATTGGAGACCTTATGAAGAACAACTGCTCCCTAAGCATCGTGGGTGTCCAGAAAAGGGACAGTGGGCAGTACTTCTTCCGAATAGACAGAGGACTGTCTTTGAAATTCAGTTACCTAAGTGATATGGTTAATGTGAGTGTGAAAGGTAAGGACCTTAGGGACAGGGAAGGGATGTAGGCCATGGGATAGAGTGAGGAAGTGAGGTCCCTCACACTCCAGGCCTCAAGGGGAGGGCAGGTCACAGGAAAAAGCATTACTCCAGTTAGCACCAGGGGCAGTGTAGAGTAGAGAGGGCATACCACCTTGAATAGGGATTCACTGTGGTCTCCTCTCTTTGGCAAAATGGGTCATGGGTCAAGGTTAAGTGATTTAGGAACTGGCAGACTCTGGGTCTCCTATGAGTCAGAGGCAGAGCCAGGGAAATTGGAAGAGGGATAGATATCTAGGTTATAGAGGACAACATGAAAGCCCTCATGTTGGATACCATAAATATGGGTTCCTGTTTGCGGAAACAAGGTCCTCTAGGCATCAGTGAGCAGCTCACCATGAGATGATGTTGGAAGGGCACAGTTGGAATCTTGGAAGGGAAATACCATTGGTAGGGGAACCTGGAGATATATCAGGGATTGTCTTGAGGTTATTAGTTAAGGATAGAGGTCTCTTATCTGAGGTCTGATTCATTTTATTTCCCCCAGCTCTGACAGAGAAGCCAGACATCTACATTCCAGGGACCTTGGAACCTGGACACCCAGTGAAAGTGATTTGTTTTACTCCCTCTGTCTTTGAGTGTGGGAAACCTCCCATTTTCTCTTGGAAAGGCACAATCCTCTCTTCACTGAATTTCAGCAGAGAAACCCACCATTTCTCTGAGCTGACCCTCTCCCCAAGGCCTCAGGACCATGGATCTAATCTTACCTGTCAAGTGACCATCCCTGGGATCAAAGTAAGCCTTGAGAGAACTGTTCATCTCAGTGTTACCTGTGAGTATTAGGGGCCAGTACACTTGGATCTGAAAAAACGGGTGCTTTGTGGATGGAGAAGGTGACATCTCAGATTGGAAAACAGAGCATCAGACACCTCTGGAAGCTTTAGATCCTTAACAGGGCAAAGCAACACTTTACATTTTACCAAGTGCAAAGCTGCAGCAAAAATGTCTAAGACTGGATTTGAACCCAGGTCCTCCTGACTTTAAGGCTAGCACTCTATCTACTATGCCACCCAGCTGCCCAAACCACCTGTCCCTTGGAAAGCCTTACATATCTAATCCTTTTTCTCTACAGATACAAATGCTTTTCTCACATTCTCCAAAGGAATCCTTTTGGGATCTGGGATCATGGCCCTTCTTGCCCTATGTCTCATTTTGGCACTGTGAGTGAGTTGACTGGCATTGGCGCTGGGATGGGGAGTGGGACAGAAGGTCTATCTCAGTGGTGGGATTAGGGTGTCATGTCACAATGTCGGGCTCATTCTTTCAGTGTGAGGTTCCTGAGGAAGAAGCAAGTGAAGGACTCAGACCCCCAGGACAGCAAGGAAATGGCTGATGCCAATGAGGTCTCTGATGGGGTCCCTTTGGTGAGTGACTTGACCATGGTCCTGAAATGCCTTTCTCACCTTCCAAAACTTAGGGGATTTAGAAATTATTCAAAAACAGTTTGTGCCACTTCTATGCCATGAGAAGGGGCTGGTCTTTGCCCTGGTCAGGCCACACTTGGAGTATTATGTTCAGTGGATCTCAGGCATGGCTTTTCTACTGTAAACATCAGTTTTCTAATTTTTGAAACAAGAGTTGGGCCAGCTTCAGTTCATGCACGATTTTTAAAAGCCTTCTCTTTGCAAGGTTTCAGGCAGTATTGCGTACTCTGGGCAGCTGGTCAAGGATACTTGGTTTCATGTGTTGATTGTGACTTCTACTGGCTATGTGGCCTGTGTGTTCTGTTGTTCAGCCATTAAAGTCATGTCCAACTCTTCATGACTCCATTTGGGGTTTTCTTGGCAAAGAAACTAGGAGTAGTCTCAAATTTCCTTCTCCAGCTTATTTTACAAATAAGGAAACTGAGGCAAACAAAGTTAAGTGACTTTCCCAGGGTCACACAGCTATTCAATGTCTGAAGCCAGGTCTTCCTGACTCCAGGCCCAGCATTCTATGCCTTGTGTCACCTAGATGTTCTATGCTGATGAATGACAAATGTACAGTAATGAAATAACAGGTTGGGTCCAAAAGAAACAGAGTGCCAAGTACTGTGCTTGGTGCTTGAGATGAAATGACTCTGAAATAGTCCTTATCTTCTCAGAACTTATGTTCTTGTGTGGGGCTGGGGCAGGATGGGAGAAGACGACATGAACCAAAAAATATGAAATATGTTATCTCATATGTTGTTCATGTGATAGTGATTTGGCAGAGAGAGAGAGAGAGCTAACTGCTGGGGCAGCATCAGGAACAGTTTCTCATGACGCAGCCTCTGGATTGAGTTATTGTTGTCCATTTGGGGTTTTCTTGGGAAAGAAACTGGAATAGTTCTCAATTTCCTTCTCTAGTTCATTTCCTCAGATGAGGAAACTGAAGCAAACAGGATTAAGTGACTTGCCCAGGGTCACACAGCTATTCATTGTCTGAGGTTATATTTGAACTCAGACTCATCTTCCTGATTCCAGCCCAGTGCTCTATCTATTGTGCCTCCTAGCGGTCCATAAGGTGAACTACAGGGATTCCTAAAGGTAGGGGTGAGTAAGCAGAGTGAATACAATTGTAGGCATGTACACTGCCTCTGCAAAGGTACAGAGGTTGGACATGAAATATAATATCAAGAATAACATGTCGGTCCTTTTGCTTAGAACAGCAAGTGCCTTAGGGAGGAATGTTTTCTTGAGTGTTGAAACAAAGTCTGTAGCTAGATTGTGAAGGGCCTTTAAATGAGAAATAGAGGAATTTCCATCAACATCTGAGATGCTCATGTCCCTGAGTTTTTGTTCCTTGGCCCTCATCATACATTTCTAGTCAGAATTCTTCCCATCTGCAAGTCAGTCAGTCATTCAATAAACACTTATTAAACACCTACCATGTACGAAGCACCATAATAAGCTCTAGGGATATAAAGTAAGGCAAGAGACAATCCCTGCCCTTGAGAGCTTTTGTTCAAATGTGGGAGATGATGCATGATAGGAAATTGGAAAGTGGTGGAGGGAGGTACTCATTGTGGGGCAGGAGTAAGTCCTGCAGCCAGGTGGGCAGTAGTGACATGGCTGCTCTTCCCCCCTTCAGTCGGGGATCTCGTGGGAGGTCTCCAATGTCTGCAGTCCTCTCTCTCATCAGAAAGAGCTGGGCTCCAAGGAACTTACTGATGACGCATGACTTTGAGAACTGATGCAATCTTGCATTGAAACAAGGAGTTTCTGGAGACCATGAGGAAGTCCAGGAGAGCATTCAGGTCAGAAATGATGAGAGGGCTTTCCTGGGTGCCCTGCTTAAATGAAGACTCTTTGACGAGTTCTCCAAAGTCACCCTCCACCCTCTCCAGTCATATTGAGAAAGGGATTGTAGAGGCAGGGGTGTTGAGGAGGTCAGCAAATAGTCCTTATTCATTAAGTTCTTATGATATGTCAGTCCTTAGACTAAGCAGTGGGTGCAGAAAGACAAAAGGAAAAGAGCCCTGTTCTCTGCCCTCAAAGAATTCACATTCTATGGAGAGACAAAATGGATGCATACAAGTATTTATGGAATACACTCATGATGAGTACAAGGAGGTTACGGAAGAGTGGGCAGAGGTGGCTGAGGCACCAGGCAAGGTTTTGTGGAGAAGAGAGCACTTGATTTGGTTTTTGAAGAAACCAGAGATTCCAAGAGGATGGTGCTTCCCCTGGCAGTGATGGAGAAATTTAAGGGAGAGGGAATTTGGGGTCTGGTAGATAATGAGTTTTGTTCCTGATATGCAGATTTTGAGATGGATACAGGACATCCAATTGGGAATGTCTAATAGTAAACTGATGATGTAGGATTAGGTTAACAGAGAATACTGGGCTGAATGCACAAGATGTCCTAGGAGTCTTAGTGCAGTTTAAAGGTATCAAAAATCAAACAAACAAACTTCAAAGTGCACTAAAATTTTTGGGAGCCCCTATATAGATCTAGGAGTCATCTGACTAGAGATGGTAATTCAAGCCATGGGAACCACTGAAATCACCAAATGAGAGAGTGTCAAGAAAAGAAAAGAGGGACCAGAAGAGACTCTTGGGGGCTGCCCACAGTTAGGAGGTGTGGCATAGACAAAAATCAGCCAAGATGATGAAGGAACCATCAGACAGGTTGGAGAATTCAGAGGGGAGAGAGTGTCTAGGTCAGGAGAAGACGGTGGTTAGCAGCATCAAAAGCTGTAGAATTGGCAAGGAAGGTGAGAATAGAGAGGGGCCATTCTATTGTGTAAGAAGCTGGTGACTCTGGAGAGAGAAATTTTAATTGAGTAATGAGGTCAGAAGGCAGATTGGTGAGAGTCAACAAGAGAGGGGGAGAAGAAGTGTGGGCGAGTTCCTTCTCCTTTCTAAGTTTCAATTTTCTCAATTGCACCATAGGGAGCTGGAAGTCTCTGGCTCCTCATGTCCCTGAGTTTTTGTTCCTTGGCCCTCATCATACATTTCTAGTCAGAATTCTTCCCATCTGCAAGGCTCTGAATTAAAACAGTCTTCATTTTGTGCCCTCTTGCCTTCAGGCAATTCATTGATATAACAGGGTTCATAAGATTGGGGCTTTAAGAATAGAATGGACTGAGAAATAAATTCATCTAAGTCCCTAGTTTCACAGGTCATGAAACTAAAGTCCTAGAAAGAGGAAATGTTTCCCTGAGACCACTTTGTGACTGAGACAGTGTAATTCAATTATATGTCCTTTGATTCCATGTCTAGTATTCTTTGCAAGGCATCATCAGACCTCTTGATGGGGGGGGGGCGAGGGAGAAAGGACCCAAGACCTCACCTGGACTGATCTGCTTCTTTTTTATAGAGAGTGGAACTCAGGCCCAGAGGAAGAAAGTGACTCCCTCAAGGTCACACACTTTTCATGGACTTAAGAGTCAGAAGGGATCTTAGAGTACTAATTTAATAGAGGGAAAAGTTGAGGCTCAGAGAGGGAAAAAGACTCTCCCAAAGTCACACAGTCATTCCCTGGCAAAGCATTAGAGCTGCCCTAGTACAACCTTACTGAGCTCCAGCAGAAGGAAGGAACTTACCCAAAGAGCTTAGAGTTTTCTCAGAAAGGAGAAGAGACTTACCTAAGGTCACACACTAATATCAGATAGTGTAACTTGGCAGAGTGGTCTGGTTGTGGAGCCATGAAGAGGGTTCAGAACCACCTTTTTACACTTAATGGGATTTACCCTGTGCAAGTCCCTTCAGGTCTCTCAGCCTCATTGCACTCATCCATAAAATGGAATACTTGTATCCCTCACACCTGCTTCACAGGGTTATTTTGGGAGTCCAGTGGAACAAGATCTGCAAATAACTTGGGTGAATTTAAAGGGCTATGTACACCAGCTATTACATCAGCAGGAGGAAACTGAGGCCCCATAAGGGGCCTCCTGAAAGTTTTCCCCATGCACTAATAGGCAAAGGTTAGACTCAAAACATATTTTCTGACTCTCTACTTATGGTTTTCTTTTTCTTCTGTGCCCCACTGTCAGGGTTCTCTCGCCCTGACAACAACTCTGGCAGGGGCAGCTGGTTACCCACCTCAATGGAGAAGGCGCCCGCGCCCTCTCCAGTGCAGAAGAGTCAATGGCTCAAAGGTGTAAACAGCGAAACTTTATTGAGTCCTCTCCATTGGGGGGATCTTAACAGCAGCATTTCAAGACCTATGACTGACCCGCCGAAATCCCCACTGCCCCCAAACCTGAGTCTTATATAATCCTCAGACGCACCTACTACACGGGATAAAAGAAACAGGGTCTGGCTGCAAGGAGCAGGATATACCAAATGTGGGGGTGGGAAGTTGCAGTAACAATGGCTTCACCTGGCCCCAGGGTAAGGAGACGCTGTCTGGAAAATCTGGTTACCACACCAGGAGAACTTTAAGAACCGCTGCTCCCCACAGCCTTTGAGAGGCCTGGAGAGTCCAGCGTGCCCCGAACTCCACGTGACCCAGACTTTTCCAGGGCCTAGACTCTCCCTGTGCCTCATCCCAACCACCTGCAACCTGCAAGTATTTCCCAGACCCTCACACCCTACCCCATCCCACCCCACCCCACCCCAGCCTTGAAAAGATCACAGTTTGGCTGGTAGGTCATATGCATAAGCAAATAGAACTAAGAGAAAGGCTCTTGACCAAAAGCCAAGGCAGCCTCCTTTTCAAACCGTGATTGGTTCTCCAGGGTCAGGTCAACATCCTCAGCCTCCTGGACTCATCCTGGATTCTTTTCTTTTCACTCCTATAGGATCAGCACAGGGGTCCCAGCTTGCTCCTGTCTAGCCCAGCCACCCAAGCACCCTCAGAAGAGATTCACTATGCATCCCTTAACTTCAGAAAAATCAGTCCTTGAAACATCCTGGAGAGCCAGAAGCGGGAGAATCAAGATGCCCAAGACCAGTGTTCAGAGATTGTTTCAATGAGGTGGCATCTGCATCTCAGGAGGTTGGAAGTCAAATAAAGAGGATACAACCTAATTCTATTCCTGGAAGAAATTTACTCTGTTTGGAGGCCCACTCCTCAGGTCCTTCCCTGATATGCCCTATGACATTGAGATAATCTGACAACAGAGTTCCTTTTCCTTTTGCCTAGTCCCAGGGGATAAAGGAATAGGATGCAGAGGAGGCATTTTCCAAGAAGTCATGTCCTGTTCTCACTAGGGTACTTGTCCAGAGGACAAAAGCACTGTTATATGAATCAGAGGATCATAGAACATAGAATTTCAGTACTGGGTGTATGTGTATCCCTTGTATAACACATGCTCTGGCCTTACCATCCCCATTCCCACTTGCACTGAGTTGGATCTCTGTCGATTGGCTATTCTATCCCCTCATTTCCTCATTAGAGTTGTTTTATTTTCCTTCCTTCCTTCCTTCCTTCCTTCCTTCCTTCCTTCCTTCCTTC
>CM053596.1:12526520-12563637 GCA_028646575.1 Pseudocheirus occidentalis | reverse complement strand
TCTGAACTCATTTCTTATTTCACAAAGTATTACTTAACTGTTTCCTGGCTAATGTCTTGAGTTCATAGCTTAACTAGTTCCTGGCCACTTCATTGCCTCCACTTCCTTATTATTTTGTCTGTAGTCTGGCTTCCACACTTAATATTCAGCTGAAAATGTTCCCTTTTTTAATGAACAAATCTAATAATGTTTTCTCAATCCTAGGACTCTTGAGCTCTCTGAGGCTGCCTTTACTGTTGATAACCCTCTTCTCAGTTTCTTCTTTCTACATTTTCATGACACCTCTCTCTCTCCCTCTTTGACTGTCTGTCTGCCTCTCTCTCTGTGTCTCTCTGTCTCTGTCTCTTAATCTCTCCTTACCTCCTGGTTATTCTCCTGGCTGTCTCTTTTATCTCATCTAGCAATAATTGGCATCCCCAAAAGCTCTCACCTGAATTTTCTTGCTTTATTCTATACTATTTCACCTGATGATCTCATCAGCTCTAATAGATTTAGTTATCATCTCCACAGTAGATTCACAGATATATTTGTTAACCCCAAACATTCTCCATACCTCCAGTCTTGCACCTCCAACTGCAATTTAGATATGATAAGCTGGATATTCCAGAGAATATTGTATTTAGTTAACTTTAACATGTTCAAAATTAAACTCATCTCCTTTCTAAAGTGTCTCTCCTTTTTAACATCCCTATTACTTTCAAGGGCTCCACTATCCTACCATTCTTCCGTACTCACAACTCTAGGTATTATATTTTATTTCTTGCTTTATCTTATCCCTCACATCAGGTTCTATCTCATCTCTCATATGTACCTCCTCCCCTTTGTCTGACACTGTTATCAGTGCTATCCATAATTACATCATTCCTGGATTATCACAATAAATCTGGTGGTCAGTCTTCTTGTCTCAAGGGTCAATATTCCAATCTATTCTGCATTCTCCTATCAAAGTGATTTTTCTCAGTCTCAGATCTGTGGATGTCACTTTTGTATTCAACACACTCCAGTCACTTCCCATCACCTCCAGAATCAGATATAAAATCCTCTGTTAGGCTTCTAAAGCCTTACTTAACATGACCCATTTTTACTTTGTCAGGCTTTTTACATCTTACTCCCTTCCACATGTTCTACTGGCTAGTGATACTGGCTTCCTTGCAGCCCCTCCCTCAAGATGTTCTATCTTCCAGCTGTGTGTTTTCAATGGTTTTCACTCAAAGCTGAAATACTCTCAGTCCTTACCTCTGCTTCTGGGCCTCTCCAGCTGGCTCCTCATTTTCTGTAATCAGTCTTTCCCAGTCCCCATTAATGCTAGTGTCTTCATTCCGAGATTATTTCCCATTGGTCCTGCATGTGTCTATTCTGGCACAGTTGATTTCAAGGTGTTTCCCCTACTAGACTATTAGCTCCTTGAGGACAGGGACTATTTTTGCCTTTCTTTGTATCTTTAGTACCTAGCCTGATTTCTTTCTTATCATAAGAGCTTAATAAATACTTCCTGACATAACTGTATTAGAAAAGGTTACCACAAATATTTTTTTCAGTAATTCTCCCTTCCATTTTAATTGCATTAGATTTGTTTAAACAAAAACTTTTTAATTATATACAGTCTTAACTGTATTTTGTCTTCTGTGATTCTTTCCTCCCCTTGTTTAGTCATGAATTCTTCCTCTATCCATAGCTCTGAGCAGATAGTTCTTTTTTGCTCCTTTAATTTGCTTATGGTGTTACCTTTAAGTCTTGTGTCCCTTTCGAATTTATCTTGTTAAATGATAAGAGATTTTGGTCTATGCTCAGTTTCTGCCAATGTAATGGTAAAGAGAATTTGAAGATCTTCCGTGCTTTGAAAATCTTTCCTGCCCCCTAATAGGATGAATGTAATCACATAGAGCCTGTGGTGGGAGGACCTGGCTGAAGGGTGGAGCAGAGCCCATAGGAAGCTAGGAGTCAGAGCGGATAGATCAGGAAGAAAGAGGGAACATGCCCAAGGAGACATAGACTTCTGAGTGTTTGTTTCTGGGAAGGCCAAAGGATTGTGTGGCTTCCTGATGTGCTATGGTATGTTAACTTCTTTGTTACTGTGTTGGATTTGACTTTCTGGTGTTGGGATTTGGTTTTCTGGTGTCTGAATAAAGATTTTGCTTCTGTCTTCTACATGGAAAGTCTGTTATATTTTGTAATTGAGAACTATGTCGGCATATTCCTAGTCACTGTCAGTGCTGTGAATATTGTGTTGAACATAATGTAACTGTGTTCATTTGCTTTTGGATGATGTATAACTGATTTGTTGCACTAAATGACCTGTTTCTTAACCAGTACCAAATTACTTTAACAATTATTACTTAACAGTATAGTTTGAGATGTTTACTAATATACTCTTTCTTTCCATTTTGTCCATTATTGCCCTTTAAATTTTTGAACTTTTGCTCTTCTAAATAAATTTCATTAGTTTACTTAACGCACATAATCTATAAAGGAAACATACTAATTCCAATCTACTTAAACTTTTCTCTTCCTCTTAGCTTAATGCTTTATTTTAAGATGCTTGGCCAGGTATAAGAATGTGTTACATTTAAATATTAAGGTCAACTAAGAAACGATGGTCTGAGAATTATTAATTTATTAATTAGGCCAGCAGTAATCAATAAATTGGATCAATAGACTATCTCAATTAACAAAGACCACTTGCTAGGGCTTATTAGCCTATAGTTGGGGGAAGCACAAGAGAACAAAGAGCAGAGTTGGGTAGATGAGGAAAACAATGTAGTTGCCTATAGAGCAGACAGCATCAGGTGGGTGGGGACAACATAATCAGTTACATGAAAAAGAGCAAGCTAGAATTCATGTAGGACTAGTGATTATTCCTTTCTGTGGTATAGAAATACTTGATTAATTTATGGGACCCTTTAACAGCAGTGTTACTTGCAGTTGCTATGGGGGTGTAAAACCAATAACACCAGCACACAGGAGGGCTGCTAGCACAGGTTCTTTGACATGCTTTTCTAAAGGAAACCAATTCAAATGGGGTTAACAACCTTACTTTCATCAAACATCTATCTATCTGTCTATCTATCTATCTGTCTGTCTGTCTATCTATCTATCTATCTATCTATCTATCTATCTATCTATCTGTCTGTCTGTCTGTCTCTGTCTATCTGTCTATCTGTCTATCTATCTATCTATCTATCTGTCTGTCTGTCTATTGATCTATCTATCGATCTATCTATCTATCTATCTATCTACACTTGAGAGAAACTTCAGAGAAAATACACATAGAAATTACACACAAAAAATAATAGCATAAAGACCAACAGACAGGGCTTCTGTATAAACAAATAATACATACATCACAGATTAACAGACAAAGCCAACTGTCTGATCGTTATATTCATACATAGTTACCAGAGAGAGAAGCACCAACATCTGGCTACATTACATGAACACTCTTCCTGTGAGAGAGCCCCAAAGCAAAATGCTAACCTCAGATTATATATACTCTTCTTCAGGGTCAGAGGGCATCACAACCCTCATGACCCACTGCCTAATTACAAAGTAACAAAAGGTGTCGGCCTTCCAGAAAAAACAAACCTCTCCTAATTGAGCTTCTCTTGTTGGGCTCCACATGAGGCTTGTTAATGGTTGGGGAAGATTATCAACTCCCATTAACATTACAGACCCATCTGCATATTGCAGATCTTGTTAACAGACCTGAGTTAACATATTCCTTGGCACCTAGACAGGTTTATTAGGAAGAAAAAGCTTTCTTTGAGAATGCAAGGACAATTCAGGGACAATGTATTTCTCAGAGTTAGCTTCAGGACTTAAAGATAACCCTAGATTCTCCTAAAAGATGAAGGTATGGAGAATAAAAATTTTTCTTTTAAGTAACTAGGAGGGAAAATGGAATTCCTATGACTAAGAAATGTTCATTTCTTACCTGCAATGTTAAATATAGTGGATCATACTCCTAGGTGTTCACCTATATCCCTTGAGGATAACAGATTTCCTCGAGGCAAGAATAGAAATGCAAACTGGATCTCTAAACCTGGCTAATAGATAAAGAAATATGGTTGAGTAATCATACAAAATGAAGTATTAACAGAGAATGGGATCAATTATGGAATAGAATCAAGTATAATATGATATGGAATCAATTTAATTTCTTTACCTAGGCCATGCAATATAACCAGAATAATAAAATAAAACAAAATTGAAATGAAATGAATGAAATCTCCTCTACATAGAATTAAAAACATTTTTCCTTCTTATATTTCTAGTCTGATGGCACATTATGGTCCCAGATGCATTCTACAATACAGTAAAACTGGCCTTCTTGCTGGTCTCCATATATAACATTCACTTTCCTTTCTGTCTTCACTATATGGAATCCTCTTCCTCCTCATTTATGTTGCATACGCCTTCAAGACTTGTCAGGTGTGGTTACCCTCATCAACAGATCTTTCCAGGTTCCCTCAATTATTATTGACTTCCCCATCAAGTCATCTTATACTTATTTTGTACATTCTCATATATGTACATGTTCTCTCCCCAGATAGAATGTCTTTCTTTTTGCTTGTATTTTTATTCCCAGTGCTTAGCACAGTACCTTGCATACAGTAAGTGTGTAATAAATGCTAGTCTACTTGTTAACTATAGAAGGTATAGACACACCCCTTATCAGTTCATTGAAGTGATTGAAGACATCTCCCTGATGAACCATGAAAATCCCTGATTCTGACTCTTTGTAGATCCATTCACACCCCTATTGAAGAGAAGTCACTAAGCCTCAGCACTGGAGATGTTTTTATTGGCATGGGCAATGGTGAATCAGGGGTGAGACAGACCAAAAGACAGAAAGACAGAGAGAGACAAAGACAGAAAAGAGAGACAAACAGACAAAGAGAAGGAAACAGAGAAAGATAGGAGAGCAAAGTTTTTTGTAACACCAATAAAGTGCTCAGAAGTTCTTAGGGAGCCTGTAAATTAATGAGGATGATGCTGATGTTCATATACAAAAGGAATAGTGATCATCTGGGTGGGATTAAGGAGTGGGGTGGGTCAAGTGCTTTGGGTGGAAGGCTCCAGTGGTCTGTGCCTACTAGAATGTGTGGGAAAATTCAAGGAGTTCACAGAGATGACTTTGTTAAAGGGACAAGATAGTCCTGTTTACACAAAAGTTTACCAGAGGTATGGTCCTTGGGCAGGCATCCTGTGCCTGCACTGATTGCTTTTATCTGAGGAAATACAGGGTCAGGCATGTATGTGATGGGGTTGCTTCAAGAGACATGGTCTTTTCATTGAGGGGTTGAGATCCCATCAGCCCATCACAGTCACCACTTTCTTCTTCTTTTTCTCTAGCGCATTTCAGTCACACATGAGTAGGATGATAGGTAGCTGATGGAAGCAGTAATCCAAGCCAAGGATTGGCAGGAGAAAGGGGACTCGAGAGAAGAACATGGTGTGGAATTATATTTATTTATCAAAAAATCAAGATGGGGAAGGAGTGAGAGGGTATTCAGTACAGGAGTGATGACCTGTGAGGCCTGGGATTGGAGGTCTTGGTGAAGACAAAGTAGAGAGGAGCTAGAAGCAAGGAGGAGGAAGAGGTGGAATGACAAAGGATTGTGGTCTGAATTTTAAAGTTCATAAACATGGAAGTAAAGTAGTTGTGAGTAATCTAACCATCTCTGGGTTTAGTTGAAGGGTTCAAAAGTAACAGATAATGAACTAAAAGGTTAGAGTGTCTGATATAGTGTCAGTCTATATGGTGAACATCCCTATCATCAGGCTAGGAGCTGAGAAGGAGAGACATCTGTGACCCAAGAATGGAACTCACTGGGGAAAGAAGAGTGTCCTGAAGATCAGGAGATAAGAGTTGCTGCAATCATCGTTGAATGGTAAATGTGGGTTGTGAGGCCCAAAGAAAGAGAGGTCCCTGAGAGATGTGCCTGGACATATACAAGGAGTATTCTGAGTCCTCCACAGTCTGGACAGGATGGCCAGGAAAGCTGTGTCCTAAGGACAGGCCTGGATTTTCATCAGTGTAAGAAGATGGAAAGGATAAGAAAGGAAGAGGTTTAAATGAAAACAAGTTTGTTACCTATGGACCAACCATTCCAAAGGGCAACATGGAAGGAGTGGGTAACTGGAGTTGAATATTTGAGGCTGGGCTGGATTAAGTCTGACGGGAATAAGGCAACAGGACAGAGAAGCAGGTTTAAATAATGACAGGTGGGGTTTTTGATGTGCAGAGTATGATAGGACAGATGTTTGCAGATCACTGAGCAAGGAGTTCAGATAGGTTTTTAGCATCCCTAGGGGTTGTGCCATATGGTTGACATCACCGAATACCTGGAAATGTCCAAAATGGACAGGGGAGAGGTAAACCCTGGGGCACAGGACCAAGCAAGTAGGATAGAAGAGGGAATGGGATGAAATGGCCATTTCTTCCTTCTCCCAGCAGATCTAAGAAGATAACTAGAAGAGAGAGCTCAATGGAATAGCATTTTTCTTCTGCCCTCAGCAGCTCCAGGAAGGCAACTGCTGGAGAGGGACCATAGAATGACATCCAGTCAAGTCTATTCTAGCAATAGCAATCAGGAACCAAGTGACCTGTTCTTTCCAGGCCAACAGGAATGAATCCCACTGAGCATCTAGTCCAGCAGCTGAGTGTCCTTCTTGATCCAGTTTAGTAGCAAAATGATCCTTTCTGCTGAGAGGTCACAGGCACCTGAAAGGGGTCACCCCATATAAGTAGGGGTGAAACTGATGCCTCACCCAACAATAACATTTGAGAAGGCCCTCCATCAAAAGAAAAACATGCAGACCTTCCTTGCCTTGGCACCATGCATTCTCTACAGGTGCACTTCCCTCTCTGTATGTCTGTATGTCTGCCCTTACCCTTCCCTGTAGTGGCAGTCACACTGGCATATCAAGGATGGCTGCTTGCACAGGTTCTTAGCTCTACTTCACTAGGGAAGATAGCTCTTTAAGGGGTCAACAATCTTTAATTCCATTCACTATTTCAAGGGAAAAGTCAGCACCCTGAACTTCAGAGAAAATTTAAACAGAAAATACAAGCAGAGAAATAAAGACCAACAAACAAGGCTCAGACTGCCTGCATCAAAGCAATATTGCTATACACTTTACATACATTCCTGGACTGATAGCCTTTATATCTGAGCAGTTGGGGAGCTCTGAACATGCAGTAGCTTAGAATCTCGAGCAGGGAATCACAATTTCATAAATGAGCCCCCCAAAGCAAAATACCAACTCAGAGTTTACATACACTTCTTAGAGCCAGAAGGCATCATGACTCTCCTGAATCAGTGCCTAAGTAGAAATTAGCAAAAGTTATGAAAGCCTTCCTACAAGAAAGCTTCCTCTAAGCGAGTTTCACTCCCCTAATAGGGTCTGTGGCTCAGGATGTATCACAATTATGACCTGGATCAGGGCTCATAACAGGTCACATAGGCCTATTAATGGATGGGGAAGATCTTCCTAACCCATTAACAGTACATTACCATCATTGATTTTAAGTGTATCAGTGGGAAATTGTGCCCAAGTTTTTTTTTTAATATAAATGGGTATTTTCTTTTTTCCATTTACATGAAAAGACACTTTTCAACGTTCATTTTTATAAGATTTTATGTTTCAAGATTTTTTTCCTCCCTTGATTCCCTCTGTCCTTTCAAAGATGGCAAGCAATACAATATAGGCTATATATGTTATGCCCAAAGTATGGAGAGGAAAATTCAACTACTTTTATTCCTATGTGTAATGGTAATGAAATTTGAAGATCCCTTTGTACTGGAAAGCTAAGAGGTACTTAGCACCTAGTTTCAAATTAAGCCTCTGTTAAAGAAATAGAAGGTATGAACCCCAGCTGCTGATGTAACAAGACTGGGCTGAACAGGGACAAGTTATACTGTATTCAAGGAAGAGCACAAGCTGGACAGTCAGAAATTCTTGGGATGAGCACCTGAAAGTTGGGCTGCTGCTGCTCAACTGGAACTTCTGTGGTGAGAGTGATTTTGATTTTGAGAACAAAGCTGCTGAAAACTTCTGAGGGCCAGCTGGAACTGCAGAAGACTGAGGAAGCATGACTGTGGTGCTGATGTTTTGTACAAATGTTGTTATGGCTTTGTTAATGTGTATGAACGTTCTTGTGGCTTTGTTGAGCCTTGTCTTCCCAGGAACAGAGACTGTGGGGATTTTGGAAGGAGTGGACCCTGTGAGCTTCAATATGGAGCAGGAAGTGCACAGAGAGCTGAACAAGGAGTTGGGAGCTGTCTACTTTTGAACTCAGGTGGGAGTTGGTTCAATTTGGGGAGGAACTGGGACCATGTGCCTCGAGTCAAGATGAAAAGACCTCTCCCTGGATACTGAGTAGTGACTGATGAAATGACTGATTGTCTAAATAAATGCACCTTGTTTAAAAGAGGACCATTGAATGATTGAGTTACTAAGTGATTGATTGACCAAATGATTATACTCTGTTTAAACTATATGACCAGTTTGGTGAAAACTATGTGACCATGTTAGTGATAAGTTGGTGAACTGTGGCATGTTGAATGCTGTATTTTGATTTTCTGTGAATGTTTTGGTCTGATTTGCTATTGAATAAATAGAAAGTTTGCTGTACTGTGTAATCAGAACCTTGAAAGCTGTTGACAGCAGTAGTCCTCTGGAAAGTTGTCTGTGCTTGGCTTTACATTATACTATTTTAATGAACACCTTTGCTAAAGAACTGGGTCTACAGACTGATTGTAAAGAACATGCTAGTGGGGGCTTCTGAACTATAGTGTCAAGAGGGTGCCATAGGGTTCCTTCTGAATTCTGAAAGAATTCTGAAAGCAGTAACAGCTATCCATCCTAGGCATCCAATCTGATTAGTATCATCATGGATTTGGGGAGTGAATCCAAAAGGTGATGTTACACTTACATGTGTACATATTGTCACACCTGAAAGGTCTTTGAGAGAAGAGACTGTTTTGTATATGTCTTTGTATCCCTAGCACTAATCACATTTCCTAGTATGTGCTTGATAAACGAATGTTTGTTGCTTGTTGACTGGCTGACTGATTGATGTTAGGAAAAACAAACAATCATCTAAAAGTGAAATTCACCACCTTGGAAAGGAGTTGTTTCCACTCTAACTGAATGTGTTCAGCCAAAATCTGCCTCAATATTTGGAGGGAATATTTTGGAAGGGATTCCTATTCAGTTAAGCAGTTTGTATGTAATGAGGTCCCTTCCTTCTGTGGTCCCTTCCAACTTATGTGTAATTTTGTGAAATTGATGTGATGTAGTAATTGGTCTCCAAGGGCCTTCCCAGCTCTCCAATTGTATGTTCAAAGGAATCTTCCAAATCTGACATAAGTATTCTGAGGGGTATCCCAACTCTAATATTCTATATCCTAAGGTCCCTCCTCACTCTAACATTTTGGTTTCCTAAGGGCTTCCAAGATGTGAATTCTATAATCTAAGGTCCCTCTTGTATTTCAGAGTTTATATTCTAAATGTAAAGGTAGAGATTTGCTGCAAGCTGCTCAGTGTCAGAAGCTGCAGTCATCAAAGGTATGAAACTTGGAGCCGGGGGGGGGGGGAGTCACTTGAGTACTGATTCAAGTATTTTGGCTCTCCACAAATTCCCCCTTTTTAATAAAAGTTTAAAGACATGCAATTCAGTGCCTAAAGCTTGAATTTTGCACAACATATTGCACATAATGCAAGGTCCAAATATACAACAGACTATTATAATGATTATAGGAATGATTATAGTATAGGAAACAGATGCATAGTAAGACCTACTATATTCTGAAATGGAGATATTTTTTCAGTGTATCAAAAATTGTTTTTGTAATTCTTTCTGGGTCAATCCCAGGGATCTCACTATATTCAATATATTAATAATCTGATGGAAAGTTTTTTATTTCCATGGTGACATTGGAATTATATCACACTCACAATAAGTGGGCTCTGATCCTGTCCCATGTGGTATTGAGATGAAAGGAATTATATAACCTAGGGGAAACACAAACATATGTATATTTATAATTTAAGTACATCTAAGTAACAGTTGAGTTTTTAATGCTTTTAACTAATCACCTAAGCACAAATACTAATTGTTGTAATAAGTTGATCTTATACAAAAGATCCTTATCTATATCATGTTGTGTTTTAAAGGCTATGTATTGCCAAGCAAAGGCAACTTCCATGGTTTTGAATATCAGCATAGCAAACTCCATTTATTCAGTGACAGATTAAGGAGAAACATTCACAGAACAGAGAAAATCAAAATACAGTGTAACTCATTCATTTAACAAGTAAGATCTCAATTCAATCCAAGTACTACTCCACCCCTAGACAACACATTCATCTAGTCAGTCAAAGTCTCTCTTCTCAAGTGGAGATTAGTTTCCAATCATAAAGTACATTCATTTGGCCAGTCAAAAAGCACAAAAAGTCAAAAGTTTCTCACCCCTGGATCACAACTGAATTACAATACCATCTGTTAATGCCAAGCACTTTTTCACAAGGGGCAGGAGAGCACAAAAGGCCATTTACCCTTAAGCTACAACAAGGTTAAGATATCATCTCAGCATTGAAAACCTAAGGAAAGGTCCTTCCTTCATCTTGACAGGAGGCAAGTTCTCAGCAATCTTTGTTCCTGGGGAGACAAAGCTTAACAAAGCCACAGTATACATTGCTAGTGTCCTCATTAATTCATTCTCTGCCTGTAGAACAGTCACAGAACCCCTGAAAACATCAGCAAGACCTTCTTTCAGGATTTTTGTAAACACACAACAAGAAAATCCTTCGTTAGGGCTTCGGAAGCAACAGCAAGTTTCCAGGACCTCTACGACAGGAGCACTGTCCTTCACCAGCAGACTAATCTAGCAAAACAGCATCAAAACAGACAAATTACGGCATCACAGCTATGCCTCCTCCATTTTCAGCAGCTCTGGGTGGCTCTGCTTGGCCTTCTCTCTAAATCCACAGCACCAGCTCCTCCCAGTTCAGGCCTCTAGCTTCACATCAACAAGTCCATCCCACAAGTGGGATTCACAAGCTCTGGGTTTTAACACTCAACCCCAAAACCAAGCCAATACAGGGGGATCTTTAAATTCCATTAATTCATTAACCTATTGTGCAGTTTGGATTTCAGATACAGCAGTTGAAACCATTAAACAATATCAAGGCAGTAAATTTAATAATAAGAAATCTGACAGATCTCCCCTCCCCCTTTTTTTAAGACATCAGAAATCTGATGTAGTGCATATATCCCTGATGTTAGATACCAAGCACAAGTGAAATTAATCAGTGAAAAGCAAAATAAAGATTGTTTAACAAGATCTCTTCTAGATATACATTGAGCACGAGTTAAATCAATGCAATTAACAGAACACACATAGATAAGTGTATCCATAATCACATTAGAGAAGGCGTCTGGACTTTAGTGTTTCTAACTGTTCCAACAAATTGATTTTATAACAAATTGATTTTATACATTATGCCTTATCTATAGCGTCTTGGGTTTCCAAAGCCAAGGTAACATTCCTTGCCAATTCATTCACAAATTGAGCAGTTTGTATTCCACTTAGCAAAGAAATAGAAGACACGGCTGCTTATATTAAGAGAAAGGCAGTTAGTCCTGTGATTTAAAAAGTCCAAAAATCAGTTCTTGAGTTAGAGAATCAGATATTTCTTGAAGTGCAGGCTCCTCTGAAGTCTATTATTGTGTAATATTCCATCAGAAGGCTGTGTCATCCTGTGTATGAGGGATCCCCTGATCCTCTTCTCTGTGTTTGCATCTGGGAGGTGAGTCATGGAACAGGCTTGGACATTCTGTGTTGGCATCTTTAGTGGTTATTCATTAGTGTCTAAAAAAAATACAAGCAAAACCACACCTCTACATAATTAAGGGGCAGGTCTTTTCCATTACTTTATTTGGGAATATACAATTTTTCAAATTGTTTTTCTGCTGGTGTATTTTAGTGATGCTTAAAAATTTAGGATGTATAAGGGAGTACCTAATTACCCTTGTGGTATATTGATCCAAATCCTGACCCCCCTTTTTTTGTAAATAGGTTTCACAGAATGATTGACATGATTTGACAGTGTAGGCAGGGGGCATTATCAGTTTCTATTTCTTTAGTGGTACCTAAGAATGAAGACCAATGGAAATTGAGTGAAAAACAATGCTTCTTCTTACTGAAATGTAGCTATAGATGTACTCATATAAAACTGAAGGACAATAATATTGCTCTGTCAATATAATGTAGCCTTATAAAGTTAAATGAATGGGAGCTTCCATAGTTACAGTGAAACATAAAATGATTAAAATATTTTTAAGTTTAAAACTTTTTGAATGGAAATAGAGTCATTGACTATTGCCTTTTCATTTCTGAGGGATGTCACAGAGAAGGGACTCTCCATTATTTAAATACACAATTACATAGTTTCTTATATTAGGGAAAAATATCATTTTTAAAAATTCAATTTTTGAAGAAATGGCAACAATACAAATTAAATTAGAGGCTTCTAGTAATACACTGAAAGTTTTCTTTCCTACTTCTTATTCACCTTAAATTGGTTTGTAAGTCATAGTTATGATAAATTGTTAACCTTCAGAACTATAATGCTGACATATGGCTCAAAAATTAACTTTAAGTTTTAGATTCAATAGAATTCAACTTTCATGTTCAAATTGCTTAAATCACAAATTTAAACTGTGCTTGATAATACTTGTCTCACTCCAAGTATCAGTGTGTGCAAATTCTTATGATTATAAACATTTGGTAGTTGATTTTCTCAATTCATTTTTAGCTTCAAACAGCAAAGATTATCCAGCCTTCAAAGTTACCAAAACAAAAGTGTATGAGGAAAAAGTGTTCATTGTCATATGGATATATTGTATTTTTTTTAAAGGTAGGATAAGGAGTAAAATCCATTTGCCAAAAACTATTAGGTTTTAACTTGTAGGATTAACAGTGGTGGAAGAGAGGGGATGCGTTTTGTGCATGATTTAACTATTTGCCTGGCCTGTTCTTGAGTAAATGTGAAATTACTTAATTAGCATCCTGGAATTTTGAATACAGTGATAAAGGAAGAAGTGGTGGGTAATTTTATATTGTTAACTTATCACCTATAGCATTTCATTGTTGAATGGGCCCAGGAAGAGATGTAGGAGAGTAAACATGAGAAATCTAAAAAGGATTTTTCCTATTTCTAACCACTGGTCGCATCTGTAAAATTAATTGATATCATTGACATCATACATTATTGAAATCTGTCTCAATGTTCTTTATAGTATAAAGACAATATTTACTATCCGTAAAAACACTAAGAGGTTGAAATTGCTCCTTTAAAAGACACATAATGGCAAACATTTCATTCTTTTGGGTAGATGAAAAGATTTTAGCTATCTGTTTATTTGAGGTGTCAGTAAAAGTCTTATCTGCTTTTAGAAGAGCAGAGAAGGATGTAATTTGTGGAATGACCCATTGTTCATTGGAAATAAATTATAAAATAGGGTATTTGTTTGCATTATATAAGGTCCTTGATACACATTTAATAAACTTTACCAGGAAGGGTTTTCTTAGATTAGCATTTCCATTTGGGCTTTAACATAAGGTTGCTGAATATGGATAGGGGAGAATCTGAGCTGGTAACTGCAGCTTGTCTTTTGTGAAGGTTTAGGAGAATTGGGGGTTAGGTCTCTCCTTATAGTGGTGAGTTGGTGTGTTCCGTACCCAATTTATATCTCCTGATAATTTTTAGAAGTCATTTAAAATGTTCAAGTTATCTCTTTGAATGACTATTTTTTGAGGCTCAATAATTTTCTCTCTCATTTTATGTCCTAAGTAATTGCATGAGGGATACAAATGAATTTTATCAGGGGCTATGACTAGCCCATAATGAGATAGACTAACCTGAGTGGCTTGAAGTATTTGTTGTAAAAATTCTTTTGAAGGATGTGCACACAAGGTGTCATTCATATATAATGGATAAGATATGCACAGGGATATTGATCTGTTATAGTCTGTAAAGCAACAATTTTTTTGGCACATGGGAGGGCAATTTTTTTTTATTCCCTTGTGATGGAAGGGAAAAAGCAAAATACTGACAATCGTCTTTATGCAATGGGATAGTTTTAAGACAATCTTTTAAATAGATTATCCACAAAGGCCATTCTTTTGAAATCATAGAGGGAGCAGGCAGGCCTGGTTGAAGGGCTCCCATAGTCTACCCTTTGACTTATTGTTTGGAGGTCAGTGAGCATTCTCCATTTTCCTGACTTTTTCTTTATAGTAAGAACAAACTTTTAAAATTGAGCTTTATTAGAAATGAGTTGGTGTAAGACATCTTTAAGTAACACAGATACCCAAAGTATTACTTAACAAACTATATTAGGTATCACAAAGTGTTTTAGCCAAGGGAAAAAAATATAGTAATTGAATCTCAAACAATTAAGAAGCTGATCACCATACTTTTGAAAGTTATTAGTTTCAAATCTCTTTAGTCAATGGGGATAACTTAAAGTGAGCCTTAAGTAGTTTGCATAAATTTCTGTACATTTTCTAATCTTAGGTGAAAAATAATATTGAATTTCCCAGTAAGCTAACATAAAAGAGTTAATGTCCTTTACCGATTACTTAGTCTGATCATAGAAATGAGGTCTAAAAAGAAAAAAAAAGGAGGAATATGTGAATAGTGTCTTAAGTGCTTTTTATCTCTAACAGCAATTTTTACCAATCACAGCTTAGAGCTAATTACAGTTAATTTTTTTCTCATAGAGCTGTAATAAATGATAAAGATCTAATAGGTCTTTTAATATATAAGGGATACCATTTAACATTTTTTTTTCTCAAATTTAAACTTACCCTGGTGTAAAAGCCAATTGTTAGAAATCCTTATTAATCTTTTACAACTTCTTAGCAAGTTAGGTTCATTATCACTAAACCAAGTTCCTATCCCAGTCTGATGACTTTGCCTATAGAGATAGTTTCCAGGGTTCTTGGCATTATTAACAAATAAGAGGAACTGATATAGACCAGGGGCTGAGAGTGATGCTCCTGCTTTGCTAAATCTCATACATGCAGGAGGAATGTAATAAAGTTTTCACCCAGTTTCCTCTTTTCCACATACTGTAATCAATTAAAGTTGTAAATACCTGATTTTCTCTATGGCAGAAATAAACATTATAAGATAAGATTTAGCAGAACCGATAAAGCAACATAATTTTTACACAAATTTTTGCCTCTATCTTTGTAGTTTCAACAAAAATCAGATTAGAAATTTGTTTGTCTAACACTATTTCTGGCTAACAATGATTTTTCAATTTTTACTATATAATAGAATTGTACCACAACTCAGGAAGTCCACAATAACACAATGACATTATGATATTAGTTATATTTCCAAGTCATCACAGGCAAAAATTATCAATAGAGAATTTAGGCTTTTTAAAATCCTCTTTTCAGAGTTGCAAAGGTTGAACTGTGGATTCAGGTTGCCTATAAGTGTGGGCTGCATTTTTGCCCCAGGGCTATTGTCAGTGAAGCCCTTGATGTAATTTATTATTGCATCCTTTCTTTATCCAGACTGGGGAGGGTGACTTAAATACCCTAATTATTCTTCAGCACTCTCTCTTTTAGTTTGATCTGTGATGAGAGACTTTAAAAAATATTTTAAGCTAGGGTGGCTAGGTAGTGCAGTGAATAGAGCACTGGCCCTAGAATCAGAAGGACCTCAGTTCAAATCCGACCTCAGATGCTTGACACTTTTCCTAGCTGTGTTTTTGGGCAAGTCACTTAACCCCAATTGCCCTCCAAAAAGCAAAAAAAATGTTTTCAGCTAATCTAACCTGCGCCTCAGCAAACTTCAGTGGTTCTCCCAAAATTTTTCTTTGAAAGAAAAACCTTTTAACTTTCCAGTTACCAGTGTGGAGGTGCTGAACAAAGCTCAGTGGCACCAATCTCTGTCCTGTACTAGAGTTGAAAGCTTTAACTTTTGAAATATTTCTTTTTCAGATCTTTATATGTTCTTAATTTGCCTTAGTACCAAATTAACTTTCAGTTGTATCCTGATACACAAAACTTTTCTCTTTTAGATGAGGCAGGAGAATGGTTAAATGCTCATTCATTTGCCTCTTTGATTTGAGGGAAAATCCCTTATCTATCTATCTATCTATCTATCTATCTATCTATCTATCTATCTATCTATCTATCTATCTATCTATCTGTCTATCTATCTACCCTCTCTCTCCATCCATTTATCCATCCATCCATCTATGTATCTATCTATGTATCTATGTATCTATGTATCTATGTATCTATCTATCTATCTATCATCTATCCATTCATTCATTCATTTATCTATTTATTTATGTATATATCCATCTATCTGTTTGTTTGTTTATTTACTTATTATTTAATGGCCTGAAAACAATCAAACTTGGCCAGAGTTGGATTGGAAGAAAGGAGATTTTTAAACCTTAAAACTTCTGTTCATGTTTTTCATGCAAGTAATTTATTTTTTCTAATTTTATCCTGTTACTTCCTGTATACTTTTTTGACTTGCTATAAATATTGTGTAAAGACACCTTAATTACACTTAATTGTTTGTGCCACCTTTGGTACTTTCCTTTCTGATGTTAAACATATCTCTAATAGATTCCACAGAAAAAAGGCGGAAATGGGGAAATGCTGGTTTCCTTCTTTTACTAGTTTCTCAGTTCCCGGTTTTCCTTCAGTTTTCCATTCTATTGGATTACCCTTCGGAAACCAAGGGCAACAATGTTGCAAACACACTAAATAAAACTCCTCTAACAGTTCCTTCATAATAACAAACTCTCTTTCTTTCACTATTTTCTTTAATACTTGAAAATATTGTTCTTGGTCTTTGAATTGTAACCCATGACCCATGGTGATAGAAAGCTTGAAAATCCCTGTAAATTCCCTGACAGAATAGAATGACTAAGAAAATATTGATTGAAAAAAGTTCCCTTGCCTTATATTTGTGTTTTTATTACTCTTTCTGCTTGCAAGGGCCATCTCTACTTTGGACCTTCCTTTCAGGTTCCTTATGTGCCCTGAGTGGGCACAATTTGCTGCAAGCTGCTCAGTGTTCAGCACTAGGCATGGTCAGAAAGGTGAATGAGAATGAACAAGGCCATGTAGGTAGTTCATGGAAGAACTCCATTTATTGATTCTTTGGACAAGGTTTTTATAAATCAATGAGACAAAGGAATATGTAGCTCTAGTGTTCGTATTACTCTTAGAACAGGAGGTTTTTAGATAGTCTGTCAAATCTTGGATGTAATAAAATGTCTCTAATCAAATAAAGACAGCATCTAGATGACTAAAATCTTAGGGAAAAGCCTTTGATCTTGTAGTCGGATAACTCCTTATGCAGCCACAGTCAAAAAGGATGCTATGGAGAGCAGACTTCAAAGCAGAAGCCATGACCATCAAAGATATCACGCTTGGAGCTGACCATCTGGGGGTTATCTGAGTACTGAATCAAGTATTTTGGCTCTCCACAGAGATCCACTGATTACCCAACCACTATTTAAAAGTAATGGCCATTGTCAGGAAATAATTCTTCTTGATTGAATCAACCAGAATTAGGTGTAACCAAAGACTGGACATCTCTGAACCATTCAAAAACATTTCAACTAAGGGTGGCAGGAAGAATTGGAAACTCCAATGTATCAGGAATATGAAGGGATGGAGTAGCCAAGCTCTGAGAACTCAATTCAGTGAAAGTGGGAACTGGGATGCTAGTGTCAGAGCATGTGTTAAATAGGGACACCCCTCCCCCCAACACTTACATTTGATGCTCTATGATCCTTTGATTCACAAAACAGTGGTTTTGTCCTCTGGACAAATGCCCTAATAAAGATGGACATGACTTCTTGGAAAATGCCTCCTCTGCCACCTACTCCTTTGTCTCCTGGGCCTAGGCAAAAGGATAAGGGACTCTGTTGTCAGGTTTTCTCAATGTCATAGGGCAGAACAGGGAAGGACCTGAGGAGTGGGTCTCCAAACATAGTGAGCTCTTCCAGAAACATAATTAGGTTGTATCTTCTTTATTTGACTTCCCTCCTCATGAGCCCCAGATGCCACCTCACTGAAACAATCTCTGAATACTGGTCTTGGGCATCTTGATTCTCTGGGTTCTGGCTCTCCAGGATATTTCAAGGACTGATTTTTTTGAAGTTAAGGGATGCATAGTGAATGTCTTCTGAGGGTGCTTGGGTGGCTGGGCTAGACAGGGGCAAGCTGGGACCCCTGTGCTGATCCTATAGGAGTGAAAAGAAGAGAATCTAGCATGAGTCCAGGAGGCTGAGGATCTTGGCCTAACCCTGGAGATTGGAGAACCAATCACGGTTTGAAAAAGAGGCTGCCTTGGCTTTTGGTCAAGAGCCTTTCTCTTAGTGCTATTCGCTTACGCATATGACCTACCAGCCAGACTGTGATCTTTTCAAGGCTGGGGTGGGGTGGGGTGGAGTGGGGCACAGAGAAACATACAAAGAAGGGGAAGTTGTAAGTGGGGAGTCAGAAAACATGGTTTTGAGTCTAACCTTTGCCTATTAGTCCATGGGGGAAACTTTGAGGAGCACCCACTGGGGCCTCAGTTTCCCCCTGGTGATGTAATAGCTGGTGTACATAACCCTTTAAATTCTCCCAAGTGATTTGCAGATCTTGTTCCATTGTGATGAGGTGTAGGCTCTGGGATGCCCCCCTTGAGCTCTCCTTGAATCTTTGAGGTACAGGCTCTTGTAAAAGTCTTGAAGTCTGGTTGAATCTTCAGGAGGCATTTGCAGAGGCCATAAGTATTTCACTGTGGCTGGGCCCAAACCTGTTCCTAGCTTGGCCCTCCATTGTCCATCTGCTTCCCACCCTTGAGCCTATCAAAATATCAGTCCTCTCTTGCATTGACCTCATTGACTCCTCCTGAAGACCCTCACCAAACTCATTATTGGAGTCTGAACACTGACTTCATTAACTCCACCTGAAGACCCTCACCAAACTCATTATTGGAGTCTGAACACTGACTTCATTAACTCCACCTGAAGACCCTTCCCAAACTCATTACTGGAATCTGAACTCATTGGCTCCTCTGAAGACCCTCCCCAGGCTCCTCCTTTGAACCACCCCTAGATTCCTCTGTATATAAGACCACATCTTCCCTCCATCTGTGTGAAAGCGCCTTGGGATAGCTTAGCAGAGACTTACTCTGTAAGAGTCTACCCCATGTCTTTCAATAAACTTTGCTTTTTCCTTGGCTGAGAAGACTTGAGTGGAATTCTTTCTGCAGGACCCGGCATGTTGGTATTTTGGGGTCTCAGGCAGCCCTAACCCTCTTTGGGCACCCTCTTCAATCGGACTCCCAAAATGACCCTGTAAAGCAGGTATGAGGGATACTAGTATCCCATTTTACAGATGGGGACAATGAGGCTGAGAGACATGAAGGGACTTGCTCAAGGTCAATCCCATTAAGTGTCAGAAGTTGGTTCTGAACCCTTTTCATGGCTCTACAACCAGACCACTCTGCCAAGTTACAGTGTGTCTGATGTTAGTGTGTGACCTTAAGTCTCTTCTCCTTTCTGGGAAAACTCTAAACTCTTTGGGTAAGTTCCTTCCTTCTGCTGGGGCTCAGTGAGGTTGTACTAGGGCAGCTCTAATGCTTTGCCAGGGAATGACTATGTGACCTTGGGAGGGTCTTTTTCCCTCTCTGAGCCTCAACTTTTCCTTCTGTTAAATAAGTTCTTTAAAATCCCTTCCAACTCTTAAGTATA
Organism: Pseudocheirus occidentalis; assembly: GCA_028646575.1. Taxonomy (NCBI): domain Eukaryota; kingdom Metazoa; phylum Chordata; class Mammalia; order Diprotodontia; family Pseudocheiridae; genus Pseudocheirus; species Pseudocheirus occidentalis. The sequence continues at coordinate 12,543,833 of CM053596.1, read as the reverse complement.
TGAAGAGTGTGTGACCTAGGTGGAGTCACTTTCTTCCTCTGGGCCTCAGCTTCACTCTCTATAAAAAAGAAGCAGATCAGTCCAGGTGAGGTCTTGGGTCCTTTCCCCAAGCCCCTGTCAGAAGGTCTGGTAACACCTTGCAAAGAATACTAGAAGTGGAATCAAAGGACATGAAATTGAATTACACTGTCTCAGTCACAAAGTGGTCTAGGAAATATTTCCTCTCTCTGGGACTTTAGTTTCATGATCTGTGAAACTAGGACTTTAGATGAATTTATTTCTGGGGTTCCTTCTACCCTTAAAGCCCCAATCTTATGAACCCTGTTATATCAATGAATTGCCTGAAGGAAAGAGGGCACAAAATTAAGACTGTCTTGATTCAGAGCCTTGCAGATTGGGAGAATTCTGACTAGAAATGTATGATGAGGGCCAAGGAACAAAAACTCAGGGACATGAGGAGCCAGAGACTTCCAGCTCCCTATGGTACAGCTGACAAAATTGAAACCAAGAAAAGAAAAGGAACTCACAGATATTCGTTCTTCTCCCCTTCTGTTGTTGATTCTCACCAATCTGCCTTCTGACCTCATTACTCAATTGAAATTTCTCTCTCCAAAGTCACCAGCTTCTTACACAATAGAATAGCCCCTCTCTATTCTCACCTTCCTTGCCATTTTGATGCTGCTAACAACCATCTTCTCCCAGACACTTTCTGCCCTCTGGGTTCTCCAACCTGTCTGATGGTTCCTTCTCCATTATCTTGGCTGAATTTTTGTCTATGCCACACCTCCTAACTGTGGGGAGCCCCTAAGATTCTCCCCTGGTCCCTCTTCTCTTTTTTTGACAGTCTCTCATTTGGTGATTTAATCAGTTCCGCGTGGCTTGAATTACCATCTCTAGTCAGATGACTCCCAGAGCTATACAGGGTGTCCCAAAAGTTTTAGTGCACTTTGAAGTTTGTTTGATTTTTGATACCTTTAACCTGCACTAAGACTCCTAGGATATCTCATGTATTCAGCCCAATATTATCTGTTAACCTAGTCTTACAGCATCAGTTTACTATTAGTCATTTCCAATTGGATGTCCTGTATCCATCTCAAACTCTGCTTATCCAAAACAAAACTCATTATTTACCAGACCCAAACTTCTCTCCCCCTTGCCATTCCCCATCACTGCCAGGGGAAGCACCATCCTCTTGGAATCTCTGTTTTCTTCAAAACCCAAATCAAGTGCTCTCTTCTCCAGAAAACCTTGCCTGGTGGCTCAGCCACCTCTGCCCACTCTTCCATAACCTCCTTGTTCTCATTATGTGTATATCCCATAAATACTTGTATGCATCTATTTTGTCTTCCATAGAATATAAATTCTTTGAGTGAAGAAACAAAGCTCTTTTTCTTTTGTCTCTCTGTGCTCACTGCTTAGCATAATGACTGACATATCATAAGGACTTAATGAATGTTTATTTGCTGACCTCCTCAAACCCTCCCCCCACCCCCGACTCTGCAGTCCCTTTCTTCCTGTGATTGGAGAACATGGAGAGTGACTTTGGGGAACTCATCAAAGATTTTTCATTTAAGCAGGACACCCAAGAAAGCCGTCTCATCATTTCCCACCTGAATTCCTCATGACTTCCTCATGGTCTCCAGAAGCTCCTTATTGCAATGCAAGATTATATCAATTCTCAAAGTCATACATCATCAGTAAGTCCCTTGGAGCCCAGAAAGTCTGATGGGAGAGTGGAGGGTGGATACTGGAGAACTCCCAAGAGATCCCCAACTTAATGGGGGAAGAGCAGCCACATCGCTACTGCCTGCCTGGCTGCAGGACTTCCTCATGCCCCATACTGGGTACCTCCCTCCACACTTTCCAATTTCTTTTCATGCAGCGTCTTCTACATTTGAACAAAAGCTCTCAAGGACAGGGATTATCTCTTGCCTTACTTTGTATCCCTAGAGCTTAGCATGGTGCTTGGTATATGGTTGGTGTTAAATAAGTGTTTATTGAGTGACTGACTGACTGGCTGGCTGACAATGTCTTAGATGCCAGCGCAAATCCTCTTTCTCATTTAATAGCCCTTCACAGTCTAGCTATAGACTTTATTTCAAGGCTCATGAACACATTCTTCCCTAAGGCACTTGCTGTTCTAAGCAAAAGGACCCACATATTATTCTCTTTTAACAACATTTCATGTCCAACCTCCGTAACTTTGCAGAGGCAGTATACATGCCTGAAAGGCATTCCCTCTGCTTACTCACCCCTACCTTTAGGAATCCCTGTAGTTCACTTTATGGGTGCTAGGTGGCACAGTGGATAGAGCACTGGGCTGGGAATCAGGAAGCTCAGAGTTCAAATTTGACCTCAGACAATGAATAGTTTTGTGACCCTGGGCAAGTCACTTAACCCTGTTTGCCTCAGTTTCCTCATCAGAAAAATGAACTGCAGAAGGAAATTGAGAACTATTCCAGTTTCTTTACACAGGAAACCCCAAATGGGATCATGAAGAGTTAGCACTTCTGAAAAATAACTGGACACTAATAACTCAATCCAGAGGCTATGTCCTGTGAGAAATTATTCCTGATGCTACCCCAGCAGTTAGTGCTCTCTCTCTCTCTCTCTCTCTCTCTCTCTCTCTCTGCCAAATTACTATCACATGAACAACATATGAGATAACATATTTCATGTGGTTTGGTTCATGTCATCCTCTCCCGTCCTGTCCCAGCCCCACAGAACATAAGTTCTGAGAAGATAAGGACTATTTCAGAGTCATTTCATCTCAAGCACCAAGCACAGTACTTGGTACTCTGTTTCTTTTGGAACCAACCTGTTATTTTATTACTGTAGACTTTGCCATTCATCAGCATAGAGCATCTAGGTGACACAGGGCACAGAATGCTGGGCCTGGAGTCAGGAAGACCTGGCTTCAGACATTGAATAGCTGTGTGACCCTGGGAAAGTCACTTAACTTTGTTTGCCTCGGTTTTTTTACCTGTAACATGAACTGGAGAAGGAAATTGTGAACCACTCCCAGTTTCTTTGCTAAGAAAACCCTAAATGGAGTCATGAAGAGTTGGACATGACTGAAATGGCTGAACAACTGAACACACAGGCCACATAGCCAGTAGAAGTCACAAGCAACACTTGAAACCAAGTATCCTTGACCAGCTGCGCAGAGTACGCAATACTGCCTGAGACCTTGCAAAGAGAAGGCTTTTAAAAATCATACATGAATTGAAGCTGGCCCAACTCTTGTTTCAAAACTTAGAAAACTGAGGTTGAGAGGGGAAAGACCATGCCTGCCATCCACTGAACATAATACTCCAAGTGTGGCCTGACCAGGGCAAAGACCAGCCCCTTCTCATGGCTTAGAAGTGGCACAAATTGTTTTTGAATAATTTCTAAATCCCCTAAGTTTTGGAAGGTGAGAAAGGCATTTCAGGACCATGGTCAAGTCACTCACCAAAGGGACCCCATCAGAGACCTCATTGGCATCAGCCACTTCCTTGCTGTCCTGAGGGTCTGAGTCCTTCACTTGCTTCTTCCTCATGAACTTTACGCTGAAAGAATGAGCCCGACATTGTGACATGGCACCCTAATCCCACCACTGAGATAGACCTTCTGTCCCACTCCCAATCCTGGCCCCAATGCCAGTCAACTCACTCACAGTGCCAGAATGAGACATAGGACAAGAAGGGCCATGATCCCAGATCCCAAAAGGATTCCTTTAGAGAATGTGAGAATACCATTTCTATCTGTTGAGAAAAAAGATTAGATATGTAAGGCTTTCCAAGGGACAGGTGGTTTAGGCAGCTGGGTGGCATAGTAGATAGAATATGAGCGCTTAAGTCAGGAGGACCTGGGTTCAAATCCAGTCTCAGACACTTGATGCAGCTTTGCTCTCTGTAAAATGTAAGGTATTGCTTTGCCCTGTTAAGGATCTAAAGCTTCCAGAGGTATCTGATGCTCTGTTTTCCAGTGTGAGATATCACCTCCTCCAAAGCACCCATGTTTTCAGATCCAACTGTACTGGTCCCTAATACTCACAGGTAACACTGAGATGAACAGTTCTCTCAAGTTGTGCTGTGGCCCCAGGGATGGTCACTTGACAAGTAAGATTAGAGCCATGGTCCTGGGGCCTTGGGGAGAGGGTCAGCTCAGAGAAATGGTAGGTTTCTCTGCTGAAATTCAGAGAAGAGAGGATTGTCCCTTTCCAAGAGAAAATGGGAGGTTTCCCACACTCAAAGACTGAGGGAGTAAAACAAATCACTTTCACCAGGTGTCCAGGTTCCAAGGTCCCTGGAATGTAGATGTCTGGCCTTGCTGTCAGAGCTGGGAGGGAAGAAAAAGAACCAGACTCAGATAGATACCACCAACCTTAAGTAATAACATCAAGACCATCCCTGATATATCTCCAGGTTCCCTGTCTATGGGATGCCCCTTCTAAGATTGCAGCTCTGTCCTTCTTGAATCATCCCATGGTGAGCTACTCACTGATGCCCAGGAGACTTTGTTTCTACAAGTAGGGGCCCACAATATGGTCTCCACCATGAGGGCTTTCATGCTTTCCTCTGTGACCTACATATCCATCCCTCTTCCAATATGCCTGGCTCTATCTCTAACTTACAGGATAGCCAAAGTCATTGCTAATTTCTGAATCACTTAGCCTTGACCCATGCCATGTTTCTCCAAAGAGAGGAGACCACAGTGAATACCTATTCCGGGTCATAAACGCTCTCTATTCTCCCCTGGCCACTGGTGCTAACTAGAGCAATACTTTTTCCTGTGACCTGCCTTTCCCTTGAGACATGGAGCATGAGGCACCCCATTTCCCAGTGATTCTTTGGAAGCTCTCTCTATCCCATGGCCTGTATGATTTCCCTCTCACTAAGGTCCTTACCTTTCACACTCACTTTGACCATATAACTTTGGTAATTGAATTTCAAAGGCAGTCCTCTGTCTATCCGGAAGAAGTATTTCCCGCTGTCCCTTTTCTGGACACCCATGATGCTCAGGGAGCAGTTGTTCTTCATAGGGTCCCCAGTGAGATTAAATCGCCCCCTGGTCTCCTCCTGCACCTCCCTCTTTGGGTCATTTGTTGCCACTGGTTTGTCTGCGTCTGTGTTGGCTCCCTTCTTAAACCAGTATCCAAAAGCCTGGGAGCTATTGAGTGGGACTTGGAAAGGGTAGGAGAAATAACAGGGAACCCAGATACACAGTCCCTCTTGTACTGTCACTGCTGCTGGGGCCTCCAGGTTAAACCCTGGTTTCTGGGACAGGGACCCTGCAGACAGAAAGATACTCAGGCATCACTAGTCATGAAATACCCAATAATACAGGCACCATTCTTAGAGCAGGAAGAGAGCTCAGAACAGAGGTTATCAGAGCAAGAACATGGAAGTTAGCATGTGAAAAGGAACCACAGAACTGAGATCACTTAAAAGGGAAGAGAACTCAGAACCTCAGCCTTCAGAGCAGGTAAGAATTTAAAGCTCATTGTCATGTATTGATGAGGAAACTGAGGCCCAAAGAGTTTTAGTTGACTTGGCCAAAGGGCTCCCAACCAGAGGCAGAGGCTGAAAAAGGACAGGTAAGATCTTCTGGCTCCAAGGCCTGTGGTCTCCCCACTGCTCCCCACCCCCCAGACTTTAGGAGGGCCACCTTGACCATCACCACACCAGCCTTTACTCCACTCACCCAGCAATGTCTGCCATATCAAGAGCAGCAGCAGCAGCAGCATCTCTGATCCAGTAGAGAGATACGCTCTGAGGAGAAATGCTAAATGATATATCACTCGCTAGAGTTCATGCGTCCCTGTAGCCAATCAACAACCAAGATTCAATGCAAAGGGGAAAGTGGGAGGAGGAAATGCAGATTTCCTCACAGCTCTGGGAAATGGTGAAAAATGAGGTTTTGACTTGGAACATTCAAACCCTAGTATAGGGCCCCAAGCCACCTGTGCCCCAGATCTCCTTAGAGTCTGAATGTTCCAACTGAGCCAGGCAGGTCTTACATTGTCCAGTATAAGGGAAAAGGCAAGTCTGATCAGGCTATAGGTCTATATGTATGGGAAGGTTTGGGAAGCACAGGAGGATGAAGACTCTTGAGTTGTCCATGCCCAGAGAAAGGGAGAGGGAGAAGTCAAAGACCCAGGCAGAAAGAAATGAATGACCATAGACCACAAAGGCTAAAGGATAGTCAAAGGATAGAGCCCATATCAAGGCTACCTGGGCCCAAGCTGAGGAGGCTTGCTTCCTCCTTTGCCTGGAGCTGCTCTCTGTCATTGTGCTGTCCACCAGGGACCTCACTAGGACCCAGACTTTAGATAGTCAGTGCTAGGAGGGAACTTTAAAACAATTTCAGTGTACAGAGGGACTTCAGATGTTGGAGTGTGAGAGCTGAGAGGAACCTGAAAATATGAAATGTCTAAGTTACGAGAGACATATATGCTGATGAATATTGAACTCATGAGAGCTGATAAGACAGTCAAGTGATACAGAATGGAGAGCAACGAGAGGAGGGTCCAGGAGTGGGAGTATTCATGATTAGTGGTTATGAAATAGATGAAGATCCAGCAATGCAGACTGAGAAGATTGTGATATACTGGTAGAAAGAGAACTGAGAGAGCAGTTCCACGAAAACTCAGACTGAAGAAAGCATTTGGAGGAAAGGCTGATCCATAGTGTCTGATGTTGCCAAGAGGTCCAGACTGAGAAAGTTAAGTTGGGCAATGAAAAGATCATTGCTAATTATGGAGAGAACAATTTTAGCTCAACCACGATGAAGATAAATGAGGGAGGGAGAGAGAAAACAGGGGAGAAGGAGAGTGTGAAAGATGGAGAGGGAGGGAGAAGAACAAGGGGGGAAAGGAGATGAGAGAAGAGGAGGCTAAGACAGAGGAAAGGAGAGGAAAGAGAGGATGAGAGATCTAGAAAATTCCTGTGCTTTCTTGCTGCAAAGTGACATGAAGACCCAATTTTAGAATCAATCAGGTGAAAACTGTACTATCAGGAACTGGAGTCTTGGACCCTCAATCCTACAAGTTTACAAAGTACTAAGGAAAGTGCCCTCAAGCTTAAAGAGCACATGTAATGAAGGCGTACCTTTTACTTCCTTCTGTACCATTGTGGAGCCTTCCTGAAGTTCCCCTTCAGTGTGTGAAACTTTCTCCTGGGCACTTAGGGCAGTGCTCTTGGATGGTCTTCAAGCTGCGTGCCTTTGGAGTAGCCAGTTTTCTCCCCATTTGTAGAAAAGACAGATACAATGGGATCTGGAATGCCAAAACTCCAAACCATTTGAAGTTGTTCAGGAAATTTAAGGACAACCAGTTTTTTTGATGGGGGAGGGTGAAGAGAGTAGGACCCAGAAAGAGACAGGGGGTCTTCTGGGAGTGGGGGTGGGATGACAAAAACTGACAACAGGAAGAAGAAAGCAGAACTGCTCCAGCCTCATTTGCCTTCCAGTCATTCTGTCAAGGAGCATGAGGGACCTCTGCACTAGAAATGACATAATTAAGCTAGTTAACAGGGAGCTGACCTGAAGTTAACTGGGGAGATGGTATAGCCCCCCCCCCCCAGCTGCTCTAGCTTAATGCAGGTCACCTGGGCCAGATGAATCACACCTTTGCATTCTGGAAGAATGGATAGATATGAATGCTGAGACCCAGTCAGGGACTTTTGACAATGGAGAACAGGAAAAATTCTACAGGACTGAAAAAAGATAAATGTCCTCATGTTCAAGGATAGAGAGTAGAATAGTATCTGTGGATTCCAGATCAGACTTGAATTCCTGGAACAACTGATCAGATTATTTCTTATGGTTAACAAACCTGGAGTAAAGAAAATAGCGATGCCAAAGAGTCAGGCTCACTTCACTAAAGATCTTTCTCAGGGTAACCACCAGAGTAAATTAGGAGATTTCTAGAGAGATACTTTTCTTCAATTTTGGCAAAGCTATTGATGAAGAGCTACTAATTACTGTTGTAGGAAAGATGGCTGTTGAACACACAATGCTATCATCATCCAGAATCAGAGCTGACTTGATGGCTCACTAATAAATGGTTTAGTATCATCCTAGAACCATCTAGTGGAGGACATCAGGTATCTGTGCTGGGGCCTGTGCTATTGACTTTTCTCTCACTGACTTGAGTGAAGAGGTGAAAGACAAGATCATCAACTTTGTATGTGACACAAAGCCAAGACAAGTAGCTTACACAGTGAGTGATAAGAGCCAGGATCCAAAATTCTCTTCATGGGCTTGAACATTGAGGTAAAGCCAGTGAGACAATATTTAACAGAAAATGTCAAGTCTTACCTTTGGTTTCAAGAAGTAAGCTACAAGTATGACATGAAGAAGGTATGACTAAACAGTGCTTCATCAGAAAAAGATCAAGGGAACGGAACAGATCATAACCTCCATGTGCAGGGAGATATGGTAGCCAATAATAGTGATGCCATCTTGGATTTCTTGAAGCTTCCATGACTATGGAGGGGATAATCCCTTTGCATTATACCCTGTGCAGAATTTTGGTCAACTCTCAGGACCACATTTTTGAAGGACTACTGATAAACTGGAGGGAGACCAGAGGACAACTAGGATGGTGAATGAGTTGAATCCATGCCATAATAAGAAAATATGAAGGAATAGGGGACATTTAGTCTGAAGAAATTATTTGGAGAGGAAATGGAAGCCATCTTCAAGTATTGGATCTGAAATTATATGTAGGAGGTTCCAGATATGTTATTTCAGTTCCCAGAAGGCAGAATAAGAAGCAATGGTGGTAAGTTACAAAGAGGCTGATTTGGGCTAGATACCACGTACCATTCTTCAACTCCAGTTGGGTTCTTTCTCTTTCTCCATATGACTAATGAGAAAATTGAGGGAATTATGGGAATTGAATGAATCTCACTGACTCTACCTTGAGACTCAGTTCTGGAGTTACCTCAATTCCCTTTCTATTCAATTATGGGTGTAGTTCAATTTCTTTCTTGTGAATCAACTTTTTTCAGTTATGGGAACTATAAGAAAATTGGATTGTATTGTTTGATCCTAACTTTGTGTGGCTCTAGCCATCACTTAAACATCCTAAACTAAGCACATAGGTTATGCTAAACCAAAAACTAGTCAAATTTGAAGACTGATGCAAAAAGGGTTTTTTTTGTTTTGTTTGCAATTATTCATCTCCAGCAACCACATGTCTTATACTGGTCAATCAGTTACTGTTTCCAGTGGATGGAGGGTTGGATCTAGCAGGACATTTTCACTTACCTCTTCCCCTTCCAAAAGTAGCTCATGATTTGTATACAGGTGAAACACTATGATCATGAAAGATGTACAAGGACAGCATAAGGATCATAGGTCTCCTAGAAGGACATGACAGATCAGAGAAAATCTGGATTCTACACATAATGTGAGTAATAACACAAGAAGAGCACAAGAATTTAATATAGAAAAGAATTTACCCAAAACTATATATGCAGAAATCACCTCCAGAAAAAGAAAACCACCATCAACATAATCATAAATGTTTTTACAAATGTCTAAGATAATTTATATTTACGTTTAAATATATGAGGATTCTGTCAAACATCGAAACAATGACTATTGTTATACAGATGATTGTTAAAATGCAAGCAAAATAATCTACCAAATTTCTTTGATAAGATGTAGTCCTAATACCTAAACCCTGGAAGGATAAAGCAAAGGAAGAGACATTTAGACCAATGTCATTGACAAATATGAACAAAATTTTAGTGAACTGTCCAAGAAATCATTCATTATGATCATGTTGGATTTATTTTTACCAAGGATGAAAATATGGTTCAATAGTAAGAATCAAGTCCACATAATGAATTATATTAAATAACAAAACAAAAATAAATGACATCTAGACAGACACAGAGAATGCATTTGACAAAGGAAAACATTTGCTATTTTAAAAAAGAAAACCTTTATAAAATAAGCATAGAGGAATCACTCTTAAGATGAAAAAAATATACCTAAAAATATGCCTAAAACCCAAACCAACTATCATATGCTATGGACATGTATCAGAGGCTTTCTCAGAAAATACAGGATCCCAAGCTCTCTAATATTTGATACAATTCCCCAAATGCTAGCAATAACAGTATGAAAGGAGAAACAAATGAACAGTGTAAATCTAAGCAAAAAGGAGACCTAACTATTCCTACTGCTGATGACATGATAGCTTACTTAGAAAATGTTGAAATGACTTCATAGTTTCCCTAAAATTGCATGCTATTTAAACTGTACAACATTTTGATCCAGAAATCCACTAATAAGTCTGTATCCCTAAGAGATCAAAGAAAAAGGACAAAAAATGTACAAAAACATTTATAGCAGCTCTTTACTGTGATAAAAATTGGAAATTAAGGAGATGCTCATCAACTGGGGAATGGCTGAACAAGTTGTGGTATATGGTTGTGATGGAATAATATTATGCTACAAGAAATGATGATCTTGATCAGTGGTTCTCAACCTTCCTAATGCCCCGACCCTTTAATACCGTTCCTCATGTTGTGGTGACCCCCCAACCATAAAATTATTTTTGTTGCTACTTCATAACTGCAATTTTGCTGCTGTTATGAATCTATCTGATATGCAGGATGCATTTTCATTGTTACAAACTGAACATAAGCCACAGGTTGAGAACCACTGATCTAGATGCTCTCAGAAAAAGCTGCAAAGACTTAAATGAACTGATGCAAAGTGAAGTGAGCAGAACCAGGAGAACACTGGGCATGGTAATGTGAATGTATATGTAGAGCCTATATCAGATTGCATGCTATCTTGGGGAGGTGTGAAGGGAGAGAAAGAAAAAGTTTGAAGCAAAAAACTTGCGGAACTGAATTTTATAAACAAAAAATAATTAAGTAATCTTAAAAAGAATTGTACACAGTAACAACAAAATTGTACAATGATTAACTGTGTAACTTAGCTATTCTCAGCTATACAAAGATCCAAACAACTCTGAATGACCTATAAGGAAACATACTATTCACCTTCAGAGAAACAACTGAAGGAATCTGAATGTGATTGAAGCACACTTTTTTTGTTTTTCTTGGTGTTTTGTCTGTGATTTCTTTCACAACACGACTAATATGAAAAACATGTTTGCATGACTGCATAATACTATCTTTATCATATTGCTTGCCTTCTCCATGATGGGGGAGGGAAGTAATAGTGTGAGAGAATGTAAACCTCAAAATTGGGAAAAAATGAAGATTAAAAAAAATTGCTTTTACAAATAATCGGCAAAAACTAAAATAAAAAATTTGGGGTATGTACAATAGTATTTTTTTTTGTTTTGTTTTTGGAGGGCAGTTGGGGTTAAGTGACTTGCCCAAGGTCACATGACTAGTTTTTTGTGTTAAGTGTCTGAGGCCGGATTTAAACTCAGGTATTCCTGACTCCAGGGCCGATGCTCTATTCACTGTGCCACCTAGCCGCCCCAGTATTTTTATATAATAATGCTCAAATCCATGAAGTAATAATAGAAATGGAATCCCTATTCAAAATTATTCTATGAAACATTGTGTAGTCAATCTACCAAAGAACCCTCAAAAATTGAATAGATTCTATTTTAAAGTACTCCTTAAACCAATAAAAAACATTATACATGGCTAGAGAAATATTCAGTACACATGGATGGGTTATGCCAATATACTCAAAATTACAATACTGCCAAAATTAATTTATGGTTTTAATGTTATGCCAATTAAACTTTCAAATGAATACTTAAGATAATAACAACATGACCTGAATGTTCAAGATCATTATATTTTTTTAAAATTAAAAGAGAAATAGGTCATATACCTTTGCTTATCTCAATAGATCAATTCTTGGCACTATTTTTTTTCATAATTACAAATGTTTCTTTTGGCTTCTTTCCTTCTTCCACTCTCTCCAATAGAATAATCAAAGAGAAAACTTTGGTAACAAAAAAGTAGAATCAAATAAAGCAAATTCCTATATTGGCCATCAGCTCTCTGGCAGAAGACAAAGAGTATGCTTCATCTTTGGTCCCCTAGGAGGTCTGACTGGTCATTCCTTCACACTCTCCAGGCAGAAAGCATCTTCTGTCAAAGACATACCTACTCTACACTATGTTCAGACCACTTATGGTTGCCTGGGACAATTCTATGGAAGGAAAAATCTTTGTGAATCATGATTATCTTATAATGCATTCAGATGCACTCTTCAATGACTGACAGCATAGTTTCATGGTTTTCTACACTTTTAGGCAACATCAAGTGAATAGGAGCAAAGGAAGTTAATGATGGGAAGATTTCAAAGCTGGGTTTCAGAAAGGTGGGATATTGAAAGGATAAAACTTTAAGTGAATGGTGAAAGGAGGCAGGGTAGGGTTGAATTGGTTTGCAGAAGAGATAAGATATAGAAGGGAAAAGAATCAATCCAGGAGTTCCCAAGTGAAGACCTCACTAGTTCCCAATACTTTGCTACTACCAAAAAATCTATATGATTATACACAAATTATAGTTATATGTGTAATAATTATAGATTAAAATCTATATAGTTATAGATAAAAATTAGAGATAAAAATCTATACAATTATAAAATCTATAATTACTTTCATTCATGAGTGGTTTTCTTCTTTCTTTCACTTTCTTGGCATATCAACTTTGTGAAACAGCATGCAATGCTCAGTGACTTTTGGGAAATAACTTCAAATTGTTTTCCACAATGACTGGACCAATTCATACTTCCACCAATATGGCATTAATCCATCTCATTTTCCCCAAACTCTCCAACATTTGCGTTATATTTTTCTATTATTGTAAATCTATGATTTGGAATCTCAGAGTTGCTTTCATATGTATATCTCTAATTATTAGTAATTATTCCTTTTTCATATAACTGTGGATAACTGGCATTTCTTACTGTGAGAACTTCCTCCTCATATCCTTTAATCATTTATCAATTGGGGAATGACTACTAGCCTTATAAATCTGAATCAATTTCATTTATATCTTAGAAATAAGACCCCTAAGAGAAACTTCCTACCATTATTTTTCTCAATTTAACTCTTTCCCTTCTGCGCTTAGCTAACTACATTGGTGTAGCTAGTGCAAACACTTTTCAGTTTCATAAAAACAAAACTGCTATTGTGTCTTACCTAATCTGCTCTATCTCTTTTTTTAGCCACTTCCTCAACTTCTTTTTTTTAAGCCACTTTCAAATTCTTTTGAAGATTACAGCTTCATAGTTTCACTTAAGATGTAGCACTTCAAGGTCCCTTTCAAACTTTTTTTCATTATTTCTCTCGAGATTCTTGATCATTTGTTCCTCCATTTGAATTGAGTTATTTATTTTCTAGCTTTATTAAATAATCATATGGCAGTTTGATTGGTATAGTACTAGAAAAAGGAAATTACTTTAAATATTGCTTTTACTTTTATTACATTAACTCAGTCAACTACTGACCAAATGATATTTCTCCAATTATTTTGACCTGTCTATATCTAAAGAATATTTTATAGTCAAATGTATATAATATCTAAATGTTGCCAAATAGATACACATTTATTTTATAATTCTGTAGATACTTTTAGTGCAATTTTTCTTTCTAACTCTTTTCTTTGCCTTTTTTTTGGAGGGGGGAATACAGGGCAATTAGGGTTAAGTGACTTGCCCAAGGTCACATGGCCAATAAGTGTTAAATGTCTGAGGCCAGATTTGAACTCAGGTCCTCCTGACTCCAGGGCTGGTGCTTTATTCACTGTACCACCTAGCTGCCCCTTTCCAACTCTTCATACTGGGTTTTGCTGGCAATAGACAGGGCTGATGATTATTTTTGGGGATTTGTTTAGGATCAGACACATTTTATATTAATTAATTGTTTCAATTAATTTTAGTTGACTCTTTAGAGTTTTCCAAAGGAAGGCACATTATCAGAAAAAGTGATCATTTTGTTTCTTCTTTCCCTTCATTCCTCTTTTTTTCTTGTTATAGATAACATTTCTTTTATTTCCTTCATTTCTTTTATCTTATTGTGATAGCTAACATTTCTAGAACTAAATTATATTGTGCTGAAAATGATGAGCAGACTTGCTTTGCCCATGAACTTGTTGGAAAAGCTCCTAACTTTCTGCATTACATGCTTGGTATTTATTTGGAGTACATGTTATTTACTATACTAAGGAAAAGTATCATTATTTTTATGCTTTCAAGTGATTTCTCACAAGTGAACATGTGTTGTTAAGTCATTTTTAGTTGTGTCTGACTCTTCATGACTCATTTCTGGTTTTCTTGGGAAAGATACCTTCAGTGCTTTGCCATTTCATTCTCCAGATAATTTTGCAGATGAGGAAACTGAGGCAAATAGAGTTAAGTGACCTGCCTGGGGTTACACAGCTTCTTAGTGTCTGAGTGTAGATTTGAACTCAACAAGATGAGTTTTCCTGACTCGAGGCCCAGCACTATTGACTAAGCTACCTAACTGCCCCAAATAGTTGTTGGGTTTTAGCAAAAGCTTTTACAGCAATTATTAATCTAAATAGGTGGTTTGATTATTTATATTATTAATTGGACTTATTATTTCAATATATTTCATATACTGAACCAACTGTGCTTTCCCAGTATAAATGCAGCCTGGCTGTAGTATAAAATCTTTCCAATTTATTGTTAATCTATTTGTTAATATTTTGTTTTAATTTTTACATCAATGTTTGTTAGGGATAATGCTCTATAGTTTTCTTTCTCTGCTTTATATCTCCATGGTTTGGTTATAAGAATCATATTTGTATCATTTAAAGAAATTTAAAGAGAACCTACTTTTCCTATTTTTATAATCAGGTGATATACTACTGGAATTGATTTTTCTTTGAACATTTGATAAATTTAACTTGTAAAGCTATCCATCTTCTTAATCATTCTCTTTAGGTTATTTAAATAGTCTGTTTCTTCTTTTGTTAATATGAACATTTAATGTTTTGTGAGTATTCATTAGTTCTAATTGTCTTTTTGGCATATAAATGGAACAAGTTGTTTCAGGTAACATTGTATTTCCTTTACAATTGTTTTGAATCATCCTTTTTGCTTTTAAAACAAACCATGTGATTTCCCCCTCTATTTATTTAATCAAATTATATGTCTACATATTTTCTTAGTTTTTAGTTTCAAAAAATAGTTCACTTATCATTTGACATGGATTTTTCTTTTTGCTTTTAACCTAATTGATCTCTTCTTTTTTTTTTTTTGAGGGGGGATTGTAGGGCAATTAGGGTTAAGTGACTTGCCCAAGGCCACACAGCTAACAAGTATGTCAATTTTCTGAGACCAGATTTGAGCTCAGGTCTTCCTGACTCCAGGGCCAGTGCTCTATTCCCTGCACTATCTAGCTGCCCCCCTAATCTATTCTTCATTTTTCAGAATTTCTACTTTGTGGTTTAGCTGGGAATTGCTTTGTCCTCTTTTGAGTTTTTTAAACCTTTTTTTTATTACCAAATTCATTGATGGTTTTTTTTTTATCACTTTTGTTAACGAAAGGATTGATAGATAGAAATACTCTCCTAGAACGACTTAAGCAGAATGCCTTAAAATTTGGTATGTTGTCTCATTTTTGTCGGTTTCCTCGTTGAAATTTTCTATTGTTTTTATAAATTATTCTTTGACTCAATATTTTGAATTACATTATTTAGTCTCAAAATAGTCATTAATTCACCCATCAACATCCCTTCATTTTAAAATAATCTTTATGTTAAGGTGCCATGCCGAGTTCAGAGTTCTATAAACTCTTTTGGATCCCCAGTGAGTAACTGCTATAGGTCTGTGATCTCTAACTTTTCTAAAGTTCCATATTCATGTTAATTTTATTTTATTTTTGTTGATTTTGGGAAAGGAACTAGATTTTTCTTTGTCTGAAAGGGGGTAGATTAAAGTCCCCTACTTTATCATTGTGCTATTTCTCACTGGGATTTGCTTCATGTTTCTTTTAAGTTACCAAAACCATGATTTAGTTTCCTTACATACCTCTTTTTTCCTGTCTCTGTTTGCTGAAGCCTTATCTAAAATAATGAACCCTGAATTTGGGGTATGTTTTTTTTTTGGTTGTTGTTCCACTGATATAGAATGAATTTTATTCCAGGCTCCCATTTTAACTCTGAATCTCTATGTTTGAAGTATGTTTCTTCCAAATAGCATATAACTGTATTTTGCTTTGTAGTCTTTTGCTATCCACTTACATTTTGGGGGTGAAGTGATTGCGTTTATGTTCACATTGTGTGTATAAATTATGTATTTTGCTCCACACTGTCCTCTTTCCCTAACAAATCAGATCAAGAAATGAAGCTATTTGTTTCTGGCTCTGTACAAGAAGATGAGTATATAGAATGAAGAGAATTTAAAAAGAAAAAAAGACAAGCTTGATATATGAAATCGAAATCTTTGGCACAAATTAAATAAATGAATTTGAATTAACAAGGTATTAAATGGGGAAAAATGCTTGCATAAATTTCTCAGACAAGGGTTTACAAGATATATAGACAATTTACAAGATATAAAGACAAATAAAAGTAATACATAAGATCTAAAACCATTCTATAGTAAATTAGTGTTTAAAAAATTAAAAAATCACTCTCAAAATAAGAATTGCAAACTACTCATAAGAACATAAGATTTTGTTACAAAATATTAATGAAAGAAATGCAAATCAAAGCAGCCTTGGGGTTTCATACCATATGCTGCAAGTTGGCAAAAATGGCTAAAGATGGGAAGGATTGATAGTGAAATATTTGTGGAAATATAATCTTGTACACAACTTATGCATTGTTGGTGGAGCTGTAAATTAGTGCTGCATTTGGAAAGCTACTTGTTGTTGTGTTTATCCTTCATTTTCGAAGAGGACCATGGCATCAGGGAAATGATGACAGGACTTACTTGGTTTTGATTGGAGTATAGGGAGGGTTGTGCAAGTCACCAGCCTCACTTTCTCTTCCAGAGCCATCTGTTATCTAGTGATCCGATGTTCATCAAGATGACTGGAGATGACACAGGATGCAAAGGGAGACCTTGGTCCTATTGGTCAAAGGCCTTTTCAGATACTCTCTTGGAGTAAGGTAATGCACATTCAGTGAAAAGACCAAGGGAAATTCTATAGATTGTTGCTTATCATTCATTCTCATAAAGGACCAATGATATAAGGAGGGAGATGTTGTGATCTCAAAGTGAGTTGGAGAGGGAGAGGGGACAAAGGGGGAGAGAGAGAGAGAGAAAGAGAGAGAGAGAGAGAGAGAGAGAGAGAGAGAGAGAGAGAGAGAGAGAGAGAGAGAGAGAGAGAGAGAG
>CM053596.1:12496506-12516793 GCA_028646575.1 Pseudocheirus occidentalis | reverse complement strand
TGTTGGCCAGTCAATTAATTAGTTGGGTTTTTTTTTTTTAGCTCTGTGAAACTCTGCTTCCAGGGGGTAAAGCTCTGTTCCAAATCGCTGGGGTTTTCCCAGCTTCCGGAGTGATTAGGGGGGGTGTTACAAGTCCCCCCAGCTTTCTCTTGCTGAAAGCGCACCCCAGGACCACCACCTGAGACCACAATCCGGATCCAGGCTGCTCAATGCAAGAGCACTTGGCCCTGATCAATTGATTCAGTCCCCCTGCCGAGTGTGCAGGCCAGGGGCTCTGAAGCAGCCTGGTGGAGGCCGCCACTGGTTCCAGCAGTTCCCTTCCCCCATTGCTTCCTTTCTCTGGGAACTGCTTTTCTTCCCCCAAATGAATTTTCAAAGTTTCACTTTCACTAACTGTCTCTGACCCTGGTTTGCGGGATTTGAAGCTCCCCTCAGGCAGGTGCTTTAGATCTTCTCTTAAGTAGACTCAAGCTGCTGCTTGGGAGGCTCAGCTCCTCCTGACCACCCTGGGGCCTGGCCTAGCCATGGCTGTGGGTTTGGGTTGGGCCAGTCTCTGCTCTGGTGTGAGCTGCCCCTCTCCCATCCCCGTTTCTCATGCCTTGGCAGATGTGTAGGTGCTGGAGGCTGTAGATCCTCTCCTCTGAAGACTGGCTGCGGTGCAGCTCGGCTCAGCTCAGCCTGGCTCCTTCCCACCATCCCAGGTCTGGCCATGGTCTCGGCTTCAGGCTGGGCCAGCCTCCTCTCCTGGCTGCTGCACTGAGCCCCTACTGCCCAGCTGCCTTCAGCAAGAGATGTGTTTTCTGTATTTTTGTGGGTCTGAAAGTCCTAGACTTTGTCTGGGCTCATAATTTTATAAGTGTTTAGGGTGGCGGTGTGGGAGCTGCGGGACCTTGCTGCTTCTATGCCGCCATCTTGGCTCCGCCCTCTGGCCTGGTTCATTCTTTATCACATCTCCCATCATGCTTAGTGCTGGACATTGAGTGACTTGTGGAAATACACTCTTTTGTCCAGTGACACTGGCCTACTGGCTCTTCCATGAACAAGCTGCTCAATCTCTTGGCCCTGAGCATTTTCTCTGACTGTCCCCCATGCCTGGCATATTCTCCCTCTTCCATTCTGATTACTGACCTATATAGCTACAAGAAGCCTTCTCCAACCGGGTTTATTGATTGATTATACTTCAGTCTAGGAAATCATCTTCACAAGTACAAGATGAAGGAGGAATGGCTCAACAGAATTTTAACTGATAAAAATTCTGAGGGTTTTAGTGAACTGTAAGTTCAATATGAATCAGTAGTGTTATACGGTAGAAACCCCCTCAACAAAAGCCATCATACAGTGCTCAGCACTGTATGTGCCTCTTTACTCTGCCTGGATCATCCTACTTCAAATGTCACAGTTTAAGAATGACATTCATTCAGTTAGAATTTTCAGAGAAGAGTAGCCAGTTCTATGAAGGGCCTGAGTAATTTGGTGAATCACTAGAAAGAATTGTGGAGAACAAAAGGCTCAGGAAAGACATGATCATTATCTTTTTGTTTTTGAAGGGCTGTCATATGAAAGAAGGGCTAAATTTGTGCTGTTTAGTATCAGAAGTCTGAAATAGGAGTCATAGGTAGAAATCACAAAATGACAGATGTAGGTTTAACATCATGAAAAACTTCCTAACAATCCCAAGGAGAGGATGCCTCAGGAAGGATTAGATTTCTCTTCCTTTGAGGTTTTCAAGGCTAACCTATATGGGCAGTTGCTGAGTGTGTTGTAGTGAGGATTCCTGTTGATGGGTCTGGTTGGCACTGGATGTGCCAGCGGTTACTGAGTTTACATCATGCCATGGAATTCCATGATCCTGGAAGATTTTCTGAGACTCCCTTGAATCCTCACAAGAGATATTTCAATAGAAAATGGAAGGGTACAGAGAAAAATCCACACCTCTATTATGCCATGTTGGGCACCATGAGGGAATCATATACAATGTAGTAGAGAATAATAATAATAAAAAGTCTTTGTAGTACCCAGGGGTCAATTTCCCAGAAAACATGTATAAGTAGAGATAGATTTAGACTCATACATGTAATGTTCCTTCTTGCAGGGCTTGGCCTGGCTGATGGTGCAAGGTGCCTATGTTCCTAAAGACCCTGGGAGCTGTGTTTCTGCCACAGATTAGAAGAGAGAACTTTTATTGCAGGACCAGAACTGGAGAGTGGAGTTTTTTTTGGCACAGCTGGAATGAAAAAAAAAACAACAACACCTTTCTGGAGAAGTCTAAGAGAGAAGAATGGGAGAGAAACTGGAGAGAGAGATTAGTGGCAGGCAGCTGAGGTGGCAGGTGGTGGCAGTGGTAAGAAGTAGCAGTGGCAGTAGAAGATGTATGACTCTTCCCAGGAGACTGACTCTGAACTTTATGGTAGCTGGAGGCTTTTTCTTTTCCTGGTATTTAATTTTATTTAGAGAATCCAACAGAGAAGGAATGAATTCTGGCTTGTCAGAGAAAATGCTAGAAGAATAAAGCATCTACTCCACTCTTTTTCCCTTTCATTTTATTGCCCTTTGCTATTGCTGGTGATGTTAATTATGCAATATTTCCAGTGTTTCTATGCTATTTAATACTGATAATTTAAACAATTGCTTCCTTGATAGAGATAAAATAATTTAAACTTAGGTTATGTTTTTGCTAAGGATAATGTGAGAGAGGGAAGGGAAATGTGCATCACTGATTGTACTGAATTCAATTGTCAGGAGGATCATGCTCTTGATTTTGCAATAAACATCTGACTTGGGGGCTCAGAATATTTTATGAAATCTATAGATCATTTGTATTTTCAAGTCTTAAAAAACCCATTTCAGAGAATGGAAGCCAACTTGAGCTGAGTCCTTCAGGTTAGACTAAAAGCCCTTCAAACTAATTTTATTATGTTTAAGCAGACAAATCTCTTCACACCAAGACTTGTGAAGTTTTCCTCCTCCACCCCCCCCCCACTAAAGAGAGAGGGGGAGGAATAACAAGTAGATACCTCAAAAGAAGGTGATGCCCCAGGCAAGCTGCAGTTGCCTTTGCTGGGTAACAGATATTTATGTGGAAATGCACAAATGGGCAATTCAAGGAGGTGAACACACTTTCTCAACCAGCATTGACTCCTTGTGCAATGCAGTTCCAAATTTTCAATGGAAGGATCTATCTTGTTCCAAATGAAGAGGTTAGATCATGATATAAGATATCATCATGTGCAGAAATTCAGAAATTAGAGGGAGGAAACGGCCTGGAAAGCTGTTGCCAAAAGGACCAGTAATGGGACAAACAGAAATCACAGCATTTAGGGAATATATTCCAGATGACCTGGAAAGTAGAAAGAAATAGGTGAGGTTTAAAAACATATTTATATTTATTTTTTAATTCAATTTTACTTTATTTTCAAATTCTCACAATCCAACAGTTCTTTATTGGGAGAGGATTAATATTTTTTATCATAAATCCTTTGCAACTGTGTTAGATCATTGTTTCTAAGAATTGGTCAGAGTTAATAATATTTATTATATTATTATATTATATTATATTATATATTATATTATATTATATATTATATTATATTATATTAATAATATTTATTAATAACAGTTGAATGTCTTTACAAAATTGCTGTTACTATGTAAATTTTTCTCTTGCATCTGTTAACTTCACTTTGTATCAGTTCATTTGTCTTTCCAGGTTTTCATGAAACCATCTACTTCATCAGTTCTTACAGTACAATAATATTCCATCACATTCAAATATCATAATTTGTTCATTCCTTTACCCCCACTATTATAGTTTTACTTTTTCCTCCTTTAACTCATTTAACTTTTCTTTTAAGAACTTGGATGGTATACAACTTGGTACATATACATTTGCCCATTGTATGTGATGCCTTTTATTTATTTATTTATTTTTCCCTGGAGGACTTTATTATTATTTTTAATATATACATTTGTTTTTAAAACTTTGAGTTCCAAATTTTTTCCCTTCTTCCCTCCTCACCCACCCTCACTGGGAAGATAAGCAGTTCAATATAGGTTGTACATGTGTACATGTTGTACATGTTATGCAAAACATTTCTATAGTAGATATATTATGAAAGACTAGCTGTATTTCCCTCCATCCTATCTTGCCCCTCACTTATTCTATTTTCTCCTTTGTCCCTGTCCCTTTTCAAAAATGTTTGCTTCTAACTACCCTCTCCCCAAATCTGCCCTCCCTTGTATCATCTCTCCTCTTATCTCCTTCCTGCCTATTTTCCTGTAGGGTAAGATACCCAATTGAGTGTGCATGTTATTCCCCCCCTTAAGCCAAATTCAATGAGAGTAAGGTTGTCCCATTCACTTTTACCTTCCTGCTCTTCCCCTCCATTGTAACAGTTTTTTTTGCCTCTTTTATATGATAATTTACCCTAATCTATCTATTCCTTTCTCCTTCTCCAAATATATTCCTCTCTCACCTCTCAATTTTATTTTTTAGATATCATGCCTTCATATTCAACATGTTCTGCACCCTCTGTCTACATATACATTTGCATATATATGTGCGCCCTCACATATATATTTATACACATCTATACCCTTCTATACATACATATATGTATGGGTATATATACACACACATATACACACACACAAACATATATATATATTTATATATATATTGTGTATATAGGTGTGCATATACATATACCCACACAAATGTTGCCTGCTCCTCCCCCTTCTCTCCTCTATTATGTAAACTCTTCCTTGCACCCCCATTTGTGTGAGATAATTTCCTTATTTTTCTTCTCCTTTTCCCCTCTTCAATGCATCCCTCTTTATCACCCTTCCATTTTTCTTTTGAGATCCTCCCAACATAATAAAAGCACCTAGGTTCTCTGTCCAAGTAGAGTTTCTCTAAGATTCCTGATGAAAAATAAAGTTCTGAGGGGTTACGTGTATCATTTTCCCATGTAAGAATGTAAACAGTTAAACTTTGTTTCATTGCCTATGATATCTCCCTTGTGTTTGAATGCTAAATTTTCTTTTTAGCTCTGATGTTTTCATCAGGAATCCTAGAAGATTCTCTACTTAAATTTACATTTTCCCATAGGAGTATTTTTCCTCCACTTCTTGTATTTGGTTTTTAAAATCCTTCTTAAGCTCCGCTATGGCCTGTACCCAGTTCGTATTTTTCTTGGAAGCTTTTGGTGCTGGAGTTCTGACTGTGTCATCTCTCTCCCTTTCCATACTTTGATCCTTTTTGTCCCCCAAAAAGGAATCTAAAGTTGGATTGCTGTGCTTGCTTTGCTTCTTTTGCCTGCTTATGTTGCCAGTCAATTAACTTGACTTTGGAGCTTTTTGCCATAGTAGAACTCTGCTTCCAGAGGGAAGAGTTTTGTCCCAAATCACTGAGGTTTTTGCAGCTGCTGGAGCTATTGTCTCTACAGTCAGCTTTGGCTCACTGATCACACACCTCAGGACTACCACCCAAGACCACAATCGCAATCCAGGCAAGTTAAGACAAGAGCACTTAGCCTCTGAATGGTCCTTTGGAACCCCTGCAATCTGCAGGCTGGGAGCTCTGAAGTAGCCACATGGAGGCTGCTGCAGGGCCGCCACTTCCACTGCTTCTGGCTCTTGGGGCAGAAGGCTGGACCCACTCCTCCATGCTCCCCAAATTGAGCCAAGTTCTACTGATCTTTTACTTTGTCTTTGGCATTTATGGGTTGATAATTCTGGAAACTACCACAGCTGCTAGTGATCCACTCTCCCAAATACTCCAGCTGGGCTGGTTGGGCCACCGTGGGGCTAAAACTGCAGCTGGGGGGAGGGGCTGGTTTCTGCTCCCAGCATGCTGTGATGAACACTTTCTGCCTGCCAGGCTGCCTCCAGTGGAAGATTTGTTTCTCTGTCACTTTGTGGGTTCTGGAGCTCTAAAATTTCTTTAGAGTCTTATTTTATAAGTATTTGAGGTGGTTATAGGGGGAGCCTTGAAGTTTTCTTGCTTCTATGTCGCCATCTCGACTCTACTCCCCTCCCCATGGAAGTATAATTACTCTTTTGGGGCATATTATTCTTGGTTGTAATCCTCCATCCTTTTTCTTCAGTAATACCACATTGCAGACCCTGCTCTTTTAAAGTGGTAGCTCTTAAATCTTGTGTGATCCTGACTGTGGTTCCTCAGTACCTGGATTCTTTCTGGCTGCTTTTTGTATTTTCTCCATGATCTGGGAGTTTCGGGTTTTAACTATAATATTCATGGGTGTTTTCAGTTGGGGAGTTCTTTTTTTTTTTTTGGAGGGCAGTTGGGGTTAAGTGACTTGCCCAAGGTCACACGGCTAGTTTTGTGTGTGTGTGTGTGTTAAGTGTCTGAGGCCGGATTTGAGCTCAGGTACTCCTGACTCCAGGGCCGGTGCTCTATTCACTGTGCAACCTAGCCACCCTGGGGAATTCTTTCAGGAGGAGATTGGTGGATTCTTTCCATTTCTAATTTTCCCTATGGTTCTAAGACATCTGGGAAGTTTTCCTTTATAATTTCTCAAAATATAATGCCCAGTCTCTTTTTTGTTCATGACTTTTAGACAGTTCAATGATTCGTAAATTATCTTTCCTCAATCTATTTTCCATGTCAATTGTTTTTTTTCTTTGAGCTAGTTCACATTTTTCTATTTTTTGGTTAGTTTTTGATTTCATTTTTTTCTTGATAACTCATAGAGTCATTGGCTTCCACTTTGCCAACTCTTATTTTTAAGAAGTTGTTTTCTTCAGTCAGGTTTTATGTTTCTTTTACCAAGCTGCTAATTTTCTTTGGATAATTTTCTTGTATAGCTGTCATTTCTTTTCCCATTTTTCCTCTACTACTTTTGTTTTATTTTTAAAAAGTACTTCTTGCTCCTTTTTACCTTTTTCTTTAACTATTCTGGCAATTTTGGTTGGATTTGGGTCTAATATGCATTTTTCTCCTCGGAGACTGCTTGTAGATATTTTCAAGTCACTGTTTTCTATGTTTGTGTCTTGCACTTCTTGTCATCATAGTAGTTTATAATTGCCAAGTGTTTTTGCTCATTTCCCCAGTCTACTTTATGATTTTGCACTGTATTTTAGAATTGATTTGTGCTCACTTTTTTTTGGTAGGGGGAAGGAGATTCTATCTTTTTTTTTTTTTTTTTGCTTTTTTGGAGGGCAGTTGGGGTTAAGTGACTTGCCCAAGGTCACACGGCTAGTTTTTGTGTTAAGTGTCTGAGGCCGGATTTGAACTCAGGTACTCCTGACTTCAGGGCCGGTGCTCTACTCCCTGCGCCATCTAGCCGCCCCCCTGCGCCATCTAGCCGCCCCCGAGATTCTATCTTTTTTTGACCTTCTACTGATTTTACAATTTAATCTGGGAGCCTGTATAAATTTTCTATGCTTCTCTGATATAATCTGAGGAGAGGTGTATTCACTGCCCTCCTGGGCTGTGCTCTTCAGATTCCTGATCCTGGTTTGTGTGTGTTGGCTTGTATATGGTTGAGTTTCATTAGCCTGCTGTTGGACTTAGTCCCTGTTAGTTCACTGGAAGGTCCCCCAGGTTCAGAGTGACTGAACTGCTGACTCCCTCTGCATTTTGGTCTCTTGCCCTGATTTATTCCGCTGTAGGCTTATGTATAGGGCTAATGGTTAGAACTTAGTGCCCTCTCTGCTAGGTTTCTGGCTTGTTCCTTGTTCCTTGCGCACACAGGGACCTTGTTCCCTCATGACCACTACTCTTGGCCCTGGAACTGTGACTGTGGCTGCCAGATGGCACTCGTTCCTGTGACAGTAGTGGTGTCCCTTGGCATCTCTTTTTCCCAAGATGCTCCCTTCCCTGGTATCCAGTCCCCTTACTATTCCTGGACACTGGAGTTTTTCTGGCTAGTCCTTCTCCCGCACCATCTCTGTAACCCACATAACCTGCTGCTGCCTCTGCCACTGCCACTGCCACTAATGAATTGCTTCTACACTGTCTTCTTGGTCAGCCTCCAACCTAGTGTTGGTAGACTTTTGCATCTTCCTAAGTTGCCCTGGGTCAGAAAAGTGACTCACTCTGTTATTTTTCTTGTCTTTCCTGATCAGAATTCAGTCTTGTACATTTTCTATGTTGTTGTGGAGAAGCTAGGGCAAAAATACTATCTCTTGGTCCACCATCTTGACCCCATTCCCCAGTACATGAGATTTTGCCACAAACTTGGCATGAAGCTATGGTATGAACACTGGTACTCAGTGTTGGGGCACTTCAATTATCCACACAAATAGGGAATTCCCTATTTTGCTCAAAATAGGGAAATGGAAAAATCCCTGGCTAGCCTTAATAATAATTTTCTTCTTCAAAAGGCAGTGACAGTGGGAAGCGATATTTTTTTTGTACTTGATTTTCATCATAAAGAAGAAATGATGGCTGAAATAAAAATGATGGGAATCTGGGGGGGGGGGAAAGGGGCCCATCCATTTTTTTTTGTTTTTTTGGAGGAGGTAAGATAGGGCAATTTTGGTTAAGAGACTTGCTCAAGGTCACCTGGTTTTTAAGTGTTAACTGTCCGAGGCTGGATTTGAACACAAATCCTCCTGACTCCAGGGCCAGTGCTCTATTCACTGCACCACCTACCTGCCTTGAACCCATCTGTCTTTAAATTTGTGATACAAAATGAGAGAAAAGTTGAGCACAATCTGATAGAAAACCTAAATTTTAAGAGATTGGTTTTCAAAAACTTCAGAGCACAGGCAGGACCTTGTGGACTAAAATTCTGTAGAGCAGGTTGGCCCAGCAAAGATGGAGAATTCTCCAGAATGAAGTTGAGAGAAAATACAATTGTAGGGAGCAATGGTTTGTGGATTGGGCATTCAGACTCAACTGCTTCCATCTTTTCTACACAAGAGGAGCTGAGGACAAACAGCCACTCATGGACAGGAAGTTCCCCCACCCCCAGCAGTCCCCAGGACAAGGAGACTTTTCAGTCACCAAATCCCTCAGACCTCATCCAACATATGGTTCTCTTCTCCCTTCACCCACCATCTCTCTTCACCCCAGGATCATTCAGCTGTGGACTCTCCTTCAACTCTTCTTCTTTTTTCCTCCCTCCTCCTTACCCACTCCACTGTACGTTCTTCTCTTTCTGAGACAGCAGAGGTCACTCCCCCCCCCCCATTTCTAGCCATTGTTTAAACCCTGATGCATCACTCCTCTCTATCCCCCTGCTCTCCTCCCAACTTTGGGAACCCATCCATGTTGTAATGTAGTCACCCCCCAAAAGGATTGATTTACCTGTAAGCGCGGTGTAGTTAGATTTTGTCTATGGTCTGACTCTTCACTGTTAGCTCCTCTAGTTTTCTGCTTTCATCTCTGTTTCTTTTTGTACATTTAGGAAAAAAAGTTTCTTACTGGTCTCTATTGTCATTCTTTTGCTGTGACTGTCCTTGTCTGCTGCATTTACTTACTCCCACAATTCTGCTGTTTGGAGAGATCAAGGAGCACATAATATCTTCAGTTCTAGTTTTATTTCCCAAAAGTTCCAAACTCTTCTTTTTATTGAATATCCATCTTTTGTTATGTATGGTCAAGCTCAGATCTACAGGATAAGTCACTCTGGGCTGCATCCTGAACTCCAAAGTTCTTTGCTATGCATTATTCCATTCTAGTCTCTGTTTTCTGTAATAGTCTTGTGTTTTTGGAATGTTCTCCCTTTTTAATTAAAGGTCTTTCTCCTGGTGGCTTACGGAACTTTTTTTTCTGAATTGAATTAGAGTTTATAACTTTGATTTCTTTTCTATAGGCTATCTCTCAATTCTTTCAATTGCAAATTTACTTTCTAGGTTCAGAAGTTCTGGGCAGGACTCTTCTATTATATGCCTCTATTTTGGTGCTAATGTTTTTTGTCCTATTGTGTTCTCCTGAGAGTTTTGTTATGCTCAGGTTGTCTTCCAGCAGCCTGTTAGAGATCTGTGTATTTGCTTGCATAGTGAGCACATTTTCTTTCAATGTGTTTTTTATTTGCTTCTCTTTTTCAAGATTGTCTTTCACTTCTGTGTATTTACACTCTCAAACTATTGTTCTCATTTTTGTTTCTTTGGCTGTTTGCCATTGCAGATTCAAGTTTTTCTATTCTGCTAATTATTTTGGCTTGTTAGGACAGAAATTCTACTCTTATAATTTTAATTTTTCTCTTAAATTGCTCATAAACCGTGTTATAATTCAATGTTATTCCCAAATTTGACTGGGTCCTTTGTTTCATCAAGTATTGGATCCTTTTCCTTTTTGTTCTTTTATTCATAGATGACAAAATTCATTTACTAGATCTGGACACTGTATTTCCTTCTGTTGTTCTTGTTTTTTCCCCCCTATTGATTTCTCTGTTTATTTTAAAAGTCTCTGAGATTTCTTCTTGACATCTTTGGTACTTTAGGTCTCTGTCTCATCCCTCTTCCCTGCCTTTATTTTCCTTATCACTCATTTCCTGACTCCCTCCCTTCTGATTGTGGTTTCCTTGGGGGCTGGATCTTAAAGCATTTCAGCCTTCCCCCACACTGGGTAATTCACAATTCTCCAACCTAGGTCTGTACCTCAACTGCCTTTTGGGTGGTCAGAAGTGGCCCCAGTTAACCATGCTCTTTCCCTCAGGCTTGGTGGAGTACTACACAGTTCCTTTCTGTCATAGTGTCCTATTCTCATGATCTGTTTTCCTCTCTCTGTTCCTAAATTCTCTAACCTAGCACTAGCAGTTAAAAAATCTGCCTTTCTTGGCAGTGGCAGCAGGATGGGGGTGGGGAGAACTGGGAAAGACTTCCTGTGGAAGATAATGTTTAGGATGAGTCTTGAACGAAGTCCAGGGAGTCAGGAGACATAGGTGAGCAAGGAGAGCACTCCAGAAATGGGGACCAGATAGTACAGGGGCTGAGAGATGGGGAATAGTGTAGTCTATTCGAGAATGGTCAAGGAGAGTGTACAGATTGAAATTTAAGAAGAATGGAAATGTAAGAAGGATGTGACAAACAAAAAACTTTATGTTTGATACTGGAAACAATAATGGGGAGCTATTGAAGGTCGTTGAGTAGGAAGATGACATGGTCAGATCTGCACTTCAGGAAAATTACTGTGCTAGCTCATTAAGTAGAAGATGGGGGGAGGACATGGCTTGATAGTAGTGTGTTTGAAAAAAATCTGTTGTTTTTAGAGAATTGTACTGAGTTCCCAGCATGATATGGTAGCAGTAATAACCCATGCAACTGTGGCCTGCCTTAAGTATGACACAGCTTCAATGAGTGAGGTGACCTTGCTGTGCTTTGTCCTGGTTAGGATTTTAGAGGAGAAAAGATATAGGGGAAGAAGGTCAGAAGCTCTATAAAGGCCAAGGAAGAGGACTGAGACAATGCCATTAGATTTGGTAATTAAAGACTGGGACACTAGGTGGTGCAGTGAATAGAGGGCTGGAACTGGAGTCAGGAAGACTTGAACTCAAATCCAGCCTCAGACAATTATTAGCTGTGTGATCCTGGATAAGTCACTTTATCCTGTTTATCTTAATTTCTTCATCTATAAAATGAGCTGGAGAAGGAAATGGCAAATCATTCTTTTATCTTTGTTAAGAAAACCCAAAATGGGGTCCTAAAGAGGCAGACACAACTAACTGAAAATGTTAAAGATCCCAGGTAACCATGGGAGAAGGTAACTTCAGTTAATTCCCAGGGTCCTGATAAGGGGTGTAGGGAGACATTCTGGTAAAGTACTAGAATAACCTTATTCTCAGGATCCCAAGAAAAGAATAGGCCACAGGGATAGTGGGAAGCCCCGTCAGAGGGAGGGGAAAAAACTGGAGGACATTAGGAGGTCAAAACAGGCATCAGAGCTGGGCAAAGGAATGCATTGTGGTCTTCTCTAGGAGGAGAAATGCTTCCAGGCAGAGCTGAGTGGTCTTGACCTTGGGAATAGCCTAGAATGCCAGGAAAAGAAGCAGGGGTACCGGGAGAGGGAGGGAGCAGCACCAGACATAGAAGGAACAGCCTCTGGGCCAGTACCAGATAGAAGCTACAGTGTACATTCTTCTCTTTGCAGAATCAGGCCCAAGGGCAGAGGTGAATCCCTCAGGTCCTGTGGATACAGGAGATCCCTGGGAAAGGAAAAACAGAACTGGAACCTGGAAAAGGAGCTCCCAAGGAGAGGTCACCCTGGGGACATTAAAAAAATAGGCTATTAGCTAATGGAAGAGGGGACAGCTTCCCAGGGACCTGGCTCACTTAATTTCTTTTCTCAGCTCTGACATAGAAACCCAACATCTATATTCCAGGCATCCTGGAGCCTGGGTGCTCTTGGCACTCACTGATGTATGAAGCCTCCTGGATCTGTGGGGAGGGGATACCCCCCATACCTCCTGGACAGGAGCTAATGATCTCTTCAACCTGAGACCAAGTTGAAAGACCCCTTATTTCTCTGATCTGACCCTCTCCAAGGGCCCAGGACCATGGCATCAACCTCACCTGTCCAGTGACCTACGCTGGGGCCAGAATGAGCACAGAGACACCACCCTGCTCAGTGTGGCCTGTGAGTGCTGGGGACATCTGGTCAGTGGGTGGAGAATTGGGAAGGGAAAATCTAAGATTGAGAACCAGTACACTTGGGTCCTCGGAAGGTACAGATCCAGGGACAAAAACAAGGCAGCATCTGGCACGGTTCAGGGAGAGACTTGGAGTTACAAGTCCTGGGATTAATAATAATCAGAATTATAATAAATGGCATTTAAATAATGCCTACTCTGTCAGACACTGTACTACACACTTTGCAATTACCATTTCATTTGATACTCACAACTACCTTGGAAAGTAGGTGGTACTATGACCCCCATTGTATAGATGAGAAAACTGAGTCAAACAGATTAAGTGACTTACCCAGTGTCTGAAGCTGGATTTGAACTCAGGTCTTCTTGACTCTAGGCCTGACTCTCTATCCATTGTGCCATCTCTGGCCTGTCCAAGTAATTCATGATTTTGTCAGAGGATCATAGTCTCAGAGGAAGAAGGAGCGTCAGAGACCATCTTGTCCCCTCCCTCATTTCAATGATGAAAAGTTTCCTCACTCCCAGAGTGAGGAAATACCTTGTTCAAAGTCACATTGGTAGGATGTGGAGAGCCAGCAGTTGACCTCAGGTCCACCACCTGTCACTTTACATCCCTGGACATAAGAGACCAGAGAAAGCTTTCCTGGGGAAAGGATCCCAGCAGTCAGGACACCTGGCTTCTAGCTGAGACTCTGCTATCCACTTGCTGGGTGACCTTGGCTGACTTACTTTCTCTCTCTGGGTGTCATGTTCCTTAGGATTTGTGAGGAGGGGAATGAAGAGGAGGAGAGCAGGCAGCATCCCCTCTCCTCCTACTGTTTGACCAAGGGAAGGAAGAACAGCAGAGGATGAGTGAGCAGGGGGTATGTGTCATAGGCTCCTTGCTGGTCTGCAGATTGAAGGAGAAGCAGAGCTCAGTGCCCATTCCATGAGACCCAGTTAGACAGTGGGGACTCTACTGAAGATGTCCAGAAGAATGAAACCCTTTGGACTCACCCCTGACCTTGGTGGATAACAAAAACAGAGTAACTGCAGAGACACAAGGTCATTGAGCCCAAGATGGCTTTTGATGACTGGGACTTGCCCTTGGCCTTCCTTCTCCACACATTTGTCTCCTCTGTGCCTTCTCAAGGTGCCTCCTTCCCTTGGCCTCCCCTGAGCCTCCCCTGGGGCCAACTCTGATCATCATCCCTGCCTCCTGAACTCTCCCTAGAGCACTTTGTCTGCATGTCTGCTTTGCCTCAGTCCTGTCTTTCTGATTTCTATACCTATTGTACCCCCGTGCTCCCCTCAACTTCATCATAGAGCTTTTGTGTAGACTGAATGCTTGGTTAGACCAGACATATCTTAACCACTTGTAAAATCTTTGCTTTATCACTGTTGCTGTGGGCCTTGACAAAGGAGTGTCTGGGAATGGTGAATTTAGTGTTTGTGTGGACAGATGGTCAATTCTGTTATGTTGTCTGCTCCTTAATTTTGCTACCTTAGCGAACTTTTCTTCAGCAATTTCCCAAAATATTTGGGAATCTCCAATTTGTATTATTGGGCTGTCCAGTCTTCTGTTTTCCTCATTTTAAACTTTGAGGTATGATCATAGGTGGTAATAATAGAGGTACAGTATCCAGGAAGTGAAGTGAGAATTTCAGAGTTGCTTACATATAGGGAGACCAATTTTATACCTTTCAGAACTGTCTGTTTAATAAATGCTTGTGGATTTGTTCAGGTCACCAAGCGGGAGTTGGTTGTGGCAGCCGGTGGGAGGGCACCCTGAAAGAAGAATGGGGACCTAACAGCCAGCCCATCTTGCAAGGGACTAACTACCCTCTGTCTCAGCCCAGGACCTCCACCTGCCCCAGACAAGGCCAGCGAGGCTGGTCTCCAGCCCCACAACTGCAATCACAGTGGAGCGCTGGAGTCGGTGTCCTTTGATTCCCGGGATGTGAAGATGGCTGCAGTCAGCTCTGAAAGTTGTGCTAAAAAGCACCACCAAGATGTCTCTAAATAAGCACTGTGCTAAAATGCTGAAGAATAAACAGCCGATGCCATTGAATATTCCAGCTACGATGCAGCAGCAACAGCAGCTAACTAGGATCAGAAACAGAAGACTGACCCGGCAGATGGAGAATAGACCCTCTGTCCAGGCAGCATTAAAACTTAAGCAGAAGAGCTTAAAACAAGGTGTAGGTAAATGTAACATCCAGGCACGGTTAGGCCCCCTGGGCAGGGGAGCAGTTGGAGGACAGGGTCTGCCCATGGGCCAGAGAGGCTTGCCACGAGGAGGACTTTGTGGAGGACATGCTGCTACAAGAGCCCTGCTAAAGGGAGGGATGTCTCTTCGAGGTCAAAACCTGCTCCAAGGTGGACGAAGCCTACGTAGCTCCCCAAATGGGATTAAGAAGAGGTGGTGTCCAAGGTTATGGAGGCCCTGTAGGCCCTGAGCGAGGAGCAATGGGCCTTGGAGGAATTGGTGGTAGAGGGGGAGGCATGATAGGCCAAGGAGGAGGGCTTTGGCAGTCATTTTAGAGGCCAGGGACGAGGTAGAGGTTCTGCCTGACCTGTACTAACAAGGAGCAGCTTGACAACCAGTTGGATGCATCTATGTCAAAAACAAAAGGACACCTGGATGCTGAGCTTGATGCATGTGTGGCTCAGATAGACCCCGAGACCAATGACTGAGGCCAGCCTTCCTGTTAGAGCCTCTTCTTCAAGTTCATAATGTCTGTACAGACCCTGAGCCAACAAATGAGAAGACCTGACAGATGCTGGAAGGATCCATCCTACTAGGTTGTGGACTTTATTCAACCACCAGTTCATATGTTTTGTGTGTTCCTTTACTTTTTGATACTGTGTTGGATGAAATGTTTGTGGTTTTTTTTTAATATTATTTTTTTCTGTACTCCTCTCTGAACTTGAACGTGACTACCTGGTGACTGGAATATACCTCCTCCCTCACTTCCCTCCCATATGCACTGACATGCTAACGTTGTCCCCATTCAGCCTTCTGGCTTTGAACTAAGGTCCTAAAGAATATTATAGCACAAATTTTACATTCAAAGCTCCTCCTCAGTACAGAGGTTTTAAAGAAAGCTATAAAAGAACTGGTAATTGTTCTGTTTAAAAAAAACACTAAGAAATCGGGGGACAGAAGACATATTCAGACACACATTGCAGCAAATGAGGGGGTGCTAGTCTGTTACCTCAAAAGCCAGGTAACAATCTTGTGTAAATGACCAATGGTAATCAAGTTTTTACCATGCAAGTCCATACATCACATAGATCAAGGCATTATCCATAGTAACAAGGCACCTTACTTGATACATAACCTTTCCCTCTGTACTTTGTATAATGAACAAAATGGGTGATATTAGTCGAGCTATTGCCCAAAGCAAAGGAGAGAGGCTGTTTGGCAGATTCTTAAGAGGGGAGAAGCATGAGAAAATTATGGCAGGCTTAACTGCCAGGTGGGTTCTGAGAATGCCTTAGAAGTGTTATTATCTTTATTTGTTAAAAACCAAACAGTTTTTGGTCTAGAACACTTTGGATTTTACCACCCACATTGGCTTTGCTTATCTCTTCTTTCTTTCCCCTTGAAGTTTTAAAGTTCAATCATACCGTTGCCAGCTGTTCCAGTTTCAATAGAATCTTGTATTTCTGGTTCATTGTAACAAAGAAGAAACCATTCTCAAATAAAAAAAAATTCTTGTGGATTGATTGAATGAATGAATGGATATTCCAATTAACTCCTATGGTACTATTGGTTGAAGTGTCCAAATTGGTTTTGTGCATCTCATGAAGGGAGCTGAAAAGAATTTTCTTGTTCTAATTGAAAGTGTAATTTGAATTCAAAGAATAGTAGCTGAGAAAGTTAACAAAAGGACTAAAAACAGAGGGCTTGAGCATTAATAATTCAGGCTTCTGGAGGTTATCCAGGGTATCAGCATCTTTGAGGTTCAAAATGCAAAGAAACAAGGATAGCCAGGAAGGCTTTAATTTTAGAACTGAAAATTCCTGATGAGAATGGGGGTGGGCTGAAATCACATACAGCTCTGGCAATTCTGTGAAGAAACAGCAGGTGGCAGCAGAGAGCAAGAGATGGACTGAATAAGACCAGGAGCTGATTCAGCAAGGACAACAGCCCAGCCTAGGAGCTGGCAGCTCTGGGCTCTCCCAGAAAACCTGTCCCTCGTCCTGCTCTGCCTCATCTCATGACAACTGAAGGTTTGAAATCTTCCTTGTTGGAAACTTCCAGTGGCTGAGCAGCAAGAACAATCACCAGCAGCACACTGCCACCACCACCACCACCAAGATGGCAGCTAACATTTACGTAGTGTTTACTCTGTTCCAGGCACCATGCTAAGTGCTTTCAAATATTGCCTCATTTGATCCTCATGACAACCCTGGGAGGTATGTACTATTATTTCCTCCATTTTATAGATGATGAATCTGAGGCAAACAGAGATGAAGTGACTTGCTCAGGGTCACTGGGCAAGTGATCTGAATCCAAATTTGAATTCAGAACTTCCTGACTCCAGGCTCAGTGTAACTTTCTAAAAGGTAACAATTTTCCACATCCTACTACTGACTCATTGACCAGATGAGTTTTCCAGTCCAGATGTTCATTTTTCACATATGTATTTATCTTTTTGTTAGCTTTGAGCCCTCAGCCAAAGACAGTACTTCTAGCAGAACGTCTCTGTGTTTTGCTGTCTATCTCTGTTAGGAACTTACCCACCTGCCTCTCCCAAGTACCTTTCTCCTAACTGCATTCACAATGAGTACAACTTCAATTATCAATTGTTTATAAAGAAAAAGTAAATATTTTAAGAAATGAAACACAAATAACCTACTTTAACTGGAGGAGAAGTTATATTTCTCATAAGAGGGACCAAGGGGAAAAGGAGATGCAGGGCTGTAACTTTAAGATGAGGTATCTAAAGTCGAGAGAAGGAACTTCAGTCACAGGGATCCTGTTCCAACATATACTTGATTAGTTCAAGCAGGCTGGTTTCTAGATGATCTGAGCAGCAGCTTGTACCTGAGGCTTCTGCTTTCTTAATATGGAACATCTTTTAGCTGCTCTTTCCCCAGTTCCATTCATGTTCTACTTGTCCAGTAAATGGCCTGGGTTCTTTTCCCATTCTATATCCTTGTCTCAGTAAACTTGACTTTCAAAGGTCACCTTTAGGTGAAATGATCACTTTTCATCTGATCAGAAATTCCTTGGTTTCTCAAGGTACTAATTCTTACCTGATAAAGGAATCACTGGCATGGTTGTATTTTTAATGAATTTTCATGAACATCTTTTTGTCTTTACATCACCTATGTTTCCACAAATGTCCATTCCCTTATCCCCTCCCATGGAGACATCCTTTATAGCAACATTTTAAAGAATAAAACAGGAGAAAGAGAAAAATGAGAAAAACTGATCAATGAATTTTAAAATATCTGATACTACATGCAGCATTCGCAGACATGAATCCTCAGCTCTGCAAAGGAGTAGAGGTGGCATCTTTTCTAATCTCTGCTTTGGGGTCACATTGGTTCTTCATTATTTTTCAATCTGGGCAGATAATTTCACATATCTCTATCTGTCTATAGACTACATCTATCAATGGATATTTGATGTCGTTGTGTCATTTCAATTATGTCTGACTCTTTGTGACCCCATTTGGGGTTTTCTTGGCAAAGATACTCAAGTGATTTGCCATGTCCTTTTCTGGCTCATCTTACCAGTGAAGAAAGGGAAGCTAATAGGGTTAAGTGACTTGCCCACAGCTGGTCAGTGTCTGAGGCGAGATTTGAACTCAGGAAGATGGATCTTTTTAACTTCAAGCCCAGCACTCTACTCACTGTACCATCCAGGTGCCCCATCTATGGAAGCAGAAACCTATATTGGGGCGGCAAGGTGGCACAGTGAATAGAGCAATGACCCTGGAGTAAGGAGGACCTGAGTTCAACTCTGGCTTCAGATGCTTAACACACACACACACATACACACAAAACCAGCCATGTGACCTTGGACAAGTCACTTAACCCCAATTTCCCTACCTCCCCCTGTCCAAAAAACAAACAAAAAATAAAGAAACCTATATCTATTAATCCAACTATTTATACCCGGCTATTATCTATCTACATTTAATGGGGGTGGGGGGAGGTTGGTGCATCTAGAATGTCATTACCCAGGTGAAAAATCCTTTGGTCAGTTAAATGGAGAAGTCAACAGAAGGTGGGAACTGGAGTCAAGAAGACATGAATTGGATTCCTTCAGACATTTAGTGGCTGGGTGACTTATATCAAGGTCCTGTGGCCATGGGCAGGTGATGTAGCAGTAAGTGTAGATACACTGGAAGCTGTAGTCACAACCCTGCACACAGGTGACCCAGGCCATTGGGTCAGTCATTTCACTAGATGGAAACAGCAATGGGAATTTGCAGCCCCCTGTGTGTCTGAGCAGCCTTTTTAAAGCACTGCATTTCTTACCTCCTGGTGTGAGGAAATGGATAGAAAAGGCCCTAAACTTTTTCTACTTCACCTTACCTAATCCTGGCCTGTTTACCATGGCATACTTCTTTGATTTTTCTATGTTTTCAGATACTTGATCTTTTACATTGATTGATAAATGTATCCATATATCCATCTATCACCCATCCATCCGTCTGTCCGTCTGTCCATCCGTCCGTCTATCTATCTATCTTTGGCCAGTAACAAAATATTTTGACTATTATTGCCTTCCATTATAGTTTGAGATCTGGCATGGCTAAGTCCTCTTTTCCCTTTTTCTTTTCATTATTTCCCTTGAGATTCATGACCTTTTGTCCTCCAGGTGAATTTCATTATTTTCTTCCTAAGTATAAAGTAGCATAAATTAGTTGGCATGACACTAAATTGGTAAGCTAATTGGAATAATACATGTTTTTAATTATATTACCTCATCCTATCTATGACCAGTGGTTGTTATTATTCTGGTCTGTATTTTGTAGGCAAACAAACATTTATTAAGAAATTACAATAAATCATGCACTGTGCCAAGTACTAAGCATGTAGATACAAGCAAAAGAAAAAAGGAACAAAAAAATCCCTTCTTGAGGTTCCTGCCCTCATAGAGCTTATACTCTAAAGGAAAACAAACAAAAGTGAAACAAAAAGTGGATGTGGTGGGAAGAAGGTTCCCCCTGAGAGAGCATGGTGGCAAAATTCAAAGAGTCCGCTGGGAACAGAATGAAGCATGGATGGCATGTGCCCTTTCACAAAATGGAGGTACTTGAAGAAATTTGTCAATAAAAGGAGTTGGTTAGC
Source organism: Pseudocheirus occidentalis (assembly GCA_028646575.1). NCBI lineage: Eukaryota > Metazoa > Chordata > Mammalia > Diprotodontia > Pseudocheiridae > Pseudocheirus > Pseudocheirus occidentalis. Next base: position 12,496,940 of record CM053596.1, on the reverse strand, counting down.
ATGGCGGGTGAGAAGTTTCCACTTGCTGAGGTAAGTTCTAGGTGAGAAGGCGGCTGAATCTTGGTGGAAAGGTTGGAGAGGTAGAAAATAGTGCAAGTAGTTCTTGGGTGTATCTTGGTAAGTCGGCTCCCATGACTTCCATACATCGCGCCATTATTTTAAACGGAATTTCTCTTTCTGTCTCCTTCTGCTTTGTTTTGTTGATAGCTCACGTTGTTGTTCATCCTTCATTCTCACAGAGGACCAATGGCATCAGGAGGTTAACCTCTCGGCTTGCAAGTGAGTTGGATTTAAGCGAGGCAGGGCCATGCAAAGTCATCAGTCCCGCTCCTCCAGGGTCATCAGAGTCCGGTGGCAAGACATAGGTCAAGGCAATTGGTGTTGGCTCCTTGATTGTTGTAGGTTTATCTTATACTGTACAATTTCCTGAAATC
>CM053596.1:12473063-12496006 GCA_028646575.1 Pseudocheirus occidentalis | reverse complement strand
CCTGGGTTTCTGCCGGGGGTCCCAGACTGCTGTGAAGAGGCCTGCCTGCTGCGCTGCCTGTAGTGCTTTCTGTCTTGTGGAGAGTTTTGGAGCTTGAAAATCTGTTTAGCGTCCCATTTTATGAGTTTTTTAGCGTGTTTGTGTGGGAGCTGTGGTGCTTTGCTGCTTCTATGCCACCATCTTGGCTCCGCCCCCCCTTCCTTTTTTTCTATCATTTTTCTCCTTGGAGTATATGACTAGTATTGGAATCTCTAGAATAACCATCATCATTGTCATTGTCAGCCTTGCCATCATTATCACATCATCATTGTCACCATCATCATTATCATTATCATCATAGCCAGCATTTTTATAGGATTTTAAGTTTTGCAAAATACTTCCTATATGCTATCTCATCTGTTCTTCACGACAACCTTGAGAAGTAGTTACACTTTACTGAGGTTAAGTGGCTTGTACAGATTCACGCTGCTAGTAAATGTCTGTCTGGGATTTAAACTCCTATATTCTTGATTTCAGGTCTAGCACTCTTTCTACTATGCCACCTAGCTGCACAAAAAGATGTGATGCTTTTAGTAAACTTTTTGAATTAGTTTAAAAGTGCCTCACAGTATTTATATTGACTTATAGCTTCACCAGCAATGTGTTAGTGTGCCTGTCTTTCCACAACTTCTCTAGCATTGGTTAGTGCCATCTTTTGTCATCATTTTTCCAATTCATTAAATGTGAGGTGAAACAGCATAAACTCCCCTTTTATTAGCCTTACATCCATGCTGATACTAATATTAGTTGGATGCTGAGGTGGTAAAATGACTGATGATCAATCCCTCCTGGGGATCTGCATTTTACAATAGATCTTTGAAGACCAGGAGACTTTGGGGCCATAAAGAATGCTTCTCTAGTGGTTGAATTCAAAGCACCTCAACTTTTTTTATCCTATGCTACATCTTTATCCTTGTAAATTCCATGTGGGTGACATCCAAGACTGTATCTTAGGCTTTGTCTCAGTCTACTGAGATGTATAAGAGAATGCTTTAGACAGATGCATATCAGAGACGCAGTTCTACTTGGTGAACCTTAGTGACTAGAAGAGTAATAGTGCCCTCAGAAATAACAGGAAAATTCAGAAGGGGAGTGGGTTTGTGGAGAAAGATGATGAGTCATTTTGGACATGTTGAATGCTGATGAGTTATTTTGAGCATGGTGAGTTTGAAAGGCCTCTAGGATATCTGTTGAAATGTCCAACAGGCAATTGGAAATGCAAGATTGGAGCTCAGAAAAGAGACTAGAACTGGATATATAATGCTGGAAATGAGAGGGGGAGACGGAGAGAGAGAGAGAGAGAGAGAGAGAGAGAGAGAGAGAGAGAGAGAGAGAGAGAGAGGAGAAGAGAAGAGAAGAGAAGAGAAGAGAAAAGGAGAGGAGAGGAGAGGAGAGGAGAGAAGAGAAGAGAAGTGAAGAGAAGAGAAGAGAAAGAAGGTCCAGGACAGTGCTTTGGGGATACCCATAGTGGGTGTGACAAGGATGAAGATGCAGCAAAGAAGACTGAGGACTGGTGACACATAGGATGAGAATGAGAGAGGACAAACTGTCACAAAAATTCAGAGGAGAAAGTGGTCACCAGTGTCAGATGTTACAAAGAGATGGAGATTGAGGAAAACTTATTATATTTGGTGACTAAAGAATCATTGGTAACTTTGGAGAGGACAGTTTCATTTCAATGATTAGATCAGAAGCTAGATTCCTGCAGGTTTAAAAAAGAATGAGAAAAGAGTAAGTGGAGGAATCAAATATAGATGACTTCGGCATAGAGTTTAGCAGATAAGGGAAAAAAGATTTGAGATGTGAGTGAGCCCAAATCACATGATCTTGGGCAAATCATTTAGTTTCAGCAAACCTGAGTGGAATTACTTATCTGTAAAATGAGAGTATTGTCCCAGATGTTCCTTCTATCCCCAAATGGATGGTCTTGTGATTCTACTGGTGGAAAGCACTCTGCAATCCCATTCACAGGAGGCATCTCACTGTAGTTTGCCAGTTGCTTCTCAATTAACCACCTTCCTTTGTACTCCTCTTGGTTACTTTGGTCTCTTTAAAGAGCAAGAAAAAAAGGACATCTCTGATCAGTCTTACATTGAGGTCAATTGAGCACACACACACACACACAGACAGATACATATGATTTAAAGGGCTCCACCTACCTCCCTTTGCCCCATCCCAGTCATCTACTCATTCTTATCAGCTAGAATTAGCATTGCTTAGAGTCAATAAAGGTTCAGGCTATATTGTGGTAGAACTGGAAGGAAATGGGAAGAGAGAGGGGGAAAGGTGGTAGCTTTGTCTCCAGAAGGCTCTTAAGAAAATCTCGCTATCAGGAAGCACACACTTCCACCTTTTCCATTAGTACATCTGTGTGGATCCTTCTCATGCTTCTCTTGCTTCTGGTATTTGAAAGTCAGATTTTCTGTTCAACTCTTTTTCACCAAGAATGTTTGAAAAGCTTCTATTTCATTGAATAACCTATTTCCCCCTGAAATATTATATTCAGTTTTTCTTGGTAGGTGATTCTTGGTTTCAACCCTAGCTCCGGTCAACTCCAGAATATCATATTCCAAGACCTTTGATCCCTTAATGTGGAAGCTGCTAGGTCTTGTGTTATCCTGACTGGTTTTCCACAATATTCAAATTGTTTCTTCCTGACTACTGGCAATATTTTCTCCTTGACCTAGGAACTCTTGAATTTTACTATAATATTCCTAGGAGTTTTCTTTTTGGGATCTTTTTCAAGAGGCGATCATTGAATTCTTACAATTTCTATTTTGTCCTCTGAGCATCAGAGCAATTTTGCTTGATAATTTCTTGCAAGATGGTATCTAGCTTCTTTCTTATCATAGATTTTCGGTAGTCCAATAATTTTAAAAGTATCTCTCCTGGATCGATTTTCCAGGTCAGTGTTTTTTCCAATGAGATATTTCACATTGCCTTCTATTTTTTTTCATTTGTTTGGATTTGTTTTATAGTATCTTAATTTCTCATAAAGTTGTTAGCTTCCAATTGCTCCAGTCCAAATTCGAAGGGGTTATTCCCTTCAGTGAATTTTTGAAATTCCTTTAGATCAGTGTGGCAAATTTAGCTTTTTAAGGCATTCTTCTCCTTACTGTTTTTTTAACCTCTTTTTCCATTTGAGTTAGTCTACTTTTCAGGGTATTATTTTTCTTCAATGTATTTTTGGATCTCCTTTAGCAGGTTGTTGACTCACTTTTCATGGTTTTCTGTCATCATTCACATTTCTCTTTCCAATTTTTCTCTACTTCTCTTACTTGATTTTCAAAATCATTCTTGAGCTCCCCCATGACCTGTAATCAGTTTGTATTTTTCTTGGATGCTTTTGATGCAGAAGTTCTGACTTTGCTGTCTTCCTCCCACTCCATGCTTTGATCCTTTTTGTCCCCTGAAAGAGAATCTATGGTTTGATTACATTTCCTGGGCTTGCTTATCTTGCCAGTCAACTACTTGACTTTTGAGCTCTTTGACCCTGTAGAACTCTGCTTCCAGAACGGAGAGAGCTTTGTCCCAAATTGATGGGGTTTTTGCAGCTGCTGGAGCTATTAGGTGGATGCCTTCTCTACAAACACCACAAGCTCTGGTTCACTGGTCACACGCCCCAGGACCACAACCCAAGACAGTGATCCAGATCCAAGCAAGTTAAAGCAAGAATGATTATCCTCTAAATGGTTGCTTGGTCCCCCTGCAATCTGCAAGCCAGGAGTTCCTGAGGCAGCCAGGCAGCCACCACACCTCTATAGCTTCTTGCCCTGGGGGCAGGGACCAGACCTCGCTCTTGCTCACCCTGTTCTCACAGAGTTCCACACTGATCTTTCACTTTCTTTTTGACATTTATGAGTTGATAAGTCTTGAAACCACCACAGCTGCTGGTGATTCTCTCTCCTGAAGTCTGCTGTGGCCACTGCTGGTTGAGGAGAAAACTAGGGCTCAGAGACTGAAAGGGCCTCTTCTCAAAGTCACACAGCCAGTGACTGGCATAGTCTTAGGACCCATCTGGCATCACTCCATTTGTTTTTCATTTTACTGAGCCCACTGGAAGGAAGAAAGTTATTCAAGAATCTTAGTGATTACCTAGTTCAACTCTCTTAAATTTTCTTTGGGTAAAACTGGTATAGTCCAGTTGAAGCTTAGCAGGGTGGACTAGATGTGTAGTTATAAAGAGAATTCAGAGCCAAATTTTGAAACTTAATGGGATTTCCTCTAGGTAAGATTCACTGTGCTCATTTATAAAATGGGGCTAGTAATACCTCTAACATCTTATTCAATGAATTATTTTAAGAGTCCAATGAGATGAGGTTTGCAAATCATGTAGCAGGCTTAAAAATACTACAAAAATTAGCTATTATCACAGCAGGGTAAACTAAGTCTTCAGGAAGGGAAGATCCTCCCCTCACCTAGGGGAAAAGGTTGATCTGAAACCTTACCTTCTGACTTCTAGCCATAACAGCAATAACAAACTCTCCCCTTATGACTTACCTGACCTCTCCCCTCCTCCCATGACAGGTGGGTCACATGCATAAGCAAAGTGAATTGAGCAGTCCTAAGTCAAAGACTCCCCATCCACAATCCAAGACAGTTTTTCCAGTGCTGGGTTCTGATGCTCTGGCTAAGCTCCCCAAGATCCTTCCTGGCTGATGTTTGATTATTTGTTCTTCAACTCTGCAGGATTAGCCAAAGGTTTCCAGATCACCAGCCCCACCAAGGTACACCGCCCCCCCCAGAAGAAGAGTACTAAATATCCATCAACCTCAAGAAACCAAGGACCTCAGAAGACCCTAAGAGCCAGAACCCAGAAACCCAGAGCCCAGAGACCTAAGGCATCCAAACAAAGTCCTCGAAAATAGGTTCCTTGAAGGAGCACCTGGAACTCATAGAAAGGGAGAAGAAGTAAAGGGAATGCCTTCTCATTCAGTTTATGGAAGGTGTTTTTCTACTGTATCTGGAGGTGCACGCTTCAAGGTCTGACAATAGAAACACTTCTCCTTCTACAGGCCCCATGAGCAGAGAGAGTGGGCACAAGACAATCAGGGAAACAGAGATTTCCTTTTCTCTTGGGTACTTGTGAAGGGGACAATGCCCTGACTATTTGGACTAAGGGATTCTAGACAACAGAATGTCAGAAGTTAAGAGGACGCTTCTGTGGCATATGGTCTGGAGTTACTATTTTACCTCCCTTGTTCATTGACTTTGGGACTCAGAACCTGCACACTAATTTGCTTAGGTCAGCAGGCCCCTAGAAATTGGGTTTTGTTCTAGTGCTTATGAATCCTCACTAGTGTGCAGCCCACCGTGACTGACAGTTGGTATCAAACACAAATGTTCCTAAAATGTCTATGATTGACTTTCCCACATGCTGCCCAAATAAAATTGACTCAGGCTCAGAGAGCACACAGAGCAAAAAAAAAAAGACAATTCAAAGTTCTTGAGAGTCCCTTTTCTGGAGTCTTAAAATGTTCCTCTTAGGTGTTGGTGTAGCTTTTTCAAAGGATTCTTTGTAGAGCCTTGAATTTTCACTCTTTTTTGTTCCTGGCTTCCAAGGCAAAAACTGAATCAGATGATCACTAGGTGGTGCCATAGTGTATGTAAGCATGAACCTGGAGTGAGTAGACCCATCTTCCAGATTTCAAATCTAGCCTCAGGTTACTAGCTTACTTACTAGCTGTGTGACCCTAGGCAAATCATTTAACCCTATTTGCCTCAATTTCCTGATCTGTAAAATGAGTTGGAGAAGAAAATGACAAGCTACTCCAATATCTTCGCCAAGAAAACCCTAAATGGGGTCTAGATGTGTTGAACATGACCAAAAAATGACTGAACAACTAAATGCTAATGGGAAGAGAGGAAATCTTCTGTCCTACAGACCGTTCTAAATTTGTAAGGTTCTCCTTCATCCAAAGAGGTGATCAAGGAGGCGGACATGCCCTCCTATCCATCTAAACAATTCCTTCTAAGTGGTTTAACTGGAATGTTCTCATTCCTCTGCCTTAAGGGATTTAAATTTCTTGTGTTTTCTCACTTTCATCTGAATTGAATAAAGGAAAATAGAAAACAATTATACTCCCTCCCACTGCCATTTCCATATTGTAAGATATGATTGAATTTTGTTTCCACAGAAATTATATGAAATCTGATTTTTTTTTTACTGATGGCCAAGGTCACAGATATCCTCAGCTTGTAGAGGACCTTGGGGGAGACTGATATCTAAGAAGGCCTATTACTATATATCAAAAGGGACTGCAAGGCCAGGTGTCATTCACAATGAAGAGGCCCACTTTTTAAAAGATTAAGTTGGTTTATTTACTTTTAGTTTACAACATTCATTTCCACAGTCCCTTGAGTTTCAAATTTTCTCCCCATCCCTCTCCTCCCTGCCCCCCACCCATCATGGCAGCATGCACGCTAATATAAGATCTACAAATATTTTCACATTAATCATTAGTCAGGTTGTAAAGAAGGATTATAACTGATGGACTGATCAGTGGGAAAGAGGAAACAAAACAAAACAAGAAAAAGAAACACAGCATGTAGTTTGTTTCAACCTGTATTCAGACTCAGCATCTCATTCTCTGGATATGGATATTTCTTTCAATCATGAGTCTTTTTCAGTTGTCCTATAACCTTATATTGCTGAGAGGAGCCCAGACTATTGAAGTTAGTTGTCACACATACTTTGTGTCTTTGCTTATTTATAAATTTCTCCTGGTTCTGCTCTTCTTGTTCAGCATCAGTTTATATAAGTCTCTCTAGGTTATTATGAAGTCTGTCTGCTTCTCATTTCTTATAGAACAGTAGTATTCCATTACATTCGTATACCACAACTTGTTCAGCCATTCCCCAATTGATGGGCATCCCCTTGTTTTCCAATTCTTTGCCACAACAAAAAGAGTCACTATAAGTATTTTGTACATACAGGTCCTCTTCCCACTTCTCTGATCTTTTGGGGATATAACCCTAGAAGTGGTATTGCTGGGTCAAAGGGAATGCACTTATTTTTAGCCCTTTGGGCAGAGTTCCAAATTTCTCTCCAGAATGGCTTGATCGGTTCACAGCTCCACCAACAGTGCATTAGTGTTCCAATTTTTCTACATCCTCTCCAGCAGTTATCATTTTCCAGTTTTGTCATCTTAGCCAATCTGACCGGTGAGATGTGGTACCTCAGAGTTGTTTTGATTTGTATTTCTCTAATCACTAGTGATTTGGAACATTTTTTCATATGCTTATAGATATCTTTAATTTCATTGTCTGAAAACTGTATGTTTATATCCTTTGACCATTTATCATCTGCAGAGTGGCTTCTGGCAAAGAGTGATATCTTAGTCTCTTCTTTGCCTAATTTGATTCTTTCAATTGCTTTTTATTCTCTTATTGCTACTGCTAACATTTCTAGTACCAAAATGAGTAAGAGGGGTTATAGTGGACATCCTTGTTTCATCCTTGATCTTATTGGAAATGCTTCTAGCTTATCCCCATTACACATAATACTGGCTGATGGTTTTAGATAGGTGCTACTTATTATTTTAATGAAGACTCCATTTATTCCTATGCTTTCAAGTGTTTTTGTGTTGTATTTTGCCAATAGCCTTTTCTTCATCTATTGAGAAAATCATATGGTTTCTGCTAGTTTGGTTGCTGATGTGATCAATTATACTGATAGTTTTCCTGATATTGAACCACCCTTGAATTCCTGGAATAAATCCTACCTGATCAAAGTGTATTATTCTTGTCATGAATTGCTTTAGTCTTTTTCCTAAGATTTTATTTAGAATTTTTGCATCTATATTCATAAGGGAAATTGGTCTGTAATTTTCTTTCTTTGTTTTATCTCTTCCCAATTTAGGTCTCAGTATCATATTTGTGTCATAAAAATAATTTGGTAGGATTCCTTCTTCTCCAGTTTTCCCAAATAGTTTGTAAAGTATTGGAGTCAATTGTTCTTTAAATGTTTGATAGAATTCACTAGTAAAGCCATCTGGCCCTGGAGATTTTGTCCTAGGCAGTTCATTGATGGCTTGTTCAATTTCTTTTTCTGAGATGGGGTTATTTAAGTAGTTTATTTCCTCTTCAGTTAGTCTGAGCAACTCATATTTTTGTAAATATTCATCCATTTCACTAAGATTGTCAAATTTATGTGTATGCAATTGAGCAAAATAATTCCTAATTATTGTTTTAATTTCCTCTTCATTGAAGGTAGATTCATCCGTTTCAATTTTGATGCTCATAATTTGGTTTTCTTCTTTTTTTATCATATTGACTAAAGGTCTATCAATTTTATTGTTTTTCATAATACCAGCTCTTAGCATTATTTATTAATTCAGTAATTTTCTTAAATTCAATTTTATTAATCTCTCCTTTGGTTTTCATTATTTCTAATTTAGTATTTAAATGGGGATTTTTCAATTTGTTCCCTTTCTAGCTTTTTCAGTTGCATGCCCAATTTATTGACCTCCATTTTCTCTATTTTATTTATGTATGCATTCAGGAATATAGAACTTCCCCTGAGAACTGCTTTTGCTGCATCCTACAAGTTTTGGTATGTTGTTTCACTATTGTCATTCTCTTGAATGAAGTTACTGATTGTTTATATAATTTCTTAATTGACCCATTCATTCTTTAGGATCAAGTTTTTTAGTTTACAATTAGTTTTTAGTCTATCCTTACATGGCCCTTTATTACATATAATTTTTATTACATCATGATCTGAGAAAGATCCATTTAATATTTCCTCCTTTCTGCACTGAATTGTGAGGTTTTTGTGCTCTGGTACATGGTCAATTTTTGTTTATGCACCATGTGCCACTGAGAAGAACGTATATTCCTTTTTATCCACATTCAATTTTCTCCAAAGGTCTTCCATATCTATTTTCCCTAAGATTCTATTTATCTCCTTAACTGCTTTCTTGTTGATTTTGAGGTTAGATTTATCAGGCTTAGAGAGGGGGAGACTGAAGTCCTCCACTAGTATAGTTTTGCTATCTATTTCTTCCTTTAACATACTTAACTTCTCCTTTAGGAATCTGGATGCTATACCACTTGATACATAAATGTTTAGCAATGATATTGCTTCATTTTCAATGGTGCCTTTTATCAGGATATAGTTTCCTCCCTTATCTCTTTTAATTACATCTTTTTTTTTGCTTTTGCTTTGTCTGAGGTAAGGATTGCTACCCCTGCTTTTTTTTTTTTTACTTTAGCTGAGACATGATATATTTTACTGCAGCCTTTTACCTTTATCCTGTGTGTATTCCACTGTTTCAGATATGTTTCTTGTAAACAGCATATTGTGGGATTATGGTTTTCTTTTTATTTTAATTTTTTGCTTTTTGGGGGGCAATTGGGGTTAAGTGACTTTCCCAAAGTCACACGGCCAGTGTGTCAAGTGTCTGAGGCCAAATTTGAACTCAGGTCCTCTTGACTCCAGGGCTGCTGCTCTATTCACTGCACCACCTATCTGTCCCCAGGATCATGGTTTTTAACCCATTCTGCTATCCCCCTCCATTTTATGGAAGAGTTCATCCCATTCACATTCATAGATATGATTACTATCTATATCTTTCCCTCCATCCTATTCCCTCCTCTGTTTATGCTTTTATTGACTAAAGGTCCATCAATTTTATTGTTTTTCATAATACCAGCTCTTATTAATTCAGTAATTTTCTTAAATTCAATTTTATTAATCTCTCCTTTGGTTTTCATTATTTCTAATTTAGTATTTAAATGGGGATTTTTAAATTTAAATAAATGCTTTTATTTCTCCCCTTTCTCCTTCCTCCCCTTAAAAGTTTTCCTTTTGACCACCGCCTCCCTCAGTATTCCCTTCTTATTGGCCCCCCTCTATTTTCCTACCCTTCTCCCTTAGTACTTCTTCCCTCCCTTCTAACCATGCCCCTTTGGCCCTTATCCCCTCCTACTGCCAATAGGATATGATAGATTTTATACTTAATGTGATATGCTATTTCTTCCTTGAACCAAGATTGACAAGAATTGTTCTCATGCAATGCTCCTCTCCCTCCCCTCTTTCTCTCTATTATGATAAGTTTTATGTCTCTTCTCAATAGAGTCCTATACTTAACTGATTTTGTTATTCCCTCCTTGCACTAGAACCAATGAGGAAAAGCTCATATACTGCTCATCTCCAACCCATCTTTCCTTCTACTATAATGTTTTTATGCCTCTTTGTGTGGCATAATTTACTTTTTTCTGCTTCATTCTTTCCTCTTCTTCCACTGAGGTCCCTTTGTAGCCCTTAATAAGGGTTTTCATCATCATTTTGTGTAATATATATACCCACATCCTCTACTTATCTATATCCCTTTTAGATGTTGCCATAGCTATAGAATTCATGATATTAACAGGTATCAGCTTTCCATATAGGGATGTAAACAGTTTGCTCTTATTAAATAACAAATTATGTGTGTGCTTGTGTGTGTGTGTATGTGTGTTTTCCCTATTTACACTTCTATATCTTTCTTGAGTCTTGTAATTGGAGGCTGAATTTTACATTAAGCTCTGGCTTTTTCATCAGGAAGGTCTGGAATTCTGTTGTATTACTGAATGACCATCTCTTTGCATGGTAGATTATGCTCAGTTGCACGGGATAGGTGATCCATGGTTGTAACCCCAGCTCTTTTGCCTTGCGAAAAATCATATTTCAGTTCCTCTGATCCTTCAGTGTTGATGCTGCCAGATTCTGTGCAATCCTTACTGTGGTTCCATAATATTTGAATTTTTTTCTTTCTGGCTACTTGTAGTATTTTCTCCTTTTCCCAATGGTTCTGGAATTTAGCCACAACATTTTGCAGACTTTTCAGTTTGGGATCTCTTTCAAGAGGTGTCCAGTGGATTCTCTTGATTTCTATTTTACCCTTTGGTTCTAGGATCTCAGGGCAGTTTTCCTTGACGGGCTCTTGGAAGATGTTGTCCAGGCTCATTTTTTCATCATGATTTTCTGGTAGACCAATAATTCACATATTATCTCTACTGGATCTGTTTTCCAAGTCAGTTATTTTTCCATTGAGATATTTTACCTCTTTTTCTAATTTTTTCATTCTTGATGTTTTGTTTGACTGATTTTTGGTGCCTCATAGAATCATTAGCTTCAATTAGGTTGCTTCTAATTTTTAGCAAATTATTTCCCTCAATTAGATTTTGAAGCTCCTTTTCCATTTGTTCAGATTTCATTTTTAGTGCACACATTTTTCCTTTTAAGGAACTGTTTTCTTCATTGTAATGTTTTTCTAATTTTGCAATTTTGATTTTAAAAGATATATTGATTTTATCTTCTGCCTCTCTCATTTGGATTTCAAAGTTCTTTTTGAGCTGATCTAAGAATGCATTCTGTGCTTGAGACCAGTTCATATTCTCTGTTGAGGCTTAAGCTGTGGGTGTGGAGTCAATACTGTCTCCTTCTGAATTTGGTTTCCCCCCTCTCACAGTAATAGGATTTTAGAGTCTTTGTCTTTGCAAGCTGTTTTTTCTTAAACCCATTTTGAGGCAGGGCCTTAGCCACACCTTTTCTACAGGTTTTCTAAGCTTTTACTGTTAAAATTTTTTCTCTCAGGTTATAATTATTGTGTTTTCAGGGTCAGAGGTTGGGATTGGAGCTGCCAAGGTTCACTTTCCCATCCTGGTCCCTGGAAGTTCAGCTAGGAGCTTTTTTAAATTTCCAGGCTGTGGGTTGGTAGTCACAGGAGTAGCTACTGCCCCTGCTGTGGGCCCTGCATTTGTCTCTTACCCACTTCCATCTGATCTCTGCTCTGTGGTGATAGGCCTGGGAATGGACCTTGTGTTTGGTGGATCAACTTGCTGCTACATTGATCAGGGCCTCACATGGGCCTCTGTGCTGTGTCATCATCTGGGCCTCCACATACCTGTCTAAGAAGAGGTCCATTAACTCAGACTTGGCAGTAGATAATGAAATTTTTATTATTGATATCCTGGGCTAGAATCTTCAAACTAACACTTTTGTCAAATCTATTAGCAATCAAGGAGAAACATTTTCTCATGCTATCTGATGCAGACAAATGCAAAGCTACTAAAAATATTCTGGCTTGGCATTTCCTTTCATAAAGAATAAAGTATGTGAGGATGAGAAGGAAGGGGGAAATGACATGTGGACATGAGAATTGGAGTTCAAGGGGTGGGATTTAATGAAGCCTGAAAAGCTAGCCAATTGGATTAAAGATGTGAAAGTAAAATCTGGATGAATTATAGAAAGTCTGCGTAATTAGCTTAACTTGTATTTGTGCCTTTCACAAGGATCTGTAAAAGTCAAAATTACCCGAGATAACATGAAATAAAAATATTTTTTTTTCTAAATTCACTCATGGCCAGACAAAATTCTTGTTTGTTTCTAACAACTTGGAAATACATTAAACTTGAAAGAGAAATAAAGCAGGTTAGAGATAAAGCGAGAGTAGATGGTAGGGGACTAAGACAGACTGCAGGATTGGTATGGAAAGAGGAAACAGTCATAGGCATGACAATCTTCAATGCCAGTCAGTCAGTCCTTAAACATTTCTTAAGTTTTTACTTCTTGCTAAGCACTGTATCACATATCCCAGGGCCTCCACCAAAGACGGTGATCCAGATCTGAGAAGTTAAAGCAAGAGCAATTACTCTCTGAATGGTCTCTTGGTCCCCATATAAGCTGCAGGCCAGGGACTCTGGAGGCAGCCATGTGTCAGAAGCTGCAGCCTCTCACCTCTGCCCTGGGGGCAGGCGCCAGACCACACTCCATCTTCCCATCCCAGTTCCAACAAAGTTCTGCATGGACCTTTTACTTTGTCTTTAGTGTTTATGGATTGAGAAGTCTGGAAGCTGCCACAGCTACTGGTTATTCACTCTCCTGAAGTCTGCTCTGCCTGCTGTTGGTTGGAGCTGCCCTGAGGCTAAAACCTTGTAGCTCACAGGGCTGTGCTCTGCTCCCAGCACACTGTGATGGACCCTTCCTATTGGCCTGCTGGGCTGCCTTCAATGGGAAATTTGTTTCTCTCTGTCACTTTGTGGGTTCTGTAGCTCTAAAATTTGTTTAGTGTCATATTTTATAGGTATTTGAGGTGGTTGTGGGGGAACTCACAGAATTTTCCTGCTTTGATACTTCCATCTTGGCTCTACCGCCCAGAAGAAGACATGTAAGCAACCATGTACCAGCATGGTGAAAGGGGGATTAAGGGTGAAGGAAAAAAGAGTAAAAAACATTAGTATCTCTGGTGGGATGAAGGGAAAAGAAGAGCTGAAACAGAGGAAACATGTAGAGAAGAAGAATGATGGCTAGGGATGTGACCTGATTTGTCTAAGGTCTACAGACCTGAAAGTTTGGTAAAGGAGGTAAACAGACTAGGTGATATGGAAATCTATATTGTTTATTCCCTTAATGCTAGATGATTACATATATGTATGGAGCCAGATAAAACCTGACTGCCTAAACAAAATAACAAGAAGGCTTAAATACATTTTAGAACCATTCCAATTCAGCGTGGCTGTGTCAATCAAATTTATGATCTCCATAAATGTTTAATCATTGTATGAGGAAGAATTTTCTTCATTGAATAGGTGGCAAATACAATAAAATAAGAGTGTTGACAAAGTGTCAATGGCAATTATGACCCAGGATACCTGTGTTTTCTTTACCATTAATATGCCGTAGCATAGTATATGTCCAAAAAATGTTAAGATGAGAAAAAGTCCCATTACTCAAGTTAGTGCCTACAGTTAATGGTCGCATCCTTAATATCCAAAAAGTCAGTCATATCTAACTTTTTGATGTACAAAGAGGTATTCTCTGAGTTTACTCGGAGAACAAAGAAACTGTTAGGCCTACACTCTTCTTCTGGTGGATTAGTTCAGGATCTGGTCCTTATTGAAGTTATTAAATTGATAGGAAAAGGTTATAAGGTCACACAGGTACTTGATGTCAGAGGTGGGATTTGACCTTGGGTCCTCTGACTCCTAAACTAATATTTTCCCACCTGTATAATGCTGCACATTGCTTTCCTGCCCCCATCCATCAGGTCAGCTTCTGTAGTAGCAATTATATTGCTAGATATTAGATATATGGTATACTAATGGTGAGAGGCAGCCTTCTCCACATTTGGACAGCACCAGTTGCTCAGATCTTTTTTCTTTCATGGAATAAAAATTGGACTCTCTGAAACTTTGCCCACCATGACATTGTCCTTAATTTTGTTCCCTCAAACCAAACAGGATGAATTAATCTCATCCACTCACAATTTTACACATCCATATTTGGGGATGCTACATAACTGTCCCATTTCCTTTCTCAATTACATTTTTGAATGGGATACACCACCTTTCTCTCTAACTGGGCTCTGAGCATTCTCTCTGGACTGGAATGCTCTCCCTCTTCCATTCTGACTACTGACTTCCCCAGCTTACTTTAAGTGCCAACCACAATTTCACCCCCTATAGGAAACCCTCCTTAAGGTTTTTAAATGTAAATTTACAAACTCTAGAGTCTTTTTTTAAATTACTTCCCATTTATCCTGTATAATGCTTGTTTTGTACATATTTATTTGCATGTTGCCTCTCCCATTAGATTGCAAGCTTCTTGAGGGCAGAGACTGTCTTTTACCTCTTTGTATCCCCAATGCTTAGCCAAGTGCCCTGCTTAATAATTGTTAGTTGAATTGAATGGAATCGAAATGATATTAGATTCCTTGCATTTCCTAATGTTCAGATTCTTGCTTTCTTCCAGTTTCCTCTGAACTTCTTCCATTGTGCCTCTAATCTCCCAGGTTCCTTGAGCTAGACCTCCAGATGTCTTTGTCTTTTTCCTTCTACAAGGCCTATCTTTTCTAATAGTCAGAGCTAAGTTTCCTTCAACTCTTCATACTATCCTGTGTGCATCTGAAAATGCTCAGAGTATAAAGAGACATTTGAATTCATTAATTCCAGCTCTCACATTTGGACAACTGAGAAAATAGGCTCAGAAAAGCTGAGATCACATTCAGTGGCATGATTAGGAGTCCTAGAGGTCATCATGTTCAACCCACAGAGTTGGAGAGACAGAGCTTCCAATGCTACTCCTGTTGCTTCTAGCCTATGAAAGTATGGGTCAGCCATTTAAAGTCAATCTAACTCTATTTGACTAATTTTTCAAAAGAGCCTTCTCTGTGTTAACATCTTCTCTTGGCTTTGCTTTTCTCATTTATAAAATGACAGGGTCACACTAAATGACCTCAAAGTTCCTCTACAACTCATTGTGTTACTGGAACATGGAGGTTGGGACCACAGCTCTGGGCTCCTACAGATTGGATCAGGAGGGATCTAGTCTAGGTCATATTCTCTACAATATCTGCAACAAGGGATGAAGCACCCTCTTCTGGAAGGCTTCCATTTACCTGGAATACAGTAACTCTTCAGAGAATCAATTAAACCTGAAATAACTCAAAATGTTAAGATTATTTTTTCTCCCACAGAGACAAAACCAGCATCTTATTGTCTTTCTACCTTGACCACAAAGATGACACCAGAGGTTTTGTCCAAAATCTTGCTCACATCTGGGTACACAATATTCACCAATTGCATTTGTAATGGGGGACTGACCAATAAACCCAGTCCCCCTGGGTCTCCTCAGATTGAATTAATGTACTTGGCTGATGCAGTTCGAGATGAGGCAAAGATTGGAGGAGTCTGCTTCTAGGCTGATTATGTCATGTAAGTGCTTTGTAGAGACTTTGGGGCAAGTGTAGACACTTTATAATTGGTTCTAATCTGTTAACAACATAGTGGATTGTGGCTTCTAGGTGGTTGAAGTTTCATAAACAGAACTAGAGGCCCCTTCTGCAGGCCTTAACCTCTTCCCTTTCCTTTCTGTTGGTTGGAACAAAGCTCTCTTGGCTGAATCCCTATTCTTGGTTTGACTACTTTATTAATTGCATCAGATGAGAGAAAATGCTATAACGTAAGAGGTTTGTGGCAATCTCTCCTCTGGGGTTAAAATATGGCACCATGAAAATGAGCTTCTGTTCTTGATGTTTTTCTATCATTTTTGCTGAGACTGGGAATTACAGCCATGTGGGATTTTAAAAGGTTAAGAGAATCATCTGAGAATGTATGAGCCTTCTCTAGAGTCTAGAGTCCATGCTAACTCACCAACAAAGTCCCAAGGATGGAGGAACTAGCTTCAGTACCTGATTCCAGCCAGTCAAACATCAGTGTGTCAAGGATGGAGAAAGTACCTTCAGGACCCAACCCAGTGGTAGCTGAGATGAAAATTCACACAAGAATGATCATGCATTTGGATGGGAACTTGGTAGGATGAATGTTATGTAGAAACTAAAATAGACCTGAACCTACTATCCCCAGAGACCAATGTGGTACAGGCAAGAGTGTGCACTGAGTATTGGTACTTTCATAAGATATGATTGAATTTTGTTTCCACAGAGATTATATAAAAACAGAAATTATATGGAACCTGATTTGAAGCTGTACTGATGGCTAATGTCAGAGACAAAAACTGCTTGTAAAGGACAGTGGAGGAGACTGTCACCTGAAAATCAATATATCTACTACTTTTTTGTGCTCTCAGAAGGCCTCTTCCTGTATATCAAAAGGAACTGCCAAACCAGGCCTCCTGGTCTCAGTGACAAAGGAAGAGGATGAGGGTCATAAACATAGATGCTACCTCAGATAATGCCACTTTTATTACTGATATGCTGGGCTAGAATCTTCAAACTTAGCTTTTGTCAAACCTATTAACAACTGAGGAGAAACCTTTCTCATGCTATCTGATGCAGACAAATGTGGAAGGGACTAAAAATATTCTGGCTTGGCATTTCTTTTCATAAAGAATAAAGTATATAAGGATGAGGAGGGGGAACTGAAATGTGGAAATGAAAAATGTAATCAAGGGGTGGGATTCAGTGAACCTTAAAATGCTGACCAATGGGATTCAAGGCTCAAAATTCGAATCAGGCTAAGTTATAAAAGGACTTGGTAACTAGCTTAACTTTATACTTGCACCTTTCACAAGGGTTTGTAAAAGGCCAAGTCACCCATCTGAAATGATGTGAAATAAAAATCTTTTTTTTTTCTGAATTCACTCATGGCCAGGTAATATTGTTGGTTGTTTCTAACACTTTTGTTCTTGTTATGGCTTTATAGCACACATAGCTTTGCAAAAATTAATTGATGTTAGTATCAATGTGGAACTGAGCTGTTAGTCACGGAGCTCTACCAGTGGGAACAGCATAGAATAGGGGCTTGAGTGAGTTATATTAGAGGGAAGACACTTCCATCCCTCAGTGGTGCCCCAAGAATCCTGAAAGGGAGATGTTTCTGGCCTTCTGAAAGAGTGAATCCAGTGCACATTCTATCTTCTGAGGGATGCTTGGACTTAAAATCCAGGAAATGAGTAAGACCTGGATTTTAATCCTACCTCTGACACGTACTAGCTGCGTGGCACTGGGAAAACTGTTTAACTTGCCTAACTCTCAGTTTCTTCATCTGTAAAATGGGTCTCATAATAGCACCTACCACACAATCTTATTATGTTCAAATGAAATAATGCATATAAATGTTCCTAAAGGTGAGATAGTCAATAACACCTTTTGCTCAGGGTTGTTGTGTGGATTAAATGGGAGAAGATATATAAAGCATTGGGTGTCGCTTAAAGCACATTAGAAATGGTAGCCACCATGATGTCACTAAGTGCGATAGTCACCATCATCATTATCTTGAATCCAATATTCTCTCTAGATCTAGACTTTGGCTTAGCCTGATTTCCTTTCTATCTTTACAGCATCCTTATATCTTCCTATCAATAGGTCTTTGGTTTAACTCGGTCTCAGATGTTTTGGATTTTAGAATCATAGCTTAAAACATAGGAGTGATGAACTCCGTGCACTTGATAAGAACTGATTAAAAATAAAAGGAAAGCATTTGCTAAAAGTAAAAGAACTCTAACACATAATTCTTGTGGAATAAATGGAATTAGGTCCTAGATGTGGATATAAGTAGGTTCGTTCAACTAGTTGAATGGCTTGATATAAAGAGTTGTTATCTATGGTTCCATGTCAAATTGGAAAGATGGTCTTCAGTGAAGAGCCCCAGTGATCTGTGCTTGGTCTTAGGCTATTTGATATTTTTATCAATGATGAACAGTACACCCATCAAAATTCAAATTTGTAGGGTTAGCTAACAATCCAAAAAGATCTAGAGAGAATATTGGATTGAATCTAATGAGATGGAATTCATTAGACATACACATAAAGTCCTTTTGCCTACAGGATCAAATACAAAATGCTGTTTGTCATTCAATGCCCTGCACATCCTACCCCTCTCCTATCTTTACCATCTTCTTATATCTTACTTCTACCATATACTCTTTGTTGCAGTAGCACTGGCCTCCTGGCTTTTCCATGAACAAGTTGCTCAATCTCTTGGCCCTGGGCATTTTCTCTGACTGTCCCCCATGCCTGGCATATTCTCCCTCTTCCATTCTGATTACTGACCTATATGGCTACAAGAAGCCTTCTCCCATCAGGTTTATTGATTGTTTACGCTTAACTCTAGGAAATCATCTTCACAAGTACAAGATGGAGGAGGAATGGCTCAACAGAATTTTAATTGATAAAAATTTTAAGGGTTTTAGTGAATTGCAAGTTCAATATGAATCAATAGTGTTATATTGTAGAAATCCCCTCAACAAAAGCCATCATACAGTGCTCAGCAGCATTAAGATCAACATTAGTGATTGTGCCTTTTTGCTCTGCCTGGATCATCCTACTTCAAATGTCACAGTTCAAGAATGACATTCATTCACTTAGAATTTTCAGAGGAGAGTAGCCAGTGCTGTGAAGGGCCTGAGTAATTTGGAGAATCACTAGAACAAATTGTGGAGAACAAAAGTCTCAGGAAAGACAGGATCATTATCTTTTTGTTTTTGAAGGGCTGTCATATGAAAGAGAGGCTAAATTTATGTTGTTTGGTATCAGAGGTCTGAAATAGGAGTCATAGGTAGAAATCACAAAATGACAGATATAGGTGTAACATCATGAAAACCTTCCTAACAATTAGAGCTATCCCAAGGAGAGGGATGCCTCAGGAAGGATTAGGTTTCTCCTTCTTGGAGGTCTTCAAAGTTAGCCTACATGAGCAGTTGCTGAGTGTGCTGTAGTGAGGATTCCTGTTGGTGGGTCTGGTTGGCACTGGATGTGCCAATGGTCACTGAGCTTACATCATGCCATGGAATTCCATGATCCTGCAAGATTTTCTGAGAATGTCTTGAAACCTCACAAGAAATCTTTCAGTTGAAAATGGAAGGGTACAGAGAAAAATCCACACCTCTATTATGCCATGTTGGGCACCATGAGGGAATCATATACAATGTAGTAGAGAAGAATAACAATAAAAAGTCTTTGTAGTACCCAGGGGCCAATTTACCAGAAAATATGTATAACTAGAGATAGATTTAGACTCATTTGTATAATTTTCCTTCTTGCAGGGCTTGGCCTGGCTGATGGTGCAAGGTGCCTATGTTCCTAAAGACCCTGGGAGCTGTGTTTCTGCCACAAATAAGAAGAGAGAACTTTTATTGCAGGATCAGGACTGGAGAGTGGAGTTTTTCAGCATAGCAGGAAATTAAAAAACAGCAACACCTTTCTGGAGAAGTCTAAGAGAGAAGAATGGGAGAGAAACTGGAGAGAGAGATTAGTGGCAGGCAGCTGAGATGGCAGGTGGTGGCAGTGATAAGGAGTAGCAGTGGCAGTAGCAGATGTATGACTCTTCCCAGGAGACTGACTCTGAACTTTATAGTAGCTGGAGGCTTTTTCTTTTCCTGGCATTTCAGTTTATTTAGAGAGTCCAACAGAGAAGGAATGAATTCTGGCTTGTCAGAGAAAATGCTAGAAGAATAAAGCATCTACTCCACTCTTTCTCCCTTTCATTTTATTACCCCATGCTATTGCTGGTGATGTTAATTATGCAATGTTCCCATTGTTTCCATGCTATTTAAATTTTTTTCTTACTGATGATTTAAACAATAGTTTTCTGGATAGAGATAAAATAATTTAAAGTTATGTTATGTTTTTGCTAAGGATAATGTAAGAGAGGGAAGGGAAATGTTCATTACTCATTGTACTGAATTCAATTGTCAGGAGGATCAATCTCTTGATTCTGAAATAAACATCTGACTTGGGGTCTCAGAGTGTTTTATGAAATCTATAGATCATTTGTATTTCCAAGTCTTAAAAAACCTTTTCAGAGAATGGAAGCCAACTTTACCTAAGACCTTCATGTTAGACTAAAAGCCCTTCAAACTAATTTCATTCTCTTTAAGCAGACAAATCTCTTCACATCACGACCTGTGGAGTTTTCCTTCCCCCACTAAAGAGAGAGGGGAGTAATAACAATTAGACAACTCAAAAGAAGGTGATGCCCCAGGCAAGCTTCAGTTGCTTTTGCTGAGTAACAGATATTTATGTGGAAATGCACAAATGGACAATTATGTAAGGTGAATTCGAGGAGGAAAACAAACTTTCTGAACCAGCATTGGCACCTTGTGTAATGAGGTTCAGAATTTTCAATGGAAGGATCTATCTTATTTCAAATGGAGAGGTTAGATAATGATATAAGATATCACAATGTGAGAGAATTCAGATTCAGAAATTCAGAAAATTTAAATTCAGAAACTAGAGGGAGGAAACATTCTGGAAAACTTTTGCAAAAAGGACCAATAATGGAACAAACAGAAGTCACAGTGTTTAAGGAATATATTCCAGATGACTTGGAAAGCAGAAAGAAATAGGTGAGATTTAAAAAAAATATATTTGTACTTATTTTAAAATTTTAAACTAAATTTTATTTTATTTTAATTAATTTAATTAAATTTTTGTTTCATCTGAGGTCATGTTTGCTACTCCTGCCTTTTATACTTCAGCTAAAACCCAACAGCTGTTGCACTAGCCCCTTATTTTGACCTTCTATGCGTCTTTAAGTTTCAAGTATTTCTTGCAAACAAAATATTGTTGGATTCTAGTTTTTAATCCTTTCTTCTATACTTTTCCATTGTATGGGTTAATTCATCCCATTCACATTCACAGTCATGATTGGTAGGTGTGCATTTCCCTCCAGCCTATTTTCATATACTTATCCTCTTTTTTTACTCTGCTTCCAGCTCAAGATTCTGTTTTTTTCCTCACCAGCTCTTCTCTAAATCTCCCTTTCCTATTATACCCTTACTTTTCTCAAATACCCCTTCTTTTCTACTTCCCTGTTGATTAAGATGAATTTCTACATGCAACTGTGTGTATATATTCATTTTCCCCTTCTTGAATCAATTAAGATGGGACTGAATTCCAAGTGTTGCCTGCTTCTCCTCTTTCTCTCCACTATTATGTAAACTGTTCCTTGCACCACTCTATTTATGTGAAATAATTTCACTATTCTTCCTCTACTTTCCCTCTCTTCAATGTTTCCCTCTTTATCACCCTTCCATTCTTCTTTTGAGAACATACCAACATAATAGAAACACATCTAGGCTCTCTGTCTAAGTAGAGTCCCTCTAAGATTCCTGGTAAAAAATAAAGTTCTGAGGAGTTACATGTATCATTTTTTCATATAAGAATGTAACAGTTACTTTGTTTCATCACCATATCTCCAACATGTATACACATGTAGGTATATGTATATGTGTATGTATATATGCATATGTGTATGTATGAATATGTATATGTATATCTTTTCATGCTTTTCTTGAGTCTTGTGTTTGAATGTTGAATTTCCTTTTCAGCCCTGATCTTTTCATAAGGAATGCTAGAAAGTTCTCTACTTAAATTTACATTTTCGCCATAGGAGTATAATTACTTTTTCTGGGCACATTATTCTTGGTTGTAATCCTGACTCCTTTTCCTTCTATGATATCATATTGCAGATCCTCTGCTCCTTTAAAGTGGTAACTTGGGGGTGGAGTCAAGATGGCAGCTTCAAAGCAGGAGAACTCCTCGAGCCCTCCCCACCCAAACCACCTCAAATACCTATAAAATATGACTCTAAACAAGTCTTAGAGCTCCAGAACCCACAGAATAACAGAGTAACTAAGGTCCCTCTGAAGGCAGCCTGGCAGGTGGACAGAAAGGACTCATTACAGCACACTGGGAGCAGAGCCCAACCCCATGTGCTTTTAGCCCAGGTTGTCCAGGACAAGCCCTGGCTGGGGCTTTCAGGGAAGCAGATCACCCACAGCTGTTGAGGTTTCCAGAATTATCAATCCATAAGATCTAAGGACAAAGTGAAAGGTTAGTGGAACTCAGCTAAATTTGGGGAAGAGGGTCTGACTGACTGCCCCAGAGCTAGAAGCTGCAGAAGTGGTGGCCCTACAGCTGCCTCCACATGGCTGCTTCAGAGCTTCAGAACTCCCAGCCTGCAGATGGCAGGGGGGCCAAGCAATCATTCCAAGGCTAAGTGGTCTTTCCTTGACCTTCCTGGATCAGGATCATGGTCTTGGATGGTGGTCCTGAGGTGTGTGACCAGTAAGCCAAAGCTGGTGGGGGCTGCAGAGATGGAAGCCTACTAACAGCTCTGGCAGCTACAAAACCCCAGTGATTTGGGACAGAGCTCTCCCCTGTGAAAGAAGAGTTCTACTGAGCCCAAAAGTCAAATAACTGACTTTCAACATGAGTAGGCAAAGGAAGCAAAACAAGCTCAGCAATCCAACTTTAGATTCGTTTTTTGGGGACAAAAAGGATCAAAGCATGGAATAGGAGGAAGACAACGCAGTCAGAACTCCTGCACCAAAAGCTTCCAAGAAAAATACGAACTGGTTACAGGCCATAGAGGATCTTAAGAAGGATTTTGAAAACCAAATAAGAGAAGTGGAGGAAAAATTGGGGAGAGAAATGAAAATGATGCAAGAAAATCAT
>CM053596.1:12415632-12472563 GCA_028646575.1 Pseudocheirus occidentalis | reverse complement strand
TTGGTAATTTTAGTTGTATTCCATCATATAGTCTGCAAACAGTGATGGCTTTGCTTCTGCTTTGCCTGCGCCCCTTTCCTTGATTTTCCTTTCCTGTCTTACTGATATAGGCAGCATTTCTAGCACTATATCAGGGCGTCAGGGAAGACTAGGACCTCTGGTATGAGGGCTTGCTGAGTTCTTTTCATGGATATTCAACCATCTTTGGTGTCCATCTTTCTCTCAACTCTCACTTGTGGCTCCAAAAAGCTACGGCATGTCCAGTGACCATACTCCATTAGTACTGACTAGAAAGACAAGTTAAATCAGGTTTTGACATTTTGATATGTGTAGAAAATTTTCTTGATTCTATAATTTTGTTTTGACTTTTGGTTACAGGGATAGTTATCTGAATTATCATGAAAACAATAGCAGAAAATGGCATTGCTGCAGTCTGAGAATGCTACAGGTGGATGTCTGTGCCTGGGAAAAACTGAAGGGATGATCTTGGCATGACTTGAGGTAGTATACTCTTGACTTGGTTTCCCCATTGTACTATTTCCTGTTTGAAGAGGAAAATTTTCCACCTGGTTAATCCAGAGCCTGACTTTTGATACTCTGTGACTCCATGATTAGCTGTCAGATATAACTTTTGCCTGGAATAAAACAGAGTTAAGGGAGTTTTCCTTATTATGGTGTATGCCAAGGCAGTCTAGATCCTCAAGGAGAAGAGGCTTGACACTTTCTAACTATGTCTCTCTTTTCCTTTTCACAGGAAAATTCTATAAGGTGAGCAGTTGAAATGTTTTGTAAGCACAGTAGTAAATCTGTTAGTTATAGATTGATAGAACATCTCTGAGTTATTTTAATAGGATAAAAGTATGAAAAATATTATAATTTTAATATGGATTTGTGGTCAAAGTATAATATAGGGATGATATCCTCACAAAGAAAGGGGTTTAGACTAAATAAGACAAAGATGTATTGTAAATTAATGTAATTAAATGTAATAGTAAATTTTGAGAAATAACAGGATTAGACTGTTTTCTCTAAGAACTATGTGTATATATGATTCAAAATATATCTAGCATGAAAATTCTGACTTTGAGTATGTTTTAGTAATAAACTGCCAACATTGGATTATGGATTTTTCATATAAAGTTGCATTGAATTGTGAAAAAAGTGAAATTATTCTCCCATTTTAAAGTATCTGATAATTTTAAAAGACAGAAGGGTTCATTTTATGTTAGACCCTCATGAATTTTTTTAAGTTTGAGTGAAGATAAAACAACAAGTATTCTATAAAAACTCAACTTTTCTGAAGTTTCAGATTTGGAGAACCAAATTGAAGAGATTGTGCTAAATTAAATGAGTCTTGCTACTGACAGAATTTGGCTGCATTATCTAGAAATCTCTACAAGTGATTTGGAACCAGAAAAACATAGCCCTCTTCAGAACTGTTTTGAGAATGAGGCTGTTCCAGACTGTCCAAGAGAAGATATTTCCAAGGACCAGATGACTACATAAGAAATGTGGGACTCAAGAAAAGATGGAATAATCAAATGGACATTAAGAGTGAGTTACTAGGATATAAGGAGATTTGATGTTATTTAATATTGATGAGCATCTTTATATAGCTTTGACCTTTTGTTTCATGTTGAGTTTTCTTGGTTACCCTGGCAACATGTAAATCTTTCCTCTCAAAATTAGTACTTTGTGAACTCTAAATGGTTTCATCTGTAACCCAACTATGTAATTTTGATTATGAATATATGAGAAATCTTACAGCTGGCTCCTCCTCCCAACAAATCAAAATGGTGAATTGATAGAATTGAGTGACTCACACTGACTGTCTTGTGACTCAATTTTGGATTTAGCCCAGTACCTTTTTCTATGCAATTATGGGCCTAGTTTAATTTCTATCTTATAAGAAAGCTCTATTCAATTATGAGAATTCTGAGAAAACTTAAATGCATTGTTTGAACCTAGCCCTGCAGGACTGGGAAGTTGGACCATCTCTACCTGCTGCTTAGAGACACTTAACTAAGGACCTATGTTATGGCTGACCAGAAACTCAGAACCAAAGACTGGTGCAAAGAGTTTTTACTTAATTATCCATCTCAAGCAAGCTATATGCCTTATCTGAAAATTGGCCCTATACTGGTCAATTAATTATTGCTTCCATTTTCCATTGATTGAACACAGAAAATTGGGAGAAGGAATGACACACCTCCTTTACTAATTTTAGGGAAATGTTCCTGTTCACCCTCCCCCTCCCAACTTGAAAATTCTCTAATCTTTCCTCTAATTAGAAATCAGTTGACCTAATTATACATCTTCTTTTGTATCCTGCTTATTGTTATCTTTTAATGCATAAAAATCTGTCCCTTCCCTGTATTTGAAGTCCAGTGACAAATTTGAGGAAATCTAACCCAATTTGACATGAAATTGGCATGCATTGCTTAAATTGAGAAGCTCAGAATGTTTGTTTCTTTAGCCATTTCAGATTCCACCTGCCACAAGGATAAACCTCAGGTTGTAATCTTTGGTGACTAGTGAAATGGCAAGTCTTAACAAAGTGATCACAGAGTCCAAATGAAAAGTTTTAAGGAGCTTTAATTAGCCAGCTGGCAGCTGTCCTTCTCTTGCCAATATGAAGGAACCAGCCAATAGCTCAGGGATACAGAATCTTATACCGTACAGTTTCATTGTTTGGAGGTCCAAGTAAGTTGTTGAGGCAAGGGGGTTGTGATTACAGGGCATAACAACAGACCATGAAGAAGAATTAGTAATAGGCAAGGGGGGAGTCTGTCAGATGACATCTGTAGGTAGGGGGTTGTAGAGTAGACAGAGAAGGGCATAGGGCATGATGACCAAGAAGTAAAACAAATGGAGAACAGACAAATTACTCTAGGCCAGTTTTTTTGACTCCTATCTTAAGTCCATGAAGTTTCTACTTAACTAGTTCCTGACCACTTCATTCCTACCTTTGTTTTTGGAAAGAATCAAATCATTGGTTCCTGGCCACTTATGGGTGCATAGTGTGTATGCAGGACCATTAGTTTGACAGACTGGGCCTGCTTCCATACATAATCTAGGAGGGAGGAGCTGGCTTATGATGCTACAAGGGCGGTCAGCCTGGGTAACCAATTAAAAAGAGATTCAAACCAATTGGACCAAAATATACATTTCATGGGAGTTAGAGTGTGCTAAGATGTGGATGGGAATGCAGGAGGTAAGGCCAGTGGTACATGTCATCCAGGCATTGTCAGGAGCTCAGAGGACGTGGTTAGATGACCCTTGGTCTTTATCAGTTTCAATGGTAGTGGCACACAGGTTAGCATAGGGTGATTTAGCAATGTCATATGAAGGGGAAAGGGCACAAACTGTCTGTCCCTGCACTTGTCCCAGTGTTATTTTTGTTGGGGAATGGCAATTGCAGGTCTGAGCAGGGACATACAAGGAGATTTTTACAGACTGAAGTTACAACAATGTTACAAAGTTACAAAGGCACCCCAACACCTGGGGACTTGACCCAGTTTGGGTCCCCTCTCTTATCTGTCTGTTGGGCATGGGACAGTGCAGGGAGAGATCTAGAAAATGAGTCTGCTACTTCTAGCAGGTGAGGTGGGGTCCTCTGGCTCTTGCCCCCCTCATGGGGTAGGAGGTAGTAGACCCAGACTTCTGGTTGCAGGAGGTCCCACATGTGGAGGGGGAGCCAAGGGATCCTCCCTCACAGAGGGGCACCTCCATTCCCCTTAGGGTTGTTTCTGTTTAGGAGTTTCTCTGGTGACCAAAACTTGAACTCATCCCTGCTCGGGTATGCAGAAAAGAGGAGTTATAACCTTTTTCAGGGCAAAGGGAATGATTATAATGACAGAAAGGCCAAAGCAGAATAGAAGGGCACGTATTATTTCACCTCTTTCTGCCCCATATATCCACAACTCATTAAACAAAAACTTTACCTTTTAGGTGAGGCAAGCCATGAGAAGGGAAAATTCCATTCTTTTGCTTGTCTATTTGTCTTTCTAGGAGAACAGGAAAGATTTTGCACTGTTCATTTTTAACTTCCTCTTTTCCCCAATCTCTTGATAAAGGGGGGCAGGAAAAAGGAACTTCCACTTCTAAACTACAGACTGTCACAGGGATACTTAAGACTGAGACATGAAAGAGATGGACAGACAAAACAGATTTAATCCACAGACTGTCATAGAGACACTTAAGAAACATAAGACAAAGACACAGACAAGAGACAGACAGATGGACAAAACAAACCCACAAATGGACAGACAAAAACAGACCAACCAGGGGTTTCCAACAAAATTGGACCAGAACAGAGGCCCAAAAGGACAGGAACAGAAGTGAACAGAGGCTCTGGGTGGCATCCCACTCAAGGAACTGGGCGGGGGGGGTAGTCAGCTGTGTCCAGCATGCAACCTACCCAATTACACAAGAGAACTCACCAGAGTAGAGGTCTCAAGAGAAGGAGACCTGAATAGAAACTGGAGCTCTCTGTCTGCCAATTGTTAGAGTAATCTAGGAATCTTTCCAATCCAAGGTCCGACTTGGGACAGTGAAATGGATCCGGGGCTGAGGAATGTCTCTCAGTGGCTGCCCCCTGGAACAACTTTACAATCCAGTCACCCTTGCAGATGCAAAGGTAGTCACTGGAGACGGACAAAGGTCATCTCGCTGGGGCCTCCAAATGAAATGGCAAGTTTTAACAGAGCGACCACAAAGTCTGAATGCAAAGTTTTAAGGAGATTTAATAAGCCAGCTGGCAGCTGTCCTTCTCATGCCAATATGAAGAAACCAGCCAATAGCTCAGGGATGCAGAATCTTTTATACAGTATGGTTTCATTGTTTGGAGGTGCAAGTAAGTTGCTGAGGCAAGGGGGGGGCGTGATTACAGGGCATGATGATGGAACATGAAGAATGAAGAATAGGCAAGGGGGGAGTTTGTGATTACATCTGTAGGTAGGGGGTTGTAGGGTAAGCAGAGAGGGGCATAGGGCATGATGACAGAGAAGCAAAACAAATGGAGAATAGACAAATTACTCTAGGCCAGTTTCTTGACTTCTATCCTAAGTCCATGCAGTTTTTCACTTAACTAGTCCCTGGGCACTTCTTTAGGAATTTGATGGAATCCTTGACAATAACCCAAAGAGCTAATTTGGGGCAAAAGAGATTAAATTCTATTTTAATCTGCCCATGTTGAGTTTGGTATGTGTATGAGGCATCCAGTCTGAGATGTCAAAGAAGCAGTCGTTGATGCAGACTGGAAGTTAGGAGAGAAGACAGGGCTAATTCTAGAGACAGGGATCTGCAGAGAGATGGTAATTTGAACTCATGGGCACTAATGATATTACCAAAAAAAGAAGGTTTACAGAAAGAAGAGAACAGGGCCCAGGGAAGTCTTGAGGATGCTTAGGATTAGTGGCATAACCTGGATGAGGATGCAGAACAGAAAGTGGAGGAGGGGTTATCCAGGTAATGGGAGAACCAGGAGAAAGCAGGGTTATGAAAATTTATTGAGGAGAAGAGGATGGTTGATAGTGTTAGTGCTTGAAGAGAGGTCAAGAAGAGTAAGGATTGAGGAAAGGACATTTGATTATGCAGTTTAGAGCTGATTGGTAACTTCACAGACAGTGGCTTCAGGAGAATAAAGAGCATGGAGGTCAGTGTACAGAAGGTTTTAGAAGACAAATAGTCCATATAGTTTCACATGGAAATGGAACACTTGAGGGAGGTAACAATATGAAGAGTTTGGCCATGTCTGTGGATAACACAGAATTTTGACATGTACAGCTGAAAGAGAACATAGAAAGCATCTTGTCTGAATTACTCATTTTACAGAGAGGGAAGCTGAGGCAGAGAGGTGAAATTGTTTCCCCAAAATTATAATCGAAGCACATTCCTGGTCTTCTGGTCCCTGAATGCCATGGAGTGAGGACCTGAGGGTGGTTACCTCCATTCCAACTCCTTCCTTGTCTCCAGTCCCATCCTCCAACCCTGTAAGCCACGGTCAGTGTCCTATCTAGGAATAAAGCCCTGGAGACAGTTATCAAAATTAACCCTGCCCCTCCCAGAAGATCATCAGACTTTCAGTGTGGAGAGGGCACCCTGTCATCAGAAGGTCTAGCTAGATTTGCCATAAAACACAGAGTTCTTGATGAGGGCCATTTCATTTTTGTCCTTATATGGCTGATGCCTGTGGAAGGATTGGTGGTTTTATGGGCTTTCACTATAAATCACTTGTCTGTGATTCTGGTACTTGACCCTCTTAGCTCTGATGTTCCATGTTCTAGGGTCCCATCAATCTCCCCCTCTCCCTTCAGCTCTGACGTTCTCTTCTGACCTCTCTCCATCTCTTCCTTGCTCTATTCTCAGGTCTCATTCTCAGCATGTGGTTGATTTCCCAGAGCCTGGACTGAGACCGATCTGCCTCCAGGCAGAGTCTCTGGGCTGTTGCCCTGGACTCCTTGGCCCCTCCACTTGTCACAAGTTTGTGCCTGGGACTTTCACTTCTCCTTCCTCTTCTTCTCCTTTTCATAGGGTTGTGGGTAGGAAAACCTGACTCTTCTCTCATTTGTTTCTCACTCCCATCCCCCTGACACTCCCCCTCCCCTACAGGATGAAAGCCCCATCAGACTCCATCCTCCTCCCCTCCCCTTACCCTCGACTCTGTCAGCTCTACTTGTCCCAGCTGGGGGAGGGGGCAAGGGGGGAGGAGAGAAGGGTAGGCTCTAAGAGAGCCTGGGTGAGGAGGGTGAACAACTATGCTACATGTGAGCAAAAGTTCCTGTCGGTGACCAACCCCTGCTCATTTGATGCATCATTTCCTAGGTGTGGGGTTGCCTCCTTTTTCTCTTTACAACTTCTGTTTTGCTCATGAGCCTTTTGGCTGGTCAAACAGAAGCCACAAAGCCTGGGGAGTGACAATGCCCGGATAGAGCCTGTCATCTTCTGGTTCAGAGATGTTCCTGCTGCTGTTGTTGCTGCTACTGCTGTCCTTGGGGGGTGAGTGAAAACAGGGCAAGGATGGGGATGGGTGAGGATGCCCTCAGGGGATGGCCTTGGAGCCAGGAGACCTTGGCGTGGGTCCTGCCCCTGATACTGCCGAAGGGACTTTAAGCCAAGTCACAGATGTCTGTCTTGGCCCCAATTTCCTCATTGATCTTAAAATGGGACTGGACTGAAGTATCTCTAAGATCCTTCCCAGCATTGACATTCTTTATCGGGGCTTCTCTAAAACCTGCGTCCCTTAATTCTAATATCAACAATAATTATCATCATCATTGTTATTAACTGTGGGGTATTGTATCTATTTCTGCCCACAGGGTCCCAGTTCCCAAGTGAAAGATATAGACTGCAGGTGTCACTGTCAGAGACAGTTCAGGAAGGACTCTGCATCTATATCCCCTGCACCTTCTTCTATCCTAATTCCTGGTCCTCTTCTGCCACAATCTATGGCTACTGGTTCAAGAAAAGACCCATGTACTCTGAAAATGTCCTTGTGGCCACAAATGACCAAAGTGGTAAGGTGGAAAAGGAGGCCATGGGAAGATTCCACCTAGTTGGGGATCCTATGGAGAACAACTGCTCCCTGAGGATCACAGATGTCCAGAAAAAGGACAGTGGACAATACTTCTTCCGTATGGAGAGAGGATGGTCAGAAAAATTCAGCTACCTATATTATCAGGTTAATCTGAATGTGAGAGGTAGGGACCTCTGGGACAGGGCCCTGGGTACATTAAAGTGGGATCCTGTGGGGGAGGACCAGGTTGGAAAGTTCCTTTGTTTCCATATTGCCAGGGAGAAACATGCCATTTGGCTAAGTGGGAGTTGACTCAAGCAGACAAACATTGGGGAGAACATAGAGGGTGTGGGAGACGAAGGAGGGGATGTCCTCTGGGCTTCTCTTTGTAAAGAAACAGGATCCCAGGCAGGGTTGGGTGCATCCATCAGGCATGGGGAATACACACAGATTGGGCCTTAATCTTGAGCCAGGAATGTTGGAGGGCCTTAAAGTGATGAATGTGACAATACATGAAGGACAACCTCATGGCCATCACCAACTGGGGGACATAAGGTGGGTTCTTCTCTGTGCAGAAACAAGACCACAGGTAGGAATGAGTGGGTCAGAACTTAGGCATGTAGAAGATTCTTGGGGAAGGGAGGATCATGATGGGGTCTGGGAAAGGACATTCCAGTTGCAGGTTCCTGAGCAGGGATGCGCTGATAACTTTTTAACAACCTCACTCCAAATTTTAATTTTTATTATTTTTGAATAATATTTTACCTTTCCTAATTACATGTAAAAACAATTAAAAATTTTTTGAGCTACAAATCTTCTCCCTTCCCCCTCGCTGAAACATCAAGCAATTTCATATAGGTTATACATGTCTAACCATGCAAAACATATTTCCATATTTGACTCCAAATTTTAAAAAATGTATAAGACATCTTTAAATTTTATCTGAGGTAACACAAGTTTTACCAGCTTCTACATTAAAAGATCTGATATTCTGGAGGGCAAAGGAGTTAGGATTACAACCAAGAATCACCTACACAGCAAAACTAGTATAAATCCTTCAGGGTAAAAATGGATATTCAATGAAATGGAGGATTTTCAAGCATTCTTGATGAAAAGACCAGAGCTGAATAGAAAATTTGACTTTCAAATACAAGAATCAAGAGAAAGCACAAAGTGGTAAATAGGAAATGGAAATCATGAGAAGCTTAATAATGTTAAACTGTTTACATTCCTACATTGGAAGATGATACCTGTAACTCATAAAAAATTTCTCATTATTAGGGCAGTTAAGAAGATGTTTAGACAGAGGGCACAGGTGTGAGTTGAATATGAAGAGATGATATCTTAAAAATGAAATTAAGGTGTGAGAAAGGAGAATGTGCCAGAAAAAAGGGAAAGGGAGGGATAGAATGGTCTTAATTATATAAAAGAGGCAAGAGAAAGCTTTTACAGCGGAGGGTAAGAGGGTGGAAGGGGAAGAATGAGTGAACCTTATTCTCCTCAGAACTGACTCAAAGAAGGAATAACACACACTCAATTCAATATAGAAAACTGTCTTACCCTACAGGATAGTAGGAGGGGAGGGGGGTTATAGAAGGGGGTTGTGATTAAATGCTGGGAAGATTGGAGCAAGTGGTGGTCAGAATCAAAACACTTTTGAGGAGGGACAGGGTGAAAGGAGAGAAAGGGAGAGAGGGGGGGAAGAGGGAGAGGGAGAGGGAGAAGAAACTGGGAAATACAATTAGCAATCATAACTGTATACAACTACATAAACATAAAAAAATTGAAGCAAACTTCTCTGATAAAGACCTGACTTCTCAAATATATAGAGAACCGAGTCAAATTTATAAAAATAAGAGTCATTCTCCAACTGATAAATGATGGAGAGATAAGACCAGTTTTCAGATGAAGTAATCAAAGCTGTTTATAGTCATATGTGAAGGTGCTCTAACTTGATTGAAGGAATGCAAATCGAAGTAATTCTTATGTACTGTCTCATACTTAACAGGTTGACTAATATAGGATAGAAAAGGAGAATGACAAAAGTTAGAGGATATGTGGAAAAAAAATGAGATATTAATATACTGTTGGTGGAGTTCTGAACTGATTCAACCATTCTGTAGAACAGCGGTTCTCAACCTGTGGGTTATTGTCCAATTTGTAACAATGAAAATACATCTTGTATATCAGACATTTATATTACAATTCATAACAGTAGCAAAATTACAGTTATGAAGTAGCAATGAAAATAATTTTATGGTTTGGGGTTACCACAACATAAGGAACTGTATTAAAGGGTCGCGGCATTAGGAAGGTTGAGAACCACTGCTGTAGAGCAATTTGGAACTATGCCCAAAGGGTTATAAAACCACGCATACTCTTTTTCCTAGCAATACCACCACTAGATCTATATCCAAAAAAAGAAGTAAAAAAAGGGTGAGGGGGAAGAACCTATATGTATGGAAATATTTATAGCAGCTCTTTTCTGGTGGCAGGGAGTTAGAAATGGGAAGGATGCCCATCAATTGGGGAATGGCTGAACAAACTGAGCTGTGTGATTGTGATGGAATACTATTGTGCTATAAGAAATGATGAACAGGATGCTTTGCTCTAAGAAAAGCCTGGGAAGACTTACATGAGCTGATGCAAAGTGAAACTACGGTGTACAAAGTAACAGCAATATTGTAAGATCATCAGCCATGAATGATTTAGCTATTTTCAGCAATACTATGACCCAAGAAGACTCTCATGGACTAATGACTAAAAACGTTTCTTTGCCCCACAAAGTACTGATGATGTCTAAATACAGATTGAAGCATACTTTTAAACTTTATTTTTCCTTCAGTTTTTATGTTTTCTTTGACAACGTGACTAATATGGAAATGCTTTTGCATGGCTACGCATATAACCTTTATCGAATTGCTTGTCTTCTCAATGGGGGTAGGTGAGGAGGGAGGAAGGTAGAGAATTTGGAACTCAAAGTTCTAAAAACAAATGTTTAAAATTGTTTTTGCATGTAATTGGGGGAAAATAAAGTACTAAATAAAATTTTAAAAGACAAAAAATTTAATCTGCCCTGTTAACATTTTTTCCATCGCTTTCTTAACAACCAACAAAACAATAAATCGCCCCCGATTTCTAGTTTCCCAATTTCTGAGGTGCAAATGCCAAACCTGAAAATTTAACACCTGGCTTTTCTGAGCCCATATGTTTTGACACACCCAGGTCCTTAGACTACTAACTGAGGAGTTCCCCCCCACCCCAAGGTCTGGCTCACTCTTTTTCTTCTCCCCTAGCTCTGACACAGAAGCCAGACATCTTTATTCCAGGGATCCTGGAGCCTGGGCACTCTGTGACATTGATGTGTGCAGCCCCCTGGGTCTGTAGGGAGGGGACACCACCCACCTTCTCCTGGACAGGGGTTGCTCCCTTCAACCTGGAACCTAGCGGAGGGACTCCCTATTTCTCTGAGCTGACTCTCATCCCGAGACCCCAGGACCATGGCACCAGCCTCACCTGTCGGATGAACTTCCCTGGGGCTGGAGTGGGAACGGAGACAACGGTCCCGCTCAATGTGGCCTGTGAGTGTTGGGGTGGGGGAGATGTTACCTGGGTCTGAGAGAGTAAGAAAGTCGTGCCAGTGAAAGGGTCGAGAGAAATCTGAGGTCGGGAAATAGAGTCCCACGATCCTTTGGAAGGTAGGAGTCACCGGGGAACGTAAGCAATGTCAGGGAGAAATTGGTGCGGGACTTGGAGTCGGAAATCCTGGCTTTGAATTCCCCCCTCTGACTCTTCAGCCGGTCCAACAGGCTCATCATTTTGTCGGAGGGGACTCGGGCCGACATGTGGGGGGCCTCAGAAGCTTCCCAGTCCTTTCTCTTCTCCACATTCTCCCCAGCAGGCAGCCACGGCTCAGAATCTTCTCCAAAGATCACCGGGGAGAGGAGTCATAACCGACCTTTCGTCCCAGGAATTACCATTTTATTTGCTTCGACTTCGGTTTATTCCTCCACAAAAGGAGGATTGCAGCCGGGAGAGCGCTGCTCTATTAGCCGGGCCACTCTAAGCAAATGACCGCCCCTCAGAGCCTCGGCTTCCACCTCGAGATAGTAGGGCTAACAATTCTCTCCAGAGTAAAGTGTTTATAGCGTAGACTAGTGATACTTAGCACCCATGCCCCCATGACACACTCTCCATTGGGGGACGGGGGAGGGTCACAGCGGGTGGGCAGATTGCCTTACAGCTAAGTCCTTATTTTTGTTGTAGATCCTTTAAGGAACTTTGGAATCAGCGTTGATGGGGAAAACAGAAGAGGTATGGAGGAGAGGGGGATGGTGGGAAGGAGAGACCTTGCTTTGGGGACACTAGTTTTCTCAGCTGCAATGGAAAAGGCCAGAAAGTTCAAGATGGCCAGAGGAGACAATGCCCTTGACTTTTTTTGTCCTCTCCTCCCCTTCCCTCTCCTCTCCTCTCCTCTCCTCTCCTCTCCTCTCCTCTCCTCTCCTCTCCTCTCCTCTCTCTTTTTTCCCCTCTCCTTCTCTTCCCCCTTTCCCCTTTCCCCCTCCCCCCTCCAGGCTTGATGTCCTCATCAAACCTTTCTGTCCCGAAGGATCAGTCCTTGCATTTACTTTGCCAAGGTGACAGCAATCCTCCTGCCATTCTGAGCTGGGTCCACAGGGGCCAGGTGTTGCTTTCCTCCTGGCCCTCAGATACTGGGATCCTGGTTCTGCAGCTGCCCCAACTGGGGGCAAAGGATGAAGGGGAGTACAGCTGCCAAGCTCAGTTCCGGATGGGGACCCAGCATGCCTCCCTGAACCTCTCTGTGCTATGTGAGTGAGCCCGTTGCAGAGAAGGGGGCAGTGAGTGGGAAGTTTAGAAGGCTGGACTCAGTGCTTGGTCCACTCTGGGTGTGTGAGAGTGGGGCTGCAGAGATGAGCTGTGGTGAAAGAGGGAAAAGTTCAGACTTGGAATCAGAGGACTCTCGTTCCCTTTTTCTTTCCGTTTTCTCTTCTAAGATGGGCGGTTGTGAAGAATATGCATTATATCCTTCCAAGGTTTGACAGGTGGGGAAGGGATTTACACTATTTAAATGGGTGTTATTGTCATTGTTACTGTTTTCTGAAGAGTGACAGTGCTTGCCTTCTGTCTCAACACTGTTCTCTCTATGCTCTGGGGAGCATCAGACTTCCTCCAAGAGTCAACGCCCTGTGTCTCTTACAGATGCCCCAGAGAACCTGAAAGTCAGCGCTTTGGGGTCAAACAGAACAGGTACAGGAAGGGGTGTGTGTGTGTGTGTGTGTGTGTGTGTGTGTGTATGTGAGAAAGAGAGAGAGTGTGTCTGTGTGTGTCTGTGCGTATGTACCTGTGTTTGTGTATGAATGTGTATAAAGTGTGTATGTGTGTGCATGTGTATATATGTGTGTGTATGTATATAAGTGTGCAGGTGTATATGTGAGTGTGTATGTGTGTGAGTGTGTATATGTGTGTGCATGTGGTTGTGTGTGATTGTGTGTATGCACCTGTATTCGTATGTGTGCAAGTATGTATATGTGTGTATATATGTGAGTGTATGTATGTGTGTGAATGTGTGTATGTGTGTGCATGTGTTTGTGTGTATAAGTGTGTGTGTTATGTGTGTGAGTGTGTGCTTGTGTATGAACAGGTTCTTTTCCGGGGGGGCCATGATGGAGGGACAGACGAACAAGACATCTAAGTCTTCATTGTTATGAACCCTGGATGTGGAATCCAAGGACCTAGGTACCAAACCTGGCCCTGTTGCTTCCTTTGCACCAGAGCTCTGTGCTTGACCTTCTGCTATTAAACATTTTTGTCCATGAATTGGACAGAGGCTTCAGAGACACTTGACTAAATTTTCAGATGATAAACAACAGGGAATGATAGCTAACATCCTGGGTGATGGTTATGGTGTGAAATGATCATAAAAGACTCAAAAACTGGAATGATTTTAATAAAAATCAAATATAAGAGATCAAAATCAAAATCCTATACTCATATTCAAGAAATGGACTCCTGCAGCAAAAATAGGGAGCCACAACCACATGGCAATTTTTCTGAAAGTGATTTGGGGCTCTCAATACACACAGCAATGGAGGGAGAACTGAACCTGGAGTCTGGAAGACCTGAGTTTGAATGTGGCCTGAGATACTTACAAACTGGACAAGTCACTTAACCTGTTTGCCTCAACTCCTCAACTAGAAAAAGGGAATAATAATAGTACCTACTTCCAGGATTGTTGTGATGATCAAATGAGATTCTATTTGTAAAAAGTGCTTCCCACCATGCCAAGCACATAAGAGGCACCAAATAAATGTTCATTCCCTTCTCTTCCATCTTCTTAGTGGTTCAATGAGACCATCCACAAAGCTAATGCAATCTTGGCCTTCCTTGGGAGGTATAGTTTCTAGGAGGAAGAGGTCTTGTTCAGACCATGTCTGCTATGTGTCATTCATTTCTGGGTACCACAGTTTAGAAAGGACATTGATAAGCTGAATCACATCTAGGGAAGGGCTGTGAGATGTCTAAGTGCTACAATTCATGGCATCATAAGGCTGCTTGAAGGAATTAAGGACCTGGGGCCCTTTAGCCTGGAAGGGAGAATGTTCTGGGGGGACATGATAGCTGTCATTGAAGGGGGCTCATGTAGGACAGGGGAAATGGTTTGTCCCATTTGACCCAGAGGCCAGAAGCCAGTTAATGTTTTATGGAGTGGGGAAGGGAAGGCAACTAACAATGTCCAAAGGGGGAATGGCTTCACCTAGAGAGGTCTTAGGCTCTCCCTCCCTAGAAGTCTTCAAGCAGGAGTTGAATGCTGTCATTGAAGGTGTTATAAACTGAATTCTTGCTCTAGGGTGAGGTAGAGAGGAAGATGGCTGAGGTCCCTTCTGACTCTGAGATTCTGTGATTACGAAACTGTGGCCTTGGGAATGTCACTGCCCCTCCCCAGGCCTCAGTTTCCTCATTTGTAAAGAGAGGGCCTTGGATAAAATGATTTCCAAATTGCCTTCTGCTTCTAAGCCTTTCCCTCTATGGTCTTCATCAGTTGGTATCCTAGGAAATGCTTCATCTCTGGTGGTCCTGGTGGGAGAGTCCTTGCAGTTGGAGTGTGTTGCTGATAGCAGTCCCCCTGCCTCCATGAGCTGGGCCAAGGGGAGCCAGCCCTTGAACTCCTCCCTTCTCTCCAGTCCTGGGACCTTGGGTCTAGAACTGTTCCATGTCCAGCCAGAGGATGGAGGGGAGTACACCTGCCGAGCTCAGAATCCATGGGGGACCCAGCACATCTCTCTGAACCTTGCTGTGCAGTGTGAGTTCCAGAGCTCTGGGTTCAGGTTGCCTGGGTCCCAGAAGGTCAGTGCATGAACCCTATTAATCCCTATTCCTATCCTTCTCCACAGACCCTCCAAGGCTGTTCGATCCCTTTTGCTCCTGGACTAATGAGGGCTTACTCTGTACCTGCTCTAGTCATGCAGAGCCCACCCCGTCTTTGATCTGGTGGGTGGGAGAGAGAATAGTAGAAGACATTGGGAAGAATGACCTCCTCCAAGTGAGGTCCATCACCTCTGGAGCCTGGACCAACAGCAGCCTGCTCCTGAGGGAGAAGTGGGACCTTGATCTCCACCTCCGCTGTGAGGGGAGAAATCCACATGGAGCTGACAGTCTCGTTGTCCTGATGGTGTCAGGTGGGGTCCTGGAGGGGCAGGAGCCTGGGCCCTTCAGGCCAATGGGATCTGGGCTAGTTGTCTGAGCCTCAGGACATGGGCTAGGGAAATCCCAGTATGGGAGTGGATTCAGGAAAAGGTGGAAGCAGGGGGAGTAATTAGATATGGGAAGGGGGATGGCTCTCTACATGCAAGTAGCTAAGCAGATTCAGTGGCCAGAAGTGTCTGAGGGCATTGGGATCAGAGATTTAGAAAGCAGCAGGCTGTCTGAACTGTCAGAAATACCCTTCTGTGATTCGGAACTTCTTAGCTCAGTTATTGACCAGCTGCTTGACCCCTGGTTATTTCCTTCCCCTTTTTGAGTCACAGTTTTCTCATTAGTAAAATTACTAATATTGCATCCCAGAAGTCACAAGGGAATTGTAAAGAACGCTTTAAAAAAGCTTAAACAGAAGGGAGATACAGGTGGGGAGAGGGATGTGGAAGAAAGGACAGCTGGGTCTGAGGAAAACCACTCAATCCAATCCTATCTTTTTGCAGATAGAGCAAGTGCATCTGGTCTTGAATTCTTCAAAGGGGCACTTTTGGGGGCTGGGATCACGGCCCTTCTTGTTCTCTGCCTCATGCTTGCCTAGTGAGTGGGGAGCAGGGCATAGGAGCTGGGAAGGGCAATGGGAAGGGGTGCTTCTGGACGGTCAGGGGAGTGATTGCTTAGGGACCTTATTGTGATGCTGGACTTGTTTTTTTCAGTAAGAAGCTTCTGGGGAAGAAGCAGCTAGAGACAGGGGAGCTAGAGACAGCAGATTCCCAGAGCAATGTGGAAATGGACTATGTTAATGTGGATGTGGTGAGTAAGCTGACCCTGGTACTGAAATCCCACCCCTGCACACCAAACTTCATGTTAATTGGTGTCTGAAGAAATCCATGAGTGTATCTGACACTTACTTCTTGACTATGGGACCTTAGACAAATCTAAGCCTCAGTTTCATCATCTGGGCAACGATGGGTATGGACTGGCTTCAATTCCATTCAACGAGTGGTTTATGAAACATTGCTCTGTGTGAGGCATAAGGGGGCAGCATGTAGGAATGGCTAGGCCCTGGCCTCAATTCCAGGTTGACTGTGTGGTCTCAAGCAGCTTACTTCACCTCTCCCTGACCCATGACACTCTCCAGGTTTGTTTCAGAATAGGTGCTGATTTCTATGGAAAGGGGAATAGCAAGTCTGGTTGAAGAGAGGAGAGGTGTACTGGGTGCTCTGCTTGGCTTTGTAGATGGTGAAACAGATGCATTAGTCTCTGCTTCTACTGGGGCATGGGAAGAAGAATCAAACATGAACACCAATAACTTTGA
The DNA here is from genome assembly GCA_028646575.1 of Pseudocheirus occidentalis. Lineage (NCBI taxonomy): Eukaryota > Metazoa > Chordata > Mammalia > Diprotodontia > Pseudocheiridae > Pseudocheirus > Pseudocheirus occidentalis. Next base: position 12,456,019 of record CM053596.1, on the reverse strand, counting down.
AAGACATTATTTCACGTATTATGTATATGAAATCTATACAAAGTAATTTGGAAAGGTGAGAATACTAATTAGTGGGAAGAATGAGGAAAAGCATCTTGGGAGACATGGTCCCTGTCTGGAGTCTTGAAAGGAAATTCAAGGTTCTAATAGGCAGAGGTGAGTGGCCAGAGTGAGGGCTTGTAGGGTGCCAGCAAAGTTGTACCTGCAGGAGATGGAATTGTGTGAAGAGGTACAGTGAATGTGGAGATGCAAGAAGCAGGGAGACAAACCAGGGGACAATTTCCATAGTACAGCAGAAAGCAGAAGGATCTGAACTTAGGGGGTGGCTATTTGAGTGGAGTGGAGGGCGTGGATGCAAGGGAGGGGAGATAAGACTTGTGACTAATATGGGAGCTGATTAGGTCACCAAGTGGCAGACCAGAGAGAGGAGGAAAGGACCTATTTGGTGGACAAGAAGGTATGACATGAATGACAAGTGCTATGTGCTAAGGGCACTGAGGACAGGTCCGACCAAGGGGAACCAGCAAATGTGGTGATGTAAAGATCCAGAGTGGAGAGGGTGGTGCAGACAAGAACAGAGCAGCGGCCATGGGGTTGGGCATCTGAAAGATTGTGGGTGGCTTTGGAGAGGATGGCTTCAGCTGAGGGATCTAGTTGAATTTGGTGTGAATTAAGAAGGGAAGTCAAGAAGAGGACATGGAGGGCAAGTCCCTTCCCTTTTCTGTTCCTTGATTTGGGGCAGCTGGAATGAGGTGGTGTCTTGTGTTCCTCATGCCCTGACAAGCCCTGCTCCTTCTTCTCTAAAGTGATAGCCTTCTTGGTCCCCAGTCATCACCTTCTTGCCATAATTCTACCCATTGGCAAGGCTCTGAGTCAACACGCCTCCTCACTGCCTCATCTGGGATCATGGATTTAGGAGTAGAAGAACCCCCAGAGATCAACTGCTCCCAAGTCCTCATTTCAGAGACAATGAAACTGAATTCAAAAGAGAGGGAGTGACTTAATCCAGGTTATTTTCTGCTTGAGCTGAGATTCAAATTTGAGGTCTTTTGATTCTAAATCCAGCTTCTTTTTAAGACACAACTGTGCCTCCTCTTCAGAGCAAGGAAGAACCTTAGAGATTACATTATGAATCCTCCTTAATTTTATGGAGAGTGAGACTTAGGTCCAGAGAGGAAAATGGTCTCATCTAACTCAGCTTTTATAGGTTTTAGACTTGGAAGGAACCTTAGGGAACAAATAATCCCACCCCTTCATTTTACAGAAGGTTAAGAGAGGGAAAGTGACTTATCCAAGGTCACATAGTCAGTTATTAGCAGAGCCTTAGAGACCATATAGTCCAACCCCGTTGATTTTTCATAGGTCTGAATTAAACTCAAGAAACTTCTATATCACATAATCCAACCCTTCTCACTTACATCAGAGGAAACTGAGACTTAGAGAGAACAAGTGAGTTATCCAAGGTCATGCAGTAATACCAGACATCTTCTAGTGCAGCTTCAGTTTGGCAGAATGGACCCATTGCAGAGTCAACAAATACCTTGGTTCAGAGACAACTTCTGATGCTTGCTGGCTATGTGGGAATGGCCAGAACACTTAGCCCTCCATCTCCTCCTTACCCCTCTTCCCTGCCCAGGTCATCCTTGCAAAGTCTTGATGTTATCATCTACAAAATGGAGACACTAATCCTCACAGGGTTGTTATGAGACACAACATAGGTAAATCATCCATCAGACCTTACAGTATGACATAAAACACCAGTTATTATTACAGAAGGGGTAACAGACTCTAGGGGAAGAAAAAGTCACATGCTTAGGGATCACCAATTTCCACCTGTCCTCATTTTCAGGACTAAGAAACTGAGGTCTGATGGCAGGGTGGGGAGGAGTTTTATTGAGGAAGTTAGAGGCAAAGGCTAGACTTGAACCCAGTCCTTATGACTCCAGCCCACGATTCCCCTAGACACACCTTGAAAAGATTTAGCAAGAAGGTGGCATCTACCTGCACGAAGAGAAAGACTCCATACTCCCTAGCCATGATAATCTTCCCAAACCACGATGGCTCCCCATGGTCAGGTTAAGACACAGTATCCAAGGTTTATGATAGATCTTTTGTTTCTTATACCTACAGACTCGTGGGAGAGTCCCCAGACTGTCTCCACCTGACCCAGTCACCCAAGACCCACCAGAGGAACTACATTATGCATCCCTTAACTTCAGAAAACCCAACCCAAAGAGTCAAGGGACATATACTGAGTACTCAGAGATCAAGTTCTGATCTGGGGTGAATAGGATGGGAGGAGAAATAAAAAGAATGCACTCTTTGCTTGGAAGGTGCTCATTCTGTCCAGAGACTAAGTCCTTGGACTCTTCATTGTTCTGATTATTGGTCCTGAGAGGCCCTAACACTGGAGATATTTTTTCACTCTAAAGCTGGGAAGACAGGGAGAGGGCCCTGGAGAACCAGGGAAATAGATGTGGTATTTTCCAGACAGTCATCTCTTGTCAAGCAGTAAGGCCTTGGCTATCTGACCCAGAAGATTATACAACACAGAATATCAGAGTTGAGAGGACAATGAGAACATACTGTGTGTCTGTGGGAAGAAGTTTAGAAACACAGAATAACAGAGCCTGAAAGAATGTTAGAATACAGATGATCAGAGTTGGGAGGAACCTCAGAGCCAATTTCATCCAATCTATTTACCAGAACAGGAGCCTTTCTACAATATTCTTCCAAAATATGAAACCAGATTTTGAGTGAAGACCTTCCAGTGATGAGCAACTTCATCCCTTGCAAGGTAGTCAATTCCACTTAAGGTTATTCTGACTGGTTGTTTTTCCTAACATCAGTTCATCAGCTGGTCAAGAAGCAGGAAATACTTATTAAGCACCCATTATCCTCCAAGCACTGTGCCATATACTGGTGACACAATGTCAAAATATGAAAAAGCCCCTGGCCACAATTTACATCCAATTGAGGGAGGCACCATGATGCACACATACAAGTGTAACTTTCCTCATTGAGTTCACTCTCCTCTCACACTGGCCCTATCAACTTGGGCCCACAAATCAGTGGTGCATTTGGAAATACAATGAATGACCATCTTCCTAACACAAACTCATAAACTCTCACAAGTGGATTTCTGCTAGATAATGAGTGCATAGACTTGTTTTTCTCAATCAAAGGCAGGGAAGAGCATGGCAAAAATAGATCAGTAGTTAAAAAGCATCCTTCCCCCCACTGTGGTTCCAATTCTCTCCCGTAGAAGAGGAGGGAAGAAGAGTGAGCACCAACTTAGAGTACTGTGTCGACGGGGCACATGTGGCCAAAGCAATTCACAGCTCTGGAATTGTGCCTCCAAGTCTAGTCTTTCTCCAGAGGGCTCTCTTGACGTTTGATTCAAGATATGCCATTGTGGCTGGAGGAGTTAATTCTCTGTCCAGCCTGGGCTGAATTCTCACAGTCATGGAAGGGTAACTTTGCTGCTGGGCTGGATCTTCAAGGTCACCTGGCAGCTGGGCTCCAGACAAGGCTGCACAGGTTTCCATGCTGCAGACCTCTTGCTGCTGAATCTGATCCTTAATTCAGGAAATAGCCACGAACAGACGTTATGATGGAACAGTGTCAAAGTGGCAACCCTTTCTTCCCCAACCCCATGTTCAATGGGGAGGAATGGGGAGGAAAATTGTAAGTCATTTCCTCAACAGATTGCACCAACTGAACCAGATCTTGTGTGATGTACCCAACTTCCTCAAACACCGACTCAGAAGTTAGCAAATCAACCCTTTCTCAGGGGACGGGTCAACCAAACAATAAGCACTAAGTACTTCCTTTATGCCAGGCACTGGGGATAAAATGATGAAAATAAAATAGCCCCACCCTCAAGCAGCTAACATTTTATCAGAAATATAACACATGCATCATAGATAAATACAAAATCAAGAGGGATAGAGACTAGGTCTGTGACTTGAGGGGATGCTAGGTGATGCAGTGGGTTGAGTACTGGGTCTGGAGTCAGGAAAACCTGAGCTCAAATCTGGCCTCAGAAACTTGCTAGTTATGTAACCCTGGTGAAGTCTTGTTTGCCTCAGTTTCCCTCACTGGCACAAGGAACCCCCAGGTGAGGAAACACCTTCTACCAATGCAGATGAGCACTTTCTCTACAATGAAGTATTTTAGTGAATTGCTTAGAGTTCTGAGATGTTGATTGACTTGCCCAGGGTCAGAGGTGGGACCTGAAAATATTTGTTCGTGACTCCAAGGTTGGCTCATTAAATTCAAGGTAATTATGGGCAGCAAGAGGATTAGTTGGGAGGAATCAGAATAGGCTTCATGTGGAATACAGTGGTTGATGTGAGGAAGCAAAGAATTCTATGGGGTATAGATGAAGAGGCAGGAGCAACAGCCAGTGCCAAAGTCCAAAGATGGGAAATGGAATTTCATAGGCGAGTAAAAGCCAAAAGGCCAGTTTTGCTGGACTGTAGGGGACAAAAAGGGGATTCAAATTTAACAAAGATAGAATGGTGGGTTGACATGGTCTTGGGTCATGGATTGAGTGTGAACTAAGGCAAGGATCTAGAATAAAGTATAAGATTTGTGGCTTAAGTCTCCAGCTATATACCAGGGCCACTCAGAGATTCTACTCAGACATGGCTTGAGGCTGTGCCCTGGGAAAGGAAGGAGCAGAAACAGAAGTAGACATCATTTGCATCACTCTGACCCTGGAACCCACAGAATCAGACTGATTCTGTCACTTGACCAGGCAAAGACTTCTGGGTCAAGTGAGCAGGTGGAGGGCTAGACATTTTCTCTGATCCCTTAGATTTTTCAAACCTCTCCAAAGACAAGGCAACTTCAGTTGTCTCCATGGCCTAAGCCATACAGAATCTAAAAGAAGGTTTAAAAATCCCAAACTCATGTATCAATATTCACTGACTCGAAGTTCACTTGGTAACTCTCCTATGGCCCCCAACACTGAGGCTACACTAGCAGACCTGAGAATATGACACAAGCTAACAACAAAACCCACCCCCATATTCTAGTCCCTTCTCTTTCTTTCCAGTGCCATAGAGACCCTGTCTCCAAGATGTGGAAATTTTCTCTGGGAATAACAGCCAGCCAGTGTAGCTTTAGGTTCTCAGGAACAAAAGATTGCTAGGGGCCACAACCCTATAGTAACAATGCTGTGAAACATTAGCATAGCTGGTCCTGGGCCAGTCGACCTCACAGCACCAGCACCGTAAAGCTCCAAAGTGCCAGTGCTGAGTCAAAGAAACAAGTACAGATATACTTTGGAGATACTGTGAGTTCAGTTCTAGAACATTACAATAAAATGAATATCACAACAAAGTAAGTCACATTAATTTTTAGTTTCCCATTGCTCATAAAAGTTATGTTTATACTATACTGTAGTCCATTAAGTGTGCAATAGTATTGTCTAAAAAACCAATATACACACTTTAATTAAAATACTTTATTGCTTCAAAAATGACACCATTTACTGAGCCTTCCTTAAGTTATAATCTTTTTTGCGGGTGGAGGATCTTGCCTTGATATTGATGGCACCTGACTGATCAAGGTGATGGTTGCTGAAGGCTGGGGTGGTTGTGGCAATTTCTTAAAATAAGACTACAATAAAGTTTGTCATTTTGGCAGACTTTCACATGAACACTTAGAGGCTGTAATGTTAATGGGATATAAGACCCTCCTCACTCATTAATAGACCTCACAGAGCCTATTAATGGAAGCTTGTTTAGGGGAGACTTGTTTATTCGAAGGTTTTCACACCTTTTGCTGATTTCTAATTAGGCCCTGAGTCATGAGGGTTGTGATACCTTCTGGTTTTGAGAAGTGTATATGTACTCTGAACTGGTATTTTGCTTTGGGGGCTCGCTTATGAGATTGTGATTCCCTGTTTGAGATTCAAGTGCCTGTGTGTTCCATGCTCCCTGACTGCTAGAACGTTCTCTCTCGATCCAGGGATATACATAAAGTGTATAACAGTATTACTTTGATTCAGACAGTCAGAGCTCTGATTGTTGGTCTTTATTTCTCTGCTTGTATTTTCTCTGAAATTCAAGGTGCTGAATTTTCCCCTGAAGTAGTAAAAAAAGATTCTTGACCCCTGGTAAAGCAAGTATAAGAACCTATGCTAGCAGCTATCCTGGGCACAGTGTGGTTACCACTACAGAGGCCATTGTAGGGGTATTAACTGGCCCAATTTCAATATGGTTGTTTCTTGGGGAATAGGAAGGCCTGAGGGGACGGAGAGAAGTGGGGTCAGTGGAGCAGTCAGAAGATACATGATCAAGTTCACCATCTTATATGGCAGAGTTCATGGTGCCCCAAAGTAATTACAGTAGTAACACCAAAGATCATTGATCATAGATCATCATAACAAGTATAATAATAATGAAAAAGTTTGAAATACTGTGAGAATGACCAAAATGTGACACAGAGGCATGATGTGAGCACAGGCTGCTGGAAAAATGATTGGTGTCAATAGACATGCTTGACACATCATTGCCACCAACCTTCGATTTATTAAAAATAAATAAATCAAGATGCAAATCTGTGAAGTTCAATAAAGTGAAGCATAAAGTGAGTTGTGCCTTTAATAGATGTAGTGGGATGGAAGATTGTGATAGGATGTTGTGTAGGAAGGGTCGTGTAGCCTGAGGGAAAGAACACAGCACCCAGGTAGAGCTGATTGTTCTAATCATCCAAAGTCATCTGAAAGAGAGACCTAGATATAGGAATCATGAATTATGTGGCTTGTGAGAACTGGCCACTGCCCCTCTCCCAGCCCCAGGACTTGAGACAATGACTGTTTCCACTCGGTCCAACAGCACCTGTATTGTCCCAAGAAATGCTAACCGTGAGAACTACCTCAACATCTAAGAATGATTGTGTGGTGGGCCAACCACTTTCATGTATGTAAGTGGCTCCAGTCTTACTAGCCTTAAGCCCCTCCTTGGAGGGGGGGAGAGGAGCCTTCCTCCTTTAAGTGTCCTTTTTCTTGCTTTGTAATTAAACTTTTGTTTGTGTTCTGATTCTCCTGTCTCTAGCCTACTCTGTGTTGGCATCTGCCACCCCCAGGTTGGAGGCCAGTTCTGGTTCAGTTGACAGGTCACACCTGCTAATTAGAACAGGGCTGAGATGCCCAGGTCTTGATGTCAAAATGAATTCCAGATTTCCCAGGAGACACCCCAATACTACACCTCTGCTGGTACAACCCCCCAAAGCAGAACTTCTCTCAAAACTCTCTTTGTCAGAGTCTTAGCCACAACTTGTGTGCACAAACCACCCAAAAATATGTCCCTGTAGCCTGGCACGAGGGGTTTTTTCAACAGACCTTATTCTACTGATGATTCCTCTGCTCTTGAGAGTGAAAATTCAGAGACCTGCAATGTGAAGAAGAGGTCCTTAAAATGGACATGTAAATATAGAAATTTACCCAGAAAAGATCTACTTGCTGGTGATAGGGAGAGAGTCAGATCACAGCCTGATTCCTAACAGAAAGCTCCCCTCCTGTGGACAAATCTTCCACCTGGGCCCAAAAAGATACGGGGGAATTTTTTGTTATGAATCTGGGGTGCAGAGGTCTGGTCCCTTCTGTAGCTGCCCAACTGTAAGGAATGGAAAGCCTGAGAGACATAGTTCCTGGGTAATTAATGATTTATTAATTATGGCTAGCAAATAATTAAAAGATTGAGGTTAGTGGTTTTCTCTCATAAACCAAAGAACCTTCTTTGGGCCTGAAGATTTAAATATCCTTGAAAGGTGGGTGTTCCAGAAAGGTGGAAGTCAATTCTCATTGGCTAACAATTAATGAGAGAATGAATATTATAATAAGAGGCAGAATTATTCCAATGAGGGGCAGGGGATGTGACTCTGATCATGTCACTCTTGGGCAAAGAGATTCATCTCCACACCAGATCATTCTGCCTTAGCAATCTACATAAAAGGATCTATCCCTCTCTCCCCCAGATCACTTACCTACTTGAACAATGGTCTGGAATCTATCCTTTAATCAGAACTAAGCTCTTCCATTTCAGTGGGGTCACATTCAAGATTGAGAAGAATATTAACCCAGTTTCATCATCAGACCTTGTCCTTCACAAAGACTAGGTTTTGAATGAAAAAGAAGAAAAGGAAAAAAACTCTGGATTTCACCCTTCCCATATTAATTGGTTATTAATAATCATTTTTCTCATCCCCCATTACACTCTGGGGCCCTGGACACACAGATACATAGACACAGACACACACACACATACATACACAGACACACACCCCTTCCACCCATTTATTCCATTTTCATGTTCTGTGAGAAAGTGAAGTTTAGAAATTAGCCCTTGTCCCACCAGAGAGAAGGGAGGGCAGCTGAAAGGAGCCTCAGGGAACAAGTGGGCAGAGTGGTATGGTCATATTTCAGTTTCTCTTTTATTTTTTGCTATATCTAATAAACTATGAGCCCACAGTTTTTTTTTATTACCTCAGTCCAATAAATGTAGGGATTGCTTGGGAATTCCTGATGTGGGATGGTGGCAATTAAGTGCAATAAAAAAGTCCAATCAATTTTTTAAACCAACTGGACCAAAACTGGCCTCTGATCTAGGAATGGCCAAAGCTGAACAGAGCCAGCCAGAGGCAGATGTGTCAGGAATTAAACAGAAGTTTAATTAACTTGAGAGTGAGGAAAATGCTGGTGAGCAGAAGCACCCCTCCCCCCCCAAAAAAGGAGGGCTTAACACGCTTGGGAAAAGACAGATCTTATACACATAAAAAAATCAAAAGCTAGACCATGACACAATCATTCATGGCCTTTCCCACTGCAGCAACATGTATGGACAATGCAAGGGTTCCTGGGTCCTGTGGGAACAGTTAAGTTGATTGTGTTAAATCTTAAGGGACATTGGGTCTTGTGATTATTCATTGAGGTACAGAACCAGAGTTTGTGTGACAAGAAGAGGAGCACAGTACCTGGTTCGGTTGACTTGACTATTACAGAAAAACAGAGATTGTGAGCACTTCAAGAGATGTGATGGATGGCTTTAGGATAAATCCCTCAATGAACCAACACCTGGCTCTGGGTAAAGCCATATGCTCTGCCAGAGGGTGAGATCATGCAGAGTGCAAAGGATTGCTGATGTGCCAGGTTCAGCCTGCTTGCTGGACCTTAACTCTGAGAAACAGGGTGTGTCCAAATACCTTGACACTCCTAATTTAAAATTCAGAACTCATCCAGAAGCGATGCTGTTGCCGAGAATCTGGGGGATTCCTGCAATCACATCTGGAGACTGGAACACTTGGCTGGTGGTTTGAGCATAGTGCCACCTTGCGGACAACTCCTGTAATACACGTTCTTAATGGTCAATTCATCAGGTAGTGTCGTTGAAGGAAAGCGGGAGTTTGGGCGGCAGACACCTCTGCAGAGGGTCAAGTGTCAAAATGTGGCCCCACTGAAATGCACCCACTGCTCATAGGTGATGAAGCTGCAAAGAAACTTTGGCATTTCTATTAATTAATAAAAAATTCTTCTTTTTCTTCTTTTCTGCCTCTTCTTCCTTTCTCTTTTCCTCCTCCTTCTTCTTTTTCATCAGTGTAGGTAAATTCCAATGGAAGAACTTCCCCTCTCAAGGCAGATTAGGCCATGACAAATTGGACAACAGTTTGGTAGAAACTGGGTGAAGATCATCATCCAACACATCTTTAGCTCTGGGAAGATCCCAGATTTGTCATTTCAATGACTTTGGGAGTTCTTGTTGAAACCCCATTTCTCCATGCAGATTGACAACTCATCTATAACTTGCTTCCCATTGTCTAGGGCACAAAGGGACTGAATGATTTACACACAGACATGCAGTTAGTTTGTAACAATCAACCAGTCAGTCAGTAAGCAGATATTCAATGCCTGCTCTAAACTAAGTGCTGTGGATGCAAAAAGAGGCAAAAAACAGTCCCTTCTCTCAAGGAATATCAAAAGGAAGACTCAAACCCAGGGCTTCCTGACTTAAGGGACAGGCCTCTGCCTACTTCATAATGCTGATACACACACACGCATATACATATTTACACATAAACATATACATATGATATCATAGATTTATAGATACATATATGTACATATACATATATAATATATAAACATAAATATAATTAATTATATATTACTATAATACAATATATAGTATATTTTATATTTTATATATTATCACAGGTTGATTTGACTGTTACAAGTCAACCTCACTTGAGAGTAAGGAAAATGCTGGTGAGCAAAAGCCCCCCCAAAAGGAGGGCTTAACATGCTGGGGCAAAGATAGATATTATATACATAAAAATCACAAGCTGGACCAATGGGTAAATGATCTAAATGTATTAAGAGTTATCACTCATATGTAGTAACAGGGTGTTGTTGAAGGGAGACAGAAAAGAAATTTCTAGTTTCTTTTCTCCCCACTCTTTTCTAAGGAAGACTGTAATTCCTGTCAAGAGGGGAAGCAAAAAGTTGGAATCACAGGTAATTCTGCTCTCCTCAGAGAGAGGAAGCACTAGTGATATGGTTTGGGGTGCTGGTATATGGGACAAGACAACCCTTGCCCAAATAAAATAAGCAGAGATGTCTCCAAGTAGAGACAGGAAGGATTTATGTAATTATTTCTTCTTTCAAGAAGGGCGGTCTTGTTACTATAGGCAGTCTAGTAGGAGAGATGAAATACAAAATGTAAAGCTTGGTTATATACATGAAAGATCACCCCTTTCCCCCTCCCTTGTTCTGTCCTGTTCTTGTTAGTTAGGAACTGAGGTGCACAATCTTAGCTGCAAAAAATCTGCTGGCATTTACAGATGAAATGTCAATAATATAAAAAAGCAGAAGGTACATGTCTAGTAGACATAAAAATAGACAAAATATGTCATCAGTATCAACTTGGATATAAAAGCAGAAGATGAATGTTCTAACAATATCAATATACATATGAAAGCAGACTATATTTTATGAATCATGAGGATTTTAGGACATGGTAGCCTGTCTGGAGTTTCCAATTTTGTATTTGTACAGGTCAGATGGTGGTCAGTGGAAACAAGTCTGGGACATCCAAGCCTGTAGTTAAATTTGCAGGGTCTGTGCTTTCCCTTCCTATGCATTAGCTAAGTTTAGCAAAAACTTCAACTTATGACCAGGGGAGGAAGGCAAGAACGCCAGGCTCCCAGCCCAGGTTACTAAGTCTTTGGTACTTTATCACAATTTTGTTTAGATTTCTGGAATGTTACTGGAGAAGTTTTCACTTTTATTCTGTTCAATTCCTCCTCTTTTCTTCCACCATTCTTCAACCTCTTCATCCCACTGTAGACTCACATGATAAATTTCTCTGTCTTCCTGGCTCACAAGTTCCCAGTCTTAGTTCCCTAGGATCAATAATCTGCTTTACTGCCTTCTACTAACTCTTATCATTTTAGAGAGTAAATCCTGTATTATCTTAGTTATTAGCTGTGCCACACAAGATAAGCAGACTGGGAAGAGTATTACTCCATTAAAGGAGCAGTAAAAATCCTCAATAAAAATCCTAAAGCTTGTTTCCACAAACTACCAGTAAACCAAGACCACCAGGCTGTATTAAAGGGACTGGACCAAGTATGGACAGGTACATGAGCAATCTTCCTTATATTTTTGGCTATTCCTTTTATCGCTTCACTGTTGATATCAACTTTCACACAAGTTGATAGATTCAGTTCCCCCACACCCTGCCCTCCTCAGTGAGCAAGTAATCTAGGACCAATCTATGTTGGAGAACTGCCTCTTGGGTTTGGGTAGCCTGGTCTGCTAGCAAATCCAAGGCTTTTGCAGTTTTATTGGTAATAATTTCTACTACTACCTGAAGTCTAATTAGCCAGTTGAGGATATAGATTGGAGTTTAAAATATGCCCAGCTTCCATCCTGAGCCCAAGTTGCTGGTCCATAGGTTGGATAATTCTTTCAGGGAGCCATGTGTCACCCCAGCTGTTGGTATCACCTATGTTAGTCAGGGTAGTGCCAAAATGTGTGCTCCTTTTTGTCGTCCTCAAATCATCCTATAACCTTATACCCAACTGACTTTCCTTTTGTAGGTTACTTAAAAGCCACTCAGATCTCAAGGGTACTGGGCCCCTGGGCTATTGCTCAAGCTGTGGTCCCCCAGAAACCCAACAATTTGTCACATTAAAGGTTTGGGCTATAGTTTCCATCAACTGTTCAAACTTATTTCTTCCTGCCACTGGGGATATTGATACAATAGGAATAATAACATATTAAAAAAAGTAAACTAAAAACTAAACTCTCCATGGTGTTACACTATTATTACAGATAAAATGATTGTGTAGGGATTCAAAGTAAACACAAGCAGAAAGACCAAGTACAAAAACTATTAAAAACAACAAAGGGAGAAGCACACTCATAGCAATCAAAATTCTCATACAAAGGGACAAAACCTCAGAGTCCATTTGCCCACTCTGTAGAGGGTGGGCGCTGGAAGTGTAGCTTCAACTCTCCCCAGGGTTGACTGGTTCAACTGGTCCATTCAGCAGCGGCTCCACAGGTCCTTTCATTTGTGTGTGGTGTCCACCGCCACTCCTGGATCCAGACAGCCATGTCAAGGCCCAGCAAGACTTGGAAGGGGTGAGCTCCCATATTGTCCTCCCAGCTGCTTCCCAATCATCCCAGATCCTTTCCATTTTGCCTTCCTTGGGATCAAATTGATCATTTTTACAAAATTAAAATTACAATCTTCATCATCATAATCACACCTATTTGTTGTATCATCCATGAATTTCATGATTAATTCCTCCACTAAGGCGTAAAATGTTCATTAAGGATTTTATATTGGGGTAGCCATTAGAACAATATTTACTAAATAATTCACAAACTATCCTACTATTACCATTAGCTAATTAAAACAAAGCTGAAACTAAAGAACAAACTAATATTCCCACCAACTATAGGGCCCTTCCTTAGACAGGGATATTTCTACTCAATCCTAAGCCTAATAGTTTTCATCTTGTAGGAACTTTTGATGTTCCAGAATCAAGTATTTAATAGATTTGTTATTATATTTTCAAAACATTTGATTATTGAAGCTTGTCTCCAAGAAAAGGGACAAAACTGTAATAAGGGAACCATACTTTCCTAACTTTAGAATGTGGATTCCAGGCAATATGTATACCAAGCTGCAATCTGCATTGAGCCAAATTCAAAGTCTGCCAGGTGCTTGTGGGTAAATTGAGTCAGGAGAATCCTACCTAAACTCATGTGGAACAATCATTCCCCTGACCTTCCTTTGCACTTCATACCTGTATCTTACAGGGTCTGGCACCATGGATCAGTGACTCAGGTAGCTTTTCTTAATATTTATACCTGGAGTTAGACTCAAGGCAACAGCCAATAAATAGTGCCATCAAATATTAAGTAATAATCTTCAACAATCAGCTTTAAAATATGCTTCCAATCTCACGTTGGTTGAGGAACATCTTTGATTCTTATTCATAAAGAAATTAAATCTTCCATCAGAATCATAATTGATTGTTCTAACAGTTTTGTATCTACTTCCCCAATTTCTCTATCTTCTTATGACTATGCTTAATCTAAGCTCACACTAAAATTTCTTTTCTGTCAACTAAAAATGTCTCTGATTTAATCCCAACAATTAATTCAGTCAATTGTATTAATACCCAATTGTTCTTTCATCACTTTGAAATGCCCAATGACTCCATTCCACACAGATATACAAATATATCTTACTACTGTCACTTTGAAATCCCAGCCTTAATTTATGGGATAATGTTCCAACATTATATCTTATTATCTTTATTTCACTTATTGACTAACATGTATCTTTTAAAATGCTTCCTCACACTTAGGGTGTCCTGAATAACTTTATAGAGACATAAGGGTCTGGAGGAATCTCCTCTTTTCTCTTCAAATCTTTTTATCTATCTTCCCTATTCTATTAACATCAACATTATATTTTATACTGGATTCCGCAAAGTTGGGAGAGGGTGCCTTTTTATACCTCACTTTTTTGAACAAGGTTTATTCTTGATTATTTTACAGAGGTTCATGGTCTAATCTCACAAATTGATAAATTATATATCTAATTATTCTCATAACACTCAAAAAATATCTTTAAGGATGCAATATTTCAAACATTTCCCTTAACTTCACTTTCACCAGAAGTCTTTTGCTCTGATAAGGGGTAAAATTTCCTTTCTTAGACTTCAACTGGCTGTGGTGGGGACAGGTCCCCTCAGGTTCTTTCTCACTGTTAGCCTCTTCCAACTCTAAGGCTTCATTTAGTTCCCAGAGCAACTCATAGTGGTGGCAACCCCAGAGCTGGAGGATGAAATATTCTCCATCTATTACCTTCTTTTTGTCATCAGTAGAGATCTGATTGGACAAAGCAGTCATATGCAGTATGGTCCCATAACCTTTTTACCTCAAAATCAATTTAATCTTATTAAATTATATTATACCTCAAATACTTTGCCAGGACTCATACAGCTAAGGGGATTCCCCTTTTAACATCTTCCATTTCACAGATTTTAAACTTGTCGTAGTATAAAAGCCAATTGTCAGAAATCCTTTTAAAATCTTTTTGCATGCAAACTTGCTATTTCTCATCAAGTCAGGTTTATTGTTTAGGAGCTTCGTAACTGAAACAAGCTCCCTTCCAGGGGCTGATGACTTTGTCCTTTTTTTCGTATACATAAACAATTTCAGATTTTACAGAACTTACAAGAGCATTCACAGGGTCTTTTCTCAACATAGTTACCAATAATTACTTTTCAGAAGCACATTTTTATAAACATTTGATTTATACAATAGCTTCCAGATAACTTGATTAACAATTTAATATTTCATAAAACAATCTCAGTCGAAACCCTCTCTTTAAAACCAAAACTTATAGTTACTCAAATTACAATACACATGATCAAAAGGCCCTATTCATTTTTCTTGTTCCTTTTGTAGTGTGATCCCTAATCTAGAAGCATCTATAATATAAGAGAAACTGCTTCTCCCATAGAATGTAAGAGAAACTGCTTCTCCTATAACACAAATAATATAATTATTTACCAAATTTCATAAGAAATCCCAGGAATAAGGGATGGCTAGGCGGTGCAGTGAATAGAGCACTGTCCCTGGAGTCAGGAGGACCTGAGTTTAAATCTGGCCTCAGACACTTAACATTTACTAGCTTTGTGACGTTGGGCAGGTCACTTAACCCCAACTGCCTTCCAAAAAAAAACAAGCAAAAAAAAAAAAGAAATCTCAAGAATATTACAAACACATATCTAATACCTAAAATTTAAATTTTGAAACCAAGATCAAATAATTACCAATTTGATAACCTTAATTTAGTTATTTCCAGATTGCTTTGCACAAAAAAGGTCATTAATCCCATAACCATTAACATAAACTTGACACTCAAAAGAAAGTTTTGCATTAGGTTATCAAACATAATACAGTTAACTTTTAGCCTCAGTTCTTACTCAAACTCACATTTTACTTAATACATGCAATTTCATTGAGACTGTGCAAGCCAAAACATCTTTATGATTATATTAATTCTAAACAAATCCCTAGGATATGGATTCTACCACCATCCTTACAAAACATTCTAAGCGTGAAGGGAGGGAGGTTCAAACAATGAATCAATTCCTATTAGCCAAATGACAACATAGACTCCATAGACCCCCTTTTTAAAATCATATTGCCATACATTTCTAAATCCTAATACCCTTAGACCTTTAAGAGGAACCATTATCCACAAATTTATAAATTTTCTTGATATTTCAATTCTCTATTTATATTAATATCTTCCTAAGGAAGTTTACAAGAAGTTTGCTTTTCAATCAAGTCAATTTAAAATATGCTGGGCCAAAATTTGAACTGTTTTGATTCTAACAATAGTAAGAAATTATAATAATCTATATTTTCTACCATAATCAGTGCCCACCTCAAATTCAATAACAATAACTACCCAATTTTCAGCCTTTCTATTTAAAAAAAACCCCAAAACTTCCTCCAACACTCTCAACATGCTTAAACCATATGATGCTAGCACAAGGGCACCCCAGGGTAGGAGGGAATACTCCCCAGCTCACCCCCTCTCTATTCCCAAACAGAACTTTCCTAACTTTCAAATTTTCACTCAAGCCTTTATTTCTCTTTCCCAAACTTTCAAATCCATTGCTTGGACTACCTGCATCCCTTTACATTCTAAATTAATCATACACCAAATTTCATGCTACTCTATGCACCTTAAAAACTAGAGGGGGTTAAATGCCTAACAATTTACATTCTAAGAGAGCCATATTTCATTCTCCCCTTTGCCCCTCCTTTCCTGAGAAGCTTACAAAAAGTTTCAAACTCTGAGACTTATGCACCACCCCAGCCCTTATGCTCATTTATATTCCCAATACCTTAGAACAGGATGGAGGAATGCTCCTTTTTGAATATCTCTTTCTCCTCTAAATTTTCAATTTTGCTCCTACCTTTCTTGTTAGTTACTAACCCTCAATATATCTCAGATTCTCTTGATTTAGAGGTTTTCCTTATCTTTCTCTTTTCTCAATGTCTTTTCAGTAAAATTTACTCACTCTGAAAGATCCTCAGTCTCAGACTCCTCCACTGGCTTTTCCTTAATAGTGGTTGTAAGATACCTAATCTGATCTCCTGGTTACATTCTAATATGCAAGAACTTTTGCTTTGGGTGAGGCAAGAAATGGTTAAATCCTGATTGGCCTCAGCCCATACTTGATCTGAGGGGAAAAGATTCCCCTCCGTTTTCTTATCCTTTTTATCTTTAAACCTCCAAATCTGACCAGGATTTAGAACATATAAAGAATGAAAGGTTTTCTACACTATTAATCTAAACAGCAAATATTTCTGACTTTCTCTTTCTCTCACCCCTGTCCACCTGGGTAGGGGGGGAGAGGAAGAGGAAGAGGAATTTCCATTTCAACCACAGACTGTCAGAGAAATACACAGACACAGAGACACACTCTACAGGCACAGACACACACCCTACATACAGACACTTATTTTACACAGAACAATAGGAAACAAACATTTAAGCCAACCTCACTTAATTTATACATTTGCCCCTAGTGGTATCCCACCCCACACATAACAGCAATATTCTACCATTTTTTCCTTATCTTGATTTCTACACCTAGGTGAGTTCTCTCAATTTCAGAGCTTGTTCCTTAATGGAATTTCTACCAGTATAGTTAGTTTCTGCTACACCATGCCAGATTTAGATTGTGCTATTCCCATCTTTAATGGAAGGCATTGCCAAGCTTCCTAAACCAGTGGCCCTGGCCCAATGAATAGTGTGTGTGTGTGTGGGGGGGGCATTCCTTTCCCTCTCCTCTTCTGCTGGAAGGAGTCACCTGCCTTCCTTCAGTCACCTGTGGAACTTTGCTTAAAGCACCCCTCCCTCATGGTGGGTCAGCCCATATGACCGTCCCAGGACCCTTAGTTTGGCTCACCTCCAGGAGAGACACGCTTCTCTTTCATGACTGTTCCCCCACACTGGCTGGCCGGAGATTTTTTTCAGTTGCACAATCAGAGCCTTATCCTCATTCCTGTCTCTCTAAGTTTCCCCCACTGTCCTGGATCTTTCACCCTCCATGACAGGAGTCTCTCTCCTCAAGTTAAGGACTACCAGGAAATCCCCAGATAGGCACATGTTCCTGACTTGCAGTGAGAGAGTCCAGCCAATGGCTGGTGCTAGATCCCAGGTGGGCTCCCGAGAACTTTGTGGGACAAGACAACCCTTGCCCAAATAAAATAAGCAGATATATCTCCAAGTAGAGACAGGAAAGATTTATTTAATTTTTCTTCTTGCAAGAAGGGAGGTCTTGCTCCTAGAAGCAATCTAGTAGGAGAAGCAAAATACAAAATGCAAAGCTTGAGTATAAACCCAAAAGACCACCTATTTTTCCCCTCCCTTGTTCTGTCCTTTTCCTGTTAGTTAGGAACTGAGGTGCACAATCTTACCTGCAAAAAAAATCTGCTGGCATTTACAGATTAAATGTCAATAATATAAAAAAAGCAGAAGGTACATGTCTAGCAGACATGAAAACAGAAAATATGTCATCAGTATCAACTTAGATATAAAAGCAGAAGATGGATGTTCTAATGATATCAATATATACATGAAAATAGACAATATTTTATGAATCATGAGGATTTTAGGACATGGTGACCTGTCTGGAGGTCAGCAACAGGATTTCCAATTTTGTTTGTACAGGTCAGATGGTGGTCAGTGGAAACAAGTCTGGAATATCCAGACCTGTTGTTAAATTTACAGGGTCTGTGCTTTCCCCTCTTATGCAGTAACTAAGCTTAGCAAAAACTTCAACTTATGACCAGGGAAGCAAGGCAAGGGTCCTAGGCTCCCAGCCCAGGTTACTAAGTCTTTGGTACTTTATTACAATTCTGTTTAGGTTTTGTGGAGTGTTACCTGAGGAATTTTCACTTTTAGTCCATTCGCTGGGGATCCCAAAATGTCAAGGTTCAGTGGGATCTGCCTAGAAAGAATTCAAGCACTCAAAGCATCTTCCAGTTAAAGTGGTAAGGTTTATTGTAACACCCGTAGAAGAGGGTGAAATTCTTAGGGAATTTGCAACTTAATGGCAGTGAGACTGATGTTTATATACAAAAAGGACAGTGAAAAAATCTGGATGAAATTAAGGAATGATAAGTAGTCTGAGATGGGCTACAGTGCAACAGTGAAAGAAATATTGAGTAGGCTAATTAGTAATCTAGATGAGATCAAGGAATGGTCATCCATGTAAGTAGTCTGGTATGGGTCAAGAACTATAGTGAAAGGAACATCAAGTGAACCAATTAGGTGATCTAGGTGGGTTGAGCTGAGTCAGTTGCCTTGGGTGGAGACCAGTGATCTGGGCTGCTGAAATGTATGGAAAATTTAAAGACTGGGTTGATTTCAAAGACATGGTCTTTTCCTTTTAGGGATCCAGGTCTCATCACCCCTTCACTAGACTAGTATGATATCTATCCATTCTCTTAAATGCTGTTAGTCTAGGGGGTATGATTTTAAGGCTCAAAATAATGTCTGATAATGGTCTATTAATGGGGCAAACTGGACCACAAGCCTTATAACCAAAGCTTGACTTGCTTTCCATTGAATACTAGTTCTACAATGAACATAACACTTAACCAAGAAATCCATTTTTCCAAATCAGTAACAATATAGAAGTCAAAGAAAATGTACATAGGAGTATATATACTAGACTGTACAAAGTGAAGGAACTGTCCCATTGGGAATGAGATTACTCAGTTCAACCAAAGGAAAATCCAAGATCTCATCCAAAGGACAGTTCTCTGCGGTCTCTAGTGTAGTAAACTGGGAAGAGGAACATGATGAAGACTGTCTGCTCATTTTAATTTTGCTTCTATCCACAGTCATTTCCTTCAACAAACCCAAGTGGAGTTGTCATCATTTTCCTTTTCTCTTGAAGCCAGAAGCCAGGAGCTCCCCAAGCCTGCAAATACTTGAAGCTTGAAGAGGTCTGAAGAGCTCTCTTCTTTCCCACATTCACTAACTCTGCTTTGCCTCTCACACAGGCATGGCATGTTGAGCTACACCAATAAGGAGAGAGTATACTACCAGTGTGCTTTGGGACTAGGGTTAATGAATGTAAAAAGTTACCTTATGAAAGTTAGAGAAATGATTATTTCTCTCTGATATTAATAACCGTTTACTATTTGGGAGATACAAAAATTTTTCCCTTCCTATTTCCTCACTCTCCACTGGGTCAAATTAGGTCCTGAAGAAAAAGGTTGGCAATGAAATTGGATTTTCATCAATCTTGTTCACACCCCGCCCAATTGGGAAAGTTTAGATCTAATCAAAAGGTAGAGAGATTTTAATCTATGTCAAATCCAGCCCATTATGGTCTAGCCAGAGAGATCTGAGTAAAGTTGAACTCCCTTTGTCTAGCTTGCCCTAGGTGGGGTGGTCTGAGTGGTTTGATTCACTCCCCCTGTCTTTAGAATAGGTTCAACTCCCATTATAATATTCATTCTTCTCATCATTAACTAATCAGAGGTGATTGCCATCTGTCGGGAAAACCCACTTTTCCAAGGGTATATAAGAGATAATAGGCCACCAGGATCTGTCTTTGGTTCATGAGAGATGGACAAATGACAATCCTTTTATTTATTACCTGTTAACCTTAGTTAATAAATGATTAATTATCCAGAAATTGTTTTTCTCAACTTTTCATTTGTCAACAGTTTGGTGACCCATTGAATGGACCAGAGCTCTAGACACTAGATTCTTAACAAAAAAAGCTCCCCTATGTCTTTTGGGGCCTAAGGGGAAAATTTCTCCATAAGGGGAAGCTCTCAGTTAGGATTCTGGCTGTGATCTGACTTCTTTATGACATTTTCTCTGGGTAAGTAGTTTACATGTTCTATGTCTGCTTATGTGTTTTTGTGCTACAGTTCTCTGAATGTCGCTCTCAACAGCAGAGAAATTGGTGGATAGAATAAAGATTTATTGGCAAAACCCTTCAAGCCAGGCTTAGGGGTAGGATGGTATATTGAGGAGCTTATTATGGGAAGCTTCTGCCAAAAAGAGTTTTGAAAGAAGCTGTATTTTCTTTTCAGGGTAATCTGGCAGAGAGGTTGGGGCCACCTGTGATATTTGAGATCCATTTTGAAATTGCTGCCTGGCATTTCAATCCTGCTATTAGAGTCATGGTGGCACCAAAATTTCTTGCACATAAGATTTCATAAAGGAAGCCAAAGCGAGTTATGGGGGTACCAATTCCTCAAAAGTTAGGGAATTTCTTGGGTAATAGGTAACTCCTCGAGGGCAGGATTGGGTGTGCCAATAAGTCTGGGTTCAGGATTGGTTGTGCTGAGCAAAATTGTGTGGGGAGCACAGTGGGAAGTGAGATATGTGGAAGTAAAAGAAATTGCCTTGAGCAGAGTAGATGGTACTGTGAAGCTAGAAAAGTAGCTTTTGTATCTCAACTTTGCTTTGTAGTCACTAAGGCTCTGTAGGGTTTTTGTCTGTGTCTGTCCCTTTGTCTCTTATAAGATTTGCAAAGATTAGTCTGTATTTACTGTAGGAAAGCTACAGGCTATAAAATTTTAAAAGGGTAATATAAGGGAAAAAGGAGGGGGGTGTCCTCTTTCTGTCTTTTGATTTGTGGCCAAAATCAAAAGGACACAGGGAAGAAGGAACTTTCTCCAATATATAATATATCAGGTTTGGATGTGATGTTAACACCTACTTCAAGCTGGGTTGGTGGCTGTTAACCCAGTCATAGCCTGCAAGGGATGATGAGATCATGTTACCTTTGATTCTTAGTGAGTAAATTGCCACTTCAAGTGAGATTAAGTAGCCACTTAAAGCCACTTGCCAAAAGGATTTTCATCAGCCAAAGTTTAGAATTCAAGTTTAATTGGATCCCAAAGCTAAAAATTTATATATTACATTTAAATCTAGGAAACTGTCTTTGTTCAACCAATAATCTGATGTCAGGACAAGGTGTTTAATTTTAAAAATGATGGGTTTTTTTTGTTTGTTTGTTTTTAAGACACTTTGATTAGGGTTTTTCTCTCATATCACTTAAAAATTTTAGCAATGTAAGTTTAAAATGTATACTAATATTGTAAAAACTCTTTGTATAAGTAATCTTGGTGAAAACTGTAGAGAAATACAACTCTCTTGATTTGTGAATTATTAAGTGCTAACTCTTCAGATTCTGAAAAGTAGTAGGAAAGAAAAAAGTAATGATAATCATTTAATTTGAAAAACTGTTTTGTAGGCAACATGATAGGCCTCCTAAAAGGTTTTCTTGTAATTACCAAACACATCTTAATGGATTTTTCTTTTAAAATTTGTCCTACAAACTTCCCCCAGGAGGAGGAACAGGCAGTGAAGGTTTATGCCTTTTGGGAGAAGGAGAAAAGTTTGGAATTCTTTTGATGTAATACATAACACCTGAGTTGTTACTAATCACACAACAGGTTATAATTTTGGCAATTAATTTAAGAGAATCACCTGGGTTGAAATGAACCCTATAACAACTCTATCAAGAAGATACATAAAATTTACCATAATAGAGGGAAAGAGGGGAGGGAGAGGAGCACTGCATGAGATCTATTCTTGTCAATCTTGGTTAGAGGAAGAAATAACATACAACATTGAGTATAAAAGTCAACCATATCCTACAAGCAGTAGGAAGGGGGAAGGGCCACGAAGGGGGTGGGTTAGAAGGGAGGGAAGAAGTAGTAAGGGAGAAGGGTAGGAAAATTGACGGGACAGATAAGAAGGGAATACTGAGGGGGGTGGTGGTCAAAAGGAAAACTCTTAAGAAGGGGAAAAACAAAAGCATAAACGGGAGGGAATAGGATGGAGGGAAAGACACAGATAGTAATCATAACTGTGAATGTGAATTCGATGAAGTCTCCCATCAAATGGAGGTGGGTAGAGAATGGATTAAAAAACATAATCCTACAATATGCTGTTTACAAGAAACACATCTGAAACAGGGGGATATACACAGGGTAAAGGTAAAAGGCTGGAATAAAATATATCATGCCTCAGCCAAAGTAAAAAAAGCAGGGGGAGCAATTCTTATCTCAGACAAATCCAAAATAGATCTAATTAGAAGAGAGAAGGGAGGAAACTATATCCTGCTAAAAGGCACCATCGAAAATGAGGCAATATCATTACTAAACATTTATCCACCAAGTGGTACAGCATCTACATTCCTGAAGGAGAAATTAAGACAAAAATATTTATTGCAGCTTTCCTTGTGGTGGCAAAAAAACTGGAAATTAAGGGGATGCCATCAATTGGGGAATGGCTAAACAAGTGGTATATGAATGTAATGGAATACTATTGTGCTGTAAGAAATGGGGAGGAGACGGTCTGCATAATAACCTGGAGAAGCTTATACAAACTAATGCTAAGTAAGAAGATTAGAACCAGGAGGAATTTGTACACAATCACAGACACATAGGATGTGTGATGACCAACTTTGATAAACTGGACTCTTCTCAGCAATGCAAGGTTACAAGACAACTCTACAAATCTCAGGATGGAAGGAGATATTTACATTCAGAGAAAGATCCAGAAAGAACAGAGTTTAAATGGAGACTGAAACAATCTACATGCTATTGTTCTTTTCCATGTTTGGTTTTGTTTCCTCTTTCCCGTTGTCCTCTCCATTGGTTACAACCCTTCTATACAACCAGACTGATGATAAATGTGAAAGTATTTGCAGATCCTATACTTGATTGCATGCTCCCATGGTGGGGGAAGGGAGGGGAAGAAAATTTGAAACTCAAGGGATTATGGAGCTGAATCATGTAAACTAAAAGTAAATAAACAAATCAATGTAAAAAAATTAAATGAGCTAGAGAAGGAAAAAGAAGAAATTAACCCTATAGATTGGGAAGATTTAACAACAGTGGGTGTACTTTAACAACAGTAGTGTAAAGGAAAGTTGTGTAGTCTGAGTAATGGGTTTGAAAGATTTGGAAAGAGAAATAAAAGCTGGAGGGGAAATCTGGAAGGTAGTAAGAAGACTTGGGGACAAATGGGGAGAATGGACAGTATGCTCCAAACCCCTCTTGTCCCTGGACAATTTCTCTGGGTACCGACATGCCAATTTCAGATGGTATGCACTTAGGTAAATTTAACTTTTACATAAATAGATTAAGAAGGAAAATTTTGTAACTTGACTTGAAAGCCAATATAGACTGTTATAGGGGGTTATGAGAAATTTGATAAGCAACATGTTCCTAAGTGTGATAATTAAAATATCTTATATACTGTTACTTTAAAAATCTTTGGCAGTGGCTTAGCTGGAAAGAGTGAATCCCATAATTTGAAATGCTTGGAATGGGTGATATATTGTACTAAGTCATTGAAATTAAAAATTGAGGCTCTATATGATACTACTTGGAAAATAGGTTCGGGTCTAATTGAATTTATTCTGGTCTAATTTTAAGCAAAATTTATTATTTATTATAATACTATATCAAGAAATGTATTAGCTCTGTTACATCAAGCAAGTTACCTTATGTCTGCCTCAGTTTACTAATTGTAAAGGGATACTAATAAGGTCTCACCTCCTAGGGTTGTTGTGAGGATCACATGATTGCAAAATGCTTAACAAGGTGCCTGGCACAGGGCAAATGCTCTATTAATGTTCATTTTTGTTATTTAATTTAATTAGATGTAATTGCTTCATACTTGATAACTCTGTGAGGTTTTTGGTGTGCTCTGTATACACTGCCAATGGAGATGTGAAGGGATGAATGATTTTCTGTACAAGGTAATTTAAAATTATATTCCACAGAATTGAGGCCACCTGGTTGGTAATGAGGTTGATTTTAAGTTTCAAATATATAATATTATTTTTGGTATTGTTCTGTTTCTAAATTTTCTCATTATTTTAAAATTTGGTAAACTATTGTATCAGAAATGCTGTTAGAAAAGCAACTTCTCTTATAATCTGGATATTAGATTGTAAATTATTACTGTTAAAAGAAGGTAAAAAGTGGTTTTGAAAACTTCGGTCATTTTATCAGCCCTGAAACCATGTGTTGTGACATTCTGAAGTATTGTAATTTAAAAAAAAAATCAATTTACAGGTTTGTCTATATTTATTTATTTATTTTTGGCAAAATAACTTTATTTCCTATCATATGATAAACACATACACCCAAAGCATGCTTGCTTCTGCACATCTAGCTCTTCACAAATGGCTTTCCAATTATCTCCAGCCCAACCCTGGGGATGCATTAGGTTGTGAGGCAGGCAGAGATAGGGAGAAACTGCTCTTCAGAGGAGGGAACATTCTGGAAAGCCACAACTAGTTAACATCGAATTTGGCTTCAATAAAGCTGCCTCTTCAAAGCTCTCCACTACAAAGCTATGACTTTGGAACCTAGGATTTCCTGATCAAAGGAATGCAGCAATGTTGGCTGTATTCCTGAAGGGCTATTAGTTGCTCTGGTAATAAAAGCACCTGTCTACTGTCTGTGGAGATGACGCAGGTAAATTCACAACTGCTTTGGCAGACTCCATCCCTCACTTGAAGAGACTGTCCTCTTCGGTGGTGTTCCTGCACTTGATTCCTCTGCTGTGTTTTCTTAACCACCAACACCTTCCAGTGGTGATGATCATGCCACGCGTCAGTGGCAAAGTCCTTATCTTTAAAATCTGCACTGAAAGCAGACTCGTTTTCTGGTTTCCCCCTCAGGCATCTTGTAGTTTCTAAACCATTCCACAGCGCCTTCTAGATAGCCAGGCTTCAGCTTTCTGACATCGGTAATATCCCTATAGCTAGTGGCATCAGGATCATCTGTGTTGATTGTACCTTCCAGCGAGTTTCTCCTTCACCAGTCATAGCTAATATGCCCAGAACCTTTACTTCTCTCGAGCATATCTTGCTCCCAATCTAGCAGACATCAATCCGTCGTTGTCCCCACAGCAGTCAGTACGCTGGTATTTGTGCCCTGGATCTTCCCAAGTCTAAGGGATGGCCCCACAGTTCCAGATATAATCTTTGTGAGGGAAGACATTGACAATATAGCAGTTTTCCCTTTCTGATGTC
Source organism: Pseudocheirus occidentalis (assembly GCA_028646575.1). Classification (NCBI taxonomy): domain Eukaryota; kingdom Metazoa; phylum Chordata; class Mammalia; order Diprotodontia; family Pseudocheiridae; genus Pseudocheirus; species Pseudocheirus occidentalis. The sequence goes on along the minus strand of CM053596.1, from coordinate 12,430,369 downwards.
TTGCTTAAATTGGTTTAAAGGATCCTTTGTCTCGATCTCCATCTTTGCATTTGTCCATGGAAGTACTTCTACAACCATGTGGGACACATTCTTGTGTGTATAAATCAGAATGTCATGAAATGGCTATATGTATTCTGTATTTGCATTTTTGAGGAAGAGCCAGTACTCGAGGCTGAGGAGGCTGTGGCATGCTGCTGGCCCTGATGGTCCGACGCCCTGCAGCACCCCTGCTCTGACTCAGTGAGGACGATCTTTGTCTATATTTAAAGGGAAGTTTGATCTAAGATTATTCGACTATCCCTTATGAAAATTGTAAGATTATTGATTGAATTATCAAGGATTATTAAGATAAGGCTAATTTAATTGGGTATACTTTTGGCATTGTTTCACTTAGAAAACTGTATCTCCTTTCCCATTGTAATTGACTTAAGGGGAGTAGTAATTAGGAAGTTATTTGTGGTAATTAGGAATTCATTTTATTTATAACAATTTGAGATTTATGATACTAAAAACACTTTACACCAACTTAGTTTTGATAAATTCCAATTTTAAAGATTTGTTTTTGTTTTAGGGGTTGAATAAGAGATAAATACCTATCAGTTTAAAGATTTCCAACTAATTTACTTCATGAAAGACTAGAAATTATCTTTATAACATCAGGATAAATTTTATGCTGTTTTTAAGAAAGAGAAATACCTTTAAAAAAGAATGTTTAAGTAAAAATCTTTTGTGTGAATGTTTAACTAAAAATCTTTTGTGCAATTCTCATAAGGCCTGCTAAATTTTATTTGTAAGCTAATTTATTGCAATAATTTGGTAATATTGATAACAATTGTGTCCAGCCCCACTCTTCTAAGTGCCACTTTACCATTTGAGGTGAAACCTTTTTTGGGACTCTGAATATTCTTTTTGAGTTTCATTCTTAGGTTTGTTGTATCTTTTGGCTAACCTTAAGTAAGACTTCAAGAAAAACACTAGCAGGTTAAAGGAAGTAAAACCTGAGATCCAAGGCTAGTGAATAATCTATCCCTGGAAATAAGGTTAAGAAGTCAATCTTGGGAAGCTTAAGATTGGTCTCTTCTTAATTCATTTTCCTATACAAGAAATCCATCCACCTGGTTCCAATACTTGGCTACTTATAGTGGTGTAGACCTTGAGGACCAGTATTGATGTGTTAAATTCATGTCCCTCTCTCTTCCCTTTGTAGTAAATTCCTCTAAGGCAAAATAAATTGGGATTTTTTTAAATGATGAATCTCTTACTGTCACCAACGTGAAATTCTATTATCTCTGTATAATCTATGTTATCTAGGATACATGATCCTTGAAAACTGAATTCACCCAAAGCTATGATTATTGCTATTTAAAACCTTATGGCACTATAACTGATGTTATTCTGAGTCTGATTCCAGGTATAAACATCAAGGTCAATATTAAGCCAAGGATCCATGATGCCCGCCACCCTACGGAGTTGACATTCATGAACTGCAGGTGTTCTCATGGGAAAGACTGGGAGAATTACTCTTAGCATGAGCTTAAATAGGATTCCCCTGACTCAATTTCTCCAGTATAACATTTTCTTTGAAATGGAAAGTACTACACCATTGGGCCCAACCCAATGAAGTCGTCTATATAATTTCTAGCTTGGAACTGGTGACCAAGATCAATGAATATTTTGCCTTGATCACAGGGTTATGCCCCTAATCTTGTATTATGTCAAGTTTCTATAATGATATTAGGTGATCAGTATTATATATGTATATGATATAATATAAAATATATCAGATATATGATATAACATCTTTTAGGCTAATACTGGAGCACATTTCAGTTGCTATAATAAGATGCAGGTATAAAATTTGAACTCTTTGGCCTAGGATTTTATATTTCCAAATGGCTAAGTAGATGAGGATTTTGTCTAGTCATTTGTCTGTTACTACTTGCATATTTCTGTGGAAGATAAGCTCCCTTAATTTCTCACAATGGTATGGGGATGATTCAACAATGATTTAAGGATTTGTGAAACCAGGATACAATTCTGTAATTAGTGAGGTTAATATTATGACTGTCTCAATTCTGTGTTAATGAAAAGAATATCAGCACAACTAGTTAGCTCAAAAGAAGATTGGTTTGTGGTATCTTTTATAAATACCTTAAAGAGATATCTACTTAGAGAGAGTCAATTCAATTTTGCTAGGAGTTATTCATTTGAACATATTTAGACATTGAAAATGATTTATTGTAAACAAGTTATTTAATAAGTGCCATTCTTAATTTAAGTATTTATGCATTCCATTCCAACATCCTTTGTTACATTTTTAGCTAATATAGCAACTTCTGAGAAAAGTCATTAGAGTATTAGTTCTTTAGCAAAATCTCATCTTCCTAATGGGGAAACAAACAATGCCAAAAATAAAAATTGGGATCCGATTTTTGGTTTGTGTAAAGCCAAGCATGAACAGCTTTCCAGAGGACTGATGCTGTGAACAGCTTTCAAGGTTCTGATTACATAGTATAGTGTGCTCTGTATTTATTCAGTAAGAAATCAGAGTGAAACATTCACAGAAAATCAAAATACAGTGTTCACAATGTTACAGTTTATCACAGAAAGTAAAAATACAACATTCACCATGTCACAACTCAACAACTTATCACTAAAATGGCCAAATAGTTTTCACCAAAGTGGTCACATAGTTTTCAACAAAGTACGATCATTTAATAACTCAATCATTTAATCATTCTTAAGGAGATTTGTCTCCTTAAGGTACGCACAGTACAAAAGTCAAAGTTCTCTACCCCATGTCACAGCAAATCATAATCTTCTTAGTAAGTACACGGTATCCAAGTAAAGTCTTCTTTCACTTTGACTCAAGGCTGGCTCTCAGCTTCCATGATTCCTTTTCCATGGTCCCATCTCCAACTGTCCCCTGGGTTCAAAGTCTGGCAGCTCCCAGTTCCTTGTCCAGATCCTGTCCAGTTCTTCATCCAGTTCCCATTCCATATTGAAGTTCACAGTGTCTAGTCTATCTTAAGACCTTCAGAGTTCCTGTTTCTGGGAAGATAAAGCTTGATAAAACCACAATAATAAACATTGCCAGCACCATCATCAATTCACTATCTGCCTGTGAAATCAACTCAGACTGACCAACAAGGTCTGAGAACTCAACACAAACCATCAACATAGAAATCAACACAGACCCACAAAGAAGGTCCAAGAGGTCAAGACAAATCATCACAAAAGTCCCAGGACCTCCAAAACCCTCCTCCAGAACTTCTGTAAACATACAACCAGAAAATCCTCTTTCAAGGCTTCCAGTAAGGTCCCAGGGCTTCTGTACAAAGTATCACAAACAAACATCAACACAGACAGAATAGACAGAGTGCTGGGATACCACAAGGTTTCTCCTTCTTGACTCTGCCGCCACAAGGGTCCTCTTCTCAGTTCTGCTATCTCTAGCCCTGGGCCTCTCCCTATAGTCATTAGCTCCTCCCCTTCCTGTTGCAGGAGTAATTGAGTTCTAGGGTTCACAAATTTGTGGGGTTCACATGTTCTGTTTCTTAACAGCCTTGATAGAAGACTCAAAAGAAACTTGAACTGAAACAAGGTGTTAATTCAGTAGCTGAAACAAGGTGTGAACTACTTCAGTGCTTTGACATTACACTTTGTTTCAGAGTTCCTTAGATATAGCAACATGACAATTGGCTAACCTAAGAATGTAGATTCTCTGGTCTAAAAGCTTCTGTATTTGATTTTCTAATAGTAGAGATGCACGTTTGTACTAACTCTCAACTGACCTAGTTACTGGCAAAATAAATTTAAAATTGTGTTAAGACCAATTTTGTAAGAAGTTTTAGTTTTAGTTTAGTTTTGTTTTGTTTTTAGCAGAGAAAGGGGTGTTACCAAGTAATTTGAATCAAAGAAACCAGTCATCTGGAAACTGCTCTGAGACCACACCCAAGCCAAGAGGTCACATGAGATGTTGTCCCAAGAACCAGACAGCTGTATGATATGAGACTTCTGAACCTTAAATGGATTATTTTATTTTAATTGTTCACCATTTGCTTTTTCCTTGTTCATCTTTTATCTGTAAGGCTTGCTTAACAAAGGGAACTGCCTCCTTGGACTTTGTCAATATGATCAATCTTTTTCCTTTCCTGGCTCATATTATTTCCCCTCACAAGCCCCATAGTTAGAAACTTTTGATGAAGTGTTTGTCAAACAAAGTGTAATCACTGAGTTAGTGATTTATTTAGTAGACTATGTTAATAAATAGAATCAAAAGGGAGAATGAAATAAATAATTTGAAGATGGTGCCCAAAGAGGGTTAGGACTGCCTGAGACCCCAAAATACCAACATGACTGGGTTCTGCAGAAATAATTCCACTCAAGTCTTCTCAGCCAAGGAAAAAGTAAAGTTTGCTGAAAGATATGGGGTAGCCTCTTACAGAGCAAGTCTCTGCTAGGGCATTCTGTGGCACTCTCACTAAGACAGAGGGAAGATGGGGTCTTATATACAGAGGGGTCTAGGGGTGGTTCAGAGGAGGAGCCTGGGGAGGGTCTTCAAGAGGAGCCAATGAAGTCTGACTCCAGTAATGAGTTTGGGGAGGGACTCCAGGTGGAGTTAATGAGATCAGACGCCAGTACTTCAGCTGGAATTAATGAGGTCAATGTAAGATTTTTGATAGGCTCCAGGGTGGGAAGCAGATGGACAATAGAGGGCCAGGCTAGTAACAGGCTTGGGCCCAGCCACAATGAAATACTTAGGGCCTCTGCAAATGCCTCCTGAAGATTCAATCAGACTTGAACAGGTTTCCCAGAGTATGTACCTCAAAGATTCAAGGAGAGCTCAAAAGGGGAGGGGGCGTCCCAGAGCCTACACCTCATCAGATAGTTTCTTTCTTGCATTAATAGCCATTGACTATTGAGGAGATCCAGGATTTTTCCCTTTCTCTTTCCCTGTTCTCTACTAGGTCGAATAGGTTCCTAAAAAATAGGGTTGATAATGAGATCAGGATTTAACATTCTCCTCAATCTTGATCAGGCCCCACATAACTGGGAAAGTTTAGATGTGATGAAAAGATAAAGAGATTTTAGTCTAGGTGAAGCCCAGCCCAGGTTGGGTTCTACTCAGACAGGTCTAAGTGGAGGTGCACCCCATTTGTCTAGATTGCCCTAGGTGGCTCAGTGGGTCATGGTGGTGGTGTTTCTGTGTGATCAGTCATACCTCAGTCCCTCCTTAGAATAGGTCTACCTCTCATTATAATATTCATTCCTCTAATTAATTGTTAACCAATCAGAGTTGATTGCCATCTATCAGGAAAAGCCACTCTTTAAAGGACATGTTAGAGTTAATAGATCACACTAATCCATCTTTAGTTCATAATAAATGACCAAATGAACAGTCTTTTTAATTTTCCACTCACCATAACTAAACTGATTTGGGAGAGTGTGAACTTGTGAAGAAAAACCCAAATTTAATTTGTTGAGGTAAAATTTAGGGGAAGATATTGAAAAGTTGAAGGAAATTAACCTCTAGGTCTACATTCTACTCCTGGTTTCTTTGTGAGAAAGTTGTAGGAGATAGAACAGGAGATAAAGACTTCATGTGTATAGAATAAGAAATCGTGAAGGTGATTTGAAGGGGTCTGGACTTGCAAAGAAAGCCAGAGAGACAGAATTGGTGGGAATGGAAATTTGGGAGAACTTGAACATGAACTGAATGACAACATCATGAGCTAAAGTTGGACATTCAGTATGGAAGAGGTTCAATTAAACAACAATCAAGCTTTAAGGAATAAAGACCTGAAGAAAATATCTCAAAGAGGGAGGGAAGTGGAGAAAATTTAAATTTTATGGAAGTGAATATTGAAAACTGAAAACAAATAATTTAATACATTGGGGAAAATAAGATAAAATAATCCAGTAAACTAAGGTAGATGTAATTGCATCCCAGGGCTAACCCATAAGATGTCCTCGTTAACACATTCATTCTCAGTATCTCAAGTTTTTCTTTCTTTCTTTTTTGTGGGTTACTGAATACTAGTATCTCAAGTTCTAAGGCACTGCCTGGATATACTTGGATATTTCTCTACTTTTAAAGAAAATCATGACTTCTTTCTTACTAACTAATTAGTTAGTTGTGAGACCTACTCAGTTTTTAAGTACAAAAATCAACTTGTATTTAAATATATATTAAATGATACCTATTTAATTGAAGGAATCTCTGTTCCTGTAATTCCTTATCATTCTTATATATCAAAGGCTATAATGTATAAGTTTAATCAACATGAAAATAACTGACTATGCAATTAACACAGTAACAAATAATAACATAAAGACACAAAGAAAAAATAGAGTTAAGGAGCCAAATTTTCCCCTGCCCGTAATAGCTAATTTCTATAATAATAATAAATAATAATGATGATTTTTCCCCTCTTTTATTCTTTATTTTCATGATGGCTCTCTAGTTGAGGAGTGATGAGGCAAATATCTGTGGGGAAGGGAAGGAGAAAAGAAAGAGAATAAATATGTATATAGCACTTGTTACATGCTAAATGCTTTTCAAATATTATTTCATTTAATCCTCATGATAATCCTGCAAGAAAGATGCTGTAATTATACCAATTTTACATTTGAGGAAGAGGAGACAAACAGTAGTTTAGTGACTTATCCAGATAATAAATGTCTGAAGCTGGAAATAGATTCAGGTTTTCCTAACTCTCCACCCTACACATTGCAACACCTAGCCACAAAACACATAAGGATGAAAATTCATTTTAAAAAATGATGATGGTACTCTTGAATGATCTATGAGGACCCTTGAGTGTTTTGCTGTCTGGTTTTGGATGGTCCTTACCCCATATGATTTCCACTACAGGAGAGGGTTGGAATGAATGAGCTCCCAGGGATTGCATGGATTTTGAGTGAGTTCTCACCTCTGACAATGAAAGACCACACCCTTCTCATTGTCCCCAAGTTGGTTCACACTTCTGCAGAGGTGTGAATCCTCTCTGAGCAGAAAGTATAAAAGGAAGCTCTGGAGTAGATTCCAGCTGATGCCAATGATTTTTCCTTCAAAATCTTCTAGAACAGAAGGCGTCCCATCTCACATCTCTTCTTCCTCTACCTGGTCAGAGTTACAGGTTAGTTCTCTAAGGTTCCCTAAAAAAATGTTGATTGTGGAGGGGGATGGGAAAGAATTTCAAGACCCCCAAACCTCCTTAACCTCTGTGTCCCCTACTGCATGTGTTACAGTTGAGGAAACTGAGTCCTGGGCAATGGAAGTGACTTGAGAGAGGGACAGGACCAATGAGAACTCTTCTGTTCTCCCAACCAGAGTCCTTGCTACTAAGGCAAGTCTTTAGAGATCCTTCAGTGTGGACCCAGATCTGCCCTCAGCTTCTAGGGGAAGGGAGCTTGGCATGAAGTCCTTTGAAGGAATTGGTGCTATAGCTGTGCAGGAAAATTTTTTGAGCCTTGGGGGAGCTTCCAAGGAGAACACAGCCTTGGGGACTAGGGAAGGCAGAAGGGGCTTCCCACAGGAGGATGCATTTGCTGGGCCCTGGTGAACAGGGCAGGGTGAGAGGAGCTGGGAGCAAGCTTCCCATCCCCATACTTATCCCATCATGGGCCTGCCCGCTAAAGTCTTGCCTTTCCAAGTCTTAAGCAACCCTTGTGTGACCCTGGGCTAATCATGTCCCATTCTTCCATCTGAGTTTCCTCTCTGTAAAATGATGGGACCAGATCATTTTAAAATCCTTTCCAGCTCTAAAGGCTACGATCCCATGATCAAACCCAGCCACAGAGGCTTTGAGATCCACCTTGTCAAAGGGCAGAAATTCATTAGGAAAATTAGGTGACCCAGGGCAGACCCCAGGACATTTGGGTGATAAATGTTTGTTGACCGACTTAATGTGAAGGTCTGTTTCAGGAGCTCTTTCTTTGTCAGTGCTGACCTGCCCCACCCTCACTGAGGGTGGTAACCTTCTGTGGTCTGAGAGCCCACTTCCAGGATTCAGGCTCACATACTAGATAGGGGTGGGTGAGCAGGGGCTCTAAGGAGAGGTGAGAACACAATTCTATTCTCCCATCATTCATTAAGAACCTCCTGGGTTGAAGTCACAGAGAACTTATTTCTGAGCATAAAGAGGAAACTGAAACCATCCCTACCTTCATGGTGCTTCCTTTCTACTAGATGTGGGAAAGGAGCATCCCTGGTAAAGGTTGGGTCAGGGTAGGGAACGAGAACCCCAGCCCAAGATCTCTCTTTAATGCAGGATCCTAAATGGAGAAAGAAGATACAGACCTGCTTTCCAGAGATAGTGATGCCTCTTCCCTGGAGGAGTCGTCTGCAGATTCTAGCAGCTCTGAGGAAGAGGATGCACCCAAGGAGGATGGACAGCATCATGGAGATCCCTGGGGAGGCAGCCTAAGGGGCACCAACATGCCGACAGTCACAGAGCTCTGGCCACAATTTAGGCATGGAAAGGTAGGGGGACCACATTCAGGGAGCAGCAGGGGAGGGGAAGGGACAAGGAATTAGATCTCCACAGAAGCCAGCACTCAGACATGGAGGCAGCCCCACAGAGGAAGCCAGAGAAACGGACATGCCAAGACCAAAAGTCTAGACCTGGGTAAATAGAAGGACCCTGGGTTAAGAAATAGAGAGAGAAATGGAGACAGAGACTCAGACATGCAAAGGGGATCAGCTTTCTTGAGGGACCTTGCAGATGTGACCGCTAAAGGCTTCTGAAGTTCTGGTGAATTTTTGCAGCAACAGGAACCAAGGGAAGATCTGAACAGTTGGGGCTGGGGAGGACCACCCTTTTCCTTCTTATCACTTAGAGTAGCAGAAGCCCCTGGGAGACTACTCTCCAAGATCAACCAGGGGACCCATCCCCTTGACTTCTCCCTCTTTGCCTTCTGACTGAGCTCACCTGACCAAGAGAGATCCCAGGCAGACATCTGAAGGGAATGGCCTAGATAACCCACTTAGGTTCAGTCAGTATCTAAGCCCTGAAAGGAAGGTGGGTGGGAATTGGGGAGAGAAGATACCTTTTTACCTGAGTCCCACCTGGCTGCTCTGATGGGGAGGTCTCTTTCCCAACTTTGCATTTTCTCTTCCAGACTCTTCGTTTCCTTCAACTCTTTGAGCCCCAGAACGCACCATCTGTGTGGGAGAAGGTCAGAAGGAGGATGAGAAGGAGGAAACAACAGAAGGGACAGTGTCCCTCAGAACCCACCCAGGGAGCCTCCAAGATAGCAAGATCACCAGGCCCTGAAGAATGCCTAACAGACGATGAGGTAATGAATGATGGGATTGAGGGGAAGGGAAATTTCCATTCCAATCACATTTCCCAGTCCAAATTCCATGTCTACCCCCCAAATAGCCCATCATGGTAAGCACCCTCAAGTCTCCTTCCATTTGTGTTACCACCATCATCATCCCCAGTCTCACTTCCATTTCTATTCCCACCCTTAGACTTTTTATAAATCATTCCCTCTCCACAATTCCATCCCTGTTCCCAAACCTAATTCACACCCTCTGTTTCACCCTAGACAAAAATGATGGCTCCAGTGGTCCCAAAGACTAGCTCTCAATCAGCTGACTGTTCCCAGGAACCTCCCTCAGAGGAGGTTGCCCCATGGCGTTATGGCCCTGCCAAGTTTTGGTATGATATGTTGGGTGTCCCTCCCCATGGGAGAGGTTTTGATTATGGATTTCGACTTAAAGAAAAGTCACCAGAGAAGGAGGAGACAACCCAAATAAATCACCCATTGCTGAAGGATGAAAACTTCCTGATGGCCACGCAGAAATCCTGGGAAGATGACATAATCTGGGATAACAGAGAAATCCAAGGGCACTGCCCTGATGTCCAGAAAGTATCTCAGGCAGGGTGGATTCCTTCTGAAAAGACAAGATTGCTCAAAACAGGTCAGAGAGTCTAGGAAGAATGAGAAAGTGATAGAAATGGGGGTGGGGAGGGAGATGTGATGGGGTTGGGACATGGCCATAGGGATGGGAGTGAGTATAGTGATTGGCATGGAGATGGGAGGAAATGCTGACATAGAGATGGAGCTATAACTGGAGATGAGGACACAGACGGGGATGGGATAGAGATGGAGATGGAGAAGGATATGAAATTAGAGATCATCATGGGGCTTGAATTGGAGATGGAGACAGGGGTAGATGGGAACAGAGATAGAGATGGGGGAGGTATGGAGATAGAGATAGAGTCTGGGGTAGGGATAAAAATGGAGAGGAAACTTGGATTAGAATGTGTTGGGAATAGAGTTGAGAATAGTAATAGGTAGGAGAGTGGTGATAGGACTAGATGATTAGATCCTAGATCTGGTTGGAGTCGACCCTAATCCAGTTATCCTGACCTTCATCCCATTCATTGTTCCTTTTGCAGGTGCCCATGACCCTTCTAAGCCTGGAGGGTCAATTTTCATCTCTGAGAATGAAGACCTCATCTATGGCCGATGGGAAGACAACATTATTTGGGATGCCCAAGCCATGCCCAAACCACTGTATCCTACAATCCTAACCATTGATGCAGATGATGAGAACCTCCTGCTGAGTATGAATGTTTTTATGGTTTAGCTCCATTGCCATACCTGCACCAGTAAATGAGAGCAGGAAGGGGAAGCTATGGGAATCCTTAAAGAACCTTGACATACCTCCAAACTGGCTAATGTGGTTCTGGGTCCTGGGGAAATGACTGGTGGGGAACAAGACCAGGATAAAAAGGCATTATGCAGAAGTAGCTTGGAACTCTCTTTGATGATAGTGGGCTCCCTATTACTCTACTTTTCAGGCAGAGTCTTGATGACCATTTACCTGGGTTGTGTTCATGGGTTATAGGTTGGCCTAGATGTCTCTTGGGGTTCCTTCCAGTTCTGAGTATAAGATTGAGGGATTATGTGTTTAGGCACCAGGGAGACTCCCTGAGCTCCCAAGATGGGATCACCTAACTCAAGAGGCAAAATGGCCCAGCAGAAAGTCTATAGGACACAGGCTGAAATTCTGGCTGTCACCTTGCACAAATCTTGGTCAGCTACAAATCTATCACCCCTTGACCTCTTCCTTTTTCACAGTTAATATCAAGGAACCTGTGGAAGAAGAGACTCCAACCCCTGAACCATTGACTCAGAAGGAGTCTTCAAAGAAAAGTCAAACCATTCTACATGGTGTCATGGGAGTGGATGAGGCTGGGCAGGTGGGTGTATTGGGGGTCCAAGGGTTTCAGGACAGGGTTACCTTTGAGTGATAGATGAAGGAGTGAATCTCTGAGCTGAAAGAATCCTGAAATGAACTAACTAATCCATCACTACCCCACATATGAGGTGTTATTGCTCATCCAGGCTTTTTTGGGGAAGACCTCTCAAGAGATAAAAGCCCACCATCTCCTGAGGGACAGCTCCCTTGTTAGAAACACTTAAGCAAACATTAATGATTATTTTGCTTGGCTGCAAAGGACAGATGTAGGAGCAATGGAGAAAAGGTGTCGAGAAAGAAATGTAAGGTTAATGTCAGGATAAGTGTCCTAACAATTTGGTACCCCAAAGTGGAATGGACTGATCATCACTAAGGGGTCTTTCAGCAGAAGTCAGATGACTTCTTGCTGGGAATTTTGGAAGGGGGATCCTTGCTCAAGGATGTTTGTGATTTGATGGTGTCTGAGGTCTCCTGCAGCTCCGAGATTCTGTGACAAAGATGCTGCAGCAAACAGTGTGCGTAGCCTTAGGGGCCCACAGGACCCTGCCTTTCCAAGGAAGGAAGGAAATACATTTCTGTCTCTCCTCCCCTCCTGTGCCAGGACTGGCCATTGAAATGCTGGAGAGTTCAGATTCATCTCAAGCTCCTTTTTACTTATTCTGACATCATCCCTTTGTCTCTCTTCAGACTCCAGTCCAGCTGAAAGCCAAGGACCCTTGGAACCTGTCCAATGATGAATTTTATTTCCCCCGGCAGCATGGTCTCCAGGTTTCCTTCAGAGTCCCTATAATCCAGGTGAGATCCCCGGACATTTTTCTCATTTCTCTCCCTATATTGGTCCAATAACTTTTCCAGGGAAGACCATCAGAATGTGACCTGTGTCAAGTCCTGTCTCCAGGTGTGAGGCATCCAGACCTGGGAATCCAAGGGTCAAGCCTAGATCCCTTGAAGACAAAAGAGAAATAAGAAAAGGACCTTCTTCCCTCTTCCCCCACTCTCCCCCCCCCCCCCCACACACAAAGAGAGAGATAGGTAGAGAGACTTGGAGGGAGACTACAATAAAGGCAAAGATAGAAATAGAAAGGTGAAGGGAGAGGGAAACACAAAGTCAGAGACAGAGGGATGGGAACACAGACAAAAGAAAAGAGACAGAGAAAGATGGAACTAAAGAGGCATAGACAAAACAGAAAACAGGCTCAGCTAGGTTAACTGGAAGAAACAGAGAGACAAAGAGATAAAATGAGAGAGCCAGAGTCAGAGGAGGGGAAGGGACAGACAGACAGAGACACAGAGAGACATACCCACACTCACAGAGACAGACACAGAGACAGAGACACAAAGATAGAGACAGAGAGAAAGAAGTGTGTGTGTGGGGGGGGGATGAGGAATAGGATAGTCATGGCCAGGATCCTTGGATTCTAAGCCCAAGGCTGGACAGTCTGAGGAGGAAGAGATTCCCAGTGGCCATGAGAAAAACTCTCTTAACTCTATCAGTCTGAACAACCCTGATCTCCTTTCTCCTTTCTCCAGCATTCAATACCAGCACTGAAGCTCCACTCTAGACTCTTTCCTACCCACATGGAAGATGAGCAACTCCGCCTGTTTCATCGACCCCGACTCAGGCGGCTGGGCAGAGGGCCCCACCCTGTCCGAAGCTTGATTCATCATATCCAAAGAAAAGCCCAGGTAAGACCTGTCAGTCCTCTGATCTGTACTTACATTTTTTTAAGATCTCATTTTGGGATCAGAAATGCGAGATAGAGGAAACCCTCTGGAGTCAGTGGGTGGGAGTCAGGATGCCTAGCTCTGTCCCTGCTTTGCTATGGGACTTGAGACCACTCTCTTTGGCCCACCCTGGTGCTCAGGTTCCTCATGTGTAAAATAGCACATATTAAGGGGGTGTGGACTTGGTGGTTGCAAGGCAATGTTTTAGTGATAAACTTGTATGGTTCCATGTTTTGAAGTCTAAGAGATGGAAAGGACCCTGAGGTGGGGCCACTTGCCTGACGTTAATGTGTTCCTGATTCTTCCACCAGGAACGGCAGCAGGAGCTAGAGGCTTCAGGGGGAGGTCACATGTTTTTTATGAAAACAATCCGGGACTTGAGTGGGCTAGATGGAGATCTCATTCTGGTGGAGTGGAGTGAGGAAAATCCACCATTCTTGAACCAGGTTGGAATGGCCTCCCAGATCCAGAACTATTACAAAAGGGTAAGTCTTAACTTCCAAACAAGGAGATGGATGGGGAAGGTGGGTTTGCCCCCTGCTAGGTCATGAAAGAGATGCATAGGGCTACTCACCCCCCAGGCACAGAGTAAGAGGAGATGCCCTTTCTTTGCCCAGTAGTACAAAAATGACTCAGTATTTTAGACAATTTTAGTAGTCATATTCAGTAGATGTTCCTATAAGGCTCCCTCTCTGTCTCTGTTTCTCCAGGGTGGTGTATCTGGCTGTCTTTGGAGGTATGTTCCTATGTTCCTATTTTTCTATTGACCCCTCTATGTGTATTTCAATCCTTTGCCTTCTGTCCCTTCCTCTGTCTCTCTGTCTTGACTCTGCCCATCCATTTCTCTTTTTCTCTTCCTTATTTCCTCTTGTTATCTTAGCAATTCTTTCTCTTTTTCCTCTTTTCTTTACCTCTATTATTTTGGTTATCTCTTTGTCTACTCCCTATTTCTTCTCTATTTCTAGTTCCCTCTCTGTCTCTTCCCATTCTTCCCTTTCTCTTACCTACCTCCCTTTCTCCTTTTTTTTTGCATCTCTCTGTCTCTCTGTCTCTGTTTTTCTATCTCTCTGTATCTCTGTCTCTTTCTGTCTCTATCTCTCTGTCTCTTTCTGTCTCTGTTTCTCTGTCTCTATTTCTCTCTGTCTCTGTCTCTCTGTCTCTGTTTCTCTGTCTCTCTCTATCTCTGTTTCTCTATCTCTCTCTGTCTCTGTCTCTCCCCCCACCCCAGCCTCTCTAGCTCACCTTCTTCCCTTGTTCTTCCCTCGTCTGGCCACAATTGTATGAACCACAATTTTCTTCCCAAGTCATGTAGCTGGATGTTGGAGGTAGATGAATAGAACACGTAAAATTTCCTCTTCACCACCCGTGTCCAAACTGATTCTACTATTTTTTAACCTGGTAGTAACTCTTAAGGCATTTCTAGCCCGTGGACTCATGGGTCTTTTATGGAGGAAAGTGTTATTGCTTCTCCTCTGAACTCCACAGCCATTATTCTAACCCAAGTTTCAAGGACTCCATAGACCAGCACTGCCTTTCCTCTCAAGGTACCTAGCCACACCTCCGTGGACTAGACCATTGCAGGGAGCCAGACCAACACCATCATCTCTAACGTCATTATCCTCCCTAATGCCTCTCCTTTCCTTTGAACAGAATTCTCTTTCCCCTGCATCTCTTCTTCCCCATCTTTCCATACTTCAAGGCTCACCCCTCCCAGGGAGACCTCCTGATAGCTTTTTAATCAGCAATGCACGCGTGGGGCAGCTGGCCAAGGAATTCAGTGGGCGGAAGGCC
>CM053596.1:12390129-12415132 GCA_028646575.1 Pseudocheirus occidentalis | reverse complement strand
TCCTACCTTCCTTCCTTCCCTCTTCCTTCCTTCCTTCCTTCCTTCCTTCCTTCCTTCCTTCCTTCCTTCCTTCCTTCCTTCCCCTCTTTCCCCTCTCCTCTGATTCATCTTTCTTTTCTTTGCTTCCATCGATATCTGTGCCTGTCTTCAACAGATAATACAAATTAATAGAAGTGAGAGAAGGGAACTTTTGGGGAATTGTAAGTTGACGAGTTTGACTGGAAAGTCGAGTGTGTGGATGGGAGTATCGTTTAGCCAGTATGGAAAAGTATGTGAAGACTCTTTCTTGTCTCTCAATAGGCTTTGGAGAACAAACTTTTTCGGGCTCCCATCTACCCACATAAGATGGCAGACACAGACTTTCTGGTTGTGGCGACCAAAACAGGCTACTTTGTGAGGGAAGTGAAGGATGTGTTTACTGTTGGGCAACAGTGCCCACTGGATGAAGTCCCTGCCCCTAACTCAAAAATGGCAAATAATTACCTCCATGGATTCCTCCAGGTAATATGCATATGTCTCTGTGTGTGTGTCTTTGTGTGTCTGTGTGTGTGTGTGTGGGGGGGAGGTGTTGTGGAGTTGGACAAGGAAGGAGGTCTCAGGTACAGTTCTTCCAAAGAAGTATCAGGGCTCAATGCCAGAAAGGTATGAGACTCAGGGTTTGCCGGCCATGTCTCTGATTCTTGGGAACACAAGAGGCTAGGCTATGAGAACAAGGCAGGTTCCTGGGAAGCTGAGGATGGTGGAGTGAGGTTGTGAAGGCAGGGAAAGGATTAAGGATTAGGAGATAGCCTCAGGGATAAGGGAGAAGAAGATGAGAGGTGTCAGACATCTGCCCACTAACCTGTCTTCACTTTCCCTCCTCTTTTCTTCTCCAGGTGTTTATATATAGGCAGTTTTGGAGCAGCCCTCACAGGCCTCGGAGGATTCGAATGGAGGACATCCGAAGGGCCTTCCCCAGACTTGCTGAGAGCAGTATTCGAAGGAGGCTCACCAAGTGTTCAGATTTCCATCGGACAGGTGAGGGGCCCAACACAGAAGGACCAGGAATGGTAGAGAGGATGGTGAGGGGTAGCAGAAGGACTGATAGATGACAGATGGTAGGCTTCAGAAGAGGCCTGTCAAGGAAGATAGGAAGATAAAAGAGGAGATGCTGATGGGCCTCAAATGCCAGGATGAGGAAGGGGGCATGATGGAAGGATTGAAGCCTGGCCCAGTCCTTGCCCTCTCACCAGAGTACATGTTTGTGTCTTCTAGGGAACTACTTTAATTGGTGGGTGCTGAAGTCTGAATTCCGCTTGCCAAGTGAAGAAGAGCTGAGGGTCATGTTGACTCCAGAGAAATATTGTGCTCTATTTAGCATGCTGGCTGCCCAGCAGCGTCTCAAGGTGATTAAGCCCATTTGCTTGATGAATGGGGTGGGGCATGAGAGGAAATGGAAGAAGTACTGTGGGGTCACAGAATGAATGCTGATCTGGGCATCAGGACCCCAAAGTTTGAAACTTGATTCTACTGTTTCTACTCTGGGATCTTAGGCAAATCACGGAACTCAGTTTCCTCTTATGTATTAAGAGGGCGTCAGATGGGCTGGCCTACGAGGGTATTTCCTGCCTCTGACATTCTCTCATTTCAGATTCTCTGAGCAGACCCTAATCTTGGGGATGGGGTGGGGAAGAATATGGCCCTGCCCAAAGAGGACCCTCATTTCTCTTGGGACCATCCCATCTTGGGATTTGAGCTCCTTGAGGCTATCTTTGGCCCTCTTTGGAATCACCACTGCTGTTTACTACCCAGTTCATAGTGGGAACTTAATAAATGCTTACAGAATGATTGAATTACTGAATTGTGACAAGATTTATTTCCCCAGGATGCTGGCTATGGAAAGGTATCTCTCCTTGATGCAGAAGAGACTAGTGATGATGGTGTGTGTCTTGAAGATGAGGTAACTATGGGTCACCCGGTCTGGAGTGGGAGACTTAACTCTGACCTTCTGGAGCCACTGGTCTGAGAGGGAAAGGGAAGGGTCTATCCTGGGAGATTCCCAAAGGAAGGTCAAAGCTATGAAGAAATAAAGATTCAATTCCTAACTACCATTTCCTCTCAAATATTGCTCCCTACTCTCAATTAGTCTGTCATGTTCTGTGCCAGGTGCCACTGTTACTTGGCATTGGGAAAAGTCACGATTTTAGAGGAAGCAGAGAATTGGGAGGGATGGGGAAGGGAAAGTCTTAATCCTGAATCCTCCACTCAGACTAACCTGGCCCCTCTGCCTTGACCACTAGGTCCAGGCTGCCCCCTGGAACACAACTCGGGCCTTCCTGGCAGCCACCAAGGGGCAGTGTCTGCTGGAGGTGACAGGAGCAGCTGACCCCACAGGCTGTGGGGAGGGCATTTCCTATGTCAAACTCAAGGTGAGCTGAATGGGCCTCAGGCAGTGGAAGGATAGCAGATTTTGGATTCCAAGTTGGACAGGATAGAGGGATGTGAAGAGAAGGAGGAAAAGATTGGATATGAGGATGGTCTCACTGGGGGCAGAGAACACAGCAGATAGAGACATTTTGGAATAGATGGATGGTAGGTTGAGGAAGATGTAGAAAGATGGTGTGTGTGTATGATGGAATAAGGACATTTGGTTTATTGGTAGGTATTGGGGCTCAAGGATGGATTGATGGCAGGTAATGGAGGAATGAAAAGAGATTGAGACAGGAAATCCTAGAGGGTGAAGGATGAAGGAATTTGGGGAGAAGGCATGCAGAGATAAGTAACTGAAGTGTAAATGGTGGAGAGATTCTAGTGGGCTATGGTGCCAAGGTTGGGTTATTGGGCTGGTGAGGGTATGAGTTGGAGGAGGATGCAGGAAGACTTGGTGGGGAAGTGGGGGCACCTCAAGTGGTTGAGGCAAACTCCAAACACCTGAATCTCAATGTCTGATGTTGCAGCAAGAGAACAAAACCCGTATGGAGGGGGTGAGGCTGAAGGGCACTGACGCAGACCTTCGACGTCTCACCCTGAAGAAAGCCCAGAAGCTGCTGAGGATCTTTGGAATCTCAGAGGAGGAGGTGAGTAGGTATTTATGGTGGCAGGCAGGCATTGGCATGGGGGCCATGGCTTTCCTGTCTAGTGAGTTAAGGGGCAAGAAGGCTGCCTGGCGAAGCTGGGCCCTTTCCCCTTGCCTCTGGCCCAGGCCACCTAGTGATTGTGGATACTTGTAGGGTTACAGACCCAGGGAAAGACTCCTCCACACTCAGTAGAGTTTCAGACAAAGCACTTACAGGCCTCCACAATCTTGACCTCAGCTCCCTGTCAGGCCCAAAGTCCTCACACCCCTTTCCTCTATTCTTTACTCATGTCTAAAGAACCTTACCTATAGGACCCTCCTTTGTGCCTTGGAACAAGTATTCCCCGGAGTCTGCAAGACCTTTCTACCTTGTCTAACTCTCAGGGAGCTGCCTTCCAATTTCAGCCCTGAATTGACCGAGTCCCATAGGTCCAGAGACCGAAATTCTCATGGCAGGCAGGACATCCGTCAGTATTGGTTCTAAGAAATACTGAGAGTGAGGAGGAAGTGCTATGGGTTAATTTTGTGACCCAGGGATGACTAGCCAGTAGGTGGGGGAGGGGGCAGGTGGGCAATAGTGGAGGAGATGAAGGAAGGAAGACTTTAGTCTCTGGGTAGCATATCTCTAAAGGGTTAATGATGTCTGGCTTGAAGGCAGAGATGATGTAGCGATGTGGCAATGTTCCATTCCACCCATGAAGGGGGCAGGGAGCAGGCAGTCTGAATGAGGTTAAGGAAGTAGAGAGGGCCAGAGGCATTCAGGGAGGGTTAAGAGCCCCCCAAGCAGGTTCCTTCCCAGGGCAACCTTGGAATGAAAATCTCCTCCATGTCTCTCTATCAGATCAAGAAACTCTCTCGCTGGGAGGTAATTGCTGCTGTCCGAGCCCTGTCTACCAAGGAGCTAAACTCAGGGGCCAATTCCAAAACCCTTACCAAATACGCACGGGTGTCTCAATCCTCTGGAGCAGAGCAGCAGAGACACTTCCAGCAAGAGGTCCAAAGAATTTTTGACCTCCAGAACAGGTATGGGTGATTGGTTTGGATGCAGCCATTTTGGGGTCCAGGGCTGTGGAGGGGATCCCTAAGATTAGAGGGAGGGCAAAGGGACTGTATATATGGAGCCCCTGGATGCATGGCTCTTTCTGGGTCTCTGCCAGACCTTGTATTTTTATGTTTCTGTGATTCCCTGGGAGGATCTCTGAGTGTGTGTCTGTGTGTTTCCCAGTCTGTTTTTCTATGTTTTCGAGTCTCCTGGACTCTCTCTCTCTCTCTCTCTCTCTCTCTCTCTCTCTCTCTCGCGCGCGCGCGCGCGCGCCAGGAGTGTCTCAGTGAGCTTCTCTGTCTCTCCATCCCTCAGTATCTTTCTGGGCCTCCCTCTGTCTCTCTGAAGATAACTGAGTATTACTGTTTCTTTTTGGGAGGGTTTTGGATCTCGGGGTCTCTCTGGGGCTCCTGCAGCATGTCTATGAATCTGGATATCTCTCTGGATATTACCATGTTTCTCTGAGTGTCCCCAGAGGTTCCAGATGATCATGTATGTGACAAAGCTTCTCCTTCCTCTCATCTGCACATCTATCTCCCACTCACCCATGTCACTGGATCCTACATGCCCTAAGGTGCCTTTGGTCCCTGTTGGGAGAGTTTGGTCTGACAACTAGGACCAAGTTAACTTAGAGTTAAGCTTGCTCCTCACAGGACCCCACCAGAACCTGTAATACTCCTGTGGTATGTCTGTGATGGACTGGCTTGTGCTGTAGCCTGTTCCATTTTCTCTGGGTTAAAGGTTTTCAGAACACCTGGCCTGAAAGTAATATTGCTCATGGGTAGAGGACAAATTTTGGGCAAGATACCCAAGCTACTTTCTCAATTCCACCCAAGCATCCTCCTCTGTTCCTCTCAGGGTCCTGGCTTCTACCGATGTGCTGTCTACAGATACAGACAGTAGCTCATCAGATGAAGAAAATGACCATGTGATGGACAGGATGTGTCATGAAATTGAGGACCTCCTGGAGGGTAAGACCAATCCTCAGAAGCTGAAAAGGCAGAAGGAAAAGCAAGAGAGGCAGGAGCTACAGCAGCTGATGCTTGGAGGAGATGGCGGTGCTCATCTCCAAGAAAAAGGCAAGACAGAGAAGCAGGGTATGTGATGAAGGAGAAAGTGGGATGTCTAGGGGACAGCATCCATGGGAGATGGAGGAAGTGGGATGGCTCCATTGTAGCAGAGCAATATTCTGTGGCTTTACAAGCACCTTTGAAATGCCATTGCTCTTCCTTTCCTCTCTCAACTTTCTTCTTTGTCTCTGTCACCTTCATCATCCTTCATCTTATACTCATCCCCATGTCTCACTTTTTTCTCTAACTCACAGATGGGGGCTCAGTCACCTCGAGTGCTGTACATCTGGTTATCCATCGGACCTATGCTGATGAGTCTGGTAAAGAGTATGTACGGAGTGAGATCGTTAGAGATCCAACAGTGATCAAAGCATACATCCGTGTGAAGACCTCCAAAGATGAGGACAGCATGTAAGGTCAAGGGCATGACTGGGGGGGGGGTGAGAATGGAGGTGGAGGCAGGTGGCATTGAGAGACACCTGAGGGTAGTCTGGGACTGTGTGCAGAGAGGGGGTCTGACTAATGTTGAGAGGTCAGGAGGAGAGAGTCTTAATGACTTATCAAGAGTGACTAATGAGCTTACGCAAGGGAGTTAGATCCTCAGTTATCAAAGGGCTGCATGGATTGGGGAGAGGACATCAGGGCAAGGTTTGGTTCCAGGGTCTGCTACGGAATGTGGGGCAAATCACTTACTATCTGGACCTTAATTTTTGTCTGTGTAAAATTCAGGGCATCTGGGTGTCTCAGTGGATGAAGCTCTGGGTCTGGAGTCAGGAAGAACCTGAGTTCAATTTCAGCCTCAGACAGTTCCTAGCTCTGTGACCCTAGGCAAGTCACTTCACCCTGTTTGCCTATTTCCTTATCTGCAAAGTGAGAGAAGGAAATAGCAAAGCCTTGCAGTATCTTTGCCAAGAAACCCCCCAAATAGGTCCAGGAGGGTTGGACATGACTGAAATGGCAATAAAAATGGTGGGGATGAGGTTAATAATAATAATACGAATGTGATTACTATTGTACAAGTTGCACCAATTCTTTGTGGTTTTGTTTCTCATGGTATAAGAAAGGGTCAGAGTCTTTGCTTACTGTGCCTCCCTGAACTGGTCCTGGGGAGGTTCAGAGTCTTGAGGGAAGGGGCAATGTTGAGATTAGGCTATGAACCTGTGCAGAGGTTGGAGTTCTGGCTATGAGGCACATGAGCCTGATGGGGATGGGCATACCCAATGGATGTCCCACTGGGTTCTGAAGATGGCCATGGGTGGGTTCTGTGTCCTACAAGAAAGCTTCTAGCTTAAGTCTGGAAGGCAGGTTCTGAAGGTTTCTGGCCTCTTTGCTGGGACAGCCAGCAGTTCTTTCAGTTAGATGAGCAGAAGCGGCAGGAATTGAGGAAAGAGAAGAAAAGGCTCCAAGACAGACTTCGACGAATGCGCATAGCGGAGGAAAGGGAAAAGAAGAAGGAATACCTTCCCCCAGAGAAGCTTCCCAAGCCGGAGGCCCCCAAGTTGAATGTGAGTAAATGAACTTGGGCTTCTGGGGATGGAGAAAATTCTGAGACCTTGGAAAGGGTGAGTTGGATCTCAGGATCAAAGTTTGAGAGGTTTCCCCCAGGATGTCCTCACCCACCACCTTCTCAGAGGCTGTGAGGAAGGATGGGATCTCCCCATTGCAGTAGGAAGGTCACATCTGATTGAAGTGACCAGTCACATCTGGGCATTTCTCCTAACCCCCTGGTCTATATTCATTCCTTGGTCTTGTACCATGAATTCTGATTTTCCCTGGGAGTTATAGTTTTGGTATGACCCACATTTCCCAAGCCTCAACTTTGACCTGCTATGGCAGCCTGACTTCCAGTGCCCAAAAATTTATATCTATGATTTATGATGCTGATGAAGAAATGATTTAACCTGATGTGACCTCTGAGAGACCAAGGAGGCTCAATCTTCAAAACCTTTCTTCTGCAGCTAATGTGTCATGCCTGTGGATCTCAAGGACACATTAAGACTAACAAGATGTGTCCAAAGTACTGCCCACCAGAGAACCTGGCTCCTAGGTTCAGAATCATGACACAAGAGCAAGAGGAGAAGAAACTGGCAAAAAGACTCCCTCAGGAATCCCTCATCAAAGTCCAAGAAACCAAACTTTTCATGAAGAAAAAGCTATTTGAAACGTAAGGAGGACAAGGGAAAGGGATGAAAGAAGTGGCTAGAATCCATTTGCGGGCCTCCCTAATGGTTTACCCAAAGGTAGATAACAGGGCACAAATTAGAGGGGGGAATGAAATATAAAGAAGAAATGGTATTCTGGGACATGTATTCAGGGAGCCACGGGTCTTTGTGAGAGACCTAGGGCTACTCCCCAATTACTTGGGAATAAGAACCATCAAAGTGTGGTGAGGAGAATCCTAGAAGGGGAGGGAATATGTAGGTTTGCTTGGGATGTGGATATGAAAGTCAGTCTCCTTCCCCTCAGAGGCTTAATACCAGACTGTTGATAACAGAGAACTTCTGTGCCCCATCATTGGGTTGGAGAGGTGACTTTGGGGTGAGGGAAGATTTGGGACTAGAGGGGAGCTCAGGGTGGTCTGGGGTCTCATCACTATCCTTTTTGCAGTATGAATGAGGTCCAAAGGGAGACCCTGAAGGTGAGAGTTGAGAAACGATTCTTACCCAAAATGAGCCGATACAGCCCTACCCAGAAGAGACAATCAGTGCATGTGGCTTCTGATGAAAGTTTAAGCTGCATTCGGGTAAGACTGATCATAAAACCAAGGGCCGGAGGACTAAGAGGGTCCTTAGAGTGTAGGGCTATCTGTGGTTGGAGTGCCTTTGGGAGCACTTATTTGTTAGATGAAGAGCCAGAAAAGGGAAGTTATTTAGTCAAGATCCCTAAATGAGGAAGGGTCAGAGTCAGGATTCTGACCCAGATTCCTGAGTTCAATTATAGGAATGTAAATGCTGCCTATCCCCCCTGTGTCCCTCTTCACAGTCTCCTGGGAGAGCTCAATGAAACCCTAACAGTTAAATGCCATAAAGGATAATATGAGGTAATTCTCACAGTGTGACCCTCTCTCCTTCTTGGGATTCCAGACTTTACTCACCTGCACCTTTATCTGGCTGGGTCCTTCACACTTGTGGGACATCATCCACAGTGCCATCAGCCCTTGAGTTCAGCCAGATCTTTGGCAGGTTCTGAGGAATCTCAGCATAAACACTAAAGTGTTTATCTTCATGAATAAGTCTCATAGTCCAAATCTGAGATTTGCAAGTTTCTATACAGATGCTCTAGTTCATCTTCTGCTCCCTCTCAGCATTTTCCTTTTTCCATGTCCAAAATGATAGCACTGGGAAGAATGAGGGTGATTCTTTGTTATCGTACCCAGTGTTGAAAGTCTGTTCCAGGTTAAGCTAAGCAGGGCTAATGTCTGTAATTATGCTGGGCTGCTTAGTATGTCAAATGATTCCATGACTCCATTTGGTAAATGGAAGGGGGGTCTTTCCTGCATTCCTGACCTAGTCTAGAGCCCCATATTCTGAACTTCCTCACCTCCAAGCCCTCAAATGCTCTAGGAAAGAGAGAGGAGAGTGGGGCATGGGTCACATCTCATAGACTTAACCGAGCGATGTTTATTTTCTTCATAGCGTCCATGCCAACCTGCTGTTCCTTGCCATCTATCCAAAAGAAGCTCAAAATCTCCTCATTCAATGCTTCCTCCCCGGGTTCCTTTGGAAAAGATTCAGAAGACTCCTTCTATGACGTTCACGGCCAACTCCCCTCAGAAGACGCTGCCACCTCCAATCCAGTTACCTCAGGATGAGCCTGAAGACTTCTCACGTCCAAAGCTTAAAGACTGGAGCCTCCAAAACTGGCTCCAGCAGAAAGACAGAAGTCTAACTCGACCCTGCCCCCAAAGGCCAGATTTGATGACCCAGACTCAGAAACCAGCAGGCCCTCCACCCAAGGCAGGCCTAATTCCTCCAAGTCATTTAACCCATCCTGTTAGAGGGTCTCAAGATCCCCCAACGCGCTCAAAGCCAT
This sequence comes from Pseudocheirus occidentalis, assembly GCA_028646575.1. Classification (NCBI taxonomy): domain Eukaryota; kingdom Metazoa; phylum Chordata; class Mammalia; order Diprotodontia; family Pseudocheiridae; genus Pseudocheirus; species Pseudocheirus occidentalis. Next base: position 12,405,933 of record CM053596.1, on the reverse strand, counting down.
TGGTGTGTGATTCATCTGGCCATCAGTACAAGAGGTCCAGAAACTATCTGTGCCAACCTGGCCAGAAATTGGTCCAGGAACCCAAAGCTGTTTCCAAACTAGTTCCTCAGCATGTACTAGACAGATCATTTCAGAAATCCCCATTGGACAAGGACACACAGTCAGCCCTCCTATGGAAATCAGGTGTACAGGTAAGTAAATGGGTCAGGAAAATGGAGACTAGGGGGCTTAAAGGGGCTTAAAGAGGAAAACTCTTCAGGGTTAGGTGGGAGGGAGGACCTAATATTGTCTCCAGAGTGGAATGGAGATAGTAGGCCAGAACTGGAAAGGGAGGGAGTGTTGTGGAAATAAAGGGCATTGGGAAGATTATTACCAAGGTCATGTCCCATTCATAGAAGATGGGAGGAAAGTCTAGAGCATCCCCATGTTGGCCCTCACCTTCCCCAAAATATCCAACTGAGAAGTGTGGCCTGTCCCCAGTCACTAATATAATCTTTTGTCACTCCTTCCAACAACCCAGGTACTCCAGGCTCCTTCTCAGGACAGAACTCTAAAGGACCTGTCCCAGAGGCATCAGACTAGTGTTCTTTATGAGGACCTCCAAGTTTCTGACACAGATGGAGAAGAAGAGAATGAAGAGGAAGTATAATGTAAATGAAGAAACACAAAGAGTGTAAGGTTTTTCCTCTTGGGATATAGAGATATAAGGATGTTGACAGGTGGAGGGGAGACAAGATGGGCTTTGTAGCCCTGCTGTACTTGAAAAAGCATTTTCTTTGGGACTGTAGGATCTGACTTTAAGTTCTGGATCTTCCCCATCTGTGGCCTTAGGTCTTTTTACAGGTCTGATCTTCAGTTTTCCTACCCATCTTTAAGAGTGGCTTTTAATTGAGACCTGGGAAAGACCTCAGCTTAAAAAGCCAAGGTCTCCTGGTGCACCTGGTGCAACCCATTGTCAGTTGTCCTGAACTATGTCTTTCCACTGAACTATGTCTTTCCACCAAACTACGTCTTTCCACCAGACTCTGATGACCCTGGAGGAGAGAGTGAGGCTGATATCTTTGCAAAGCCCTGCCTCATGTTAACCCGATTTACTTGCAAGTCAAGACATCACCCTCCTGATGTCATTGGTCCTCTTCATCAATGAAGGATAAACAATGAGAACAATGGTTCTGAAGGCACGACCCCTGGTACATGTAAAATATTTTAAAATGTAAAGGAAGCAGTTCTATTTTTGAAACTTTGTGTGTCTGAGTGTTCTTTAAAGGTTTTGTGTTAATTTTCTTATCCATTTCATTAGTTAATACCAATAAGCCAGAAAAATTTAGAAATGGATTTTACTGCAATTTATTACAGTGTATGACACACCATATCAGCAGTTGATAAAAAACATTTTTCATTCAAAACTTAGCTAGCAGTATTTATACATTACATATGACAAAAATGGACTGATAATTACAATGCAGTTGGTCATACAAGGGAAAAAACACGTTTGTTAAAAAAAAAGATGTATATCATTACCTGTACAAGACTGAGAAAGGATGTCTTTGTTAGTGTAGCTAGTTGTACTAAATGAAAAGGAACTACCTGTCAGGGTAGGTAAGGGTGGGGGCATTTGAGTGGCTCTTGGAGCCCTAATTTTTTATTTTAGTGATTAAATCTTTTGTAATAATTAGGGGAGAAAAGAAAATGCTGAAGGTAAGCAGCTATTGCATCTTGTTCTTCGATTCATGCAATAGTCATACACAACAAGATGAGGAATACAGGAAAATCGGAGTCATTTACATTCTACCAAAAATCTACTTTTGACAATTTTCCTTTTGCATTATGTAAAACTATTATCTTGGGCCATCTAGTAAGTCAGTTGCTTATATGAAAAATTAGGCAATTTAGCTGAAAGAGGGATTCTTGCAGTTATAAAACAAAAAAATATGATACTAATGAATGACACAAATTCAGACTATTGTTCCCCAAACTAAGTATCAAACATTGATCAATAAAATCAATCAATTGTACTACTATAAATATGAGAAGGGATAAAAAATAACACCTACATTTGAAAAAAATTGTTGAAACAAAACTTCTTATTAAGTTTGGAGCTTCATAACTTCCCACGTGATCCACAGGTTGAGAACTGCTGCTTTAGAGTGTTCCAACCCCTTTGGGGGTCGAAGACCCTTTCACAGGAGTTACAGGGGTCACCTAAGACCATCAGAAAACACATATTTCCAATGGTCTTAGAAACTGAGACACGACTCCTCTATCCACCTCCAGGTGGGTCCGACCACATGCAGATATGCCCACATACGAGTATTAAAGGATCGCTGCTTTAGGAAGGTTGAAAATGACTGTATCTAAAGGACAATGGACAAAACAAACAAACAAACAAACAAACAACCCAACTATTATAGAAAGACAAAAAAGTAAAGGGAATGCATATTAATATCCATTTATCAAGTTGGTTTCTTTATCATCTTTATTTTGACTGTCTACTTCATGAAGTTTCCTCCTTCCTGTAAACATTTTCCCTCGGAAATTTTGTGTTAAAGGGCATGTCCTCAACCACTGTCCACAAATTACGTAGTTTGGGTAAATTCAGGGACTAGGTATTTTAAAATAGGGTGTTAGTTGTTACCAGTACCTGGAATGGGTGTCTCCCCCCACCTTTTTTTTCTGCAGGGAAAGTAGGTATTGTATTTCCTTGATCCCTTTCTAGGTTCTAGGTGAGTAGTGAAGATTACTAGGATGTTGTCTTTAACTGGCTAGTGGTAAGACTTAATATAATTTAGTAGAGTCTGACAAAATCTAATTGTATTGGCCTTCTAGCAGTTAGTTACGTGGGAAAAGTCATTATCTTATGGAATTAACCTTCAAACAAGAGGGCTATAGGAAAAACATCAATTTAGTAACTGAACATTTAGAGAATTTTTAATACTCACATACTATTTGTTCTTTCTACCTTGCTAGACACTCTGTATGCCATGGATAATGTGATTTATGTGCTAGAGGAAAAAAAAATCTTGAAAAGGATCCTTGAGCAATTGATTTATAAAATGAGTCCATCTGTCACTATTTTCTGTCACTATTTTCAGAGATTTCAAAGAGGAGGAGCATGATTCAAGTGTTTCTTTACAGTGATTAAAGTAATATTGTATGTAAAATCATTAATCCAACTTGGGAATTTCTAGATAACAAAATTTAATAAAGGTTCACATATTAAGACACCGTGTAAATAAAATTCATCAGTGTATATTCATACAGACCTGAAGAAAATTCATTATTCTATTTTTTCTAGATATTATTATTTGAAAAATCAAAATTAAAATAATCTAGGACCATCTAGTTTACTCGACCTTTTGACATTGCTTTTAATAGAAAGCACAGGAAGCCAATCACACATATTTTAGTTCTCAAATGGTAATGGTCTAATCTTGTTGCTTTTCTCAAAATAAAAACTGTTACATTATTAAAAATTAAGCCTTTTACAGTCGTGGTGGAATTAAATTAGAAGCTGATCCAAAGGAGTCATTGCTCACGAATCTCATTGGGTTGATGAGGGTAAGGTTTGGTAAGAAGGAGTCCAGAGATTAAGAAAAAAAAAAGATCCTTATTCATCTAGCCTGGTAGATACTTAGTTAAAGCCTATATACTGAGCAGAGGGAAAACTCATATCCCACTTCCAGGCAGCATTTTTCAGCATTAGCAAAAATAATTTGAGTGAACATCACATGAAAATCAGGAATGGGTAGATACGATTTAACTCTAGGAAATGTTTCTAAAACCAGATATTGGGCTTCGCTGAGGAAACAGGATGTATACATTTGTCAACTTATTGAAGGTAAGAGTAACTTCCACAGTTGTGATCTACAGTCAAATATTTTTCCAGAGTTCCCCTCTTTGATACTTCCTTGGAAGTGTTACATAAGAGTATAATAAAATTCTCATGAACTGTAGGATAGAGAGACAGGTGTGAGTCTTCACTAACAACCAGTTGAAGACCTTTTGGGAGTTACAATTTTTAATTGGGTATGGGAAACTCAGGGAAGAGGGAGAACTGCAGACATTGGAACCTTCACTGTCTCCTGGAAGCATCCAGAGAGAACCACAAAATGTTTTCACAGGAATTAATTAAATAATTTTCCATTTGAAAGATACACAGAAACAGTTAAAGTCCTATTTAAGAGTCTCAGATCACAATAGCCAATATTTTTGTAGTCATCAATGTATAATATGGGCAAGGCCTAAGGCTAACCACTCTATGAACAAGAGGTTCCTACAAACCATCCTGAAAGATGGGTGGGCATGACCACCAGACCCTTATTTAACTTCACTTGCAAGAGACTAAAATGTCAAAGCTTCAAAAAAAATCTTAGAGCAGTGTGGTGTAATGGGTAGGGACCAATTCTTTTCCTTTTGTAACTTCTGTCAACTAAAATTAAATCTCAAGCCTAATTACTTCAAACTGTTCATAGGATTGGTATGATCTTAATATCCCACTTGTAGTAACTCAGGATGTTTTAAGGCAGAAGTTCTCAACTTGCAGGTTATGTTCAATTTGTAACAATGAAAATACATCCTGCATGTCAGATATTTACATTATGATTCATAACAGTAGCAAAATTACAGTTATGAAGTAGCAATGAAAATAATTTTATGGTTGGGGGTCACCACAACATGAGGAACTGTATTAAAGGGTCGCGGCATTAGGAAGGTTCAGAACCACTGTTTTAAGGGGTCTTTGCTATATCAACTTCACAGAAAACCATTATTACTATCTTCTATACTTACAAAGAGTTTTTAAAGATATATTTATATTAGCCTTTTAATAATTGAATCCATAACCCCCCATAAAGAAACACTCATTTTTCTAAACCATATTTCTAATCACATTTAGATTAGACATTATTTTCATACAGTTTACAATTGATAAGCAGTGGTAACTTGGCTTAAGATTGCACAGCTAACAAATTTTCAGATCCATTCATTTTCCCAACATTTTGCCTTTGTTCCAAATAATAAAATAAAGTCTGGCTGATCATAATTATCCCATAAGGATTAATTCAATTACACCTGGATCTGTATTTACAAATGATATCATACAGAATCACAATTTATAATTTCAATTATTTACTATCATATTTCACACAAGGGCTATTTATTCCAAGCAATTACTGTATGGGGTCCACTATTCCTGGCCAATCCACTGTCAGAGATTTTTAAAAGTGACACTTTGATATTTGGCTTTAATCTATCCCAATTGTCCCACTTGAGAACACATCATAATTTAGTTCAAAACTGGGTTCTACAATCTCAGAAAAAAAACTCATTTCTTATCAGTTTACTCCTATCCCTCTATAACTTTATCTATTGGTTTTCAAATCAAGTTGTAATTTTTATTACTGGGTATGGGGTATTCAGGAGGACTAGTACCTCCAATGTGAGGACTGCTCTTCCACCTTTGGGGTCCACCTTTCACCTAACTCTCACCTGTGACTCCAAGAGGCTGTACAGCATGTGCAGTGGCCACACCTCAGTAAACTGTCTTGGCAGATGAGCTAAACCAGGTTGAAGGTAACTAAAAGGCCTCAAACCTGTCAGTGACATACAGGGTTGTCTATAGGTCTACCCCAAGTGTGTGAAGACTTCCCCAGATGAGAACAATGTCTTCCAACAGTCCTTATGGTGAGTGAAGCAGGTGCTGTAGAATGTTTAGAGCTTGGTCAGACATAGAAGATGCCAAAGTCATCCACTGTATCCCAGGTCATTGCCAATTGTCTTGACTTTTGTCCTACCACTGATGATTGGATGATTTGGAAGAGAGAGTGAGGCTCAAGCTTGTGCAGCGCTGCCTCACTTAAATCCAATTCACACACAAGTCAAGACATCAACTTCAGATGTCACTGGTCCCCTTCAGAAATAAAGTACAAACAACAATTTTTATTACTACTATAGTTCATAATCTTTCCACTTAAACAAAGCCAAACTTCCTCAAGCCTTCTCAACAGCTTAAATCTTTTCATTTTTATACATCTCTGCTGTTATATGAAAACTCAAACCTTATGTAATACCTTCCATATCCTTCCCTCAAGACTTTCTTATTTCTCTCTTTCTAAATCTCCAATACTCTTTACTCAGACTACCGGACTTTCCTTTGCTTGCTAAAATCCTACATTTTGACTGTATCCCGTACTATATTTATTCCACTGATTATTTCCTTCAAAATTTTGGTATATTATTGTTAAGCTCAGTAACTTATTACAACCATACTTTTTCAAGCTGTGCAGTTAATTTTATCCCAGGTGATTTTCTCATTAATTTGTCTATCATAAGCATATTCGGTTGCTTGATTAATTATAATTCAGGTGTTCTCTGGTAGATCAAAGAACTGCAAATCTTTCTCACTTCTCAAAAAGAAGCTAGAAAACTGCATTGCTTATTCCTAGTCCCAGGAGAAATTTATGGGACAAAACCTTTTCTTAAAAATCAATTTAGATGTTCTCAGTAGTTATAAAAACTTTTACGAGGCTTACAGTGATTTATATGTTCCTGTTGAAGCACAGGAATGGGGTTCTGAGTCCTCCCAGCTCTGGTTAACAGGTTCCAAAACTCTAGAGTGTCCAATTAGCCATCGAGGTCTTTTATGTTGTCTGTAAGGCACACCTCAGAGCTTTTCCCCCAATTAAATTATACTCTGTTCTCTTTTCTGCTTATTTATTCTCCCCTTTTCAATGATGGGGTGATGGAAGATGGACCCCCAAAAGTCCCAAGACAACGTCTCTGAAAGTAACACATCCTGGACCCTTTCTTTGTGAGAAAATGTTCTCTCATTACAAGCCTGATTCTGTAATTCCCTTATCAGAGCAGATATTGGCCTAAAGATTTTTGTCCCTGGCTGGCCTTCGAGGACTCTCCCTCAAGCCAGAACCCCAATGTCTATGCCTCTGACAACTTCCTCAATGCCTGGTACCAACAAAGTATCCCTGCAGATTCCCTACACTTTCCCATCCATAGCTCCCAAGATGCCTGGACTCCTTGCATTACCTAATTAGCATCCCTGGCATGCCTTTCCTATGTCCCCTTTCTGTGTAAGCTCTAGATTCACCTCCATTAGGTTGCAAGTTCACCAAAGGGACCTTGCTTCACTACTGTAACTTTTTGCTACTTTACTATTGTAAATGTTACAATAAACTGTCTCTTGACTGAAAGATGGCTTAAGTGTGTGAATTCGTTCCAGACAACTCTGCCTTGGCATTCTTGGGGTCCCACCACCCCTAACTACCTCAGACCTCTTCACTGGGGTCTAGAGAGAGTTAATACTTTATAATTCACAAGTCAAGAGAGATGTATGTTTCAATTCGTAGCAATATTTCTTAAACAAACAATTTTACAAGGGTAACATACATTTCTAAACAATAATTGCTAAAATTCTAAACTGATTGCACTTAAGACCACGATAGAGAAACCTTAATTAAAGGGTGCCTTATGGATTTCAGAAAAACCTGGAAAGACTTATATGAACTGAAGCTGAGTGAAATTAACAGAACCAGGAGAACATTGTACACAGTAACAGTAGCATTGTGCGATGACTAACCTTGATAGACTCAACTCTTCTCGGCAATGCCAGAATCTAAGACAACTCTCAAAGACTCATGATGGAAAATGCTGTAACATCCAGAGAAAGAACCATGGAGGCTGAATGCAGATGGAAGTGAGCTATTTGCTCTCTTTTGTTGCTGTTGTTTTGTTCCCTCTTTCTTTTAGTTCCTCCCATTGGTCTTAATTCTTCTTTACACTATGACTAATGTCAATAAATAAATAAATAAAATGTACCTTAAGGGACCCCCCCCACCCATTTTGCAGTTTCAAATATATCACTGGGATGTAAGATATTGGATGGGCAATCATGGGGAACAGAATGTTATGCCAAGATAATTTCCGGAATTTAAATTGAACATAATCTATAAACTTTGGCTTTGGGGACAAAATCAAACCTGAGTTCACAAAATTTTTACTGTTCAAGATCATTTTCCAATTAAAGTTGTAGCCTTAAAAGCAGGAAAAGAATTTACCCTCTAGCTGTTGCTTCTGAGTTAACACATTTCTTTTCATATTCAGCCTAAGTCAGTTAGCATTTATTATGTTTGTACTGGAGAATTTGAGGCTGGTGACCTTGCACAGCCCTCCCTCACTCAAATCCAAGTCAACTGAAACTCATGTCATCATTTCCCTGATGCCATGGTCCTCTTCAAAAACAAAGGAGAAACACAACAATAGGGAACCCTTACCGACATTACCCTTTTGACTTCTAACATCCCTTGGTCTCTTAAAACAGTTTTGCTTAAGGGTGGCTAGATGGTACGGTGAATAGAGCACTGGCCCTGGAATCAGTAGGACCTGAGTTCAAATCCAATCTTAGACACTTAACACTTACTAGCCGTGTGACCTTGGGCAAGTCACTTAACCCCAATTGTATTGCCTTTCCCCTTTCTAAAAAGCAAAAAACAAAAACAAAAACCCCCAAAACAAAAAACAAACAACAACAACAACACAGCATTATTAAGATTAGACAAAAAAGGGTTTTTAGATGCATTTTCTAGTTTCTCCAGTCCATTTAAGGTAGCGGTTCTCAACCTGGGGATTATGTTCAATTTGTAACAATGAAAATACATCCTGCATGTCAGATATTTACATTATAATTCATAACAGTAGCAAAATTACAGTTCTGAAGTAGCAATGAAAATAATTTTATGATTGGGGGTCACCACAACATGAGGAACTGTATTAAGGGGTAGTTGCATTAGGAAGGTTGAGAACCACTGATTTAAGGGAATCCCTTTTACCATACTGTTTTTGCTATTTTGCTATCTTTCAGTTTAATTTCGAACTCAGTCTTTTGGAACTGACAACTCCCCCCCCCTCCCACCCAGGGGTTTATTATGGGTGGAAGACTATCAATTAATCCCAGCTGAGATGTAGGTGGTGTGCTCTCTAAGAATTAGAGACACGATAAACCTAGGGGAGATTTCCCTCATCAGCTCTGGTTTTCTATGGCTGGGTTCATAGCACCTACTCGCCCAACATAGGCTCCGTTCTCTGTCCAAGGAATGCCCAAGTTCATAATGGGAGGCAAGAACAGGGGGAGGTGCCTCCAGAGACCTTCTCTAAAGGAATTAAAGGGTGATGTCCAGCCAGTGGCACAGCAGCTTCGAGTCAAAGAAAAATGTGTTGCTGTTAGCACACTCTCCTCTCCCTCACCGATCATGCAGAAAAGGGGAAAAGGGGAAAAGTGGCTTGATTTTTACTCACAAAAGAGGCAAAAAGAAATCCCTTGAAACTTCATTCATACTACTTTCAAATCTGCCTATATTTTTAACTTACTTAAAATTAATTTCAAAGAATGCTATTTTGAAACTCACGACAATTTCAGCACATAAACTACAATTTGGAGAAACCTCATTAATTTTCATTTAGTTTATGATGTCAAACTTCTAAAAATTGGGGGAAAGATCCCTTTCTCTCTCTCTTAATTTTGATCACAAACAAGACAGAGATTTAACCAAAAAAAGTTTTCTCTCTACTTCTGCCCTTCAGAAAAAATCGGACTGATCTTCAAGTATTACATTATAGATATAGAAACAAAAAGACAGAAAGACAGAAAAATACACACCCAGAGGGTAGTCTCAATGACTAGATATAAAAACTACTTTTCTTAATTATTTCCTCTGCTCAAGGATGTATGTATATATATATATATATATATATATGTATGTATGTATGTATGTATATATATATATCTTGCACAAAGATGTCTAGCTAGTAATTTTTTTTTAAAAGCTCTGTGCTGAAGCACTTAATCTGTCTCTACACAGAGACCTGACTCAGACTTAATGATTTAAAGTAATTTCAAACTATTCTCTCATAGATCTTTGGCCCAGACTTTTGGAGCCCAGTGTCCTGCAAAGGTTTAGGACATGTTAATGAGGAGGTGAGCTTGGTGATGAGACTCAGCATCCTCAAGGCATCTGGGCTGGGGAGGTCATTTCCATCTAGACCTCTGTAGTTAGTTGTCTCCTTCAGGAGCTGGGTGGCTTTAAACTCTATTGGAGAGTATCCAGGTCAGGGGGTGCTTCTGCCAGGCTAAGGCTTGCCTCCTCTCTAAAGAGAAATTAGGCTTCCCAGTGGGGTGGGACCAACCTGGTTAATGAACATGTGCTTTAAGGGGCTAGAAATGATGTTCTTATCACTCAGTCATACACTTCAGAGACTGACTGAGCTTTTCAGGATTTCAGTCTTAATAGACATATGAAGAAAAGGGTGGATCACAACTTCATGGTTAGTTATTAATTTAATAGTATGATATTAATTTCTCTCTCAAGGGATTGAGGCTGCTGTTTGAGTTCAGGCAGGAAAGAAACAAGCATTTGTTATGTGCCAAGCACTGTGCTAAGGGCTTTACAAATATTTTTCTATTCTCAAGAACCCTGAGGTGTAGGCTCTATTACGACTCCCCAGTCTACAGTTGAAGGAACTGAGGCAAACAGAGATCACATGACTTGCTCAAGGTCACACAACCAGTAAGAGTCTGAGGCCAGATGTGAATTCATGGAGATGGGTCTTCCCAATTTTAGGCCTGGAACTCTATCCACTGCACGACCTTGCCGCCCGGGATTTTGTTAAAGGCTTTTTAACCTTTATTATGTAATCACACGGTTTTATTTTTCTGTGTTACAAATGTGGTTTATCACAGTGTTTCTGATGTTGAATCAACCATGCTTTTTAGCTATGAACTCTACCCCAAATCAAAGGGGATAGTCTCTTTTACATACTTTACTTAAATATACTTTAATATTTTATTACTTTAATAATTTGTTTGTATAAATACTTTATTTAAAACACTTTATTAATATTTCATTTAAAATTTTCACGTAAATGCTCTTTAGATATATTGGTGCATAGTTTTATTTCTTTTTTAAAAACTATTTCTGGTTATGGTATAAAGATAGTATTTGGAAACACTGACCTTTGGAGAAATGGAATCAAGATGTCAGAGTAGGGGTATAGAGAGGGTGATGAATTTAGAACCTCTTTTTCTCAATACCATATAGCAAGACTTTGTGGAACAAAGATGCCAATTAAATCTGGAGAAAGCCCTGGTCTTCAGAAGTGAAAAGAAGACTCTGTTCTTGCCATCACTTTCTGAGTGACCCTGGCCAAGCCTCAGTCTCAGAGGGGCCAGCTTACCTGTCAGGGGTCAAGTTCACAACTCTCCTGAGGAACGAATCCTCTCTGGGAACAGGTGTCAACCCTGGATCTGACAGGTCTAAGTGCTGGACAGTAGTTGGTTCTACTTCTGACTCTCTCCAGGACAGACCCATCTGACTTCTCCTCCTGACTTGACCTCCTTACTCACAAGTAAGTGCTTGTGGTACAAATGGGGGTGGGTGGAGCTTAGGGAGGTGCTTCAGAGTTCCTCAAACCTCCCTGGAAGAATTCATGGAATTACTGAAAGGAAGGAGAAACATTGAACACGAAAGAGGGTCATTGCAAGGCTGTGGAGGGCAAACATTCAGACCCAGAAAGGTTGAGATCCTGCCACAGCTCAAGGGAATGGGAAAGGCTGATTGGAAACATGAAAGGATGGAGCCCTGGAGATCAAAGGTGAAAGAAAGGGGAGCTCCCTATTCCAGCAGGCTATGAGTATCGCCAGTTCCAAATGGGAAGTACTGGAGCCCCAGCCAGTCCTGATGCTTCTCCTCCAATTTAAGAAATACTTTTCTAGTGGAAAGAAGTCTGGATCAAGCAGCATAAGTGCCTTGTCTGAATGCTGGTTCTTCGAAATGATTGGCTGTGTGGCAATAGGGAAGTTATATTGTCTTTCAAGGACTGAGGTTCCTAAATCTGCCCAAGAAAGGGGTAGTTTGGAGCGATCCCCAGAGTCCCACGCAGCTCTGAATGCCACGAGCAATGCCATTTTCTTTCATTTAGGAGCTTTGGCTTCTCCCTCTTTTGTGGACTCTGGTTTCTAGGAGATGGAGCGTCAGGTAATCCTCCACCACTTCAGTGTGGTCAGAACTGAGGGACTCAAAATCACGCTTCAAAAGAAGCCAAAAGTCAGGTGAGAAAGAACCTGGATAAAGATGGCGAGGGAGCATGGGGTTCCACTAATCACCGGGCATCTCTTGTGGACAGAGGCCAGGGCTGTTCACAGGAGGGAAGGATGAATACAACAAAAAAGATGTGGAAAGAGGGCCTGGTGCTCAGGGATACTTTTTTTTTCTGAGTGAGGAGAACTAGGAATCCCATTCCTCATCGTCATTTTAGGAAGAACAGAAAAGAGGGGTCTTTGGAGCAGAATAGGCAGAAACCTGGTGAGGGAATGAGAAGATATGAACTGACAAACAGGGATGAAGCAGAAGTTCCTTATAGTTCAGGAATTAGGAGGAGATTTAATGAGAGGCATAAGAAAAAGGAAGCAAGCATTTATTAAGTGCCATCTGTGTTCCAAGTACTGCTAAGCCCCTTACAAATACCCAAGCCGATCTTCACAATAACCCTATGAGACAGGTGTGATTATTATCCCCATTTTTACAGGTGAGGAAACTGAGGCAGACTGGGTCAGGGTCACACATCAAATAAATTCCTGAAGCTGGATTTGAATTAAGGTCTTCCCGATCCCAGGCCCAGTTCCCTATCATCAGGGTGACTTAATAGAGTTCTCTAAGAACTGTTTATTGGTAGGGGGTTGGGACTGTAACCCCAGTGGGAGAAAGGTGGGAGGCATTTGGGATGCTGAGGTGGAAGACACTGTGCTTCTGGCTAATGTGGACACGGCACTCTCTTTTAAGGGAGGGTCCGAAGCAGAGAGAGAAGAACGGTGCTCACCCAGGAAGAAAGATCTGGACTGTGTTCCTGCGGAGGTGACTGCTCCACGTGTATCAGGGTGAACATGGCCAGAGAATCAGAGGCTAGGCGTCTGGGGAGAGCCCTTTGCACGTGGGCAGTCATCGTCGGAAGTGTCCTTAGAAAGCCTTTCTTTGATTAGGAAACCACGCCCCTGACCAGTCAGCCTACTGCTTACAGTAATTAACTTTAGATCTAACTTCACAGTTCTGTAGAGATGTTCTCATTCATGGGAATGATTCCATCACTTCTTCATTCTTAGCCAAGTGAGGAAAGAGCAGGGACGTCTAAATATCCATTCCAGCCAAACTCTGAGAACTCAGACTCTTGGGGTTTCTACGAGCTGGGATGATCCCATCTGGGGTTCTGGCACTGGGCTGGTGGTAGGGGAGAGGAGGGTCCTGGCTCCATACCTCTCCAGGTGCAGAGTCTGAGCTCTTAAATATCTCTGACTCCATATCCAGTTGTCAAGAGAGGGAGGAGCCTGGGATTGGGGCCCCTATGCCGGAAGACTTGATGCTATGTTGCTTTGCTTCCAGGTCCCCGTCGCTCTGATCACCCTCTATTAGTCAATCAGGAAGAGACCTTTGAAATTGTCCTCTCAGCCAGCCCAGTCTTCACAAGTTATATCAAATGCCGCCGTCAAAATGCCTCCTGTAAAAGCCTCGTACCTTCGCTCAGTCACGCCAGCTAATCGGGTTCCAAAGCCGCAATTAGCGCCCCTAATGAAAAGAGCGATGAGAATGGGCTGTTTTCCGCAGGAGAGGAGTCACAGGTCTTGGGTGAAAGGCGTTTAAAGGTCGGCGTGGGTCAGCCCCAGCCGCGGGAGGCTCGCCTGCTCCTTTGGGGATCATGGAGTGGAAGGCTTTTGAGCAGTGAGAAGAAAGAAGACGAGAGACAATTGCGGAGAGCCAGCGCAGCCAGGTTCTGCCATCAGCATATTTTGTCTTGAGAATCCAAAGATCTGGCGTCAGACTCTGGCTCTCTCCATAACGATAGCAACAATAAAAACTTTTTTTATGTAATACTTACCAAGTGCCAAGTCCTTTACAATTACTCCCATTGTGTCCTCACAACAAACAACCCTGGGAGGTGGAGGCTGTTATCATACCCATTTACAGACAAGGGAACTGAGGCAAACAGGGTGAAGTCACTACACTAGTAAGTGTCTGAGGTTGCATTTGAAATCAGGCGTCTCTGACTCCAAACCCAGCGCTCTGTGCACCCTTAGCCACCCCTAACTCTATGGAATTGGGCAGAATATTTGGTCTCTCAAGACCTTGGTGTCCTTATGTGCTAAGGAAGGGTAGGTTTGAACAAGGGGAACTCAGATGCCCCTTAGAACATTGGAGCTGAAGGAGGAAGAGGAGTTGGCAACAAGGAAGCGTCAACTCAGAGGGCTTTCTGAAGGAGGCGGTACCATAGACTTAATTTTGCCTCTGACTCTTTCCCCAAGACCTCCGAGGATCCCATTCTTCCCATGCCCTACCCAGTCTCACCAAGACCTCTAGGAAGAATGGAAGACACTTTCCCCCTTTCTTTGCACGTGCAGACTTTTTTTTTCCTCACTTTCCATACTTTGTGGATTAGCTCCCAGCCTGCTTTGAAGTCTTCTAACAAAGGGTAGGGGTGGGAGGTGCTGGGAAAGAGGGAAGATAGAACTATTCTCCCAGCCAGAATCAGCCCCCAGGCTCCAGTCTGGAGGCTCAGGGAATGTGCAGGTGAGTCTGATTCTTTTCAGTTCGACAAACATTCCATGTCCCACTTTTTTGGGATCCAGAAATGACACAGGGGCATTGCTTCCACCTTCTCTTTTGAAGCAGGAGCAGTACCAGGGACTGCAGAAATCTCTGTGCAAGAGTCAACTCTTCAGACTGGAAGTCAGTACTTTTCTGTGTTCCTTCGGCTTGTATAAGTAAAATATATCCTTCATGAAACTTTGTGTATCTGAATCCTTACAGGGGGAGTTGGTGGGCAAGGTAGTGAAGATAAAATGCTAATTTCTGAGGTTTTATCTGCTTGTAAGGAACAATCTAGGTAAGGACAAAGTCTCCAAAGTATCCTGGTATTTTGTGTCAGAAAGGACCACTTTTTTTTAAAAAAATCATACTTTAATTTCTAATTACATGTAAAAACAATTTTTAGCATTCTTTTAAAAAACATCTTGAGTTTCAAATTCTCTCCCACTCTCTTTACCCTCCTCCTCATTGAGAAGGCAAACAATTTGATGTAAGTTATTCATGTGCAGTTATGCAAAACATTTCCATATTAGTCCTGTTGTGAAAGAAAACATAGACACAAATGAAAAAGAAAGAAAAAATGTGCTTTGATCTGCATTTAGACTCTGTGAGTTCTTTCTCTGGAAATAGCATTTTTCATCATAAGTTGGAAGGACCACTTCCCCAAGGTCATGCCCAATCCCCCCAACACTAGTACAGTAAGAACCTAGTACCCTTGGCCATCAGCAAAGGCAGAAGGGTCCATGTGAACTAAGGCTGAGGGGGTTACCTCTGTGCCCACGGCTCCTCCCACACAGAGTCCCCACTCATTTCCTCACCTGAGGTCATCATCCTATCAACTGCGGAGATTTCTTCCGGGAGATGTATAGTAGGGCCCCATACCTCTTCACCTCTCTTCTTTTCCCCTGGGATGCTTTTTTTCTCTTGCCGTAAAACTAGGCAGTAAGATCCATATCCTCAGAGAATCCCATAACCACCTGCGCTTCCCATCCCCTGGCTGTCCTATTGGAGAGACAGGAGGGGAAGAATGCCTTTTTTCTCACCCTCACTGCCAGGTAGCCACAAGCACATAGGAGTGAAGCCCACCAGAAAACAGGAAGAAGAGAAGGGTGTGTAAACATTCGGTGTACTGCTACTCATTCTACATAAAGTTAAATGAAAAAAA
>CM053596.1:12352865-12389629 GCA_028646575.1 Pseudocheirus occidentalis | reverse complement strand
TTTAGAGAGAGAGAGAGAGAGAGAGAGAGAGAGAGAGAGAGAGAGAGAGAGAGAAAAGAAAACTGTATAGTTTACAAAGGGTTTTGAACACCAAATAGATCAGTTTTGCTCACTGGTTTTTCCTTCTTTTTCTTTAAAAAATACTATTTGATATATTGGATGGATGTGTGTGTGTGTGTGTGTGTGTGTGTGTGTGTGTGTAGAGGAATACCAGATGAAATTCAGGCAATGTAAATATCTCACTTAAAATAGAAAGATTCTTCTTGCCTCTAATCTGGACTACAGGCAGGTTTCACTGGGACGATTTTGACTCCTTTTCAGTAAAGAAAGCTCTCCACTTGGAACATAGCAGTTTCTTGTCCATGGCACAAATACCAAGACTATACTGTAAAATGGACTTTACTCTCCAGACCAATGGAAATTCTCAGCCTTTAAAAGAAAAACTGTTCAGCACTCATGTATCCCTTCCTTGAACACCAATTATGATATTTGCAGGCTTTCATCATTTCTTACCACCTAGAAATTCGCAGCCCACTTCCTTGTCTTTCTCTTAAATATTTTAAAGCTAGGTTTTTCATCTTCCCCTTTCTTCCTCTTTTAATTTGACTCATTTTAAAAAAAATGTATTACCAGCTTCAGTAGTCTTTCCCTCAGAGATGGTAAATCATTTATCATTACAAGACTTTGGACCAGTTTAAGTACCATTCCTTGAGAAAGTCGATGATGCATGTACATGTGAGTTTTAACTTCAATCTATAAGGAATTTATGAGGATATGATGACTTTTAACTGCCATGTAGAAAGGGTTTAAGTTTGAGTTGTCCTTTATAAAAAGAACAAGTTTTAATCATCATTTGTAAAGAGAATGACTTTTAACTATTATGTGTAAGAAACTTAGTTTAACTTACATTTGGGAGAGACTTGAGTAATATCTTCAGAGAAAAAGTGAGAAGAGAAAAATTTGATCTCTTATGGAGAATGAATTTAATCTTTACATTGTAAATTAATATGAAAAGGATTCTTGAGAGATTTGTTAGCCGACTATCTGGGGAAGTTGAGCGCTGAGACTTTCTTTGTTCCAGAAAAGAGAAGTGAAGAGTAGAGGTGATGGCTAAGAGTTGCTACGGCTCCTATTTGTCTCTGCTTACTTTTGAATAATTATTTATGTCTTTGTGTTGTTACTCTGTTAAATTGTATAGTATATGATGTTTATTTAAGCCTCGGTGAGTAGGGACTTTGATACATAACAGATACTTAAGAGAAAAGCGATATGTATAGTTTTTAAAAGAGGTAATTTAAAATATTTCTATATTTAATAGAACAAAATGTGATATTAATTTTTAACAAACTGAGGAGGGTTCAAAATTAAGTGGTTAACTAATGAGAAAGATATTGCAATTTTCTTTCAAAATAGAGAAATATACAAGCATGGCCCTAGATTACCGTAGAACTTAGACATGGAGAATTAATGTGGTAATGAGTGGGTTACATGGGTACTGTGGAAAATAAACTCTTGGTACATTTATCAACTTACTTTACCAACTTGTTTTACGGCCAATTTGCTTTGTTCTTAACTTTTAGTTTTTTTTTAAATTTACTGTGCCTTACCAACTATTTATTTAGTCAGACAGTTAGTAAATAAGGATTTATTATGGTTGTACTGTATGTCTGACATTATACTAGGTGTATGACTGAAGTAGATTGGAGAAGTAGGTCATGGGAAGTAAGCTTGTTCAGAAACTGAGTTAGGGTGTTTGAGGTAGAGTCAATAGTTATGTTGAAGTACCCTCATATGAGAATAGGGGTTGGAGAAGAGAGGAAAGATGCGAGTCATGTCTTGAACTCGTTGAGAAAGAAAGGGGAGTGACCTGGAGGTTTACTGATAATAGCTACCAGGACTTTCATTGGGTAGTAGATTTGACCATCATGAACCTCAAAGGAAGAAAGATTTCTGAGTGATGAAGGTAGGGGAAAAAACTTGGAAGTGGTAATGAGAAGCAAAGAGTATTCCAACTTCCCCGTCTTGACCAGTGAACCAAGAGGAATTAGTCAAGGTGTAGCCAGTGCTGTGAAGGGTGGCCAGGGAGATGGTGCCATCTGAGGATGCCAGGTTTCAGAAGCATCCAGTAGATGGAAGAAGTGGGAGAGGAAAAGATTTAGGATGCAGGAAAGTTTTTTGCCTATGGAACAGGCATTCCAGTGGTAAGACTGGGTTGTATTTTGCTGAAACTTTGGGGCTGGAAGGTTGGGGGGATGCGGATGAGGAATCAAGTAATGGGAGGGCTGAATGGGGTTGGGATGATGATCTGTAGGAATTTAGAGGCATTAGGATATCAAGAGTATGACCAGGGATGAGAATGTTCATCATTGTATGGAGGGTGCCATTCCTCTTCCAGAAGGAGACTGGAGTTCAGTCTGTAACCAAGAAGAGGCACAAGGTTGGATAGTCAGCTTGAAGGCCGTACTTCACTATTTCTCTTCCCTCTGAATGATGAAGAGCAAGCAGAAAAGGACATAACAGGAAATGGGCATCAAATCTACATAAAAGAATAAATAAGTCCTGGTCCCCACCAATTTTCTCTTCTTCTACTTCATCTCTCTAGGAATAGGAGCAGCTGGAGACAGAAGACTTGAGGTCGAAGGGAAGGTTGTTAATTTTTGTACTGGAGGTTTTCTACATCCCAAGGTGGAAGACTGGAGTGGCAACAGGTGGAATTTACCTTGTGCTGGCACAAATAGAAATTATTGCTTTGGGGCACTGATAAACTTTTCCATCAAAAAAATCAATACCAAATAGTGTTGATAGTTAATGCATTATAATATGCTTTGAGGTCCTTTAATTTTTATTTTTATTTAATTTTTTCCTGAAGGAAGAATGCTTTATTTGTATGTTCCATTTTCATATAAGGTTCATAGGAGATAAGGAGTTAAGGTTGTGAAAACAGCCAAAGGAAAGGAGGTAAGTTTCTTGTACTTGTCATTAAAGGGTCACATTTTTTTGGGCTTTTTGGAGGGGGCAAGACAGGGCAACTGGGGTTAAGTGACTTGCCCAAAGTCACATGGCAGTGTTAAGTATCTGAGGCTGGATTTGAACTCAGGTCCACTCTAGGGCCAGTGTTATTCACTGCTCCATCTAGCCACCCTGCAGGTCATGTTTTCTTCTTGGATGCTGGGGTACAGGCCACAGTTAGTGTTGGAAGGAGCAAATGAGGAGAGAGTATGGATACCACCAGGTAGGTTAGCTATTTCCCAAGGACCTAACATTAGGGACCCAGTGAGTAAAGGAATCTGGGTTTCAGTTATGTATTGAGAGGTTTGGTGGAGCCTTGTCTTTAGGGCAGGCCCAGAGTCTTCTCAAGTGGCCCTCTTAAGAAGAAGAGAAATTCCACAGGTCAGGGCTAGCCATTCTGAGCAGGCACTGACAGTGCTGGAGGGGAGCTTGGGGGACAATGACATGCCCAGAAGAAGCAGGAATGGAAGATGAGGCAGAGATATGGACTGAGGGGTGCCAAGGGAGGGGCCCAGTGCTGTCCTCATAAAGGGGAGGGATCCAGAAGGCCGCTGTCTTTCTAGACTTTTCTGCTTGGGGCTGGCACAAATGTGAGAGGTGCAACCACAGCTGCAGGTGAGAATGAATCTCTTTCCTGTTTTTTGGTTGCTGTCCCATAAAGGACCATGGGGTGGAGCCAAAGAGGATGAATTGTCTGTTCTCACCTGCAAGTGGAGATAGGGGTGTTCTGGGCTTTGGATCAGGCATCTGGAAAGGGTAAATCAGGGAGAAAGGCCCTGGTCAGAGTCTCTAGTCTCAGGATTCCTTGGGCATCAGCCAAGGAGGTCACCCTGGGCTGGGTTTGATACAGATTCTTCCAGTTACTTCCACTCCCCTAGTGAAACGGGGGTGAGGCACAGTCCAGCATTGTATACTTTGAAGCTGACATCGTGGGAACATCAGGGGACAGTTTAGGTTCTTGTCCTGTAGGGTTTGGTGTCCACACCATCAGTTCTGAGCTTCAGGTGTAGAAGGTGATGGGACCCTGCCTCTCTGGCCCAAGGTTTGGGCCTTCTCCACTGGTCCTCCTCTTGACAGACGCTAGGTCTGTTCCAGAAACGACACACTCCAGGTGTGCTATGGCTACCTCACAGCCTAACCCTCAGTCCATCACCATACAGGGGTCCTTCCAGGCTGGGCTCTGTTGAGGTGTTGTTGGAAAAGGCCAGGAAGGAGGGGCGGCCTTCCCCTGAGGGGTAGGGTTCTAGCAGAGGCCTCTGTGCCTGTGCTACATCCTAGCTCCCTGCCTCCCCACTGCTGCTTGTGCGGCCCTGGCAGCCCAAGTCCTCCGCCTGCCCCCTTGGGAGATAAACAGGAGAGTCTATTCTTATTTTTAAACATTATATTCCTTGAGATTTTAGAAGCTGTTGTTTCTCTAACTGAATGTTGTTAATATGTTATCCTTCTCTATAAAGCAAACCATTGGTAGTTGATAGTACAGCAATTAAATCTTCAAATTAATTTAGGAAGTATCATTATTTTTCATTAAACTGCCTCCTTCTAGCCACAAGTAATTGATATGTCTCCAATTACTTGTCTTACTTGATTTCTGTAGAGTGTTTTTTAAAATTCTCTTTATAATGTCTTGAGTGTGTTGTTGTCAGATTGGTTCAGATATTTGATGCATGTCGGAATAATTTTGAATGTAATTTATCTTTCTCTTGCTGTCTTGATGGTATTATCAGCTCCCGTGGGACTCCCATACAATGAATGAAATAATTCCTACTTGCTCTAAGCTTACATCACAAGAGAGACAAGTTGTATCAATAAACGTATGCAGTTGAGACAAAAATACAAGGTGATCATGAATAGAGAGCCCTTGTAGTTTGGGGAATCAGGAATGGCTTCATGTAGAAGGTGGGGTGTATGGGCTGTTGAGGAGGACTGGCACCTCTGGTGTGGAGGTTTGCCAAGCCCTTTTCAGGGCTATTCCTCCACCTTTGGTGTCCCCCTTTCACCCAACTCTCACCTGCGGCTCCAAGAAGCTGTAACACTTACAGTGACCACACCGTGGTTAAACCATCCCAGCAGATGGGCTAAACCAGGTTGAGGGTAACAGAGGGGTGTCCCACCTGTCAGTGGGCTAGGGATGTGTCTACCCCAAGCATGTGAAGATTTCTCCCTATGAAAATGAGAAGATGAAAACAATTTGCTCCAATGGCCATACAGGCAGCTAAAGTGGGTACTACGGAGTGCTTAGAACTTAGTCAGACATTGATGATGCCAAGGTCACCCACTGCATCCTGGGCCAAAGTCTGGCATATTCATCTTTGTCTTGCCACTGGACTTTGATGACTCTGGAAGAGAGTGAGGTTGATGACTTTGTGCTTTTATGCCTCACTTGAATCTTAATTCACATGCAAGTTAAGGCGCCAGCTGTGATGTTGTGGGTTTTCTTCCAAAACAAAGGATGGACAACAACAAGATGTTGTGATTGTACAGGAGATATAGGATTAAACTTGGAGTTAAGAAGTATTGCGCCCAGATGTCTATCTGTGTGACCCTGGGTGAGCCACTTAACTTCTCTGCCTCAGTTTCCTCACCTATAAAATGCTATTATTATAGCCCCCATCCCCCCAGTTTGCTGTGAGGATGAAACGAGATCATATTTGTAAAGTGCTTCACAATATAATACTATATAAACGCTGGCTATTATCACGAACAAAGAGGTGAATTCCATACGGCAGAGGGGGGTGGGGAACGGCTCCTATGCCTGAAAGGAAACCTCTTTACCCTGACTTCTCAGAATCCCTGATTTTTTCCAATGCTAAATTCAACAACATTCTCCTACACCATACCCTTCTTGATGCCCGCAGTCATCAGAGCCTACCATCCCTGAAGTTACCTTCTACTTCTTTTGTAAATGTAACACCCTGAAAAAATAATTAGATCATTTTAAGCCTAAGGGGAAATATAACGGCTCCTAAGATCCACTTCTTTTCCTTTCTTGGCTTTAGAGGATTTATTTTAGATGAAAAGTTTTGAGTCCAGTCACAGTTGTTCTGAGCTCCTCCCCTGCTTAGGAAAAATTCCTAACACCTAGGAAGGGGTTGTTTGCTCTAAGCTCTTTGTAGCAGAGGAGGAATTTAGCTTACTGGAAAAACTGGAGTAGGTAAAATAGTGTTTGCAGATAGGCATCTGGACGGGAAATTAGGGGAAAAGAAATCTTTTCTTGAGACTTCCCTCAGCCTGCATCCTCCTTTCTCCCATGTTCATCCAGCCAAGCACTTACCTTGACACCTCACTTCTCTACCACCCTCAGTTCTTCATTTGAATCATCCTGCTCTGACTGATGGGATCTGGTTACTCAGAATCTCTTCTTCCTCAGTTCTGTGAGAGCAACGCCCTTTATACAAAGTGCTTAGGGAATGACTCAGCCTCTCACACAATGAATTTGATTGATTTCAGGAGGTATAAGTTGTGATTGGTTGATTCAGTCAGAAAAGGGTTTGTGCCTAATTAGAGAAAAAAGGCAAATGGAGTAGTTTCAACCTTCTCCCTCCCTCCCCCCTCCTCTTTCTCTTCTCTCTCTCTCTCTCTCTCTCTCTCTCTCTCTCTCTCTCTCTCTCCCTCTCCCCACACATATACATACATACATACATGTACATGTGTATACACACATATTATCAATACACATATACATCTCTGCATATATGATATATGCATTACAATATATTAATATAAAAAACAACATATTGATTTATATACTTGTAATTTCCTTCAATAGAATAGATGCTTCTTGAGAGTTTAATTTTTGTCTTTGCATCCTCAATTCTTAGTATATAATGGATTCTTAATAGTTGTCTGTTGATTAATTATTTCCTGTCATTATCTGTTTCTGCATTACTATGGAGAAAAGCTAAAGATTTCTATCAGTTCATTTTGTATGCCAATAATTGTACTGTGGCTATTAATCACATCAATGAGTGTTTTGCTGTTTCTCTAAAGTTTTCTAAGTAATCTATCTTGTGATTTACAAATAGGAATCATTTTGTGCCTTACTTTCTGAGGTTAATGCCTTGAGTGTCTTTCTCTTTCTTTTTGCTATAGCTAGCATTTTTTATTTTTTTAGAATTATGTCTAGTAACAGTCAGGAAAAGGAGCACCATTATGTTACCCATGTTTTTATTGGGAAATTTTGTGTATTTTCCCATTGCTAGTCATTGATTTTAGACATGTACTATGCTAACCATGGGCTGCTAGGTGGCGCCATTGTGCACAGAGCTCCAGGTCTGGAATCGGGAAGATTTATTTATCTTCCCGAGTAATTTGACCTCAGACACTTTCTGACTGGTCTTTACCTAATTTCTGTTAAGATGCTGCTCAGTTTTCCCAGAAGAAATGATTTAATTTGCCTAGGTAAAGGAAGTTCTTCCCTAGAAACTTCTTGCTCTGGATGAAATTTCAGATCTGGTTTTATAAAATGCTGAACAAAGAGTCTCTTGTTTCTGCTGTTGACTTGGTCGACCATTTTCTGCCATGCTTGTTTATTTCTCTGGCTTGATCAGAACACTGAGTCGGCCCCCATGGTCCTCCTTTTGTAAAATTTTTAACCAGTACCAAATGTTTTTGATTGTTACTGCTTTATATGTGATTTGAGATCCGCTGATTCTAGGCTTCCTTTAATGCCTTCTATCTTTTCCCTTTCTCTGGTCCTTACCTTTTGTCCCCCCTGATGAACTGAGATATTATTGAATGAGACAGGTGAAAGCGTTCTCATAAAATAAAAGAGACAGTCACCAAACTTGAGCTGGGTCCTAGGCCTCTTTAGGCCTAAGTTTCATGTTCCTGTAAATCACCTGATTTCGGGGAAATCAGATGATGTGCCCCTACTCCCCCTCCCTTTTTCCTGTAAGGGGCTTTTTGTGACAGCCCCCTTTTGCTGCATATGGATAATCATAGCTATATGTCTTTGTATTGGGCAAGAGGGGCTTTCCAGGGTCCTGCATAGACTGTGAGGTCATGTTACCCCACCAATGGGGTAATGATCCAGCATTAGGGGATTTTTGGTGAGAGGGGGTTTGGGGGCTTATCTGGAAATTTTGGGGTTTTTCATAGAATTGTTTGTACAAGGGTATAAAACTGCTTGCTTGCCTCTTCTTGGGTGCCTCCCTATACCAGACTGACTGGAGTTGGTGACGCCCAACTCTCATGAGACTTGTCTTTAGAATAAAGAGCTTCTGTCTTTACCTTGAGAAACCTCTGAATTTATTTGGGTAAGGGTCTTTTGAGTCTTTATCCCACTCATTATTTTGCCTAGTAACCTGGTAATTGGGTTGAGATAGCATGAAGTCGGAAGGATAACTTGGACAATGTCCTAATTTTATTTTGTGTGTGGCACAGTCCAGACATGGACATTGGATATCCTACAATGATTCTGATCTTGTTTCAATTCTTTGAACACTATTTTGTATTTTTATGTACTCTGTGTCTTAGTAAGTAAAATTCCAAATATTATTTGTGTTTCATAGTTAGTCCCAATAGAACTTCTGCTTTTTTTCCTTTTTTACCTCTTGTTAGTAATCATAAGAAATGCTGATGATTTTTGGAATTTGGGACACTATGGACAATGTAAACACTTTAAACTCAGAGAAAAAACTGTGTTTGCCCAAGAATTATTCAGTAAGAAAGAGTATTATCTGAATTGTCCACCAGATGGAACTATGATCAAGCCACCAGCCAAGTGATTTCATCAGTCTCAGATGGTGGTAGATAAGCATTTACCTCTGTGGGTCAGGCAGTGTGCCTCTGGGACCTTCCAGGGGGATACCCCCATGCAATTCTGAGTGGTTTGGAAAGTTAAAACTCATGCTCTTCAGGTTTTGAATTTTGATTAGAGGATGGTTTATATTCATCAGAAATTCTAATTTCCACCTCTACCCCACATCTGTCTCCACCCATTTCCACTTCCATCCCCTATTGCTATTTCCAAACAATACCTACACTTACTGGACTCAGGTATCCAGTACACCATAGCCACAAAGTTTATTTGATTTCATATGTTTGACTTACAGATCCACTGGGCTTTGAGACAACTGACATGGATGGTCCTCAGACTCCTCTCACATTAGAGTTCCTGCCTCTGCTTCAAACCTTGAAAAATCCATAACATCGGTCACAGTCAGTAGAAGGGTTGTCTCTAGGGCTTCCCTCCTGGCCTTAAATCCATTATTAATCTTAGATCAAATGAAATAATATTTAGAAAAAGTGCTTGGCACAGAGTAGATCCTATATTTCCTTCCCATCTGCTTGCCGGCTTCCAGTCCCATCCCCTCAGATAAGGGTCCAAACTACAGTAGCCTGTAACTCAGCTGTCTGACTTCCACAGTCTCTGGCTACCTCATCTAACTCTGACTTCCTGGATAGCTGACAAGAAATCTCTCTCAAGTGCAAAGTAAGAGAGAATAGGGAGCCCTAAATTCTTTACATGCTTATGTTTCTTACCACTTTCTAGGGTCTCATAATTTGCTTCCTTTTAAGGGAAATTTCTGAGTCATCTCAGCTCCCACAGAGATGAAATGCCATTGCTAAAAAAAAAAAAAATCTACTAGAGCAGTGGTTCTCAACCTTCCTAATGCTTCGACCCTTTAATACAGTTCCTCATGTTTGGTGATCCCCAACTATAAGATTATTTTCGTTGCTACTTCATAACTATAATTTTTGATTCTGTTATGAATCGTAATGTAAATATCTGATATGCAGGATGTATTTAAATTGAACATAACCACAGGTTGAGAGCCGCTGAATTAGAGATATATGCTGTGTCCTTCAACTTAAAAAAAAAATAATTGTCTCGAGTAGGTTTTTATTCATTTTCTAAAGTTTTATTTTTAAATAAACCACCCTATCTTCAAATAAAAATCATGTTGTGTTGTCTTTACAGATGTGGGAGCTCAACTGAATGAATGAATTAAATCATGTCTCAAGACAACAACCAATCGAGGGGTGGTTAGGTGGCACAGTAAATAGAGCACCAGCCCTGGAGTCAGGAGGACCTGAGTTCAAATTTGACCTCAGAAACTTAACACAAAACCAGCTGTGTAACCTTGGGCAAGTCCAATTGCCCTGCCCTCCCCCTCCAAAAAAAGCAAAATCCCCAAAGACAACAATTAATCAAATCAAAGTTTTGAGGATAAATCTGAAATTAGTCTTTGATCAATTAAGGGATATTGTGGTGAGTGTTTCAACCGAATGAAGAAACATAATCAAAACCCAGAGGTTTTCTATAAAATATCAGTTTCAGGTCTGAGAATTGAGAGTGAGCTCACGCCAGAAGGAATTGGTTGGGGATAGGATGGAATGGAAAATGGATGGAAAAGGGGAAAGAACCATGATGGAAGGGAAGGGGAGTACCTTACCCTCACCCACAGTGGAGGTCACCTTCCATTCCACACTGTAGGGGGGACCTGAGTACTCCCCATCTTCCTTTTTGAATAATAGCAGTGTCCCTGTAACTCCTGACAGTAGTATCTGCTTTGAGAAACAAGGACAAATTTCCAGGAGCTGTGAGTTGCCTTCTGCCACACTTCTTATCTAAACCTGATTCCACTTTCCTTAGAATTCTTTACGTAAGGGTGAGAAAATGTGTCTTGTTTGAAAGAGAATGCTATTTATCAAGTGTACCTACTATACAAGCTTAGTAAATACCCCTTTCTAAGAGCTGATTAAGTCTGATTAATTGATAACTTATAAATCATAGAGGGAATGCATACCAGTGGAATTCCCCAGTCACAAAATACTAAAAAAAATTGCACCTCCAAGCCCTCAGAGTTATCCATGAAGCTCTTAGGAGGGATATAGAAGCCATGCTCTTGGGACTCAGCTTGTCAGTGTGGGGGAGACTCAGGACAGCCATCCCAGAGGATGTGTTGGGTCTATAGTGAACATTTCTAGTATCACAGTCAAATATTTAGTCTCTGGGTATCTGTTGTCTTCTCCACTAGAATAGGCTGCTGAAAAGTGAATAGGGTGGGATAGGACACCAATGTGGAAGGACAGAGAGCTGTGTCAAGGGTAGGGTGACATATCCTGGGTCCTTCTCACCACAGAAGTCCTAAAGATGGCTAAAGATCACTCAGTAATCAGTTCTGCAAGGGTGGGGTTGTAGATTACAGTGACCCTTGGGAAGATTAGGATTTAAATGGATTCTTGGTGCAGTTGAGAGCAAGAAATTCATCCATATTCTTGCTTGGTTGAAAATGGTGTGCAGCAGACCAGCAACTACCTCTGTCATGCTGCCTTGGCCACATCCTGCATATTTCAGTCCACTTCCCTCCTTAAGTAGTTTCAACAGAAAATATATAAAAAGCCTTAAAAAGGAAGCCATGGCATGAACAAATCTCCTGCCACCTGCTGCCTTCCTTTTCCCTTGGAACATCTGTACCCAAACCAGAGGTAATCAGCTGCTTCAGCGTCCTGGTCCAAAACGCTTGGTACAGTCAGCAGGATTCCCAGGAAATGGACTGGTTAAGGAAGAAATGTTCCGAGATGTCCAACGGCCATCCGCAACAATGTGGGCACCAGTCACATGAATGATAGGTTCTCGTGGGCCCCTTAGGGAGCAGGTGGAGGGAGAATGTCCCCAAGACCCAGAAGGGCTGAGTACTGGACTAGCCAAGATGAAATTGCCAGAGGTTGGAAAAGAGGCTGGGCCAGCAATAGAAAGAGTAACATGGTCATTGCTAATTGCTTCGCATGATGTCCTAAGTAGCAGTTAGCCGTTGAGGCTCAGGGGTATGAATTAGAGAAAGATTTGGAATTAGGGAAAAAAGGGTATGTAGATCAAAATCTCCCAGCAGAGTGAAAGAGGAGAAAAATGCCTCTCTACTTCAGCATGTCATTTTTCAAGGGTTAGAGATTGTGTCACCAAGAGTTACTAGTAGAGCTCTCTTGACAGCTAAGAATTGAGTCCCTGGGACATGAGCCCTTTGAGAAAATGTATTCAGATGAGGGTGAGAGGTTTGATGGGGAGATGGAAAATTCAGACCCTCTGCAATCACATCAAGGTAGACTGGTATTAGCCAGGTAAGGCAGGGGAGCACTGGGAATGGTCAAGGACCTTTACCTCCAGAAAAATGTGTCCTGAACCTCAGAGATGACACCCCAGGAAAGCCAACAGATTTAGACACCAGATTCCAACAGAAACCAAAGGAATTCATTCCTGGATGGATAGTTTGGTTATGGGAGAGTGGAGCAGATGGAATGAAGTTATCTGGGTCCAAGGCTGAGAAGATGAGGGGTATCACCACACCCAGCCTTATGACAAAGATTGCATGGGCCAAGATGAATTCTGGGGAATCATTTTAGAATGGATTATTAGAATATATAGATGACTAGAACCTATAAGGATGCTTGGTTGGACCCTACTCATATACCAGTAGAATGGGTCTCTGGAGGAGTGTGGAAGAACTCTAGGCTACCATTAGGGAAATGGTCGTGTAATCTGTTGTCTATGCCCCTGAGTTACATGGGCCTGATGCAAACTGGATACAGCTGTGTTGAGGAACAAACTTTTAAGGTTAGCTCCTGATCATTGGAAGCTGTTTTTAGCATCCCTGGAAGGGGCATCAGCCAATGATTAGGGGGAAGCAGTAGTTGATTTGACTGAGATCTGGGATCTAAAGCCCACCAAAGAAATATCCATGCCAGAGAAGTCAGAAGGGGACTCCCACAATCAATGGACCAAACAGGGAAGCAAATATAGCTTGATTTGATACTGGGCATGAGAAGACACAGATAGGGAACCCAATGAAGCAGTATTGAAGAGGTGGAGGATGGTCAAACCCTATTAGCAATATAATTGAAAGGCCCCATCAGGGACTCTAGAAGAAAAGAAAACCCCAGACATGAGGAAGGAGACAAAAACCAATACTCCTCCCCCACTGTCTAGAAGCCCCCCAAAACTATAAGAGGATAGGGGTAGGGAACCTCCCAAGATTGATAATTGGTCACCAAAATCCACTTGCTCTATGGCACAAAGCCTAACC
Organism: Pseudocheirus occidentalis; assembly: GCA_028646575.1. Taxonomy (NCBI): domain Eukaryota; kingdom Metazoa; phylum Chordata; class Mammalia; order Diprotodontia; family Pseudocheiridae; genus Pseudocheirus; species Pseudocheirus occidentalis. The sequence goes on along the minus strand of CM053596.1, from coordinate 12,376,595 downwards.
CTAATTAAATGCCACCCTTAGGGAGTGACAGGGAGCCCACTATCCAATGACCCTTCGAGTGCAGAACGGTCACAAATCACACTCCTTTTGCTCATTTAACATTTAGTTTGTCAACTTGGCGACTGCATTTATTGTTGATCATTTTATTATTCTTTATTATTATTATTTATCCGCTCCCATTGGGAACATGAGAACCAGTCCATAGGTTAGTTGCACCGTGCGGCTGGGTGAGGAACAGTGCTCTAATTAGAGCTGCATGGCTACGTCAGTCCGTGTCACAATGCGCTCTAACTAATGTCTTTCCCATATGCCGTGCATGAGGTGTGCTGTATGCTTATGATTTACAAACAGCTTGGCAACCAAAGTCCTTAGACCCCTGTTATACCCTCCCTCACCCTAGGGTGTTGCAGAAGAAGTCAGTATGATGAGGAAGGGGTGGGTTGTGGGTTAAGTGGATGGTGTTCAGTTAGGAGCATTATGGATTAAACGGATCATGATTGTTATTAGGGAAAAGAAACTCATATGTCCTAGCTGGATCAGAAACGATAACTGGCAGGCTATCAGTCAGTTCAACATTCTCAAGTTCTGCATCTTCAGTGACATCCTTCCTGCTTCAGCCCGTCCCACTCCCCTCCCCAAGCAGCTTCAGTTAAAAAAAATCCAAAATGCTCCAATGCTTGCTGTCCATCTCAAGGTGCTCCCATAAGTCAGTTACCTAATAAAGCTTGAACTAATCACTCCGGCTTCATGTGGTTCTTTCCTTGGATTCCCTACATCAGAAGCAGAGACAATCCAGCACTTTGGTTCCCCATTCACAATGGCTAATTCTTTGAGTTCCCCTAGGATGTTTTTCTAGGCCTAGGCTTGAAGTCCTCAAAGGAAGTGGGGGATTTCTCATCATTCTCTTGCTTTTCTAGGTTTGACATTCACAGAACACCAAAATTTCAGTATCATAAGGGGCTGTAGAGGCCACCCAGTCCAGTCACTGGCTGCCTGAGAATCTCCTCGACACCCAATATGACAAGTGGTCATCTAGGCTCTAAAGGCTCAGACACTTTGTCCTCTATTTCTGTCCTCTCTTTATTAGTCCAAAGAGCATTGTCCTGGAGGAGAAAACAGACTTCGAAAAAAGTGAATGGATTTCCCTCCTCTCATTTATGCATCACTATCTTCACATCCCTTCTTTAGTTCTCAGCATAGGTTTATTTGGCCTTTATTGTTGTAATTAGCAGGTAAAGAGCACACGATTTAGTGCTGTAATAAACATGCTTCGGTGGTTTCAGCTTATTCTCACTCTGACTTTCCTTATAGGATCATGCCATGAGTTTGCATTGATCCCTGTGGACTCTACAGCAGAGCACAGAACACTCAGCAAGGGGATGGCCCGTTTTGTTGTTACTCATTTTAGTTTTGTAAAGTCTTTGTGACTGAATTTGGGGTTTTCTTGGCAAAGATACTGGACTGGTTTTTCCATCTCCTCTACTTTGTCATTTCCTTAAAAAAAAAAAAGCCTTCATAAATGCTTCCTGAATGAAATCAAGAAGACCCGTTCTTGGGTTCAAATCTGTATGACCAAGAGCAAGTTACTTTACCCCAATTTCCCCATCTGTAGAATGGGGATATTAATATCTATGTTTCTTTCTGGCTTTGTTGTGAGGCTCAAATGAGAGACTAATTATGAGATGCTTTGGGAAAATTACAGAGCTGGTAAATAAATACCAGCTTTTGCTATTGTTCCCCTTTATCTGCTTTTGCTTCCATCTCTACCTGTATCATTTGAAAATCTTGGATGATGAGTTCTTTGTCCGTCTGCACCACTTTAGACTACTCTCCCTTTTCCACCAAATAAAAATTATTTCTCTCTGTAACTTTGGAACTTAATCTTTGAGAGCTTTCTCTTTCTTAGACAGACTTGCCTTCTTGAATTTTAGGTCATTAATTTCTATCTAGCTTGTGAACTTGCTTTCCACATATTTTGCATGCATGTCACATTATGTCACATTTTCCTCTCCAATATTATAAATTCTAAATGGAGTTGTCCACTTCTTCCCAAGTTTCTATAATTTCTACACAAGCAACTTCTTATTGGCTGATATCTGATCCAGAGCAACAGGTCTTCTCATCACTTCCTTTACCTTTTAAGATAAAATTATTACTGAGGTAATTCATTAACTAAGGCAAACAGGGTGGAATAGATCAAGAGGACACTGGTTGGGGTGACTAGGTGGCGCAGCTAATAGAGCACTGGCCCTGGAGTCAGGAGGACCTGAGTTCAAATCTGGCCTCAGACACTTAACACAAAACTAGTCATGTGACCTTGGGTAAGTCACTTAACCCCAATTGCCTTACCGTTCACCCTCAAAAAAAAAAAGCATAAAAAAAGGAACACTGTTGACCTCAGAAAGAAGTTATCAGGAGAGCAACAACAGACAGATTACATGTGTGGGAGCTGTCTCACAAGGGCCCACCAGAAAAGCTCCTGGGGGCTCACATTATTCTATGGGTCCTCATCCAAATGAAGTCACAGCTCATGAGCCTCAAGTAATGTACTTCCTTTTACTAGTTTGCCAGAAGGCAAGATTAATTTGAAGGAAGAACGTTTAATGAAATAATATAGTAAGAAAGTCACAATTGAAACTCTTTAACTGCCCCTCTGTGTGTTACAGAGCCTGCCACCCAAACCCAAAATATGGCCTCTTCCACAAATATACTAATGAGAAGGGTGGATTATGTACAGCAATTATGAGGGGGATGTACACATGTAGAGATTATATGTAGTCAGTAGACAAGCATAGGCTACCAATATTTTCTAGTGATATTGTTACATAGGCTGCTTTCCAGTTTTCTCAGTCTTTGAGTTTCTCAGCTCTGCTTCTCTGTAGTGAGAAGCACACCAAAAAAGAAAACAAACAACAAACCAAACTTCTCCCTGCTAAGTAGGTTATTTCTGCTCCCTGCCCCAGCAATATTAGGAGAACAATATTAAGAAAACGAAGGCCATATTAATAACGAAACCCACAAAATGTCATATGATTATTTCAATAGACGTAGAAAAAAGCTTTTGGCAAAATGCAACACCTATTTCTGTTAAAAACATTAGAAAACATGGGTATAGATAGCACTTTCCTTAAAATTATAAATAGTTAAAATCAAAAGCTAGTGTCATCTGTAATGAGGATAAGCTAGAAACATTTCCACTAAGATCAGGACTAAAGCAAAGGTATCCATTATCACCATTATTATTCAATATTGTACTAGAAATGCTGGAGACAGCAATTAGATTTTAAAAATCAGAGGAATAAGTGGAGGTAATGAGGAAACAAGACTATCGCTGTTTGCAGATATATAATGGTATACTTAGAGAGTCAACTAAAAAACACAACAAATGGAGATAATAACTTTAGCAAAGCTGCAGAATATGAAATAAATTTGCATAAATCCATCAGTATTTCTGCATATTGCCAGAAAAACCAATAAATGAAATTCCATTTAAAATAACTCTGGGTTACATAAAATATTTGGGAGCCCACCACAAAGACATACACAGAAACTATACAAATACAATTTTGAAACACCAACTTATACAAATAAAGATAGATCTAAGTTAGAGAAATATAAATTGCCAAGACAATAAGGATTATAATGCTTCTTAAATTAATTTTATCAATGTCATATCAACCAAACCACAAAAGGGCTATTTTATGGAGCTAAAAAAAAATTCATCAGTAAGAACAAAAAGTCGAGCAGAATTGGAACTCAGCAATTCCCAACTAGAAATGCAACATTCTATCCATTGTACCACCTATTCTCCTCTAGACTGACCTCTCCTTAAGGGGAAAAATGCATTGAGTCAGGGTCTTCTCTCCACCCACTCTGATACTTGGGTCCTTTATGGCTTTAACTTCCTAAAAGGATGAAGTTAGCAAGTAGGTTGGGAAGGCTTTAAGTGTTAAGCTACAAGACTGGTTGAGTCTGCTCAAAGGCTCCTTCTGAGCTACAATCTGGAGACCCAGAAAAGCTCTACAGTTCCATTCCCAGTGAGTTATTGTCTAGAAGTGACCAGAAGTGACTCCAAGGTCAGCAAAGTACTGCTGAGGAGGAGCCACAGAAGACCATCAAGGAGCAGTGTCCAGCCTAGATTGCATGCTTGATAGAGATCACATGGTACCTAAAGTCAACAGGGATCAAAGGTCTTCCAAGGATACAGGTCTGCCTAAAACAGATGAAGGGCAGCAAAATAATCTCACAAGAAGAAATTGGTTGCCCAAAAGCACTGAAGGCATGAGTTGCCCCTCCATTCTTGTGCCTGGGTCTCAAATGCTTCCTGCATATGCACCTCAGCACCTCCATACTTACATTTTTTATCTTGGTCCATTCTTCTCCACAATGGTATATGTGTGTGTATGTATGTATGTGTGTGTATTTGTGGGACTGTGGATTCTAGACTTCTAGGGGAAATGTTTTATTACTACTAATTAAATCCTTTTGCTTTGAATTAATTGTGTCCTCTGGATGACTAGCAAGGTATATGCATGGGTGGAGGATCATGAGTTATGGGTTTTAGTATATTAGGAATAAAATATCTTATACCTGGTGTAGCCTTGTCTGAGGAATCCACCTACAAGTTGAGGGTGGCTCCCAGGTGCCACAACAGTGAAGGGCAGATGAGACATGGGAGGATAACTTGAGGAGGTTAAAGAATTTTGAAGGTGGATTTGTGGGAGAACATAACCATTTTGTCCTGTATTTGATTTGTTTCTTTTTCTTTCCCTATGATACTTGTTTGGCACATATTATTGCCTTCAATCCCTCCCTTCCACCAGACTGAAAACCAAACAAACCAAACAAACCTCGGAGGATTTCTCTAGTTCAAGGAAGTCACCCCTTTCTCTTTATCCTCTCAGATAAAGTACCTCCTATCTGGTATGCGAGGCTCTGGACAAATGCTAAGTGCCTGACTGATAAAAGTCCTATTTCCTTTGATCCCGCATAAAAGGCTATGATAACAAGGATTATTCTCTGTCAGAATTTGAGCATCTTTTTTGTTTGTTTTAATACATACTTTTTTCTGCCTACAGGCTCTACCTGCTGTTACCAGAACTGCTTTGAAAGAAACGCTTCTCTTTTGCTACTGTCTCTGGATCAGGTAGCTCAGGAGGGAAGAACAGACAGAAAGAGATTTGCATATAACCTGTTACCACATATACACGTCATCTGTGGAATGATGATGTGACACTTGTGTCCATCATCTACTGACAGTGTGTCTCACACTCTTGAGTGAATTAACTGCACTTGCCTTGTCTGTATCCTGTGCTGTTTAACTGGGTACTAGGTAGTAAGAACCCTAAAAATTCTTACCACAAAGGCAAAAGAGACAACTTTTTAAGCCTAGGACAGACGTGAACCTGTTGGCACTTTGTGTCCATTAAAGGGACTAGGAGAAAGGAAGAGATGGGAGAGGAAAGCAGATGTGACCACGAATAGACTGAAGGGAATGCGATGGATGGTACAATCAAAGGGCTTTTGTCGGGCAAAGATAATGAAGGAACCATTTCATTCTCTGAGACAGGAAAGGTTTTGAGGTGTGAGGAGCAGGAAAAATTAGGAAGTTCATCTAACTTCTACTCTCTCTACCTTCTGGTGTCTGAGTCAGGGAAGAGGAGAAGAGGAGGTCATGTAGAAGGGATTCTGGGTACAGGAATCCAGAAACCAAGCTCCTGGTGGGGGAAAGTGAGGAGTCGAGGAATCCGGGAATGTGTTGTGTGCAGGGGAAAAGGGGGATCACTTCCCCCCTCATTTCCACCTCTCAACATTGTGAACTTTTTTCAACGTGCAAACTCAGGCCCCACCTCCTCTGGGAAGGCTTCACCGATCCACCTGGGTGTTAACTACTCCATTCTTTGTCAAATTATCTTCTATTAATTTATGTTACTTGAGAGAGTTGAAGATCAGTGTGGACAGGGACGTTCTGTTTTTGTCTTGGTATACTCAATGTCTTGACGTTGGGTCTTACACACAATACATAACCTCGACAAATCTCATTGAACTGATCTTGGGTTTGGCATTTATGCCTTTTTCTGGCTTAATACAAGCTATTCTCCTCAAATTCTAGAGTTCGGCCAAACTGGACTCCTTGCTGTACTTTGGACCCAAAGTTCCTTCTCCTTTCTTCCCTGACTTCGTATGGCCTGTCTCTTATGCCTGGCATGTTTGTCCTTCCTCACCTCCACTTTCCAGAACCCCCAGCTTCCTTCACAGTTCAGATAACCGCCTACTGTCTACATTTGGCCTTTGATAATGCCCCCCTGTCCTGACAACTCCATTACCTTGTACATGTTTTAGGATGGTCAACAAGCATTTATCAAACTCCCACTACGAGCCAAGCACTAGGCTAAATTCCACGGATCCACAGAAAGGCAAAAAGAGTCCGCTGATAGTGCCGATGCGTGGATGCGTCTCCCCCCAGAAAGGCAGCTTTTTGAAGGCAGGGTTTCATATACGACTTTGCCTGTCCATCCTCTAACAAAAGGCACTTATGAACGTCTTTTGATCGGTTGATTGAACCCCGGGCTCCTCAGGGAGGTAGATTGATAATCTGGGAAGTGGGGCTGTACGGTGAGACCAAACCTTCCACAGGCCCCACCCCTAGTCCTACTTCTGGTTCTTCCCGCAACGTGCCCGCGGAGGGATTCCAGTCTACCTCGTTTTTTCAGTTCTGGGCTGGAGGTGGAGACCAGCTGAAGAAGGAGACCAGCTGGAGAAAAGACCTGTTTTACCCGATGGATGAGTGGCGGGAGAGGGCGGAGTCCGGAGGGTGAGTGAAGCCCGAGAAAAACACACTGGAGACATATAGTCAGAGATGAGGGCCAGACATCCCCAGAAACATAATGACCGATAGAGACCACTAGGGACTCTGAGAGACAGGCTTGTGTGTGTTGGGGGGGGGGGGGAAGGGAAGGGAAGGGGGGAGAGGTGTGGCATATAGAACTGAGACCTGGGGTGGGGTCCTGGGGCTTGGGTTCCACTCCCCTTCTGCCCTCGACTCTTTCAAGGACCTTAACTCCATCGGTGAATTAACACCCACTGTGTGCCAAACGCTGAGCCAAGTGCTGGGATAATTCTAATGCGGCGTATGTAACAGTCCTTGCTGGGAGAGGTCGGCCAGGGCATGCTTTCTGGACTTAAGCGTTCCTATTTGTAAAATGGAGGTGGCAAAAAGGGTGCAGGTTCAATTCAGTGCTGTCTAAGGACCCTTCCAGCTCTGACATCCCCTGTTCTAAGACCCTCCCAGCCCTGACATCCCCTGTTCTAAGGCCCCTCCCAGCCCTGACATTCCCTGTCCTGAGGCCCCTCCCAGCTCTGACATTCCCTGTTCTAAGACCCTCCCAGCCCTGACATCCCCTGTTCTAGGAAGCTGATCTAGAGATTGGAGACTCAGACAGTAACAAGATGAATGGGCCCAACTGCACAAGCACCCAGAAGGGGTCCATAACTTGTTCCCTTCCCTTATGGTAATAGTCTGACCTCTGGTCATGTCTTATTGCAGGAGTGTGTCCCCAGGCTCCATCCCTGCCCCCCAGACTGTGGCCCTGAGCCAGGCGGGGCCCGGGCCAGTGATGACACCAGGGTCTGTGCTGCCCCAGCTCCCTGAGGGTCTGGCTGCCCTCACCATCCCCATTCGACTGGATGCCCTCTCCTACCTTCTCCACAGTGCCCTGCTTGGGGCCTACAGCCTCAGGCCCCGTCCGGCCCTTTGTCCTTGCCACCCTAACCCCTGCTGTGCCCGACCATCAGCCTTGGATAAGCCAGCAGCCCAGGATCAACACAGACTGAAGCAGGCCAGAAGCCAGAGCCAGAGGGAAGCTCTTTGGGCAGGGGAGGGGGGGCCCATGGGTGGTAGAGGGCTGGGAGCCCCTGTAGGCACCACCAAGCAGAACCAGAGGATGCGCCCTTCACCCATTCGACCTCCTATCAAGGACCAGCGCCGAAGACCCCCTGCTCCTCTGCCAAAGCCCAAGGTAGAGCGAGAGAACAAGTACTACCAGCGAAAAGCTATTGCTGCTTCTGCCACGCCACCCCCAGAGGAGTGGCGGAGAGAAGACCAGCACCACAGGCCCCCTGCCCCTCCACCACAGCCTGAGGAGGACTGTGAGGGCAGGTACCACCATCTAAGGGCCCCAGCTGCTGAAGACTGGGAGAGTGAGTATCAGGAAGCGCAGAGGCCCACCACAGCAGGCCCCCAAGATACTTCCTTGCTCTTCTCAGAGACTGTGCTCCAGGACCCTGGGAAAAAGGAGATCAGCCCAGATGCTCAGGACCCCCAGCTCTAAGGGGACACCTCCTGTCCAGGATCTGGGGTGCCTTCCCAGCTTTGTAGGTAGGCTAGGAAGGCTGGAGTTGCCCCCTCCAGAAACCCAGCTATAAAGCAGACCTGGGCATCCACAGTCCTAAAGCCGCTCCCATCTGTGATCACACTCCCGCCCACACAGCCACAACCCCATTTCCACCTGCATTCCCATCCCTGATTCTTACCCTGGCTAAAGGTCTCCAGCCAACCCCCCCTCAAAGAATGGGTCTCCAGCCTCCATTTGGCCAGCAGGTCTGGGCATCTGGGGAGTCCTTCTTTGCCTTGTCTCTCCTCAGAATTTATGCTTAATGAGGACCTGACCTTAGGCACTCTAATCCCTATTCTGGCCCCCAATAAAGGACCTGGGCATTTTAATCCTCACCACTGCCCCCGTTGGGGATCCCTGCACCCTAATCCCTTAGAACTTGAGCCTCTAGGAACCCAAGCATCCTGGCCTCTGAGTCTGTTAATAAAACTGTTCTGATGAGTCCTTTTTGTGTCCTGGGAATCTGAGTCTTGGCGTCAGAGGCTTAACCAAGAAAGGAGAATATTCTGGAGCTGGGAGGGGCCAGGTAACTATGTGGGTCACAAATCAGCTGAGGGAGCTCAGAGGAAGGCATGGGGAGGCCCTGAGGAACTGAGTGTGGGGGCCTACCCTTCCCCCCAAATCAGTTGTCTCAGCAACTCCCATTTAGGGCCTGCTTTGCCAACTCAGCAACTATAGGGGACTAGAAGCTACTGGTGCCTGGGCCTATTGTCCTGAGGGGTTAAGGGATTTGGGGGCACCCAGGGGAGGGAATTCAGGAAGGGCTGGGGCTGGGCTGGGACTCAGTCTGCGCCAGGGGGACGTGATCATCGGAGGGTTCAGCACCATCTCTGCGACCAAGGTATGGAGCCAGGCATCAGCTCCTATACAAGGAGTCATAGGCAACTAAGAACCCACTCCCCATCCCTGTGGAGGCCCAAGGATCCTGAATCCCCAGTATTCCCAGCTCCTGCTCCTTCAGGGACTTGTATCCCCAATCCCATCACCACCACCATCTTGGGGACCTGAGCATCTAGTCTGTTCAATTTCCCTGGGGGCCACCAAGATAACACATTCTCCTGACAATACAACCCTAGGCACTTGGGGGTCTGCACCCCACTACCCCCAACCACCTAAAGAATGTAGGTATCTAACATCCCACCCCCTGGAAATCCAGGTGTCTTACATCTTTGGAGCCCAGAGACACTAAAGGTATCTAGTTCAATAGCTCATGTACCCAGTGGACCTAGAACCCAGCCCATTCTCCTTCAGAAACCAGGCATCCTGATGCCCCAACCTCTGCCCCTCTAGGGACCCTAGGGATTTACTGGTTCCACTACTCCCAGCCCTTCAAGAACCTTCAGATTCTGTCTAGGTTGTATTGTCTTCATACCTTCTGGGACATTCAGATGGCTGACCTCACCTCCTCCCAACCCACAATATGCAGGTTTGGGGGAACCAGGTGTCTCCCTGTCCCTTCCATTCTGATCTCTCTAAAGGACCCAGATATCCTACACCTCTGCCATTAAACCATCAGAAAGAGTCCATCACCAGATCTTGGCCTCCGTCAAAATCAGGTCTACAAGGACCCTGGCATTCTTGGGATATAAACTCCCCAGCTCCCACCTTCCAAACAACCCCTGGAGACCCAGGCATGCAGCCTCTGCCCTTTGGATGATCCAGACCCTTAGGTCCCCAGTAACACCAGGACTGGGAGAGTCTAATCCCAAAGGCAAGCACCTGATCTCCATAGCTGGAGATCTCACCTCTCTTCTTCCTCTTCCCCTTGAACTTCCCCTTCTCACAGGACACCATGTATAGCTTCATGGGCGGGGGCCTCTTCTGTGCCTGGGTGGGGAACATCCTCCTGGTGGTTGCCACAGCTACAGACCATTGGATGCAGTACCGGCTGTCTGGGGCCTTCGCCCACCAGGGCCTGTGGCGTTATTGCCTCAGCAACAAATGTTACCTGCAGACCGAGAGTATCGGTAAGAGGGCTAGGGTTTGTGAGGTGGGGGCATCTATGTCTAGGGCCCAGGAAAAAGGCTGCTGGGGCACTGGGTATTTGGTCCTAACTGGATAGAGCAGGCCAGGCAGGAACCATAGAAGACCAGAGCGTATGGACAGGTACAGAGTCTGGGGAGAATCAGAGATAGACAGATTGTCAGAGCTGGGTGGCTCTAGGAGAATCTCAGAGCAAGGAGGAATGTTGGAACAAAACGTCAAAGCTGGAAATACCCTTAAAAGAGAAATTTTCAGGAATGAGGGTGATCTTAGAACAGGGAATGCCAAGACTGGGAGGGACCTGAGAACAGGGAATGGAACCTAGAACTGAGAGGGGCTTCAGAGATGATCAGTCCAGTCTTTTCACCTGAATCAATGGTTTGGCAAAAGGAGTGGGAGCCTAGAGTCGACCAAGTTGAGTCCCGGGTCACTGTTGTGCACTGGCTGTGTGTGCTCAGAAAAGTACTTCGGTCTTCTGGGCCTCAGTTTCCTTCTCTGTAAAACTGCTCCCAGCCTCCACCACCTTGTGAAGCAAAAGCTCTGCACACCTCGCTTGTCCCTACTAACAGTTGTGCATTGGGAAGATCAGTCCCCCAGCTGCCAGCCAGCCCTCCTCAGGCACAGGTCTGACAGTGCTGCTGCTTCCCTGTCCCCAGAGCTGCAGTTGCTCCCTATTGTCTGTGAAAGGTAGAGCAAATTTCTCCATTTGCCTCTTAAAATCCTCTGCCAACCCACCTTTCCTGTAAATTTTACATTATTTCACTCCTCAAGCTTGCCATTTGGGCCAGACTGTAGGACTAGCTGCTTCCACCCAGGGCGTCCCAGCCCTCATCTCTGCAGATTGGCACGAGCTGCCCCCAGTGCCTTGAGAACATGCCCTCTTCATCTGGGGGCTCCCTACATTCTCCCATTATCTCCGCCCCCCGCCCCGTCCCGAACCTTAGGGTCTAGTGGTGCAGTGGAAAGAGCACCCAGACTAAAGGCAGGAAGACCTGAGCTCAAGTTTGGACTCAAACATTCACTAGCTGTGTGACCCTGGGCAAGTCACTTAACGTTAGTCTACCTCAGTTTCCTCATCTATAAAATGGAGACAATAATAGTAACCTACAGTGGAACACTGATATATCTGTAAAGCATTTAGCATAATGCCAGGCTCACAGTAGGTGCTTAATAAAGTCTTGTTTTCCTTCTCTTCCCTCCCTCCCTCCATCCCTCCCTTCCTCCCTCCTTTCCTTCCTTCCTTCCTTCCTTCCTTCCTCCCTTCCTTCCTCCCTCCCTCCCTCCCTTCCTTCCTTTCTTCCTTCCTTCATTCCTTCCTTCCTTCCTTCCTTCCTTCCTTCCTTCCTTCCTTCCTTCCTTCTTTCCTCTCTCCTCCCTCTCTCCTCCCTTTCCTCCTCACTCCCTCCTCTCTTCCCTCCACCCTCCCTCCTCCTTCCCTTCCTCCCTCCCTCCTTCCCTCTGTTCCTTCCTTCCTTTCTCCCTCCCTCCTCCTTCCCTCTCTTCTTTCCTTCTTCCTTCCTTTCCTTCCTTCCTTCCTTCCTTCTTCCAAACAAGTTAAATACATCTTCAAATTTTCCAGAAACATTTGGCACATGTCTTTGCATATATATCTACCACCATCACAATCTATTTTGTAGCGTGCTCAGCCATGTAAATTACTTAGTGCTCCTGGAATTGATTGAGACACGACTGAGAGAGCCAGGATGAAGAAATAAAGAATGAGAAACAGATACAGGAAGATACAGGAATATTGAGAGCCAAAGAGAAATAGAAACAGGAATAGAATAGTAAGAAAAAAGGATGAGAGAGAGATAGCAACAGAAACTAGAACACTGAGGTAGAGATAGGGAAACAGAGATAAACAAATAGGATGGAGGCAGGATGGGGACACAGAGAGATAGACAGATGAGGAGGGAGCAAGGGAGGTTGTGGACATAAACAGATAAATTGAGTAATGGGAAACACACAGATAGACGGAGATGGAAACAGAGACACAGATACATAGAGACAGAGAAAGAAAGAGACAGAGAGACACAGGGAAACAGAAAGAGAAGAAAGGGGAAGAGAAGGAGAGGGAGAGAGAAAGGGAGAGAGGAGCAGGAGGAGGAGGAGGAAGAAAGGAGGGGGAGAGAGGTGAGAAGGTGAGCAAGGAAAAGAAGGAGGGAAAAGAGAGTAAAAGACAGAGACAGAAAGAGAAGGAGAGAGCAGGAAAAAAACACTCTAGGGAAGCTCAGATGGAGACAAGAGGAAAGCTAGAAAAATGAACAGAAAAAAAGAAAGAAACAGAAATAAGTCCTATCAATTGAGCTGAAACAGCTCACACGACAGGAAGACAATAAATGTAGAGGACACTCAGGGTACAGTTGGAGGGACCAGGTCAGAGCGAGTGATATTAGGTTCCTGCTCGGTGCTGGGCACTGTGCTAAATGGGTACAAAGAAAGATAAGAATCGGTCCCTGCTCTTGAGCTCGCCAGATTTCCTGAGGCTCATGTCAACAGTAAGGGACCAACAGTAAGGTGCCAACAGGCACCAACAGGTAAATTGGAGGTGATCTCAGAGAGAAAGCACAAACGTTAGTGTTAAGGGAGATGGGAAAGGCTTCTTACAGAAGACAGGGTGTCAGCTAGGATTTGAAGGGAAGCAGGAAGCCCAGAAACTGGTGATGACATGACGGAGCATCCTGGAAATAACTTTAGGACACTGGTCTTTACTACTCAAAGAAATCTTGGACCACCCTGGACAACCCAAAGGGGCAAGAACTAGACTCAATTCTCCTTCTCTACTTCCAGCACCATTTGCCTCTTGATGCCTCAGTTCCCCTACCTGCAAAAAGAGGGATTTGCTCTAAAATTTTTGTCTCAACAGTCCCTCCCCACTTTGAGGTTCCAGGATTCTGTACCTTGAGCTCTAATATCAGATCTGAGATTTAATTGTTGTGTGACCCTGGATAATCACTTCACCTGAGACAGTGGCGTTTCTCCCATTTCTCCACATGGAGAAGACAAATGACAGGTTTCTGCCCAACTTCACGGGATTTTTGTGGGGATGTAAGGAGGTAATATCTGCACAAGGCTATGTGTGTTAGGGGAATCAAATGAGCTAATTAATGTATGTGAAAAGGGCTATGTAAATGCAGCCTGATTTCATTTTCATTACTACCAAGAGAATTCTTATCATAGTTGCTGTTAATGTGATGTTGGATATGTTTGGTGTTTTATTAGTGACATCACTTTTCTATACATTCCCTAACAGCCCTGTGAGGGAGTTAGAACGAGTATGAAGCAGCTGGGAAGAAGAGTAGTCAGACTCAGAGTCAGGAAGACCTGAGTTCAAATCCTGATTTAGACTCTTGTGTAACAATTGCTTTTATTGGTTTCAGTCTCAATTCATTCATCTGTAGGATGGAGATAGTAGTACTGACCTCCCAGGACTTCTGTGAGCATCCAATGGGATATAAAGTGTTTCTCAAGCTTTAAGTGCTATCTAAAATTAGCTGTTATCACCACTTTACAGAAGAAATAGAAGTTTGGGGAGGGGATGAGACCTCTCAGGATCACAGAATCTCAGAACTAGAAGAGACCTCTGGGGCTATCTCTTTCAACCGATACATGAAAAAGAATCTCTCCCTAGAAGGCACCCAATAGGGAGTCCTCTAGCTTCTTCCTGAATACCTCCAGGGATCAGGTGACTCACACCTCCCAAGGCAGCCCATTTCACTTTGGGACAGCTTTCATTGTCAACAAGTTTCCCCTGACCAGTAAAAACAAAAACAAAAAAACAACCAGGATCCTTCTCAAACTTTCACTCAGTCAAACATCTTCTGTCTTCCACTGGTGGAGTTGACTTCTTGAACCCAAGTGTCAGACTTTACATTTATCCCTCATTCATTTCATCTGAGGAGATTCAGCTACATTAGTCTACCTGGTCAATATCTTTTTGGATGCTGTCTCCGTCATGCTGTGTGTTGGTCATCCCTTCCCTGAAAACTGAACACCCATGCCATCTTTACCTTTAATATGAATTGTTGAGAAAAATATGGCTTCACAAGGGCTACACATCCAGTTAGTGTCAAAGCCAGGAAGGAGAATAGTGATTAAAAATCATTTGAGACCTTGGCTTCTTAGAGACTATGAAAGGGGATAAAAAGAAATCTGACCAATCCTGCCAAGCTGGGGAAGCCTTGAACCTAAGCTCGACAGTAACCTTTCTGAGTGTTGAGAGGCTCATCACCAAAAAGGTTGGCCAGAGGGGGCCAAGTTCTCAGGGCAAACCTCTGATCCTGGAGGATTAGGGAGAGGTTCCCCACAGGCTGTGCTTATGCTGAGCTTGGAAGGAAGAGAAGGATTCTAGAGAGCACAGATAAGGAAGGGGGGGGGATGATCTATGGGTTTGCAATGATCTGGAGGAAGCTGAGAAAACTCTCCCCACTCAATCAAACTAGAAATGTGGGAGGGGCATTGGGGAAAAAAGGCAGAAAAGGGCAGCCCTTCCAGGTGGCTCTGTAGAGAAGTCTCCACCATAGACCAGCTGGGTGACCCTAGACAAATCTTGTAGCCTCTCTGTAAAACTTGGGGCTTTATGGAAAGAATACAGAATCTAGAGTCAAAAGGACTTGAGTTTGAACTCTAGATTTGACATTTAATGACATGAGACCTCAAGCACTTTATGCAACCTCTCTGTGTTTCAGTTTTCTCCTCTGTAAAATGAGAGGGCAGGGCCTGAAGGCCTCTGAGATCCATTCCTATGCCTGCTACTGCTGGGAAAATTAAATGACACTGTGTTTGGAGAGTACTTTATGAACCTTTAGACTCTATAGGATTTTAATTTTTTTTTGTCTTTATTAAACACTGGGCTGGATAGTTGGTGTTTTACCCTGTAGCTGATAGGGAGCCACTGGAGGATTATGAGCAGGGGAGGAAAGATCAGGAGAATTACTTTGACAAATGTGTGGAGAAAGAAGAAGAGACAGGACAGAGTCCCCATCAAGTGCTCCAGAGGCTGAGGGCTGAGAAAAAGCCACTGGATTTAGTAATGAGAAGGTCGTTGGTAACCAAGAAAAAAGGCAGTGTCAGGAGACTGGTGGGAATGGAAGCAGATTACTGGTGATAGAGGGAGTTGAGATTTATATTTGAAGTAGAGAAGGGAGGGGGGAGAGATCATGCTAGGGAAAGGAGAAAGAGTATGAGGGCTAAGAGAGCTCACAAATGGGCAATGGCAGTAAGGAGCCCATTAGAGTATGTTGGGGACTGGGGAATAGGGAGATAGAGTTGTGGGGGTGAAGGAGTAGAGCATCTGGATACTCCACCCCCAAAAGACCCCTATGTGCTATGTCTGGAACCCGAGAATGGAAGGAATGAACAGTTGTTAACCTTTCAATAGCATATTGGAATGCAACCCGGGCCTTCATGATCCTGGCTGCCCTCTGCTGCTTTGCGGGTATTGTCATTGGGATCCTGGCCTTTGCCCAGCTGCCCACCTTCCACCGCCTCACACGCCCCTTCTCAGCAGGCATCATGTTCTTTATTTCCAGTAAGTGACCAACCTCTTCCCTCATCCCTCTCCCACCTGGACCCACTCAAATCAGTGGCAATCCTAAGAACAACAATGACCCTCTATAAGTCCTTATTCACATGCCATCCCCTTCCCTAATGGGGATGCCATCGCTGAATCTAGAATTAGAGGTTCTAGCCCCATCTCCTCATCCTTTACCACAAACCCATCGCCAATTCCATTGCAATCCCAATTTTTAGTCATATTCTCTATCATCATCTCCAACTCCAAGGACATAGAGCCAGTGACCCCCCAGTCCATACCCTCATCCTCTACCCCCATCTCCATCCCCATCTTCAACTCCTACTATACCCCATCCTTATGCCCAACTGCATCCCCAAATCCACCCCAGTCCCTATGGCCACATTTACTGTCATCCTCCTTTCCCACCCCAATTTCTATCCTAACCTTTCCCGTTTGCACCCCCATCCTTTCCCTGGACCTCCCTTCATGTCTTAGCTCTCTTCGTCCTTCTTGCCATGGCCATCTACACTGGAGTCACTGTCAGCTTCCTGGGCCGGCGCTTTGGTGACTGGCGTTTCTCCTGGTCCTACATTCTGGGTTGGGTATCTCTGCTCATGACCTTCTTTGCAGGTAATGGTGGACCAGACTGAGAGGGGAGCTATCAGTCAGGGTTTGTGGGAGAGGCTGTGGTGAATTGGTGGGGCTGACTATGGCCTGGATCATTGGCTTGGCTTCCCTCAGACCATTTGTCTTTGTAGGAATATTTTACATGTGTGCTTACCGAATGCATGAATGTCGCCGCCTGTCTGGGCCTCGTTGAGTCTTGACATCTTCCATGGAGCCCTGGATACTCCCTGTCCCTGACCCCAACAATACACCCCACCCCTACCCTCCCATTCACACTGGGATCTGACATCAATGAAGGCTGAAGGAACAGGAAGTCTGGGTCCCTGAGGGGGTGGGGGTAGGGTGGTCCTGCTGCTTGAGTCTCTGAGGGAGGGTAGAGCTGGGTCTAGCAGAATCAAGATACCTGGATCTAGGGGAGGGGGTGAGAGCTGGGGCTCAGACATCTGAGTCCCCCCAGGGCCAGCCATAGGAGCTGGATATCTGGGCTCCCAAAGAATTTTGGGTCAAGAGTCTGAACGTCTGGGAGCTAGATTGAAGTTGGGGTGAGGGGAGGCAAGAATAGAACAGATTGTTCTGACCTCTAATAAAGCTACTGTGAAATCCGCTTGTGGTCTCTGAGTCAATATTTATAACAGCGACTACTGGGATCCTTGAGTGAGTGAGGCTGAGAAGATGAAGATGGCCCAATCCCTAAGGAAACTAGTAGCTGGGAGTCAGGAAACCGGGCAGCCATGGGGTTCATGATGCCTGGGACTCTGAGAGAGAGGCTCAGGATCAAGATATCTGTGTCTCTGAATGGGGATGGAGTGGACTGAGGGACTGAGATGCCCAGGTCACTGAAAAGGTGGGGGCTGGGGAACAGAGTTCCGTGGCAGTTGAGGGAGGGTCTGGGGAGGAATAGGGTCCTGACCATCATCAAGGTGATGCTGAACCATGCCATCCAAGATGCTTCTCAAAATACTCCCCTGCATTCCCAGTATCCTTTTCCTCAAGAGTATGGCCCTCCTAGCCATAATGTTCTTTTTCCCATACTGGGCTCTTTTCTACCATCACAGATTTGAGTCCTTAGTGTTTGCCAGCCCATGGATCATATGTGTGAGGAAACAGTGTAACTTCATCAAGAGCATAGGTAAGGCCCCCAGACCCCTATCTTTCCCTCTGCGTTCTCAGCTTCCTTCTCCTGCTGCCTCTGAACCTGTACCCTTCAATCTATGACTCCATCCCTTCCCCTCCCCTCCCCTCATATATGAGTGGTCTCTAGTCTTGATATCTAACTGATAACATGTCTTCCAACTTCTAACATCTCACCTCTGATGTGTGACTTCCAATCTGCAACAGGTGGCATGGGATAGGTGCTAAACCCTGCCCTTCTAAACTGACCCCTTGTCTTTCATATCTGCCTACTGATTGTCTAAAGCCTGCCCAATAACTTCTTGCCAATAATGATCCCCAAATGGCCCTCTGACCTCCTCTTAGCACCCCCCTCCTCAAGACCTGACCCCTCTGGGGTCTCAGCCATCAACCCCACCTTATGGCCAGTTCCTTGCCCAGAGGGGTGGCCAGGTGGGCTGAGGAGGTTCAGCTAGGGGTTAGAGGATGAGATGAAGGTTAATTGCACTGGGGAAAACTAGTTGGTGAGGTGGGTTGATCCTTGATGAGCAGTGATGAGGCAAGTTTCCAACTCAGGTCTTCCTGACCCCAAGACCCCCCACTCTAGTGACTGACTGAGAGCTTTCATTCTGTCACTAGAGCCTTTTGAGGCTCCTTGTCATGACCAGGTTGAAGTCCATGTAAGGGAAGACAAAAGAAGAAAGACATTTATTAAATGGCCACTATGATCTAGGGAACATGTTTAGTGCTTTCTAAATGTAATTTTACCCTCACAACAGCCTCGAAGAGAAGTGTTGTTATGATGCCCCATTTTATAGACTGGAAAACTGAGGTTGAAAGATGTTAGGTAACTTGTCAGTCCAAAGTTGCACAGCCAGTGAATGCTGGGTCAAATCTGAATTCAGCGCTTCTTCACTGTAAGTCCATTTCTCTACCCAATGTCCTCTGTCGTAGTGGCCAAAGTAATAAGATCAAAGGACATATTAAAACAAAGTTCTCTGGGGCAAATTTGAGGAAGGCAAGGATACTTCTAGTTGAGGGGAGATGGGGAGATAGAGGGAAAGGGTTACAGAGTGACTATAGATCTGAATCTTAAAGATGGGGAGGATGGACTATGTGGATGCACCAGGCACAGGAAATGATCAAGGAACAATGATGAGTCCAGTTAAGATTAACTTGGAGTTTGTGGAGAAGAGCATGAAATAAGGCAGGTGGAAGTTTGATTGCAAATGGTCTTAAAGACCAAGTTGAGTTGTATTTTATCCTAGACATGAGTGGGAGCCACTGAAGGCTTCTGAGCAGAGGAACATAGGATTTTGAGCTAGAAGTGAATTAAGAGATTATTTAGTAACATGACTAAAGTCACACAGGTAACAAGTAGCAGAGCTAGGATTCGAACCCAGAACTTCAGATCCCAAACCAAGTGCTCTTTTTTGAGTTTTGTTTTTTAGATAATATTTTACTTTTCCCAATTGCATGTAAAACATTTCTAATGCTTTTTAAAATTTTGAGCTCCAATTTTTCTCCCTCCCTTACTCCACCCCCCCCCCGCTCCCTCCCTGAGGTGACAAGCAATTTAATAAAGATCATACACGTGCAATCATGCAGAACACATATGCATATTAGTCATGTTTGTGAAAGAAAACACATACAAAAAATGAAAAAAGCAAAGTGAAAAATAGTATGAATTCATACTATTCATACAAAAATAGTACATTCAGCCTCCATCAGTTCTTTCTCTGGATGTGGATAACATTTTTCATCATGGGTCTGTTGGGATTGTCTCGAAACATTGTTTTGCTGAGAAGAGCTAAGTCATTCATAGTTGATCATGACACAGTGTTGGTGTTACTGCATACAATGTTCTCCTGGTTCTGCTCACTTCACTTTACATCAGTTTGTGTAAGCCTTTCCAAGTTTTTCTGAAATCATCAAACACACATACATATGCCCATTTTGTAACACATAGTATTCCATTATTCCTTATAATTTCTTATGAAGCAATAGTATTCCATTACATTCATATGCCAAAAGTTGTTCAGCCACATCCTAGTTGATGGGTATCCCCTCCATTTCCAATTCTTTGCCACCATAAAAAGTTGCTAAAAATATTTTTGTGTAAATTGGTTATTTTCCCTTTAAAAATATCTTTGGGATATAGACCTATTATTGGTATTGCTGAGTCAAAGCATATGCACAGTTTTATATTCTTTTGGATCTAGTTCCAACTCTCCAGAATGGTTGGATAAGTTCAAAACTTCACCAACAGTGTATTAGTGTCTCAATTTTCCCATATCCTTTCCAAAATTAAAGTTTCCTCTTCTGTCATATCAGTCAATCTAATAGATGTGAGGTGGTACTTAGAGTTGTTTTAATTTATATTTCTCTAATCAATAGTGATTTGGAGACATTTTTCAATGATTGCAGACAGCTTTAATTTCTTCCTCTGAGAACTGTCTATTCATATCCTTTAAACATTTATCAATTGAGAAATGACTTGTATTCACATTTAACTCCATTCTCTTTGTATTTGAGAAATGAGGCTTTTACAGAGACACTTGCTATAAAAATTTCACCCCAGCTTTCTGCTTTCCTTCTAATCTTGGCTCCATTGGTTTTGTGAGTGCAAACCCTTTTTAATTTCTTCACTTTACATCTTATAATACTCTCTATCTCTTGTTTAGTCATAAATTCTTCCCTTACCCACAGATCTGACAAGTAAACTGTTCCATACTCCTCTTATTTGCCCATGATATCACCCTTCACATCTGAGTCATATACCCATTTTGACGTTATCTTGATACAGGGTGTGGTGTGTTGGTCTGTACCTAGTTTCTGTCAAACTACTTTATAGTTTTCTTTTTTCACTACTTTATACTATTTTTGTCAAATAGTGAGTTTTTGTCCCCAAAGCTTGGATCTCTGTTTATCAAACACTAGAATGCTGTCATCATTGACTACTGTGTGTTCTGTTCCTAATCCATTCCACTGATCCATCACTCTATTTCTTAGCCAGTACCAGTTCATTTTGACAATTACTGCTTTATTTGAGGTGTGCTATGGGTAGGCCACCTTCATTCCCATTTTAAAAATTAGTCCCCTTGATATTCTTCAGTTTTTATTCTTCCAGATGAATCTTGTTATTATTTTTTCTAGCTCTACAAAATGCTTTTTGGTAGTCTGATTGACATGGAACTGAAGAAGTAAATCAATTTGGGTAGAAATGTTTATTATATTGGCTCAGCCCACCCATAAGCCATTAATATTTTCCCAATTGTTTGTGTGTGAAAAGAGTTTTGTAGTTGTGTTTACATATTACCTGAGTTTGTCTTGGCAGGTAAACTCCCAAGTATTTTATCTTGTCTACTTTTATTTTAAATGGAATTTCTCTTTCTATTTCTTGATGATGGACTTTATTAGTAGTATAGAGAAATGCAGATAATTTATGTGGGTTTATTTTATATCCTGAAACTTTTTTGGTTCTCTAAATATACTATCCTATCATCCACAAAGAATAATAGTTTTATTTTCTTATTGCCTATTCTAATTCCTTCAATTTCTTTCTCTTTTCTTATTGCTTGTAGTTAAATTTCTAATAGAATATTGAATAATAGTGGTGATAATGGACATCCTTGCTTCACCCTGATCTTATTGGGAAGTCTTCTACCTTACCTGATGTGAATTTTTGCTTTGGGGCTCACTTTGGAAAGAGTTGTGTGATCTGGCCAGACCAGACTCTGGACAGCTGTTGAGCCCCTCTCCCCCCAGATGTTGGTGCTTCCCTCTCTGGTAACTGACTAGGTATGGATGTAATGGTCAGACAGCTAGAAGCTGGTCTGCTGATTTGTTTCTTTGTCTGCTTGTAACTTCTGCTTGTGTTCTGTTTGTGTCCTCTGAAATTCAGGGTGCTGACTTTTCCCCCTGAACTGGGTAAATGATATATGTTTGACTAAAGTATGATTGTTAACCCATTTTGAGTTGTTTTCCTTTAGAAAAGCTGATCTAACAACCCACGGTGCTAGCAGCCATCCTGGGCATGCTAGGGTGCTTGCTGATACAAGCAACCATGCACAGAGGAAATTGTCCATGGAAGGCTATTTCTGACCTCGGTATGCTAGGGTGCTTGCTGATACAGATGGATGCTACTTATCATTTAAAGAAACTTGATTTATTCCTATGCTCTCTAGGTTTTTTTTTTAAATAAAAATGGGTGTTGTATTTTGTCAAAAGCTTTTTATGCATTTATTGAGACAATCATATGATTTCTCTTGGTTTTGTTATTGATATAATCAATTATGCTTATAGTTTTCTTAATATTGAACCAACCTTGCATTCCTGGTATAAATTCCAGCTGATCATATTGTGATCTCCTGATTAGTATATTATTTAAAATTTTTGCATCAATATTCATTAAAGTTTTTTTGTTTTTTTTTTGCTTTTTGGAGGGCAGTTGGGGTTAAGTGACTTGCCCAAGGTCACACAGCTAGTTTTTGTGTTAAGTGTCTGAGGCCGGATTTGAAATCAGGTACTCCTGACTCTAGGGCCGGTGCTCTACTCAGTGCGCCACCTAGCCGCCCCCCATTAGAGAAAGTTTTGTGTATAAAACCTGTTAAGAGGAACCATTAGAAACCATACTATATATACTTCTGTTTATCATTTCTTTCTTTGGAGGTGGAGAATATCTTCCTCCATAAGTCCTTTATAGTTGAGTTAAATATTATAATACTCAGAATAACTTAATAGGTGTTCTTTGAACAATATTGCTGTTACTGTATACAATGTTCTCTTGGTTCTGCTCATTTCACTCTTGATTATTTCATGCAAGCCTTTCCATGTTTTCCCAAAAACCAACCTGCTCATCATTTCTTATAGCACAGTAGTATTCCATCGCAACCATATACCACAACTCATTTAGCCACTGTCCAATTGATGGGCATCCCCTCAATTTCCAGTTTTTTGCTGCCACAAAGAGAGCTACTATAATTATTTTAGAACATATAGGTTCTTTCCCTTTTTACCTGATCACATTGGTAAAGAGAGCTAAAATAGTATTTTTGGGTCAAAGATTATACACAATTTTATAACTCTTTGGATATAATTCCAGATTGCTCTTCAAAATTATTGGATTAGTTCACAGTTCCACCAAAAGTGAATTAGTGTCCTCATTTTCCCACATCTCCTCCAACATTTTCTTTTCCCCCTTCTACCATTTTAATCAATCTGGTAGTTTTGAGATATCTCGAAGTTGTTTTAATTTGCATTTCTCTAATAAGTAATGATTTAGAGCATTTCTCCATATGATTAGATATAGATTTGATTTCTTCATTGAAAAACTGCTTAGTCATATTCTTTGACCATTTATCAATTGGGGAATGACTTATATTTTTATAAATTTGATAAAGTTCTCTATATATTTGAGATATGGGACCTTTATCCAAGGAACTGTCTACAAATCCCTCAACACCCAATTTTCAGCTTTCCTTCTAATCTTGGTTACATTGGTTTTATTTGTACAACCCCCTTTTTAATTAAATGTAATAAAAATTATTCATTTTACATTTTACTATGCTATATCTTATTTATTCATAAATTCTCCTCCTATCTATAAGTCTGATATGTACTATTTTCCATGCTCTTCTAATTTTCTTATGATATCTCCTTTTCTATCTAGGTCATTATCCATTTTGACTTTATCTTAGATCTCAGTAAATGGTGCAAGATATTGGTCTATACCAAATTTTTGTCATATTGTTTTTCAGTTTTACCAAGTTTTGCCAAATAGTGAATTTTTATCCCCAAAACTTGAATCTTTACATCTTACATTTACAGTCATGTTACATTATAGTAACATGAGGTTACTATAATAATTTACTGCTGTGTGTTGTTTGTCTAATCTGTTCTACTTATCCACTTTCCTAATTCTTAGCCAGTACCATATAGTTTTTTTTTTAATCTTAATTTATTTTCTTGGTTATATCATTCATTTCCACAAGGTTTTGAGTTACAAATTTTCTCCCCTTTTTGTCCCTACCCCCCAGCCCAGAACATTGATCCCACTGTAAGACCCCTCCCACAATCTGTTCCCTTTTATGCCCTCCTCCA
>CM053596.1:12315697-12352365 GCA_028646575.1 Pseudocheirus occidentalis | reverse complement strand
CACCTCCCGCTGCCTCCTTGCCCTGGGAGCAGTTTGGCCGGACCCGCTCTTCTCCTCCCCAGTTAGCAAAATCCACTGACCTTTCTCTTAGCCTTTTTTTCTTCTGGCCTGATAAATGTGGTAACTGTGCCTCCAGTGCAGCTGATCTGCTCTCCTATAGCCGTGGTTCCCAGCCCAATGCCCCAGGGCCTGAGCCGGCTGGGTTTCGGCCCGCGGGTCCCAGACTGCTGAGAAGAGCCCCGCTTGCTGCGCTGCCTGTAGTGCTTTCTGTCTTGTGGAGAGTTTTGGAGCTTGAAAATCTGTTTAGCATCCCATTTTATGAGTTTTTCAGCGTGTTTGTGTGGGAGATGTGGTACTTTGCTGCTTCTACGCTGCCATCTTGGCTCCGCCCCCCCAGTACCATATAGTTTTGATAGTTACAGCCTTAAAATATAGTTTTAATATCTGGTATTGCTAAACTTCCTCCCTTTAAATATTTTTTTCCATAAATTCCTTTGATATTCTTGAAGCTTTGTTCTTCCAAGTCAATTGTTACTTTTTATGCCTCAATAAAATAATCTCTTTTTTGGTTAATTTAATTGGGGTAGCATTAAATAAGTAGATTAGTTTAGGTAGAATTGTCATTTTTATTATATTGGCTCTGCCCATCCAAAATCAATATTTCTCTAATTATTTAAATCTGACTTTATTTGTATGAAAAAGGTTTTATGAGTATATTCATGTAATTACTGGGTTTGTCTTGGCATGCTCTCATTTTATGATGTTTATAGTTATTTCAAATGAGGTTATCTCTTACTCTCCTTGCAGGGCTTTGTTGGTGATTTATAGAAATGCTGATGATCTATGTGGGTTTATTTTATATGCTGTTACTTTGCTAAAATTATTGTTTCAATTAACTTTTTAGTTAAATTTCTAGGACTTTCAGAGTGTGTCATCAAATCATCTGCAAAAAGAATTAGTTTTGTTACCTTATTGCCTGTTCTCATTCCTTTAATTTCTTTTTATTCTCTTATTGCTATTGCTAGTATTTCTAATACAATATGGAATAATATTGTTGTAATGGGTATCCTTGTTTTACCCCTGATATTAAGAAGACTTTTAGCTTATCCCCATTGCAACAAACGTTTGCTGATGGTTTTAGGTAGATACTTCATATCATTTTAAGGAAAAATCGATTTATTCCTATGCTTTCAAGTTTAAATAGGAATGAGCGTTGTATTTTGTCAAAAGCTTTTTGTGTATATATTGGGATAATTTTATGATTTGCTACTTTTGTTACTGATAAAATTAATTATGTTAATAGTTTTCCTTATGTCAAATCTCCCTTACGCTCCTGGTATAAATACCACTTGTTCACAGTGTCTAATCTTTGTGATGTATTGTTAAGAGTCCCTTGATTAATATTTTATTTAGGATTTTTGCATCCATATTCACTAATGAAATTGGTTTATAATTTGCTTTTTCTGTTTTTGCTCCTGGTTAAGGTGTCAACACAATATTTGTTTCATAAAAGAAACTTGGTAGGACTCTTTTGTCTTTTGTTACAAATAGTTTATTTAATATATTGGAAGTAGTTGATCATTAAATGTTTAGTGTAGTTTACTTGTAAGTCCATCTGGTCCTAATGTTTTTTTTTCCTTTGGAAGCAACTTATGACCTATTAAGTTTGTTTTTTGAAAATAAGTTTATTTATATAGTCTCTCTCCTTTTATGTTAATTTAGATGGTTTATATTTTAAAAGCGTTCTTCCATTTCACTTAAATTGTTAAATTTATGGGAATATAATTGGGCAAAATAACTCCTAATATTTACTTTTGTGTCCTCTTTTGTAGTGGTATAGTCAGTCTTTTCTTTCTTGATACCAGTGATTTCATTTTCTTCTTTTTTTTATATTAACAAATGGTTTATCTATTTTATTTTCATAAAACCAACTCCTAGTTTTATTTATTCAATTTTTTATATCCAATTTTACCTTTAATTTTTTATAATTTCAATTTGTTTAGTTGTGAATTTTTAATTTATTCGTTATCTATTTTTTTAAAAATTGCACACGCAGTTTATTGGTTTGCTTTTTCTCTATTTTATTGAAGCAAGCATGTAATGGTAATGGAATTTAAACATCCCTCTGTACTGGTTTGGTTTGGGGCCTGAGTGTTAAAACACAGAGCTTGTGAATCCCACTTGTGAGATGAACTTGTCAACATGAAGAGAGAGGGCTGAACTGGGAGGAGCTGGTGCTGTGGATTTAGAGACAAGGCCAAGCAGAGGAGGCCAGAAGAACTTTTGGGGAGCAGTATTATGGAGGCATAGAGAGAGTAGAATTGCTGGGGGCCAGAGTTGTTGAGAGACTGATGAGGGCCAGTTGGAGCTGCCCCAGACTTTTGAGAATTGCCATCTGGAGCTGCCGAGAACTGAGGAGGCATGGATGTGATGTCAGTATTTTATCTGTACGTTTTGATGTTGTTTTGCCAGATTTGTCTGCTGGTGAAGGACAGTGCAGAGGCCTTGGAACCTTGCTGTTGGTTCAGATTCCCTGAAGAAGGAATTTCTTGTTGTATGTGTACAGAAATCCTGGAAGAGGGTCTTGATGATTTTTTCAGGGTTTCTGGTTCTGTTCTGCAGGCAGAGTGTGAATTAATGAAAACACTGGCAATATATATTGCGGCTTTGTTAAGCTTTGTCTCCCCAGGAACAGAGATTGCTGAGAACTTTCCTCCTGTGAAGATGAAGAAAAGACCTCTCCTTGGGTATTAAATACTGTGATGATATGTTAACCTTAAGGATAGATGGCCCTTTGTGCTCTTCTCTGCCCCTTTTGAGAAACTGCTTGGCATTAATGGATGGCATTGTAATTCAGTTGTGATCCAGGGGTGGGAAACTTTTGACTTTTTTGTACTCTGTGGGTATGTACTTTATTTTTGGTTATTATTATTATTATTAGTTATTGGTTAGTATTAATATCATTAGTTAATCTCCATTTGAGAAAAGAGGCTTTGTGACTGACTAAATGAATGTACTGTCTAGGGTTTGGAGTAGTACTTGGATTGAATTGAGAACTTACTACTAAATGAATTAGTTACACAGTATTTTGATTTTCTCTGTTCTGTGAATACTTTTGCCTTAATTTGTCACTGAATAAAATAGAGTTACTATGCTGGTATTCCGAACCTTGGCAGTTGTCTTTGCTTGGCATTACAAAGCATTTAGATACAAAATCCCCGCTGATTACTGCTTTTACTGCATCCCATAGATTTTGGCATGTTGTCTCATTATCACTTTAATAAAATTATTTATTTATATTATTTAATATAATTATTTATTATGACTTATTCTTTAACCCACTCATTTTCAGATGTTTCCAATTAATTTTTAAGTATTAAAATCATTTCACTTATTTTATTAAGTATAATTTTATTGTGTTGTGATCTGAAAAGGGTGCATTTTAATATTTTTACTTTTCAGCATTTAATGATAAGGTTTCTATGCCCTAATATATGGCTGGTTTTTGTGAAGGTATCCTATACTACTGAGAGAAAAGCACATTTTTTCCCATTCATTTTTCACCAGATATACCTGGATGACATTAATCTATTCATTTTCTTGACTTCTTTTTCTTTTTTTTTGTGTGTGAGATTTGCCTGTTTTTTCAAATAGTTTATATAGTATCAGAACAATTGTTCTTTAAATGTTTGGTAGAATTCACTTTTGAATCCATTTGGCTTTAGGTATTTTTTCTTAGGGAGTTGATGGGGACAGCTTGTTCAGTTTCTTTGTCTAAGATGTAGTCATTTAGATATTCCATTTCCTCTCCTGTTAAATTTGTGTTTTGTAAATATCCAACCATTTTGCTTAGATTGTTATATTTATCACCACATAATTAGACAAAAAAATGTCCTAGTAATTACTTTAATTTTCTCTCCATTAGTGGTGGTCTTTTTTCATACTGGTAATTTGATCTTATTTAAAATCAAATTAACAGATTGTTTAATAAGGTTTATTCCCCTATTGAATGTAATTTTATTGCATTATGATATGAAAAGGATGCATTTAATATTCCTGGTTTTCTGCCCTGATATGTGGTCAATTTTTCTGTAAGTGCCACATACTTCTTTGAAAAGGGTGTATTCCTTTCTATTCCCATTCAATTTTCTCCAGAGGGCTATTGTATCTTAACTTCTCTAAAATTCTGTTTATCTCTTTTTTTGTCTACATTTATCTAGCTCTGAGGGGAGAAAGCTGAGGTACCTCACTAGCATAGTTTTACTGTTTCCTCCTGTAACTCATTTAACTTTTTTAAAATCAATTCTTCTTTGGTCTCTTTTGCCCCACCAACCGAAATTGATTTTCTTCCATTCCTTCCTATTTGTTTTCACCCCCAGAAGTCCAGCCACCCCCTCTAATGGGCCCCCTCCACTTCTCCCTGACCTCATTCTTGCCTCTCTGGCCCCATTCCCTCTTCTCTCTCCCATGTAACCCCGGCCCATATCCCCTACTCTCCAGCCACACCCTCATGAGGCTCTCTCCTTCCAGCCTTCTCCATTTCAGGACAAGCAGAAGCCTGTCGTACCGCGCTGCTGATCTCCTTGCTGCTGACTTTGCCATTGGGGCTGAGTGTGCCGGCACAGTGCTTTGGGATCTTGTCTGCCTCCCTACCAGAGCTCATGCCTTTCTTCACAAGCCTCATCTGCCTGATCATCGGTGCGCTTCCAGCCAGGGTCCCTGCGGGAGAAGGAAGGGGGCGTGGACCGATGGCCAAACCTTGACTGCCTCTTTGGGATGTGGGTGGTGCCTGCCCTCGGTCCCATCCTCTCTCCAGGCTCGGTGTCCCCTCCCACCTCCAAGCTTCGGTCCCCAGTTCTCGGCCCTAAGTCCACTCGTTGCTTTTCCTGCCCAGTGCCTCCCCAGGCCTTGACTCTCCATCCCGCCCCTCCCCTTGGCAGGTAGCTCTGAATTGCTCGCCTTCATATTCTTCCGCCTCTTCGTGAGCCAACTCAGCTTCCTGTTAAGGGAATTCTCTATGTGGCTTAACTGGCCGGTCTACGTGCTCCTGTTCTCTTCAGCGATCTACATTGTGGTTGGTGCGGCCCAGGATCTGGAGACGGGAGCCGGGAGTAGGAAGAAGGGGAGGGAATGGGGGAGCAGGAGGAGAGAGGAGGGTGGGGGGTGCAGAGGGCGAGACAAGAGGGAGGAGATAAAGTGAGGATGCTGAGGGATAGAAAAGAGTTGGAGAAAAGGATTACAGCAGGCAGGGCAGGTACTCAAGGGAAGGGCAGATGTGCCATCATTAGCCCCATTTTACAGGTGGGGAAACAGGTAGTGAGCAGAGAAAGCAAAGCAGTCAGAAGAAGAGAGGAAGACAGAGGGGATAAGCGTGGAGCACGCAGGGACAGCAAGACTGGAAGCTAGGTAGACCTGAGCTCGGATTTCACTTCAGACACTAGCCGTGTGATCCCGGGGCGAGTCACTACCTCTCTGTTTCCCCACCTGTAAAATGAGGCTAATGATGGCACACCTGCCCTTCCCCTCCCCCCTCAGTTGCAAGGATCAAATGAGATATTTGTAAACTGCTTTGCAAACCTAAAAGCCCTATGCAAATGCTATTTTATGGAGGGAGAATGGGAAAGAGAATATGGAGAAGCGCCGTGTTGAGGCGAGAGTATTGGGAGTGTAGGCTGAGGTGGAGGAAACAGAGCCGCACTGGTGATGTGTGGGAAGGAGACATGGAGAAGGGATGTGTAGTGGTCATCATGGGGCGGAGCATGGAGACCAAGGCAGGAAAATAAAGGACATGATTGATTTCCCACTCTTAGGGAGTCCAGCTGGCACCTCTCCTTTCCCTAGGGTTCTTCCTCTTCTATTATCACCGTCATCTCCCCACCTCTGGGATACAGCCCTCCAAGCAGCAGGCACCTTCCATAGACTCAGTACTCTCACAGATTTCTTCAGCTTCCAGAACTACTCAGCAACCTGAGACCAAAACATTCCAGCCTAAAGGAGCTCTTGAATTCTTCTGGATCCCAATGCCCAAAAAAGCTCCATCACTTTCAAAGTCCCAGAACTCGAAATCTTCCTTTTCCCTGATGTCTAACAGATCCTTTACCATTGAGCAGCCTTGGATCTCCCCAAACCCTAAAACCTCATTCTTATCGGGCTTTATGGCTCAGTCATTGTTTATAAGTACCTCAAGTTCAGTCGTTTCCCCTTTTTCCACTTCCACAGACCTCTAAAGTTTTGCTTCCAAGATCTCAGAGACATCTACCTCCACTACTCCCTCCCCATGGCCATAACTTTCTTCCTGGATGGTAAAAACACTGAATTTTAGGAGCACTTCTCTGGTCCTGATGCACTTGGAGACGTCTAAATTTCCTCCTTTCCCACATCATAACTTCCCTTCCCCTAGCAAAGTAAGATTTGCCCTCTCACTGATATTTGTCTTCACCCTCTTGAGATCCTTGAAGAAAATGAGGGTGTGAATAGGAGCCTGGATATTGAGTGTAGTCAAGCCAAGTAGACCAGAAGCAGAACGCCAGAGAACAAGGAAGATCTACTGAGACAGGAAAAGAAGAGACAGAGGGCCATTGCCTAGATGAAGGGCATTAAAGAAAGCCTGGGGTTTCTTCCCCAACCCAGTGCTCCACCATCATCTCAATGACCAACCTGATCCTATTACAGTCCCTGTAATCTCTGTCATTAACCCCACTCCCCATCTGTACCCCCTCCTCTACCATCCCTATCTCTAAGCTCACTAAGATTATGAATGCCCTTCTCAACTCCATTCCTAAACCTATTTATTTTAGCCCCAAACCTAAATCCATCTTCTACTCTTTCCCCCATTCCTAATTTCAATTCCACCACTCTCCCCAAGCTGCCTCCAACTCATCCCACCCCCATATCCATGCCCATTCCTTATCTTTATCACCACTCCTAACTCCAAGCTTCATTTCATTCCCCTTCCTCTGCCATGAACTGGGTGGGGGGAGGGTGACGTCAGCCTTGGGGGTTGTAGAAAGTTCTATGACAGTTGGGGCCCCTCAGTGAGAAAGGAAGATAAGAGAAGCCTGGCAGGGGGAAGCCTAACTTGTACCCACGGGAAAATCTGAGGGGACTAGGAGGGACCTGAGGGAGCAGGAATGAACTGGAGAGACTGGGAAGACCTGATTTGATAAAAAGAGATGTAGGACTGAAGAGATGGGGAATAACTGTGGAGGACAGTGAGACATCTGAGGGAAAGCAGAGAGGCAGGGAGAAGTCAAGAGAAACTGGAATCAGACATTAGGGACTGGATAAAGAGAGGAAGCAAAGGAGCTCAAGGCCAGCCTGAGGGATAGTCCAGAGTTTCAGAACAAACCGGTGTAGGCTT
This sequence comes from Pseudocheirus occidentalis, assembly GCA_028646575.1. Lineage (NCBI taxonomy): Eukaryota > Metazoa > Chordata > Mammalia > Diprotodontia > Pseudocheiridae > Pseudocheirus > Pseudocheirus occidentalis. The sequence goes on along the minus strand of CM053596.1, from coordinate 12,345,005 downwards.
TGCCTTGCTTGCACCCCAAAGCCTCTCAGCCTTCAGGAGAAAATGAAGAAGCAGGAATGGAATTCACTCAACCACAATGTGGGCCTGGTGACCTTCAAAGTGGTCCTAAACACCCTTTGCTTTATACTTCTCCTCCTCACTGTGTTCTTGCCCTACTGGTTGAAGATTCAACTGCCTCAAACCGATCTCTACATGGGACTATGGAAGCCCTGTGGGGATAAGATATGTGAGGATATTCTGAAGTCAGGTACACAGGGATAGGGAGGAGAATGTAGGGCAGAAAGGGGGGGGGGAATGAGGATATGGAAGGAGGTAGTGAATATGGATGGGACAGGGATAAATATGGAGAATAGAGAATGAAGGTAAAGGATAGGGAAAAAGTTTACTGAACCTGATTTAAGCAACTTGGTGGTCATTAGTCTAAGGTTTCTTCCTCCTGTGGGTGGGTATGTGGGCACAGAAGACTGACCTTGGGATGTGTGTGTGTGTGTGTGTGTGTGTGTGTGTGTGTGTGTGTGTAGCCATTGCTATCACTGCCTTTCTCCAGTCTTAATTAAGGTAGTCCAAGCACTGATGGGCATAGCCATTGTAACAGGCTTCCTGGCTTTTGTGGACGTCTTCCTGATACTACTCAATGTAGTGAATGATAGGATATTCTTCTATGTTGCCTCTTCCCTGTGTAGCTTTGTCACTGGTAAGACACCTAGACTCCAGTGTCCTATAGAGGTGACAGGAGGCTGGACACTTGCTGTTCTGGGGTGATGACACCTTCTAATTCTTCCTGCAGCCTTACTGGGCCTTGTTGGCCAAAGCATCTTCATGGTCAGCATACAAATAACGACTATCCATAACATCAATCGCTTTATCTTCGATTGGGTCTTCTACCTAGGCTGGGGCACTTCCACACTATACCTCCTGAGTGGTGAGGTGGTGATAGGGACTGAAAGGGGCTGGGGATAGGGATAAGACTGGAAAGAGAAAACAAGATAAGGATGAGAATGGTGATGGGCATGGGAATGAGGATGGGGGTATGGGTGGGGTGGGTTTGGAGAGGGGGACAGGAATGGGAACTAAGAGGCCTCCCCTCTCAAAGGCTATCTGATGCTGTTGAGGAGGCACACAAAATGGGTGAAGCCAAGAACCAGACCAATGGCCAAGTCAATCCAAGAAAACCAGTCAACTTCCAGCTGAAAGCAGTCTGTCCCTCTTTCCTGGGCTGGACCTTCTGCAGTTCTCTATATTTGTGTGTTTCAAATCTCTCAGGTTCTGGCTCTGAGTTTGCCTCTGGCCACCTCTTCCTTCATTCTAGTCCAGGACTCCTTCTTCTTTGTTGTCACTCTTCCCAAGAATCCCTTGGGTTCTACTCTGTGTATGGTGGGGGAGGAAGAAGGGAGAAGTGTCCTAAAGCAGTCTCCAAGCCACCCTGGTTTTCCAGCTAAGAAATCTTTTGTATAAACAAAAACAGTGAATAACCAAGTAAACAGACAAACAAAGAAACAGTATGACCAGTAGCATCTCTGGGAAATAAACGGAACCTTTGTTTGGCATCCTAGACGTTTCAGGTCCCCAAACCTACTGTGTCTATCCTACAGTACCTTTGGCCCTAGGAGTCCAAGTTCCCCACTGTGTATCTGTACCACATTGCCTTAGGCTTCCCAGTGCCAAAACCTTTTGGGGACCCAAGTGTATGCCTCTAGCCTCTATTCACTTCAGGGATCTAGGCATCTAGTCACACCCCTCTCCAGAACAGAACCAAAAGGGGCTTAGTGAGTCAGTTTTACCATGTGTCTGTTGTTACTAGCCACATCCCCTCCTACCCACATCCTGGTGAATGCGTATGTGTGCGTATGTGTGCGCGCGTGTGTGTGTGTGACATTTTCATACCATTTCCAGGCTACCTCCTTCTCTTTCAGGGAATAGGAAGGAGAGGCCTCTCCCCTTAATATCCCATGGAATCTTCACTACCTGGTGGGATGTCAGCCTTACTTGCCTTTCCCCATACCCAGGCCCCACCAGGACAGTGATGTAAGGGTTTGTGGAAGGGAGTATACAGATGATCTGTACCATCAGTTTGGTGTGAAAGCCCCCACCGCTTCCCTTTCCGGGATTCACACTTGGAGCACAAAACCTGTGGCTGACTCAGTCAGGTGTCAGTCCCCTCCTGGCCCCCTGAAACCCAAGCATTTGGCTTCTAGTCCCCTGTAACTTCTCAGGTCCCAGCTACTGGCACCCCCATCTCCCAGGAGTTTGGGCTGCCCCCCAAATTCTCCCTACCCCACATACAAGATCCAAGTTCCCTGTTCTTCTCTGGCCTCCACTGCCTAAGGACCCAGGTGTCTGGCCTTCCAGCTACGGCTCACTTCTGAGAATAAGGCACCCCCAGTTGTTCCTGAGAACCCAGGTCAAGGATGCGTCCCTGTTGGGTGCTCTCCCTGCTCTCTGGGAGCCTTGCTCTGGCCCTCCTGCTGGTAGCGCTGAGTACTGATAACTGGATCGCCTCTGTAGGCCCTAACCGCCAGGCTCACTCTGGCCTCTGGCATTCAGATGTGGATCCTGTGAAAGGTAAGAGAGCATCCCCTGGGATTTGTGAATCTTGGAACATCCAGCTTGGGCTGAGCTGCTAGCACAAATGTTGCAGATTTCATTCAGGCCACCCGAGTCTTCACCATCCTGGCTGCCGTGATGGGTCTGCTGTCTATCTCCTGTCTGATCCTTTTCATCACTCCATGTCTTTGCCACTCTGGCTCCAGATACCAGGCCTCTTTGAGTTTTTGCATCACAGCCTTTGCCGCAGGTGAGCCCCATGGCAGGGGAGGGACAGAAGCCTAGGAGGGAGAATTGGCAGGTTGGGGAGGAGAGAAGCGCCTCACAGCTCTCATTCACAGCCCTCTGCAGCACTGTGGGAATGGCTATCTACACTGGAGAGGGATGGAAAGAGTCTGGTGATCCTCAGATTCAGATCACCTTTGCCTGGTCCTTCTACCTGGGATGGATTTCAGTCCTTCTCTTCCTTTTCATGGGTGAGTGGGGAAATTGAGGTATGGGGAAGGTGTGGAGGACTAGAGGCCTCCCATCCCAGGAAGGCAGAGACTGAGCAAAGGAGCCCTAACTTCTTGGACCTCTAGAAAGAAGCCCCAGATCAGGAGGATGGAGAATATGATGTGAATGGGATGGGGGAGGGCACATGATGAGACTTGGGGGCTGCTGGGGAGGTGATCAAAAGGAATCTCCCTCTCTCTGCCACGACAGGAGTCCTGAGCCTCTTGGTGCACCGTGATGCTCCCCGTCCCAACTATGACACCTTGTCAGCTTGAGAAATCAGCCCTAGATTCACTGAATAAATCCAAAGTTGCCCATTGGGTTGATTTCTGTGTTATTACTCCCAGCACTAACCCTCTGCTTGGCTCTCAGAACCCTTCATCTCCCAGGCTTTTCCCTTTCCATCTCTCACAGCCTTTCCCACTCTCCCCTGACTCCTTGCCAGTGTCCCAGGAGAGCATCCTCACTCACGGTTCCCATGAGCACCCACCTTTTCTCTCTTTTCTCTGTCTCCTAGCCGGTCAGTTTCCTAATCTTCCTTTCTGCCAATTTCCCAGTCCTTCCTATGTCCTGCTTTTCTCCCAGTGGCTTCTATGCCAACACACCTTCTCTTCCAGTCTTCCCTGAATCTCTTCTTAACCCCATCACCCATCCATGTCTCAGTGTCCCCCACACATCATTTCCTTTCCTTGTTCCTCTCCATCTTTCCCTTCTCTCATCTTCCCATTCTCCCCCTCTCTTCCCAGTTTCTCAGGCTACCTGTTTCCAAATTTCCCCCTGTTCCACTTCACTACTCTTCCCCTTCTTTTGTCTCTGCTCCTAGAATGTCCTCTGCTGTTCACATCCTTCTTCCTACCGGGAGTCCTTGTATCAAACAAACCTCCATCTATCCTGTTGCTGATCTAGGAAGAACAGGCTCCATCTCCTCAAAGAATGGGATGTGTGTCCCTTTAATGAGGTGTAGGGGGTTCTGGAACTCCTTCCTCATAGAGTCTGGTCCCCCTCCCCCCACTAGCCCTCTGTCTCCCCACCTCAGGCGGGAGGTGCTGGAGCAGGACGGCTGAGCTGGGTGTGAGCCTCGAAGGTGGGGGGTTCCCCTCAAATGGAGAGACTCGTCCTGAAGAGCAGGCTAGCTGAGCTGGGTGTGAGCCACGCAGGTGTGGGGCTCCCCCCAAAGGAAGGAGACTCCTCTCGAGGAGCAGGCTAGCAGAACTGGTTGTGATCTAGGCAGGTGGGGGGCAAAAAGGGGGGAGGGTTCCCCTTAAAGGGAAGGGTTTCAATGTGACCCAGGAAGAAGGGAGTAGGTGGGGAGGCCCCCTCTCTGTACCTGGAGTCAGCCTCGCCCACCCCTTGGCCTGTAGCGGCCCCTAGATGGGGGTGAAGAGAAGCCTGCAGAGTGCCGGCCTGTTACTGGGCATCTTGGCCAACGTCCTCATCGTGCTTGCCACCTCCACCGACTACTGGAGCCGCTTCTCTGACGGTCACAATGGACTGTGGCGGATGTGTCGAAAGAACAACTGTACCAACTCGTCCTGCGAGAGTGAGGGCCGCTCCCTCTCAGACCCTCCCCGTAGTAGCAGCACAGTACTTGGGGTCCCCTTGTCCTGCCATGCCCCGCCCTGGCCTCAGTGTCTTTAACCGTAACACTGGCTGGTCTCTGAGGTCCCAGCGCTAAAGTTTTGACGGCTCATATGATTCACTCTGTCGGCACAATGCCCCGACGCTGGCCCATTAGGGGCAGAGGTCTTTGCCTTGGTCCATTCAGTCATCATTGTCACACTGCTCCCCCTGCCCCGTTTCTTAACTACCAAATGGGGACGCTGGTGTCTCGTCTGCGGGGAGTGCTTCTGCTGACACCTTCCCTTTCCTCAGCCATGCTGGCGGTTACAGCGGCCTGTGTGGTGTTGGCCTCTGGCTCGGACCTCCTTGCCTCCGTGCTGGGCGTCCGAGTGCTGCACGCATCGCGGAAGGGGAACCTTATCCCACCCCGGGGCCGGAACGCCTGCCTAGTCTTCTTCCTAAGCGGTGAGGGGGAAGAAACGGGCATGGGGCGAGGCCAGGACCAGACCGGGGAGCGGAGAGTTAGAGATCGGGGCTTGGGCTAGGGCTGGCCAGGGAGCTTTTCTGAAAGTCGGCACAGGAGCTAGCCCCGGAAATCATCTTTTCATTTTTGTGAAGGGGCAAGTGTAAGGCCAGAGAGGGAGAGGGTCAGACTAGGCTGAGCCTCCTCAGGGATGAAAAAGGGGCGCACGGAAGGTGGGCCGGGAGCGGAGCAGAGCCTAAGGTGTGAGGTTCCCTGGGAATGCGGTGGGGCCGGGGGCTCAGGAGAACCAGGAGTCTGGGGAGGGGTGGGAGGAGGTCCGCATGGGGTGAGGCGGAGCCAGAGAAGCGGACCAGGCCAAGCAAAGTGGGGGAGGGTCTGGAAGGGGAGGGGAACACTGCGGTGGCGGGCGGAGCAGGGGCTGGGTGAGACGCCTCTTAGAGAGCCAGGCAGGTGGGCGGCTTTCCACCGGAAGCCTCCACCTCTGCTAACCCGGGGGTCTGGTGGTGCCAGCGCTGCTGCTACTGGCAGGCATGGTGGGCTACACTGCGCGGGACGCGTGGAAAGTAGACAGCTTCTTCTCCTGGTCCTACTTTACCGCCTGGCTAGCCCTGCCCTTCTCCATCCTCGCAGGTAGTAAGGCCCACGTGGAGATCCTTAAGCCCTTACACTCATCCCAGGGACCCTGAGTCTCCTCGCTGGGTTCCTTCAAGCTCCCCCCCAACCCCGCCCTTGCGGCTGCCAGGGATCCCCAGGCCTACCTCCAGTCACTCAGGTCCCTCCTCCAAAGACACAAGGCCCCTCCCCTCTCTTCCCATCCTAGGGACTCCAGCACTCTCCTCCAAAGTCACTCAGCCCTATTCCCCACAAGGGACCCCAGTCTCCTCCCCTCCCCAGGACCCGCCGCCCCTCCCCCCATGACCCTGCCCCCTTCCTGGGGTCTCCAGTCCTCCCTCCTTCAGTGACCCAGCCCCCTCCCCTAGGTTTCTGCTTCCTTTTCGCCGACATGATCCTGCAAAGCACCGACGCCATCAGCGGCTTCCCCGTGTGCTTGTGAGGCCAGGGAGGCTGGGCCAAGCACCTAGTCTAATAAAGGGGCTTCCCTCCCCCAGTTTTGCTGGATGTCCCTCCTCCTGGAAGCCTTCCGGGAAAACCCCTGGTGGGAGGGGGCCAGGAGGAATGGAATAATTTACAGTATGGAAGGGGGAAGGGGGGGAAGGAAAAGATTGAGCCCCGCCCTCTCCGTGTGGACTCGCCTTCTCTCCCCGAGGTCCCACCCCGTCCTCCCTTTGGCCCCGCCCCCTCGTGCATCGGTCCAGACTACATCCCGCGCATGCGTAACGTATGCACAGTTGGGAGGAAAGAAAGGCGAGGCTCCAATCCTTGGACCTCCTTAGGGTTGTGGAGGTTCGTTCTACCAGCGGTGTGCCCTTTGCCCGCCATTGTCGTCCAAGCCTCGCCTCTCGCACACACCTACTCCTTTCATTGGCTTGTGGTGGCGCGCCCCTCCCCAAACTTCCAAGGCATTCGGTGGCTGATTGGAGGAAAGAGGCTTGCGAGGGGGGGCGGGACGAGATCATGACGTAGGTGCTGATTGGTGGAGGGTGGCGGGGCAGTGTGGGGAGGAGTATTAGGTAAAAGGTCAATTTCGGACCGAGAGGGGAGAAAGGCGGAGGTATTAGTGGCTACTGATTGGTGAAGGCGGAGTCAAGGGGCGGAGTCTAAGGACAGACCCGGTCTCTATTGGGGGAGAGCTGTGAAGGCAGAGCTCGAGCCCCAGAGTTCGCACCGGCTAAATTGCCACAGCGTTAGGCCCAGAAGCGGCGGCGTCAAGATGGCGGAGCTGCGCGCGCTGGTCGGTGTCAAACGGGTCATAGATTACGCCGTGAAGGTGAGCGCGACCTCTGACCTTGCCCCCTCCCCTTTTCTTGACCTTACGTGGCTGACGCCGGAGCCCGAATGTGCCGAGTGGCTTTATGGCCAGCGAGGGCAAAGGCTGAGCGGCTGACTTTTAGCCTCGATGTCTCTCTTCTCTCAGTCTCCAGGCTTGACTCCTGACACCAAGTTAGAGAGGACGGGGTCCTGTACCCCTTTCACTGGCTAGAACACTGAGGCTCAGCATGGGTGAGCCTCGGGCCAGCAACTTCGTGTGCACTGCTGGGGGGGGAGAGGGATCGTGCTTAGAGATCCCGTGGTCCCACCCAAGAAGGAAACAGCCCCCAGGGGGCACCTTCGGAGTCAAGGGGCGGGGCCCCCGGCTTGGGGTGCAGGGGAGGGGCCATCATCTGCTTGGGGTGCAGGAGGGGGGGGGTCATCCCAGGAGGGGCTTCCCAGTTTGGGGTGCAGAAGTAGGCGTTACCCCAAGAGGGACTCCCCTGCTTGGAGTGCAAGAGAGGTGGTCACTCCAGGAAGGGCTCCTCTTCTAGGGGTACAGGAGAGGGGGTCACCCCAGGAGGGGTTCCCCATGTTGGAGTGCAGGAGAGAGGGGTTACCAGGAAGGGGTCCTTTTGCACAGAAGGATGACATTGGGAGGACCCATGGACTAGGGGTGGTCTGGGAGGCCTCCAGAAGTGTTCTTGGGAGCTGTCTCCCGTTGGTGGTGATGAGGTGCAGGCTCTGGGAAACCCCTTGAAGTCTGATTGAATCATCCCACTTGATGAGGCATTTGCAGAGGCCATAAGTATTTCATTGTGGTTTGATCATCTGCTTCCCACCTTGGAGCCTATGAAACTATTATTCCACCCTTGTATTGACCTCATTGACTCTTCCTGAAGACCCTCCCCAAGTTCCTCCTCTAGACCACCCCTAGATTCCTCTATATATAAGAATCCCATCTTCCCTCCCTGTGGTGGGAGAGCCCCATAGAATGCCCTAGCACAGACTTGCTCTGTCCTACTTGCCCAGTGAGAGCATCACAGATACCTAGGCTCCTTAAGAGTCTACTCAATATGGCAAATTTTCAATAAATTTTGTTTTTCTTCGGCTGAGAAGACTTGAGTCGAATTCTTTCGGCAGGCCAATCATGTTGGTATTTGGGGGTCTCAGGCAGCCAGCCCTAACCCTCTTTGGGTACTCTCTTCATTTTTATGGTTCCATGACCTGGAATTGAACCCAGGCCATGGTGGTGAGAGCGCCAAATCCTAACCACTAGACCACCAGGGATCCAGCATGTGGGTATTTTGGGGTCTCAGGTAACCCTAATCCTCTTTATGGGTACCCTCTTTAGTGGTAGGGAAGGGACTGTAGCTGGGGCCCTTCAGACTGTCCTTCCCCTGCCCCCCTCCCAGATCCGAGTGAAGCCGGACAAGACTGGCGTGGTGACTGATGGGGTGAAGCATTCCATGAACCCCTTCTGTGAGATCGCTGTGGAGGAGGCCGTGCGGCTGAAGGAGAAGAAACTGCTGAAGGAGGTGATCGCGGTCAGCTGCGGCCCCAAGCAGTGCCAGGTGACCATCTGACCCCTGGTCCAGTGGGGCCCAAAGAGGGGGAGGTGGAGCCAAGGGTGCTGCTGGCAGTGACCATATCAATCTCTTCACCCACAGGAGACCCTTCGCACGGCTCTGGCCATGGGTGCTGACCGTGGCATCCATGTGGAGGTGCCTGAAAGTGAAGCTGAGCACCTGGGGCCCCTGCAGGTCTCCCGAGTGCTCACTGCTTTGGCCCAGAAAGAGAAAGCTGGGCTGGTGCTGCTGGGGAAGCAGGTGGGAGAGCCCCACCCAGCCTCTTCCTTCTCCCCTTCCTGGTTCCTACCTTTGCCCTACTTTCCCTTCCTTTCTCGACTCAGTATTTTTCTTCCCTCCCTCTTTCAAAGCCAAGTTCTTCAGGGTTAGGAATCATCCAGACATCTGGGTCTGAGTGTCCGAGGGATGGCCCGTCCTGTGCTGCACTGCCCTCATAGGAGTAGTGGGAGGAAGAGCCTCAGTCTTTGTGCTCCAGGGAGCTCACCTTCGGGTGGACAGGAGCAGCATAGGGTTGGCCAAGGTCCTTTCCCTCTTGGTGCCTCAGTTTCCCTATTTGTAAAAGGAAGTTGGAGAAGATGACTTCTAAGGACCCTTCCAGCTCTTAGGTTTCACATTCTAGCATTACCTCATCCCTTGGCAATTTCTTATGTTTCCCCTCATAGGCCATCGATGATGACTGTAATCAGACTGGACAGATGACAGCAGCCATGCTCGACTGGCCTCAGGTGAGCCTCTGGGAATGCAATGCCAGATGTGGGAGAGTGAGTCCATTCCCTGAAATTCCCTTATACCTCTGTGTGGTGCCCTCTACTTCAGGGTACCCTAAAGCCCCATCTGAGATCTTTGGGACACTATGGGAACATTCTGCTACCCTGGTTCCCTTCCTGCCTCTAGGCAGCTCCTGGATCCCTGTGACTTCCTTCCCCCCAGCTCCTCTTCAGCCTCCCTCCTGACTCCCTGTAATTCCCTCCATATTCCCTGTAAACCCCCCTCCAACCTCCCTCCAGATCCCTGTAATCTCTCCCCCCCCTCACCTTAGCTGTCTTTACATATGTTGCCTCCTGCTCTCCAGGGCACATTTGCCTCCAAACTCTCATTAGAGGGAGACAAGTTGACAGTGGAGCGAGAGGTTGATGGTGGGCTTGAGACAATTAGCCTCAAGATGCCTGCTGTAGTGACTGCTGACCTCCGACTGAACGAGCCCCGATATGCCACTCTGCCCAACATCATGGTAAGCAGGGGCAGGCAAGTCCCAGACACTCAGGCTGGGCCAGTGTGAGGCAGCCTGTACATGCCCACCCTTCCTAGTTCTTTCAGATTTACAGCTTCCCACCCATCCTTAGTCTTTTACACAGACACAGACACAGACACACACACAGACACACATACAGAGACACACACAAACACACACCCCTTTCTCAGTCCTTTCAGACTTCCATGATCCCTTGGGCTCCTGAGACAGGGGACCAAGAGGTTGAAAGGTTCTTGGAAGTCCATGAAGCCCAGCTTCCATCATCCCCTGTCTGTGGTCCTCCAGCTTCTGTCTCTTCAGGCTTCCCATTGTTCCAGTGTCTCCATGGTTACAACATGTTTTCTCAGCTCCAGGAATTGTTGTGACTCTCCTTTTCTCAGCCGTCCCCCTTTGCTGCTCTCCCCCAAACAGAAGAGTTCTCATCCCTCTCTGCTCTTGAGACATTTAGCAACAGCTCACATTTGTAGGCCTGATGAGACCTCTCAAGCTTACAAAGCACTTTAGACCCATTATCTTGTTTGAGCCTCAGAGCAGCTCCCTGAAGTAGGGGCTGTTGTATTCCCATTTTACAGATGAGTAAATTGAGTTCCAGTAGAGGCTTACAGCTGATAAATGTCTGAGGTGCAACTTGAATCTATGACTTCAAGTCCTGTACTCTACACATTCTGCCAAACCCTCTGCTTAAAGCCAGCCCTCCTTCTTCTTCCCACCACCTCCATTTCTGCTGGATGTACCATCCATGTTTGTACTGTGAGGAGGGGTGTGATGCACTGGAGCTTCTGACATGGCTCTCTGCTAAGCCAGAGTCCCTGAGTGTTTCCTCTCCTCTACCACCGACCAGTTGATTCATTGGTAAAATATGGGCCTTAGACTGGTGCCCAGTCTGTTGGCTGAAGGCTCGCTGTGGCTCTGTCAGCTTCCAAGGGTCTCTGGGAGCCCCTGTAGTGGTTATCTTGACACACCAGGGCCCTCCTGCCTTTGGGAAAGGGTCCTTCATTGGGTCTTGGCCAAAGGTCTGGATTAGGGGCTGGTGGTGATGGGAGACCCCTGGGAAAGGGGCTTTTTCCCTTCTGCTGCCTTGGTGGGAACATCAATTCTGCCTGTCCCAGAATGGCTGAGCCTAGACTCTTGACTCCTAATCTTTCTTCAGAAAGCCAAAAAGAAGAAGATTGAAGTGGTGAAGCCTGGGGACCTGGGGGTGGACACATCTTCCCGAATTTCTGTGCTCAGTGTGGAGGATCCGCCCCAGCGCACAGCAGGGGTGAAGGTGGAAACCACTGAGGACCTTGTGGCCAGATTGAAAGAGGCAGGGCATGTCTGAACTCCCTCTCCCCCCAATAAATTTGTTGTATCCTGCCCTTTACCTTCTCTTGTTGTGGACTTGCCCTTTGGAAACACTTGGTTCAGGAAGTCTTCTGGAATTCAGCCTGACTGCATCCTCTCCACACTTCTTGCACTGATTCACTGGCATCTTGGGTGGCTCCTTTTTCATTAAATCTCTTGGACTAAAAACTCCCTAAGGGCTTTAGGGCTTCCCTGGGACTAGGGCTTTGTTTCCTAGCTGGGAAATCCCTGAAGCCAGGCTGCTTCCCCTTCAAACCCTGGACCCCCACTTCAGCCAAGGTTATTTCTGTCATCAATGCCTTCAGGCTCAGTAGAGTTTTCTGATGGGGTGGAAGTAAGTGGGAGGATTGGAGGAAGTGTGGAGAGGGGAGGGTATCAAGGAGAATCCTGTCACGGTTCTATTCATAAAAACATGGGCTGTGTCCCCTGTTTCTGTGCGGGCTCCCCACCCAGGAAGCCGCTTGGCTTGTCAGACCCGTCTTGGCTCTAGGAGGGTTGGGAGGCTGCACCTACCCCTGGCTTTTTGCCTTTGACAACATGGCCACCCAGGGGCCTCAGCCTCTCCAGCAGCTGCTACTTCTATTTCTGGGTGAGCACCCTTCCATACCTTCTAAAGCCCTGGCAAATGGGAAAGTCTTTACCTAGACCCTTGTGGGTGACCTTTTCTGTCCCTTCACTATGAGAGACTTGAATTTTTTTTTTGAGGTGTCCACAGGAGACCTCACTGTTGGGGAATTGTCTCAAGGTCCCTGTTTCCAGCACCTTTCTTTCTAAGACAACTCTACCTTGTGCCCACCCACTGCATCTATGTGGGAGAGTTGGGTAGACCTTTCATCTGAAGGGTTCTCCTAAGAGTTGAGCCTTTTCTGTAAGGGTACTATAGCCTTAGACTTCTTCCCCAGCCCTGTGGCAAAGGGAGGAGGGAAGCCTTGAGATCTTAACCTGACCTTTTTTTCTCTTGCCTGTGAAAGACCCTTTATCCCCTTTTCTGATGTCCCTTCTCTACAGGTTTACAAATTACGGGAGAGCCTTCTTCCCTCTCCCTAGGCGGCTTCCTTAGAATAATACCTTCGTCAAGTGGTGTAAAGAACCCTCCTTCCACCACCCTTCTCTCCCACTATCCAGTTTCAGGTATGGGAACCTCACCCCCTGCAGCGCTTGGCAGAATTTCGCCTTCGGTACCCTTTCTTGGCATCAGAGTCTCCTCTCCCAGCGGCTTTCGTGGCAGTAACTCAACAGTTCTGAAGGGAAAAGCCTCCCCCTCCACGGCCCTGGGTGTGAAGGCCTCCTCTCTTGGAGCCCCCGGAGAGAGAACGCCTGCTCCTACAGTTCAGGATTTAAAAGAGCCTCCTCTTCAGGTCCCTTCTGGATGGTCCAGCCAGCAGGTTCCTGGGGGTCCCTTGTCCGTGCTCGTGGGCTCTCCCATCTCCCTACGATTAGCCCCGGCTCCTGCCCTGGGTCCACCCAGTGTGGTCGTGGTTTGGCGTCGGGGAACCACGGTGCTGGCGGCTGGGACGCTGGGGAGTGAAGCCGCTCCACCGAGCCTAGCCCCAGACTACCAGACCCGGCTCCACTTTGACCAGGTCACGGGTGGTCTGGTTCTGGAACAGGCAGAAGTGGCCGACAGCGGGCAGTATACCGCGGAGCTGATCCACGCGGGGCGTGAGCGGGTGCTCCGGCAGGTCACAGTCTACGTGTATGGTGAGGGGGCGGAGGAGTCCAGAAATCCAGCGAGGTGGTGGGCAGTCTGGGGCCACGGGAGCCGACGTCGGTGCCTTCCCAGCTCTGGCTTAGGGCACGGGACTAGACGCTTTCAGAGTCTCCTCCAGCTCTACCGACGGATAATAGCCGACACTTACACAGAGCTTTCTGGTTCTTTATGCACATTCTTTCATTTGATCCTCCACAAGCCTGTGGAGCTAGAAGGCTCTCTTACCAGGATCTTACACGAGGAAACAGTGAGGGTGTAGCTTTCCCGGTCATTCAGTAAGGCAGGAAAAGAGTTCAAATCTTCCTCTTATCAACAATAAACATTTATTCAGGGCCTACCGGGTGTCAGGCACAGGACTAGGATTATCCCTCAAGTCCGGTTACCAGGAGTTGAGAGAAGGAGGAGGACGACAACAGGACTCCCTGGGAGTGGGGGGGAGACAGGGGCGATGACTGGGGCGCCTAAGTCCGGTCGCCTTCTGCCAAATCTCTTCCGCAGAGCCCCTGCCACAATTAGCTGTGGCACCCGCGGACCCAGTGACGGAGGAGGGGGCACCGGAGCTGCGGCTGCGCTGCGTGGGAGCCGGGCCCAGTCAGGGCCAACTGAGCTGGAGCCAAGGAGGACGGCTCCTGGAAGCGGGGCCCGGAGATGGTGAGGGTCAGGCCCGGCTGAGGACTGATGGAGTCTATCTGGTCATCGCACGTCCGCAGAGGACGGACCAGGCCAACTACACGTGCCGCGTGCAGAGCCCCTTCGGGGCCAGTGAGGCCACGGCGGCCGTCACCGTCCTGTGTAAGCTAGGGGTACAGCTGGGCATCAGATATCTGGATCTCCGGGAAGGGAAGGCAAAGGGGGAGGAGAGGGTGCGGAGGGAGGTGGGAATGCCTGGGTCCCTGGCAGGGGGGGCGGGGCGGAGGACATCTGGAGTAGGAAGGGCAGGTCGCCAGGGTCCCTGGAGGTGGGCTGCAGTTCTGGGGGTTGAGCCGCCAGCGCCGGGGATCGTGACGCCTGGCCTCGGAGAGGACACTGATGCCTCGCTCGCCCGCAGACGGCCCGGATCCCCCAGTCATCACCGTCTCCTCGGACCGCGATGCCAGCCCCGCCAGCTACGTCTCGGTGGGCAGCAATGTGACCCTGCGCTGCAATGCTGCTTCCAGGCCGCCCGCCGAGCTCTCTTGGAGCCTGGCAGACCCACGGGAGGCCGCCGTGCCCGCGGGGCCTCGACTCCTCCTGCCCAGCGTGGGGCCAGCCCACGCGGGAGCCTACGCCTGCCTCGCGGCCAATCCACGCACAGGACTCCGGCGCCGCGGACTGCTCAACCTCACCGTGGCCGGTGCGGGACCGGGTCCGAGGGGAGGCCGGAAGGGGGAGCGGGGTTCTCAGCTAGAAGGGGAATGGCTACAGCCCGGAGGTTCGCGACTCTTGGGAGAAGTCTGGGGCGGGGCTAAGGGGAAAGGGGCGGGACCTACTCAGGGCACAGCTGAGAACGCGTACGGGAGTGGGTGGGGCTCGGAGGAGAGGGCTGGGGGGCGGGGCTTTCCTGACTTCGCTCCTCCTGCAGCCCCGCCTCCCGGCTCTCCACGCTGCTCCCTACAAGGCTCCCAGGGTGACCGAAGCCTGTTGCTGGGCTGCACGTGGCCCGGGGGCGTCCCTGGAGCCTCGGTACAGTGGACGGGGCTGCCCCCGGATGTCCCCTCGGGCCCCGCGTCCTCCTCGCTGTTCGTCTCGGTCCCTGCGCGGCCGCAGCTCAGCGGGGTCACCTTCACGTGCCTCGGGCGCCACCTCGCGGCCAGGAGAAGCTGTAGCGTCACTCCCAGTGAGCGGGGCTGGGCTTCTGTCGCTGGGAGCCAGGGAGGGGCGGGACTTTCTCTTTTGGGAGCCAGGGGCGGGTCTTCACCTCTGCAGAGAGGGACCCGGGGTCTGGGACTTAGCTAAGCCGGCCTTGTCCCAAGTGCAAGGAAAAAATCTTTTGTCTCAGAGGAGGATTCCCTCTTAATTCTTAGAGCTTCCCCATTTACCTCGTGGTGGAGGTGGGACTTCCTTCTCTCCCCAGAAAAGAGGTGCAGCTTCCTCTTAGAGCTAAGAAAAGTCCTGGGCTCTGAGTCAGAAGAACCATCCTTACCCCATCGACAAGGAATTAAATTTACCCCCTTTCATTTAAAAATTAAGGCATACTTTTCGATCATACGAGAAAAGGTGGAACTTCCTCTTTCCATTTGTCCAGTAGGGAGGGCAGGACTTCTTCTCTCCCTGGCTTGGGGTGCGCACCCCCCTCCTCCTCCACAGAGCTGTGGGCTTGGAGTAAGGAAACTCCGAGTTCAGATTCAACCTCGGACGCTTCCCAGCTGTGTGACCCCAGGCAACTCACTTAAGCTTGTTTGCCTTGGTTTCCCCAAGTGTAAAGTGGGGATGATAAAGGAGCTTGTCTCAAAATGAGACCACGTTTGTAAAACGCTTTAAAGCGCCAGAAGCGCTCGCTGTTAGCTCTTATGGGATCGGTTTTCTTGACTCTGCGCTTTGTCCCCAGAGGCCCCTCAGGAAGTGCTGCTGAGGCTGGAGACGGAGAAGTCCGAGTCTGGGGAGGCCCTGGTGACCCTGGAGGCCACAGGCTGCCCTCCGCCGGCCAGGGTGGCCTGGGCTCGAGAAGGACGGCCGCTGGCCCCCGGGGGTGGGGGCCGCCTGAAGCTGAGCCCCGACGGCCATAAGCTTCTCCTCGGCAACTTCAGCTTGGAGCGTGACGTGGGGAACTACTCTGTGCTGTGCAGTGGGGCCCTTGGGGCTGGTGGGAACCGGATCACCCTCGTTGGTCAGTCCCAGAGCAATCCCCGAGTCCTGAGCTACACCTCTCCCTGTTCAGGGACCCACGTGCCCTATTTTCGAGGCTCCTGCCCCATCATTGACCTGTGGATCTTTGTCCCCGACCCAGCCCTTTCTAGAATACTGGTGTTTTGATCCACCCGGGACCCCTGGTCCCTACCTGCTTAGGGATCCATTCTTTCTCCTTTCCTCCTCACGCAGGGCCTTCCATCTCCTCTTGGCGGCTACAGCCTGCTGATGGGGCGGTTGTCTTGACGTGGGATGTGGAACGTGGCTGTGTGGTCAGTGGCTTTGAGGTGCAGGCACGGACCGAGAAACCAGAAGTGGGGTCCAAAGGCCTGGGTGGAGGGGCCTGGACATCTTTGCTACTCCTGGGGCCAGAAGAACGCTCTGCTGTAGTGCTCCTGCCCTCCCAGCCCCCAGGGCCTTGGAAGCTCCGGGTATTGCCCACTTTGGGTAGTCAGCCTGGGACTCCTTCCTCCAGCCGGAGCTACCGGGCTGGTGAGATTGGGGGTCTTATATGACTGTGTCCGTGAGGGACGGGGGACAACACAGTTGGATACCTGAGGCAGGGTAGAATATCTGACTTCTGGGTACCATCCTTAGTCCTGTCTCCCTCTCCAAACCAGGTCCTGTCCTGGGCCCTGGGGCCATCGCGGGCATTGTGCTAGGCTCCTTGCTGGCTTTGTCCATCCTTGCAGCTCTGCTGGTCCTGCTCGGCTGTTGTGCCTGTCGGTTATGGGGTGAGCAAGGGATGGGTCTATAGCTTTGGAACTGAAGACGGGCTACTCATGATCACCAGTGAGGCAGTGAAAGGGCAGTGGCCAGTGGGGCAGGAGCTGAGGAGAGCCCTGCCCAGAGTAAGAAAGCAATTAAGAAACTTGGTCAGTGAAGGAGGAGGAAAACCACGGCCAGTGAGGACCGAACAGACAAAAGCCTTGACCAGCACAGAGGAGAAGACCACAACTTTGGTGACCTAGAAGCACGGCCACTTGGGAAGGAGCAGCACAGAGCTAGGCCCACTGGGGATGAATTAGGTCAGGAGTGGGAAACCTGTGTCTTTGAGGCCACATGTGACTCTCTAGGTCCTCAAGTGCAGCCGTTTGACTGAATCCAAACTTCACAGAACAAATGCCCTTAATAAAAGTATTTGTTCTGTAAAACTTGGACTCAGTCAAAAGGCTGCACCCAAGGACCTAGAAAGCCACACGTGGCTTTGAAGCAGCAGATTCCCCACCCCTGGATTAGATCATATTTTTGGACATTAGGAACAGAGAAGAATTTTGACGATAAAAGGGACCCAGAATTTCTGGCCCATAAGGATGGAGGGAAAGGATGCCTGGGAAATGGAAGCTAGTTGGACTTAAAAGGGACACGCTGAAGAAGGCTCATTCTGGACACTCCTCCCCTATTTCCTTAACTCCCTTAGCCAGTGTGAGGATGGGCTTACCCATGGGCAGAGAAGGGAAGGTATGGGAGGTCCAGCTAGCCAGTCACACACTTTCTCCTTTCTCTTTTTCTACATAGGAAACAGCATGAAGAAATCCCTGATCTTCCCCCCTGCAATCTTAACCCCAGAGAAGAAGACACAGAGTGTAACCTCTGTGGAGACCCTACAACCTTCCCCCCATGGTTTCGCCACAGAATCCAGTACTTGTCCTGTGAGTAGACATACAGTGAGAAGTGTTTGACTTCAGAAAGGGGCTGTGAGATGAATTGTTTTCCCCTCCACGAGGTAGAAGGGTAAGACCCCCACCATAAAAGTATGTTAAGTTGGGAAATGTCTGACATAAAGACAGAAGGATTGGTGGTATTTGCTGTTATAGGACCTGAATTCAAATGGCAACTCTGCCACTCTGCTACCTGTGTGACCTTGGTCTAGTCATTTCCTCTGGGCTTTTAGGGTTGAACTAATGAACCCATATGGTTCTAAGGCACCCTTAAAACAACAGCAGCATGAGATGGGACTTCCTGTTTCTTCCCATGATAGGGAATGACTTTCTTTTCGATTAAACCCATTTTTTTTTTCTTCACAAGATGGGACAAGTCCTACTTTCAAGATGGGGAAGGATTTCCTTTTCCCCCACCAGGTGGGGGGGTGGTGGGACTTCCTGCTTCCCCCTTCTTTACAAGACATTAGGGAGAATTCCTATTTGTATTTACTCATGTAGGGCTAGAAATTCAGGCTCTCCCAGGACACACTTGGGGAGAGCTGAGGTATGAAGATGTAGACAGGTGGTTGGTGGACTGTAAGATCATCTCTTCTTCCTTCCTACTATAGACACTGGAGTTCAGCTTCCCACCCCTCTTGCTTCTTTCGTTCCAGGTTTCGGTCCCCAGCCAAGTCACTGCTGCCAGCTCTAATGGAGTCCACAGAACAGTTAGGTCAGCCACACAGGTGTGAACAGCAGCAGCCAGTGTGGGCCCTGAGGATCTTAAACTGCCCAGACCCCTGGCAGCTCAGGAATTCCTGTTTGACCCCAGCAGTGTGACGAAGGGTCTTAACTTTGCACGATTAAGCTTGGAACTCTCTGCTTTGCACAGTGGAAAAGTCAGGCATCTCAAGTCTCACCATTCTATGAAAACGGCAAGACTTCTTCTTGTTCTTGGCTGGAGCAGGAAATGGCCTTTCTCATACAAATGAAAGATTGATTGTGCACAGTGGGGCGGGACTTCCTACTTTGGCATGGTGGCGGGGTGGGACTTCCCATGCAGCTGCTTATAACTTGGTGGGAGATTTCTGGAGGTTGAACTGGGCTGGGTGTGTGTGTGTACCTTAGGTGGACACCAATGAGGAATAAAATAGCTTTGTGGGTACTTTGGGAGAAGGTGGGGATAAGGATATGGCTGGAGACCAGATGCCAAGGTCTCAGAGAGTGATTGGAGCCCAGTTATCTGGGATAGGGATGACATAGACAGGGCTTTGGAAAAAGGTGTTTATTGGTGTGGCGGTTTCAACACTCCCCATGGTTTGGGACACACTGGGTCCCAGGGTCCTCCCCCCACCCCCAACCTAGGTCCCCTTCCCTCCCCCCTCAGGACCCTGGGAATGGAAGACAATGTGGATGGGGCCCGTGCCCCCCTCTGAGGTACAGTCCCTGTCCCTCCCTGATCCAGCCCACCCCCAGACCCTTCTTAGCCCTGGCCAGCTCTGAGTGGTGTGGACATTGAGAAAGTACTGATGTACTGGGGCGGTGTTAACAAGTATCTCTAGGACTGGGCCCAGGACTCACCCTCCCTCTGCCTGAGTGGTGGGTTTGGGGTTCTCTAGTGGGACTAGATAGCAGCAGACTTTCTGTTAGATCCTCTCTGTCCCTTTGCGAAACCACCACCTCTGGGGTAGAAACTTCGGTTGGGCCCAGGAGATCCAAACCCAGGGCAGAAGGTAGTTAGAGCTGGGGGTAGGGGTAGGGGGGACTATTGCTGATCACAGTCGCTGGTGGGTGCAGGTACATGTGGGTGAGGTACAGTTGGCTGACGGGGCTTCAAGCCAAGACCAGAGTGGTGAGAGCTAAGATGGCCGGCAGCCAGTAGACGGGCTGGGGACATAGGCAAGCAGCTAAGGGTGGCAGGGGGAGGTGGGGCGGACTTAGCACTGAGGCGGACAGCTGAAGCGGGGGAGGCCACAGCCACCAGCCTGACAGTAGGATGGAAGCACCAGTCGGCCTGGGGGGAAGGCCAGAAAGTGGGGGGAGAGGGAAGGCAGGGGACACCCAGAATTGTGACAGGCAGCCTTGGTTGTTGGGAGAGGCCCAGAGATGACACAGTGCCTCCCCCAACTTTCCCCTTCACTGGGGCAAAATCCAACACAAAAGGGGATGGGGCCACTCCCAACAGGTGAGAAAGCTCAAGCTAAGCCTGGTGGTGGGGGCCAGGGACCCCTGCAGCCATTGCCACCACCTAAAGCTGGCATGCAGAGGTGATGGGGTACCCAGAGTGGGTCGAGGCCAGGGCTGAGGGGGTCAGGGGTAACTGGGGTACAATCAGACACGTGAACGGGTGACAACAATGGCTGTAGAAACGATGCATAATTTTGCGTTTATCCCTCACAGTGATGGGTTCTCTAAGGATCTCTCCTCTTCCTCCTCCTCTGCCGGGCCGCTGGGCCTTCCTCGCTGGCTCTCACTCTCTCCAGGCTGCTGGCTCACTCCCTTGCTAGGGCTCGGTCACTGTCAGCCTTGGTTCCTACATGCCTCCCCACCACAGCCAGCCCAGGGCAGATAGTAGGGCCAGGGGCCCAGGGGGCCGCACGGCTGCGTTCTCCAGGGAGCCTGGGCCTGAAGGCAGGAGGGAAGGGCGCCGAGAATCGAGGTCAGGAGGGACGTGGGCGCTTCAGCCCCGCCCACCAGGACCTTTTCTCAGCTCCCCCTGCATCGGATGCTCCCTCTCCCCCACCTCACCCCGCTCAGGGTCATTCTCACGATCTCTGATGTGACAGACCTCCAGTCTTCCCTCATCTCCAGATGTGATTCTCCGTATCTGTTCCCCGCTTTCTCCCCCGACCCCCTTGTCTCCTGTCTCTGCTGTCCCTGTTTCTGGCTTTTCTCTGACCGTTCCTCCTCTGGCTCTCTGCCCTCTGCTTGTCTTTTTCAGGAGCTGGGACCTCTCTGGCCCCTGATTCTTGACCTTTGTTTCCACTTGGACCGTTCCTTCATCTCTCGCTATTTCTTTCGTCTTTGCCTGTCTTTGTCGGACTGTCCCTGTTTCTCTCTCTCTTCCCTCAAGTTTCTTTTTCTTGTGGCTCCTTGTCTCGGTCTCCGCATCTCACCCAGTGCTTCCCATTCTGTCCTGGGCTCTCCATCCTTTTGTTTCTCGCCTCTATCCCGCGCCCTCCTCAGGCCCCGTGCCTCCCCTCTCTGCTCCTAGGCTCTCTGGCAGGAATTCCGGCCCCTGTCCCCAGCTCTAGCCTGGGCGCACTCACGCAGAAGGCGCATGGAGGCGCTGGCAGCCCCGAGTCTGTTGGCGGCTCGGCACGTGTAGTTTCCGTAGTGACGGCCGCTCACGTTGGCGAATAGCAGCATGGAGCGGGTCCTTTCGGTCTGCACCTTCAGGCCCTCGGCCGCGCCGCCCCCCAGCCTGCGGGCAAGGTCGTCAGCTCCTCTGTCCTTCCTTCCGCGCCAACCCCAGACCCTTTTTGTGTGTGTTTGTGTGTGTGTGTGTGTGTGTGTGTGTGTGTGTGTGTGTGTGCGCGCGCGCGCGTGTGTGCGTGTGTTCGTTCCTGGAAAATGTACTTATGAACCTCCATACCCCTTCACAAGCCCAGGGCTGTGTACCCCAGCACCCTACACTCCCTCTATTGGGGTGGTGTGAAGGAACTGGTGCCCTTATCTTTAATCTCCCCCAGCCTGGCAGTTTACAGCCCACCTCTCCCCATCCTACCCACCAGGAGCATGCCCTCCTACTCTGTCCTCGCCCCCGCCCCCATTCCTCTCTTTGAGCCCTAGAGGAGGCCAACACCCCACGCATCCTGACCCAAAATGCAGGCCCAGCCCTCGGTAATCCTCACTCCACTCCCCGAAACTGCCCACCCTTCCCTTTGTCGGGATCCGCACCCTAGAAGGCCTCGCCCCGTTTCATCCTTCCTTACTGTTTGTCATCTTTGAACCACTGGAAGTCTGCGGGGGGCACGGCCATAGCCTCACAGCGGAGCAGCGCAGTGCGCCCCACTGCTGTCCGGGCGCTCGTCACGTCGGTGATGGTCGGAGGGTCTGAGGCAGAGTAGGGGACCGGGCTGGATATGCCGTTCTGACTTCGCACCCTCCCCACTCCCAGCCTAGCTGTTCTCCACCACAGCCCTAGACCTGCCAGTTCAGGGACCCAGTTGTCCCTCCATCAAACCCACGCCCTCGGGGACGCGGGAGTCCCCACATCAGCCCCCTCCCCCTGAGGACTCAGGCGTCTTGCCTTCCCCCTAGCCCTTCCTCTTTGGGGACCAGGGCGACAAGGGGCTCACAGTTGACAGTGACTGGCACGCGGCGGCTGTCGGGGGCCGACGCTACGCCATTGTGGGTCACGCACTCGTAGTCCCCAGCTTGACTTCGCCTGATGTCCGAGATTTCCAGGATCTCACCCTCGGATGTGAAGCCGTCTGAGGGAGGAGGGGCAGGGCGGACACAAACACACTTAAACACGGGACGACACGGGCACAACACGGACACACATCAGCAGGGGCAGAGCTTGGGGAGGGGGCAAACAGGGGTTGAGGACCCTGGGGTGCGGGGATCATTGAGTGGGAGAGAGCGAAGTCTCGAGACTGAGGTACTGGGGTCAGAGACTTGGGCAATCGCCTAGGTGGAGGAGGCATAGGGTTTCAAGAGCCTGGGAGGGTATGAGGGAGGTGAGCTCCGGAGATCCCAAGTGTCAGAGAGAGCTCAAGGGACTCTGGGCCTAGTAACCAGCTATCAGAGCCAGAAGTGTCCGCTTGATGACTCAGACTTGGTGGAGCTACATGCTCTTAAAAAATTTTTATTATACTGTATTTTATTTAGTTTGTTAAATATTTTCCATGTCAGTTTCCTGCTTTTTACTGGTGGCTTGCATTCTGCAGGAAGGGTGGCAGCATATGCTCTTTGAACATTGATAGGGAAAGGTCCACCCAACTGGGTCATTCTGCGTGTTCTAAGAACCCATCTAACTCTGACATTACAAGTTCAAAGCAGCAACCCCGGTCTGAGGGTGTCTGTTCTAAGCTTTCTCCACATCTCCCAGTCTTTTCTAAGAACTCTTCCAGCTCTGACATTTCATGTTGTAGGATCCCTCCTACTTCTGATATTCTGTGTTCTAAGGACCCTCTTAATTCTGACATCATCTGTTCTAAGAATCAAATGGGAAAAAGCTAGTACAGTATCTTATAAACCTGATGGGTTCATGTGAGATGCAGTATATCACAGTGAATAGACAGCCTGCACCTTAGAGTCAGAAAGACCCGGGTTTAAGGCTTGCCTTGGACCCAGACTAGCTGTGTGAGTCCCTTAACCTTTGAGGCACCTGGGTGGTACCGGATGGAGTGCTGGACTTGGAGTTAGGAAGAGCTTAAGTCAAATATAGCCCCAGACACTGCTTAGTTGCGTGACCCTGGGCAAGTCACTTCACTACTGCCTGGCTCAGTTTCCCCATCTCTAAAATGGGGCTAATAATAGCACCTTCAGCCTACCAGAATTGCTCTCAGGATTATATTTATAAAGTCTTTCAAAAACCTTAAAAGGGTGACACAAATGCTAGCCATCATTATGGTTGCTAGTCCTAGCACCCATAGGCTAAGCCAAGCGAAATCCTAGGTCCTTGGACTGTTCTGTTATCATTACAGTTATTGGTGGAGTTTTATTCTCCTTTTCCCCATAAGATTCTTCCACGGTCTGATATTCCAAGTTCTCATGGCCCTTCCAGTTTTTAGTTCTCATGACCCTTCCAGTTTTTTCTATGTTCTATGACTACTCCCAGCCCTGACATTTAATGTTTTGTGCTTCCTTCTACCTTAGGAATATGGAACCATGTTCTAAGGCTTGAGCATTCTCTCTAAAGAATTCCAAAGAAGTTTGTCCTGACAATTACCTTGCGGCTATTAGATTATAAGCTATTTGAGACAATACTTTGTATCAAAGCTCTCTTTTTTCTTCCAGTGTGGATCACATAGGACAGTCTCTGCTTAATCAAATTTTCCTGAATTGAATCCAATGGGTTGGGTCCAGGGGCTTCTCCCATCATAGGTGGAAGGTCTAATGATCAGAGATCAAATTTTGGCTTGACATAAGGCTAAGTTTCCTAACAATGGGAGCTCTCCCAAAGGGAATAGGATGCCTGGTACAGCGAGTTCCCCATCATCATTGAAGGGCTTCAAAGGTAGAGTGGATGGCCGCCTTTGTTCTAGGATCTTCAGTTCAACAAATATGTATTGTGTCTCTCTAGGTGCAAAGCACCTTGCCAGGCTTTTTGCTGTGGACAGAGGGATTTGTGCTCAGGTATGGGAGGGATTTGATGGCTTCTTTGGTTCCCAGTAGCTCAGGGGTTCTGTTATTCCATGATCCTATCCAGTAAATATTTAAGGCTTTACTAATAGGCCAGAGAAGACTATAGCGAGTTCACCCTAAGAGCTTAAGAAAGGCCCTTAAGTAATGAACTTGGGACCCACAGGGAGGGGTGGGAATTATCCCATGGACCAGCGATCAGGGATATTGCAGAGGTAATCCCTTTTAAAGTATGTGTTGAATTAAATGCCCTTTTGAGGTCCTTTCAAACTCTGAGTATCTGTGATACTTTCTTCTTCAGGGCACCCCATTCTTCTACTCTCCAAAGTGAAAACCTTAGGGTCATTCTGGGTACCTTCCTCTTCCTTGACTTCCCAAATCCAACCAATTGGCATCTATTGCACACCCTACCACAATCACATCACTTACATTTGTCCCCTGGTCTCCACTTATCTGGTCACCGGCCTAGAGGGTGAAGGCCCTCTTTGCCCTTTGTTTGGACTTCTGTAATAGCATGCAAAGTCATCTTCCTGTATCCACTCTCTTTCCCCCCTTTCTCCAATCCATCCTCTACACTGATGCTGACTCATTTTCCTAATTCCTGTTGTAATCCTGTTGCTCCCCTACTCAAAAGCCTTCAGGGGTTCCTATTGCTGGTTAAGTACAGTCTCAATACTGGCATTCAATGGCTCAATGTGGGTTGTAACCACACCTTGCCGGACCTCTCTAATCCCTCTCCCTCCATGTACATCCTCCATGCCTGGAATGTCTTCTCCCAGCTCCCTATCCAGATGTCTTTCCAAGTCTCTCACTTCCTTAAAGTTCCAGGTCAGATGGCCTCTCCTCCATGAAACCTTTTTTAACAGCCTTCTCCCCACACTCTCTCTCCCTCAAATTTCTTGTAACATTTTTTGGATCTGTTCCTTTGATCTCATCTCATTCTCCTTCGTAGCCCTTATTGGTGTGTACACCTCTCTTTCCTACTGGATTGCCAATTTTTGGAGGGGAGAGCCCATGTTCTTATCTATTATTACACACAAAACCAATACCTAACAAAGGGCTTTGAACCTCCTGAGTGCTCAAAGGAGCCTCAGAAGCCACTGAGTCAGTCCTTTCATTTTAAGGCCAAGGGAAGTTATGTGATTGACCAGGATCATAAGGTAGCGTCAGATGGGATTTGAACTCTCTTCTGGCTTTGACATTTTATATTGTAAGGTCTCTCTCAGTTCTGACATTACATATTTCATGGTCTCTCCCATCTCTGATTTCCAATGAGTATTTAGGACAGTACTGTAAAGAGTTCCCCATCATTCGAGGTCTCCAAGCAATGGCAGGATGACCACTTGCTGGGGATGTTGGAGATGGGATTCCTATTCATGTGTGGGTTGGATTAGATGGGGAAGGATGAGACCAGAATGGATACTTATATAGTGGCTACCATGGGCCAGGTACTGGGCTAAGCACTCTCAAAGTGATTCACTGATTCTCACAGTTGCTGTCTGAGGTAGGTGCTCTTATTCTCCCTGTTTTAAAGTTGAAGGAACTGAGGACAACTGAGGTTATATGACTTGCCCAGGGTCATACAGCTAGGAGGTATCTGAAGCCAGATTTGAATTTGGATCTTCCTGACCCAAGCGACTATCTTGGGTGACCAGCTGCCCCTAAGGTGGACCCCGAGGTCTCTTTTATCTCTGAGATTCTGATATTGAGAACAGAAAGGCAGCGAGCTCCCCACCACTGGAAGTGTTTCAAGAGATGCTGGATTCCTGCACAGGCAATGGTTGGACTGGATGGCTCCTCAGGCTCAATGCATTCTAATTCTGGGAGTTTAAGCTCTATGACTGTGGTCTTGGGGCAAAAGATGAGTTTCCCACACATGCATGATTTGGAGTCATAGGGATCTTTCATGGTTTGGGAGTTAGGGCTGAAGGAATTTGAGGAAGGTCTGGAGTATAGCAAGTACAGCAGTGCAGGGTCTGGGAAGAGAGGTTGGGGGTTGAGATGGAATAGGGCCCAGGGTGGGGCATCAGGCAGGTGGGAGTGGAGGCCCTCACCTCGAAGCTGTCTCCAAGTGACTGTGGGCTCTGGCCTCCCCACAGCCAGGCATAACAGGTTCACGTTCCCACCCTCATTCACTGTCACAGCAGAGGAGATATTCACGATTCGGGCAGGGACTGAAGAGAAATGGGGGGGAGGGGTGGAAAGTGACCCCATGGTCAGGATCCTCCAGCTCTTCCTCTCTGAGGGTCCCAGGTTTTCTGATCCCACATTTCTAACTCCCTTTAGATAGTTTGATCCCCTGAGCACCCTCTCTCCCCAGAAGATTCTGGGGATCCTGAACTCCTAACCCCTATCTACCCCCAAGTCCCCACCAGGGACTCCAGCATTTTAATCTTCCAGTCTCGGCTCCCTTCAGTAATCCAGGCACCTAATGCCCTAGCCTTGCTTATAAAAGTAGGCTAAACATTCGCATCCTCCTGCCTCATTCTTCTCAAGAAACCCACTATCCCAGTTTTCAAACCCGTCCCCCTAGAGACCCAGATGTCCTCCTCTCTAGCCTTATTCCTCAGGGACCCAGGCTTCAGGTCCTTCTAATTCCTGCCTCCTAGGATGGGGGTGCATGATGAAGTGTCAATAGTCCATGATATTAGCAGCTTTTGGGCCCTGAGGAGGCTGCGCTGGGGCAGAAAAGCCTGCCTCAGCATTTTCTTCGAAGTCTGTGTATCTTTCTTTGCCTCTGTCTCTCTCTGCTCTCTGTCCCGGTCTGACTCTGTCTGTCTTCCTCCGCTTTTCCTTTTGTATGGTTCTGACTCTTCTGACCTTTTGCTGTCTCTCCCTTGATGTTCTCCTCTATCTGTTTCTATCTGGGTCTATGTTCCTCCCTCCCTTGGGGGCTTTTGGTGGCACGGCAGCCTTCAGGAGCAAGATAGCACTCTGGGTCTCTTCATCCTTAGGTTTGTGTCTGGGTCTCTGGGGCCATACCTTTCACTCCTGGATTGCTATGGCTGTCTGTGTCCACCTTTCTGTCTTTATCTGGGGCCCTGTTCCTTTCTCTGTGTTTGGGTCTCCATCCCTCCACCTCCCACTTAACTTTTCCTCTCTGCCACTGTCTCTCCCAATCCCTCCCCTCCCCCCTCTCTCATTTCTACCCTCCCTCCTCTCCCTACTCCCTCTCTCCCCCTTTTCTCTCCTCCTTTCCCCTTTCCTCCTCCCTCTCTTCTATCTCTCCTCTCTGCCTTTCTCTCTCCCTGTGCCCGAGTTTCTGCCCCTCTCCAGGTCCCTGCTCCTTCTGGAGTCTCTGACTGGCTCTATCTCCACCCCTCCTTGCCTCTCCTCCCGTGTCTCCTGGCTCTCTGCCCCTCCCTGGGTCCTTGATCCGTGCCCAGTGCCCGCCTCTCGCTGGGGGTAGCCTGCCTGTGCTTCATACCATGCACTATGAGGTAGACCTGGGCCGTGTGCGGCTGCTGCCGGGTCTGGAAGGAGCAGGTGTAGAGACCTTCGTCGCCCAGGCCCACGCGGGTGATGAGGATGGAGAACTCGGCGGGAGAGTTGGTGAGCAGCCGCACCCGCGGGTCGCTGGTCCAGCGGTCATTGCCGGCATACAGGATGTTGGAGCGGTTTAGCCAGGCCACGCGGGTCACGTGCTCGTCGATGGAGCAGCTGCGGCCACGGGGGAGGCTCTGGCTGGCACCGGCCTGGGTACCGGGCCCCAGGGGGAGGGGGCTGGGGACCCTGGGGGAGGGAGCTCCCTGGGGGAGGGAATGGATCACCTACCTTTCGTGAGAGGGAAGGGGCACCATGAGGGGAGGGGCCATCGGGAAGAGGGATGGGGGGGGTGCATAGGGCGGGGTCTTGGCTGTACCTGAGTGTGGCGTTGTCTCCCTCACATACGGTGTAGTTGTCTGCCAGAGAGCTGAATTCCAGGCTCTGGGACAGCAGCCCTGCGGAAAGGGGGAGGGGTGGGGCCCACGATCTCCATCCCGTCCCCCACAAGCACAAAACCTGGGGCAGGGCTGGCATGATGTCACCCATGCAATCTGTGGCACCCCGTGACATTGTAAACACAAGCACAAGTCAGCCCTTGTCATTTCTTTTTCTAGTGGATTATGGCTGGCAAACTCCCCCAGCCCGGAGAAATTCAGAGAGAATGGGGCAGAGAGAGACAGAGAGATGGCAACAGACACATAGACACAGTGACATCCAGACACAAAAAATGTTGAGATAGGGAGGAACAAATGACCTAAGGTGGATTACAAAATACCCCAGAACCACTGATGGGAGGAAGTGAGAAAAGGTCCTGGCCAAAATTCCCAGCAGGCAATATGAGGAGGAGCAGGAGGGGAGAGGCTAATTAATCCAGGGCCCCTTTTATCCTGGGACAATTGTTACCAGGGAACTACAAGCCCCCCTTAGAGTCTTCCATCCCTAAACTTTGGGTGCATATGCATGTGTGTGCAGAGGATGGATGGTGAACAGGTGCCCCATCCTAGACTTTATCTGAGGTCATATCTATTTCCCTGCTTCTGGGCATCTCCCCCTCCCCAAGTCTTTCCTATATTTAAGGAATACAAGGGAAAGACATTTGATGGAGAAATTACTGTCCCTATGATACACTGAGACACACAGAGGCAAACCACCACAAAATAACAGAACACACCACCCACCAGGACAGTCAGCTTTTAGCTACCCCTTCCTGTCCTCTTTATGACTTTCTCCACTGTTCAGAATATTCTTTCCAATCAAAATGAATGCAGAGTCAGGGAGAGCAAGACCCATTGAGAATTGGGCTAACTTTGAGATACATAGTCATAGTCAGTGACATAGGAAGGCACAGGGACAAAGTCACACACTGTCTCTGACACCTCTCCACTATAAGCTCCAACTCCTTCCCTTCCCCCGGTCTCAGACCCTGGAGCAATGACCCCCCCCTCCCAATTTAGACCCTACAGAGCTTTGATTTCAATATGCTGACGCTCACTCACTGTCATATACAGAAAAGGAAACAGATGGAGACATCCAGGCAGGGGCACTCCCAAGGACACACACTCACACATCAAAAGGAAGCATAGAGACATACAGTGAACAAACAGGCATCTAGACACAGTCACAAGGTCAAAAGTCTCAGAGCAATATACAAACAGACCCACACATAGTCCCAAGGACACACATATATACACACATGCAGACATACACAGACACATAAATATAGAGATACAAAATCACACACTTTCAAAAAGGAAAAAAACCCCACAGAATCAGATACACACGGATATAGACACAGATACGCACACAGACACACTAATAAGCAGTCGCACAAATAAGATAGAGCTTCACAGACACAGCTGTCCAAAGAGACACAGTCTCAAAGATGTGCAGTCTCATGCAAAACGACACAGAAACAGCAGACACAGTCAGACAAATAATAGAGGTATAGACAGTCACAGACGCGCTGTTTCATACAGAGAGAAACGCTGATCTTTGGATACATATACATGTTACTTGGTAATCACAAATGACTTGAAATGATGTTTCTTCCCGAGTTTCTCTCTCTCTCTGTCTCTGTCTGTCTCTCTGTCTCTGTCTGTCTCTCTGTCTCTGTCTGTCTCTCTGTCTGTCTCTGTCTGTCTCTCTGTCTCTGTCTGTCTCTCTGTCTCTGTCTGTCTCTGTCTCTGTCTCTCT
>CM053596.1:12275945-12315197 GCA_028646575.1 Pseudocheirus occidentalis | reverse complement strand
TCTCCTCTCCTCTGGTTCTTATTTCAGTAATGGCTGATATTTTCAGCTTTAAGCATCTCTTGGAATGGTCTTGTATGTTTCTGTTAAAGAGTCAAATATTGCACAGGAAGCCATAATGATTCAGGAGGGTTATAGCAGGTGTCAGCTTGTTAAAAATTAATAACTGTTTTCACATGATTAATCTGCTAGTGCTTCATCAAACTCAAGAAAGGCTTTTTGGAATTTGAGTCTAAGTATGGCTATCCCCCTTTCAAAATCATTTGAAAGATGATTTTGTCCTGTGTTTCATAATTAAGTAGAATTTCTGGAGTTTGTCTCAAGTCAAGATTTTCAGGGACCTGGAGTTCTTTAGCTTCTCCCTCTCCTGAGTTTGTAGGTGCTTGACTTTAATCCCTAGTTTTGTCTAGGAATGAAATAAGCGTTCCATCCTATTTTTTATGATTGCCCTTCACTGGGTCTTGCGTCCCTCAGGGCTCAAGGTAGTCAACAAAAAGCGGTATGAAGCCCTTGCCTACAGGGGGCAAGATCAGCTTCCAAATGTATTATGAGTTTGTACTGGAACATACTAAAATGTTCATGTATCAGTTGATTAAGAGAGTGCATGGAGTCACTCAGCATTTGTCTGCCCTAGTGACCCAACAGGGTATATAACAATCCTGATTGATAATAACATTAATAGCTACCTATATAGTTCCTACGATATGCCAGGTGCCGTGCTAATTGCTTTGCAATATCTCCTTTGATCCTCACAGCAATCCTAGGAGAAAGGTGCTCTTATTGGCCCCATTTGATAGTTAAGGAAACTAATAAATAACTTGTCCAAGGTCACATGAGTAGTAAGTGTCTGAGGCTGGATTTGAACTCATCTCTTCCCAACTACAGAACCAGCACTCTACTACACCACCTTTTCCCATAACAAGAAGTTCTCTTCTTGTGGTACCAGAGAATGAAGAGGCACCACTCATTTCTCTACTGTCTACATTAAAGTAATTGGCATGACAGTCTGAACCAATCTATTTCTGTGTCTCTTAGGAGCACTTGCATCCCTCTAACCCATATGATAATATATCAGTTGTGTTGACAGAGTATAATTCACCCTTTTTTTTTTAAAGCATCCCTTCTAGGCATACAAAATCTATGCTAGATATCTACATCCACATAATTGGCCATTAGCACTCTCCTTGTGACATGGGTGATGAGCTTTGAGGGCGTGGTACTGAATGTTTTTTATTATCTTTCTTAATAACATTCTCATTATTTAAAATTGATCTTACATAGAAACAATCCTAGGGCAAGTCACCATCTCATTATTATACTTTTATACCCAGTGAATAAAAACGTAGTAGAATAAATGGATGAAGAAATAAACTCATTTTCTGCAGGCTTGCTAAAAGCATTTTCCTTACAACCCCAGTTGCAGATATGATGGCAAGTATAATACGAACCTCATCCCATTCCCACATGATTTTGATGTCTTTGCTAAGTCTCTATATTTTGAAGGCTTTTTAGTTCCAGAAAGCTTCGTGGTTATGAGTACTTGGTATGGTACTACCTGTTTAAAATGTGGTTCTTAAGTGTTTATGGATCAATGTTCTATTTGGGATAATGGTTTGGTTCAGTATGAGAGTTCTTACTGATATTCTGGGGTATGCATTTATAGTATGGGAATTTGATGTTTATCAGTCCATGAAAAATAGTAAGCTTTTGATGCATAGTTTTTGCCAGCTGGTCACATATTCCTAGGGGTTCAGTAGGTACAAAAATTGTACAACCTGTGGTGATGTGTTGCACAGTTTCTACCACTTTATATAATTTACAGTGATCACTAAGACAAGGCTGATTAAGGGTAATGCTTAAAATTTGTGGTGGCAACGATCTATTCCTGAATTATTACCATAAACCTTCACATTCCCCCCCACCCCTCACACACACACCCTCTTCCCCAACTCACCTGTATTTAAATACTTTTGGGTCTCCATGTTGTTGACTGAATTCATATGATTATTAATTATGGAGAGCATTTTCACTCTATTCTTAGATCCTAGTCATTATAATCTCTATTCGTAAGTCAAGTGCTTGGGCTACATTTAACACATTTAGTGATCTGCATCTTTTATTCCTTTCTTTTTTGGGGGAAGTGATGTCTGTTTGTTCCAGAAGTATTTCTGTAGATTTTTCATCCTATTTTTCTTGTGCATTAAAAATAACTATCAATCTTCTTTCCCTTTTGAAGACACAAAATATTACTTTTTCTATAGTTGCCTAGGGATGATGGACTCTGTGTTTCATCAATTTTGTATAGGTTTTTATTAGGATAGTTTCAAAACCTCCACTTCCCAAAGTATATATGATACTGATATTTCATATCAATTAAGTTTAGTGGTATGTTCGGTATTCCACAACCATATTCCCATTCAACTTTGATTTCAGGATGCCAGTAAGTCTCTTAATATATTGAACCACAACTTCCTTCTTGACGTCTTTGTGTTCAACATGTCTTGACTGAAAGAGGCAAAAATATTAGTGGATATTGCCATTATTAATTAGTTATTGGGACCTCTAGTTTCAGTCTTGAAGCCTTCAGTCTCTATCTTTCCTTGGCATGAATTAGAAATGTTATGCTTATAATTACATTTATTATTATTGAACTTATAAACATATTGTTGTCATTATTGTCGCATCTCATTCTTTTCAGCTTTTTGTTGGAGTTCAGATAGGAATCACTCTGAGAATGTCTCTGTCTTGCTATTATTGTTTTTATATGTTCTGAAGACTATGTCACAAGAGAATAAAAGGCCTGCTTTTGTACTCAAGTGAGTATTGAAATGTAAGCTCATTTTCTGTAGACTTATTGTTGGCATCTTTCGGAACAATTCCAAAACTGATCAGGAAGATGAGGATTATACGTATCTTATGCTGTCCTTCTAGCATACTTTATTTTGAAAGCCCTTAATTTTATGTATTTTGGAGAAAGTGAGTAAGGAAACATCTAACAGAAACATTGTATTTAGATTTGGATGGATCCATGTTATATTTGATTAGTTATGGTCAACAATTCAGTCGATAATGATGCATTAGTTACATTTTAGCTGCTGAATTTTCAAGGATGTTTTGAGACTTGTACTTGTCATATGTATCTGCATCAGGTGTGACCCTGGGCAAGTCACTTCACCCATTTGCCTCAGTCTCTTCATCTATAAAATGAACTGGATAAAGCAATGGCAAACCACTCAAGTATCTTTGCCAAAAAACCCCTAAACAAACCCAGATGGGGTTATGAAGAGTCAGACATGACTAAAATGACTGAACAACAGCCACAAAAGTCTCTAAAGAATAGCTAGTCTTCAATATACAGTTCTAGCCAATTTGTCCTTCTTTTGCAACCTGAAATAATGCATTTCAGTTTCCAATATATAGATTCATAATCTGCACTTATAAAACCCATTTCTCCTTACTTCTAGGCAAGGACTCTTAATCGACTGAGAAAAATGATTACCCTTGTTTTTCATACTAGTGAAAATTACCAACTTGTACAAGGGAATTTAAGATGCTGTCCTTGGTCCTGAATAATCAATAGAACATCTGATTCTCGGGTACTTGAACACAGTCATTTTTAATGCTTCTCCCTACCCGCTACCCCCACTAAAGTGAACAAAAAGAGAAAGGAAAATAAAATAAAGGAACAAAATGATACCAAAACAAGATGCCATGCACATGGTATTCTGTGGAGATAATTACTGAGGGTGTTAACCATATTTTACAAATAAAGGAATTGACACTTGGAGAAATGATGCACCTTGCATCTAGGGAGTGTTCAGGGTGGGACTAAAATCCAGGTCTACTTCACTCATGGTTTAGTGCTCCATTTTTCCCCAAAATTTTGTTTTAGACTCGAACACCATAACACAAATACAGAACAGAGAAAAGAAACAAAAACATATCATAAACTTAAATAGTGGAACTTAAATACAAAGTTAGAAAGGGGGAAAAATATGTCATGTGCAAAGCAGAACACGAGAGGATTCAAAATATGTAACAATAAATTTTTGTTTCAAAAAATAATGTGTGATAAATAATATTATTCTGTTGAGACCTGTCCATCTTTTCTTTGTTTCCTTGTGAGTTTTCTTTTGTTCTCTGCTGTGCACATTTTTACTTCGTTCTTTTTTCCCTCCCTCCGACCCCTCCCAGAAGGCCACAATAAAGTTTAGATGTTTCTCTATAGCTATAAATATGTACATACCCTCTCCTACCACCCCAGAAGCCCTACAATAGAGTTCAGATATATTTCTCCATAGTTATAGATATATACATACACATATACATATATAGACTTCTAGTCCTGATCTTTGTTTTTATGTATACACACCTCTCTTGATACCTATCTCTCCTGCCTCTTCTGCTTTACTTTTATCCGCTACCTTGCCCTTCTATTACTTACTACCCCCCTCCTAGGATTTCTTCCCTATCCTCCCATTCCCATAAATCTAAACACGCTCCTATATCCCTATTTACCTGTTCTCTCACACTTGCCTCTAAAGATGCCTCTCTTGTCCTCTCCCCCCTCACTATGCCCCTACCATTTTATTTCTTCTGAATTTAGAAGACTTCTATTCTTTTAAAAATATATATGTATTGTTCCCTCTTACCCCCATTCCTGATGAAAGCAGAGTTATCAGAACTACCAGCCCTCCTCCCCATCTAATTCCTGTGTATTACTTCTTCCTCTTGTACCTCATTTGTATAAAGTAATTACTCTTTTTAGCTATTCCTAAATGGTTTTAATTTAAAAGTTCTTATCATAATCAGGGTTTCCCCAATCTTACTTATGAACTAATTATTAATAAGACTTTTAGACATAAATTTTACATTATGTATATACATATGTATGTATGTACAAAATAAACAGTCTCTCCTAGTACTCTATTTTTAGGAAATACAACTAGAATAGGGCTAAGTTCAGAAGGCTCTGATCTGATAATGAAAGGGCAAAGTGAAGAGGTAATTAATGAGTAGTGAGAAACTTCATGGTATTTGATGAGAGTTGTGGATGTGGAATCAGAGTGTCTGGGTTTCACATGGAGTGTGACCTTATGGAAGTGACTTTCCCTCTTTGAGTTTCAGTCTCTTTTTTCTACAAAATCAAATATAGAACTAGATAATCTCCATGGTCTCTTCTACTTATAAATACAATTCAATCCATTTTAATTCAGTAAACATTTATTAAGGACCTACTATATGCTAGGTACTAGCAAAACAAAGACAAAAAATGATAGTTTCTACCCTCAAGCAATTTCTGTCTTTCTGTGTGGCAAGGACACTCAAGTAAGTAAGCACAAGGAATATATAATATAATAAAAAGAGAGAATTATAATATATATATATAATTATAATACAAAGAATATAATTCTGTCAAGAGACAGAAAAAACCTAATAACTGGGTAGCTCAGGAAATATCTTCCCTAGATGGTGTTTCTTGATCTCTGCTTCAGAAAGTTAGGGATTCTCTGAGACAGTAGTGAGAAAAGATTTCATTTCTGATGGAAGAGAATGCTTGTACAAAGGAAGAGTGGTGGAAGAACAACTTATAAGCCAATTTGAAAGAAATGGATAGTGTTTGAAAGGAAGTAATATGAGATAAATTAAGAGAGATGGGTGAGAGATGGATTGGAGGACTTGAAATGTAAGGTTAAGAAGTCTATATTCTATATTAAAGGAAAAAAAAAGAGCTAGAGAAGGTTCTTGAGTAGTAGGGTAACAGTCAGTTCTGTGTTTTAGTAATATCAAGCTGGCAGTGGTGTGGGGGGAAATGGACTGGGGGGAGGAAGAAACTCAAAAGGAGTTACCAGTTAGTAGGCTATTATACCCATCTAGGCAAGAGGGGATGGTGCCTGAATTAAGGTAGAGTCTATATGAAGGAAGAGCAGGGAACAGATGCAAGAGAAGTGGGACTTGAATGGATAAGACTTGGCAACTGACTGGATTTTAGTGGGGATTGGGGAGGAAGGAGGAGAGGGAAGAGCCAGTGATGACCCCAAAACTGTAAACCTGTGTGATCTACCAAATTAGGCAAGGTTGAAGGAAAGGGTGGTTGGGATGGGGTGGGAAATAGACAATAATGTCTGTTTTATTCATTTTGTATTTGAGATGTCCAAGCAATACCAACGTGGAGATGTCTAATAAGAAGTTGGTCATGTGGGACTGAAATGAGTAGAAAGATCAGGATTATATATATATCCCATGGCCTAGAGCCTTCCAGCTTTGACATTCTATATTCTGCATTTTCTCATTAGTTTTTTTTCTGGCTATTCATCTTAGAAGATTGTGGAAGACCATGCATTGTCCTTTTCTTGCATTCCCCCACAGTGCCTAAAATGGATAGCTGTCTGTGGATAGATTCAATAGATAACATCTGGCAGCATTGTTAGTCATCTTCTTTCTTACAGATACTCTCTGATTCCAGACACTTTTCATCACTCTCTTCACCCATTCTTCTAGCTTCCTCATTGGAACTTGAGCTCTGAGTAGTCAATGACAGCATCTTCTAATGTGCAGATCTTTTGGGGCTTCTGGGCTCGGAAGGAGATAGAGACATATTGTATCTGATCCTCCTTCTTCTGTGAGCAGGGTGTCAGCACAATTTGGGGAGGAATCTCTGAGTTGGCATGCTGCCTAGAATTCTCATGTTGATCCTGTGAGACAGAGAAAGATCAAGGGAGTTTGGGGAAGGGATAGTGTCTCTAGGAGGTATCCAAGGTCTCAGCTCTACCTGACCTTATTCTCCATTACCCTTCTGTTATGACATTCTGGGTTTCATGTTCTAATATTCTTCCCATCACTAATCTTTTATGCCATATGATACACTGGACACCCCAGTGGTTACTTTCTCCTTCCCTAATCTTAACCCATGGCTGAGTAGTTTAATACTATCATCTAACCTAAAATCTTTCAACTGTTTATCCTATCACCAATCATTCCTTGCCAAGCCCCATCCTGGGATTACTC
Source organism: Pseudocheirus occidentalis (assembly GCA_028646575.1). Classification (NCBI taxonomy): domain Eukaryota; kingdom Metazoa; phylum Chordata; class Mammalia; order Diprotodontia; family Pseudocheiridae; genus Pseudocheirus; species Pseudocheirus occidentalis. Next base: position 12,308,192 of record CM053596.1, on the reverse strand, counting down.
TCATCACCTGCCTCCTTCATTTCTACTCATGAACTGCTGACGAGAATTGTAAGAAGTCAAAGAACCAAGCAAAATGGGTACACTGCAGATTTGTGTTTCATAATTTCAACTGGGCCCTCACCATAGCAAGGCAATCCTATTATTCTTCCCTAATTCCCCTCAGAACTGCAGTGAAAAGTCACAGACTTTTTCACTTTCTTCTCAAGTCTCCTATGGAACCTGCCTCCACAGTGTTAGTTGATGATCTTGTCTCATTTTTCACCAAAGAAATTGAGGATATTTGCCAAGATCTCTCTCATCTTCTCTCCTGATTTCACATCATTCAGGTGCTCTCTTTCCACTCTTCCCCCTTCACCTTTGTCTTATGGTCCTTCTTCTTTCCAGGAAAAACTCCTATATGTACAAGAGAGCCTGTTCCATCATGTCTTTCCCAATAGATTGACCCCTCTATAATCCCCTCCCCTCATTCATCTTCAGCCTCTCCTTGTCTGCTTGCCTGCTTTCCTACTGTTTACAAACACTCCTATGTTTTCTCATCCTTACAACACTCTCGCTTGATTCAATATCCATTCATCATGGAGTAGTGGAAAGAACAATTTACAATCAAGAGGATATATGTTCAGACACTGTCTCAGCCACTTACTAGCTGTGTGACTTTGGGTAAATTAATTGAATTCTCTGAACCTTAGATTTTTTTAGCTGTCAAATGACACGATTGAATAGAATATATCCAAGACCTCTTTTGGCTCTAAATCCTGTGATCTTATTTTTTTATGGTGGACTCTCAGTTTTGGCTTTTGAGGTGCCCCATAATCTATCTGTAAACTACCTTTCTTTATGAATCTCCTATTATTCCCTTCCCTTCCTCTCTGAGCTACATTGTTATAAATAACATTTGATTTCAAATTAGAGTTCCTTGTTTTATTTCTCGTTTTGACAGTGGTGGTAAAGTCACTTTATCCCTTGGGATCTCAGTTTCCTTCTCTGTCAAATAAGAGGATCAGATGAGATGGGCTCTGCATTCCTATGACAATTACTTTTTCAGAAAAAGACCTGGTATCTGAAAGGGTTCTAAGCTTACTTTGAGTCAGCAGCATGCTATAGTAGGGAAGAAAACCATCATATTTTAGTCTGTACTAAGAGAACCATAGTTTCTGTAATAGTTCCTTGTTATAGTAATCAGATTTGAGCACACTGTGTTTGCTTCTTGGTATCACATTTTAGGATACGCATTGAGAAGGAATAGACTATTGCTGGATGAAGGACAACCACTTTAGTGACAGTCCTTGGGTTCCTGTCAGGTGAGGATGGATTGTAGGAGGGGGGGATGCTCGTCTTGTAGAAGAGAACTAGAAGCAGGGGGTGACTTGGGCATGAGAACTTTGTTCAGGTTTTGGAAAAGGTTGTCACATGAAGGACAGATTACTTCTAGAGGGCAGAACCAGGAGGAATGAACAGAAGTTGCAAAGAGGCCAATTGAAACCCAATGTTGGGAAATTCATCCCTATGATTAGAGCTATCTAAAAGTTTAATGGGCTCCTTCAGGAAGTAACTTTCCCTTCACTGGTGTGTTCCAGAAAAAGATGGGGGACCACTTGTTGGGCATGTTATACAGGGTTAGCTTTAATAGCTTGGAACTGCACCAAGAATTTTAGGATGCCTTGTATTGAAGACTCCAATTGAACCAGGTGGCAACTGAAGTCTCTATTATACCTCAAGGTTTATAATTCTGTCAATTATTGTTAATGACTAACATATCTTTTAGCCTGGGCTCTCTTTCCTCCCTCCAACCCCTCCTCTACAGGCTACCATGACAATCTTATCTTATGCATAGACTTGAGCATGTCACTCCCTTGCTGAAAAAAAAAATCTTCCGTAGCTCTCTTTTGTCTTTTCAGTACAGTTCAGATTTGTTAGTCTGGAGTTCCAGTCATCCACCACAGTCTAGAACGATCTTATCTTTTCAGCTCCAAATCCCACTATTCCCCTCAAAGCATTCTGAACCTGAAGAAAATAATTACTTAACAATTAGAATGGAGCAAATGGAAACTAATGACTTTATGAGAAATCAAGAAGTTATAAAACATGGCCAAGAGAAGCAAAAAACAAAAGGCAATTGGAAAAATTACTGACCTGGAAAATAGATCCAGGAGATATAACTTTAAAATTATTGGACTACCTGAAAACCACGATAAAAATGACCTAAAGATCATCTTTCAAGAAATTATCTAGGAAAATGGCCCTGATATTCTAGAACCAGAAAGTAAAATAGAAATAGAAAGAACCCACTCATTGCCCCTTGAAAGAAATCCTAAAAGGAAAACTCCAAGGAACGTTGTAGCCAAATTCCAGAGTCCCCAAGATCAAGAAAATATTGCAAGTTGTCAGAAAGAAACAATTTGAGTATTGTGGAAATATAATCAGGATAACACAAGTTCTAGCACCTTCTAAACATTAAAGGATGGAAGGGCTTGGAATATGATATTCTGGAGGTCAGAGGAACTAGGATTAAAACCAAGAATCACCTACTCAGCAAAAATGAGTATAATACTTCAGAGGAAAAAAATGCATATTCTTTCTTTTTTTTTTTGCTTTTTAGAGGGCAGTTGGGGTTAAGTGACTTGCCCAAGGTCACACGGCTAGTTTTTGTGTTAAGTGTCTGAGGCCGGATTTGAACTCAGATACTCCTGACTCCAGGGCCGGTGCTCTATTCACTGCGCCACCTAGCCGCCCCCCCCCAAATGCATATTCAATCAAATAGAGAACTTTCAAGCATTCTTGATGATAAGACCAGAGCTGAATAGAAAATTTGACTTTCAAATGTAAGAATCAAGAGAAGCATGAATGTAAACAGGAAAGAGAAATCATAAGGGACTTATTAAAGCTGAATATATACATTCCTATGTGGAAAGATGATGTAATTCATGCATCCTTTCTCAGTATTAGGGTAGTTGGAGGAAATATAGATGTAGATAGATAGATAGATGGTATAGGTTGAGTTGAATATAAAGGGATGATATCTACAAAATAAAATTAAGGGGTGAGAGAGGAATATATTGGTAGAAGTAGGAAGAGAAAGATAGAATAGGGTAAATTATCTCATATAAAAGAGGTAAGAAAAAGGTTTCACAATGGAGGGGAAAAGGGAAGAGGTGAAAAGGAATGAGTGAACTTTACTCTCACCAGATTTGACTTGAGGGAATAACACATAATCAATTGGGCATCTTACCCTACAGGAAAGTAAGGGGGAAAGGGATGAGGGGGGGGGATGATAAAAGGGAGGGCAGATTGGGGGAGGGGGTAGTCAGAAGCAAACACTTTTGAAAAGGGACAGGGTCAAAGGAGAAAATAGAATAAGTTGGAAGTGGGATAGGATGGAGGCAATTATAATTTGTCTTTCATAACATGACTATTATGGAAGTGTTTTGTATAACTACACATGTATAACCTATATTGAATTGCTTGCCTTCTCAATGAGGGTGGATGGGGAGGGAAGAAGGGGTGGAATTTGGAATTCAAAGTTTTTTTTTTTCAACATTTTAACAAATGTTAAAAATTGTTTTTACATGCAACTGGGAAATAAAATGTACAGGCAGTGGAGTGTAGAAATCTATCATGCCCTATGAGAAAGTAAGAAGGAAGAGGATAAGGGAGGAGGGGGTCATATAAGGGAGGACAGACTGGGGAGTGGAGAATCAGAACACAAACCATCTTGAGGTGGGGGAGGGGAGAGACAGGGAGAAAATTTGAAGCTCAAAATCTTATGGAAATGAATATTGAAAACGAAAAATAAATAAATAAATTAATTAAAAGCCCTAAAAGCAAAAAACAAAACAAAACAAAACAAAACAACCTACCCTAAACTCTAGCCAGACTTCATGACTTGCTATCCCTAGTCCATAGCCCGACCTCTTGGCCTCTTCAGCTTGTTCCCTAATTGTTCTTTGTCTCTCTTCTCCTCCCTTCTCCTTTGTCCTCATCCTGGTCTCCATCTGATGAATTTCTACTCCATTTTAAAGCTCATTCTAATGACAATCCTCTAGAAATCTTCCCAGTGTGTCTTTTTAAATCTTTACCCTCCAATCTCACATAACTCCATGTTCATGTTTCAAAGTAGTGTTTGATATACATAGTTATATTGCTTCTTTCCCTGGCTCCCCTCACCCCATTAGTCTATAAGCATTATGAGGGCAGGAATCAAGGTTTATTTAAATTATGCATCACTTCTAGCACTGGGTCAAAGAGCTCTTCACATACGTTAACAAATATTGGGTAAATGAAAATGAATCTTTTCCCACTAGGCAAAGTCATCTGCTCAGGATCTATTTCCCCATCTTTCACAAACCCTAGCTTCTCTACCAAGCCAGATACTCTCTGCCTTTCACAACCTGACTCCCCGCATGTAAATCTTCCCCTGGGTATAAAAAGTCCAGCGATGAGTTAGGGTCAGCTCAGTGGGGCTAATTATCCATATGTCTACATCATGACCATTCATGCATTTCTGGGCAATAGTTGGAGTGTGATATCTTGTCAACTTGACTAAGCTATTCAAGGTTGAGAAGCTGATAATCCCCATCATCCTGCAAGCCCACCAAGTTGGTGTGGATGGGGATGAGAATTCCTTCTTTCCAGTCCTTTCTATTTGTGCAGTGTCCTATAAGGTGATGTCGGTTCAGGGATGGGAGTGAAGAGTCTGCGGTGACTCACCAGTGGGCTTCCATTGGAGACCTGGTTGGTGCTGATGCCAGACCCGGATGCACCCACATCTTCCTCTGGCTGTTTTCTCCTCAGCATTTTGACTCTGAGAAAGGACAGTCATGTTTGGTTATAACCATTTCACATGACATTTAAAGTCCCTTCCAGCTGTGACCTTGGAAGTTTCTTTTCACATGTGACTTTCTATAGTTTTGTCCATTGCTCCATGTGAGGCAATTCAGTGGTACAGTGGATAGAACACAAAGCCTGGAGTCAGAAAGACCCGAGTCAAAATCTGATTTCAGATACTTCCTCTCTGTGTTACCCTGTACAAGTCACTTAGATTCTGCCTGACTTGGTTTCTTCAATTGTAAAATGTGACATTATAATAACACCTACTCCCCTGTCCCTGTTTGTTAGAAGGATGGGATGAGACAGTATCTGTACAGCACTTAGCACAATGCTTGTCACATAGAAGGCACCTACATTCTTTTTTTATTTCTTTCTTCTTCTAAGATCAAACAGTCCATGTCCTTAAGTCTCTCCCAGCTTTGATATTTTTTTTCATTCCAAGGACTTTCTCAGCTCTAATGTTCTGTGTTCTAAGATTGCCATTAGCTGTGATATTCCCTGTTCTCAGGCCCTTCCACCTCTGACATTCCTCATTCTAAGCCCCACCCTCTGACACTCTCTAGTCCATATTCTCAGGTATCCCACTCAGGTTTTAAGCTGAAAACTCACAGGCAAACCACCAGGAGAATGAAGAGCACAGCAGCCAACATGAAGAGGAGCAGGTTTCCTTGAATCGCTTTCTCCACAAAGAGGTTGGGTCCCGGAGGGCCTCTGTCTGAGGACACACACAGTCTGGAAGGAGTTAGGCTCTCAGGTGCCGCCCTCCCCTATCCCTCCCGTGGTCCCAGGGTTATTGGTATTTCATGGAGCATCTTCCTGCCCCCTGCTCTCCACCACACCTTCGGTCCATTGATTGCCGTCCAGTTTTCCACTCTGGCCATTTTCAATGGGCGTCTGCCATGTCTGGACCTCTCAACCTCCTCATTCCACCCACTAACTTCCCTGGATTCCTGCAAGTCCAGTTAAAATCCCACCTTGCACAGGAAGCCTTCCTCAGGCCCAATGGGTCTGCCTTTGCCTTATTGATTATCTCCCATTTCTCCACTGTGTATCTTGTTTGTACATACTGGTTGGCATGAGGTCTCTCTCTTTATACTGTCAGCTCCTTGAAGACAGGGGCTATTTTTGGCTTGTTTTTGTATCTCAAGGGCTTAGCATAGCATTTGGCGCAAAGTAGTCCCTTAGCACCTGCAAACTGACTTGACCTGACAGGTGAGATTAGTGTTGTGGCTCAGGATTTTAATGAGACTGTGACCTTCAATACCAGAACTCAGAACAGGAAATGGGAGATCCCTAAGAAATGACTTTTTCAGGGGCTCAGCTCTCTATAGCCTCAGGACCCCCAAACTCAGTGTCACTGGTTCTAGCCTTCCCCTGAGCAAGCCAAGCATTTAGTCTCCCCCTCTCCCCAAACTCACCAGCAACCCTGAGCTGAACAGTTCTCTCTGTGATCACTGTGGCTTCTGGGCATGTCACCCAACAGGTGAGGTTAGTGCCATTATCCTGTGGCTGGGGGGTGAACAGGAGTTTGGAAGAATTAGTATTTGGTGAGACCAGTCTCTGGGAAGAGAGGGCAGTCCCATTCCAGAGGAAGGTCATTGATGTCTCATTTCTGCAGGCCCCAGGAACCGTGCAGGTCAAGGTCACCTGTTGCCTGGGTTCCAAGATCTCTGGCATGTAGACCTCTGGCTTCTGGGTCAGATCTGGAGGAGGAGAGAGGGAGTGAGTTAGATCGAAGGAAGAGGGGTCCCCCCAAAGAGTACAGCCAGGTGATGGCCTTGGAATGGTCTATTTTGTCACTAGCAGTTCCTTTATTTGACTTCCTCTTTTTCCACTGTCTCTTATCTCTCCATCCCCAGTGGCTACATATCATACTCAGCCCATAGTGTTTTAGCACCTCAAGAAGAAGTTACCTCACTAGTGTGTCTGTCCCTTTGATACATCTACGAAGATCCCCTCCACACCTCTATTCTCCACACTAAATCCTGAAGTGTTCACCCTTGCCTAGAGTCATATTTCTGTACAGAAAGAATCATAGTGTATTCTTCCAGCTAATGTCCTTGATACTGTCCCTCATATATCACCAGCATGTCCTTCCCTGGCTTCCAAGCTGGTTCCTACCCTGATCTTCTCATCACCCCCAAACAATTCCCTATGACAGAGAACTCACCCTCCACCCGGATGAACACTTCATACTCATAACTGTACTGAAATTTTCCCTTTTCTATACGGAACACATAATTCCCCTGATCACATTTCTTGGCCCCAATAATTCTCAGGGAGCAGTTGTCCGTTTGGGGGTTCCCAATAAAGTAGAACCGGCCTTTGGCCCAGGACTGGACAGACTTTTGAGGGTCATTGGTGGCCACCAGTGTGTCTGAGGATTTCCTGTGGTACCAGTATCCGTGTCCTGTGTCATTATTTTTGTATTCTGGGGGATAGTAGAAAGAACAGGGGATGGAGACACACAGGCACTCCTGTATGGTCACTGTCTTCTGGACAAGAATCCCAAACTCTTGCTTCTGTTGAGAAAAGGACCCTGTGGGAAAAGAGAAAGACCCAGCCCAAGGCCTCCTTTGTTTTTCAGTTCAATCTCACTTTCACACCTTCCACTGCCGATTTATCCCCCAGACCCTTTCACCTTTCTCTAGGAACCCTTGATGTTGGTTCTGCTCCTATTTACCTTCCAAGAACAGAAGCAGCAGCAGCAGAAGGAGGAGAAGGAGGTCCATGGTAAGATGAAGGGATCAAGAGAGAGTAGAGTCATCTAGGGGGCCCCCTCAGACCAATTCACACAGCCTTCTGGGATGAAGAATCCCAAGCAGAGGGGAGGAGGCACATCAGAACCAGAGGAGAGGGGGCTTCTGAGAAGGTCAGGGAGCTTGGTCCTACCAGCTTTCTCTTCTGCTTGTCCTCAGAGCAGGGGGCCCAGAAGAAACCACCAGCCTGGTAGGAAGGAAATCAGATCTGTAGAAAAGGAAGATGGCTTAAGGGATGGAGGTGGGGAAGGACAGTGACCAGTACTTCCTCCTTCTCTGGTTCCTTGTACTCAGCAAAAGATAGGTCAAAAGGTTCCTTTCTCGCCATTAGACAAGGGGTCCCTCACTACCTCCATGAGTTCTCCATTGCTCCATCTCTGTTACCTAACTTGTTCAGTCATTTTTCAGTCATGTCTGACTCTCCACAATCCCATTTTGAGTTTTCTTGGTAAAGATTTTGGGGTGGTTTGCCATTTCCTTCTTCAGTTCATTTTACAGGTCAGGAAACTGAGGAAAAGAGGGTTAGGTGACTTACCTAGGGTCACACAGTTAGTAAGTGTCTGAGACTAGATTTGAATTCATGTACTTCATACCCACCATTCTATCATGCACTGCCTAACTGCCCCTTGATACCTAACCGCACCATCCTAATCCCTCCGCATATGTCTCTTTTTCTGATTTCTTTTCCCCTGGCATGTTCCCACTACTCAATATCTGTTTTACATTCAGAATCTCAATCCTTGTTGACCCTCCTTGATGTCCCCAAAACCTCATTATTGTCTTTTTGTGATGATGACAGTAATTCCCATTTCTTTAAAAATATATATTGGGTAGCTTTTGTTTTTATAATGGCTCAATTTCCTTCTGTATCTCTTCTCCTTCCCGTCCCAGAGCCATCCCTTTGAGCAAGGGATTGTTGCAAATCAAAACAACTCTGAGGTACTATATCATACATATCAAATTGGCTAATATGACAAAAATAGGAAGATGATAAATGCTGTAGATGTTGGAAAATTGGAATACTAATGCATTGTTGTTGGAGTTATGAACTGATCTAACCATTCTGGAGAGCAATTTGGAACTATGCACAAAAGGCTATAAAACTATATATACCCTTTAAACCAGCAATACTATTTCTAGGTATGTATCCCAAAGAGATCATGCAAATGGGAAAGGACCCATATGTACAGAAATATTTATAGCAGCTCTTTTTGTGGTGGCCAAGAATCAGATATTGAGGGGATGCCAATCAATTGAGGAATGACTGAACAAGTTGCGGTACATGATTGTGATGGAATACTATTGTGCTATAAGAAATGATGAGCAGGCAGACTTCAGAAAAACTTGGAAAGACTTATATGAACTGATACTAAGTGAAGTGAGTAGAAGCAAGAGAACACTGTACCTTGTAACAGCAACACTGTGTGATGATCAACTATGACAGACTTAGCTCTTCTTAGCAATGCAAGGATTCAAGACAACTTCAAAAGACTCATGACGGAAAATTCTGTCCATATGCAGAGGAAGAATTACAGATTCTGAATGCAGATTGAAGCATATTATTTGCTCTCTCTTTTTTCCCTTTCTTTTCATGGTTTCTCCTATTGGTTCTAATTCTTTTTTAAAACAGGACTACTGTGAAAATAGGTTTAATATGCATGTATATGTTGAGCCTATATCAATTTACAGACCATCTTGTGTTGGGGGAGGGGAGAGATGGGGAGAAAATTTGGAACTCAAAATCTTATGGAAGTGAATGTTGAAAACTAAAAATAAATAGATTTTTTAAAAAGCAAAAAAGGAACAAGGGATTGTTTTATTGAAAAAAGCAAAGAAGGGAAAGGAGCAAATTTTTTATTAGCAAAATCAATAACAAAAACAAAGTGATATGATGCCATGTTCGGAAAATCCCAAAGACAAATAAAAAGTTAGTTGAAACAATAATTTTAGCAAAGTAGCAGGATATAAAGCAAATTTGAATAAATAATCAGTGTTCCTCTGCAAGAAGAAATAATAAAAAAAATGCACCATTTAAAATAGATGGTATGAAATACGTGGGAGTACACATGCCAAAATAAACCCAGAAACTATATAAGCAAAATTATAAACAAAATCTATGCAAATAAAATCAGATTTAAATAATTGGAGAAATATTAATTGTTCAGGGGTAGGTAAGGCAATTATAATAAATGACAATTTTACCCAAACTAATTTACCAAGCTATTATGCCATTAACCAAGATAAGGTCAAAATTGATACGTGACTTCTAGGTCATTAAATAAGATGTAAGAGGAGATTTTACAAGAAAATTAGAAGAACATGAAACATATTACTTATCAGTCTTATGAAGAGGTGAACAATTTATGAATAAACAAGAGATAGAGAGCAAAGCTAGATGCAAAATGGATCATTTTGATTATGTTAAATTGAAAGATTTTTAAACAAATAAAACAATGTAGCCAAGATTGAAAAAGGAAATGGAACACTGGAAAAATGTTATAGACAGCTTATCAGATAAAGGCCTCATATTTAAAACATATGAAGAACTTTGTCAAATCTATAAGAATATCAGTCATCTACCAAATGATAAATGGTCAAAGGATATAAACAGGCAGCTTTCCAATGAAGAAATCAAAAGAATTTATAATTATATGAAAAAATGCTCTATCATTGATTAGAGAAATGCAAATTAAGACAACCTTGAGATATCATTTTACACCAATCAGATTTGCTGGAATGATAGAAGGAGAAAATGGCAAATGTTGGAAGGGATGTGGAGAGATGGGACACTAATTCATTGTTGCTAGAATTATGAACTGATGCAACCATTTTGGAGAGCAATTTGGAATTATGCACAAAGACTTGTTAAACTACCTGACAGCTTTTGACTCAGCAATACCACTACTTGATCTATTTCCAAAGACAATCGAGGAAAAAAAAATAATCTATGTATTCTAAAATGTTTATAGCAGCTGTCTTTGAGGGTGGCAAAGAGCTGGAAACTGCAGGAATGCTCCATGAATTGGGGAATGGCTGAACACGTTGTGGTATGTGATTGTGATGGACTACTGCACTATAAGAAATGATGAGCTCAATGATTTTAGAAAAACATGCAAAGACTTGCATGAAAAAACAAAGAGCAAAATGAGCAGAACCAGGAGAACGTGGTATACAGTAACAACAGTACTAATTTAAGAAAGACTTTGAACAAATTAGTTATTTTGACTTTTACAAATACCCAAATTAGTTATAAAGGACATATGAAGAAAGACGCTATCTGCATCTGGAGAAAGAACTGACAAATTGAAATATGTATAGAATAATTTTGTATATGTATACCGATCTGTGTCTAATGGTAGCCATCTCTAGGGTGGGGGAGGAGGGAAGAAAAAAAATCTGTGTGATAATTTTATTGTATATTTGAAAGGAATAGCAAATTGTACATAGTAGACTTGCAGATGGATGTGCAATCAACTTTTAAATTGTAGTATGTTATGGCAATGCCTTTTTATTCCATGTATTAATAATAAATTACTTATCACTTTATTAGTAATAAATTACAATCACTTCATTGAAAAAATCTGAAATTCCATATACTGTCCCACAACTGTGGTGAATCTACCTCTACAAAAGTAAGGAGACAATTGTCTTTCTCCTGTGATTTCTTTGGGGACCTTGCTTGTTCTCAGGAATTGCACAGAACATAATTTTTAATCGTTTGGTGGGAGTGGGGTGGTGTTTTTTCCACATCATCTTTTCAGTTGTCATGCTTAAAGTTTTTCAAAATATTTTTAAGGAACTCAAAACTTCACTAAGACCATTGAGACATCCTACACATCATTTTCCTGGCTTTTCTTAACTTTGCATCATTTTGTATCAGTTCATAGAAACTTTTCATGTTTTTTTTGGTATTCATCATATCTTCATTTCTTACAGCCCAGCAGCATTTCCTTATATCGATGTACCACCATTTATTTACCTGTTCAATGCTCTCTCTCTCTCTCTCTCTCTCTCTCTTCCCCCTCCCCATTTTTTGTTAACACCAGATATGTCACAATCAATATTTTAATGTATGTGGGGCCTTTCTTTCTATCAGTGATATCCTTGGGTCCTATGCCTACCAGCAGAATCCATGGGTCAAAGGGTATGAATATTTTAGTCACTTAATGTGTGCATAATTCCAAAGTGCTTTCCAGAAGTAATTTGTTGTTCTACAACAGATTGTATTAGTTAACAGCTCCATTAACAATGTTCCTCAACCCTCCCCAAGGACAATTCCCACTTTGTGGGGGAATCTTTATTGCTAATGCACTGAACATGAGAGTAACTCTCATTTCTATAGAACTTTGAGGTTTTCAAACATGCACATGACTCTGAGGCTGTTCTAGTAGGCATAATTATGCCCACATAATCCATTAGAGAAGTGAGCCTCTGATAGAGGAAAAGTGGCTAAACTAAGGCTGCCCAATGGATAGTTATCAGAGGTTGAACCCAGGTCTTCTGACTATTTCTACTCCTTCCACTTTGCCAGTTGGCTTTTGATCTCTCTTGTCCCTCCATTTGTGCCCAATGTAGGTGCCATATAGCCCAGACCCCAGTGGTGATAGAAAGTCTATGAGTGGGAGTTCAGTGTAGACAAGTCTCGGTCTCACCAATGGAAAAAAAAGTCTCTCAGGCGTCCTTGAAGCTAAGGTCTTCTGTGTGACGTTATCTCTGATTTAACCTGTATATACCTTGTTGATCAGATATTGTCTTTACCATTAGATTTTGAACTATTTGAGAACAGGGATTTTCCCTCCCCCCTTCTTTTTTTGTGTCCCCAGTTCTGAGCCTGGCACTGCCTGGTAAATAGTAGGTGCTTAATAAAGGCTTCTTGACTTTTCCTCTTTGGGTTTCTGTTTCCATTTCTGAAAATAAGACATTAGAAACAGTTGCTGCCCAATTTAAATTTTTAAATTCTTCCCACAGAGACCCACATGAATGTTGTCCATTGAGAAAAAATGGCAGGATGTGACTTTGATCCAGAAATGTCTTTAGATGAGTTTGGTTTGATTAGTAAAGAAAGAATGAATGTATGTGGAAATATAGTAAGACATGTATGTGAGCTGAATTTGTTATTAAGTTTAATAGAAAATTGCTTTGTTTATTATAGGCAGGGATTTAACCAGATGTTGCTAAATTGTTTTCAGTCATGTCAGACTCTCTATGATCCAGTTTGGAGTTTTCTTGGCAAAAATGCTGAAATACTTTGCTATTTCCTTTTTCGGCTCGTTTTACAGATGAGGAAACTGACACAAATAGGGTTAAGTGACTTGTACAGGGTCACACAGCTATTATTGTGTCTGAGACTAGGTTTGAATGATGAGTCTTCCTGACTCCAGTTCTGGCATTCTGTCCACTGCACCACCTAGCTGCTCCAAGCTGAGTCAGTTGCAATTTAAGAACTTAGCAGTGGGAAGCCCTGGTCAAACAGACTGGCAACTACAAGATTAGATTGTGTTACAGAATCATAGAATATCCAAGTTGGAAGAAACCTCAGCAGCCATCTTGGTGGGGTTTTTTTTTTTTTGCTTTTTGGAGGGCAGTTGGGGTTAAGTGACTTGCCCAAGGTCACACGGCTAGTTTTTGTGTTAAGTGTCTGAGGCTGGATTTGAACTCAGTTCCTCCCGACTCCAGGGCTGGTGCTCTATTCACTGTGCCACCTAGCCGCCCCCTTGGTGGTTTTTTAAAAAAAATTATGTATCTTTATTTATTAACTATTTCCCAATTACATATAAATTTTTTCTAACATTCTTTTTTAAAAAATTGAATTGGAAATATTCTCCCTCCTTCCTATTTCCCACCCTTTGAGAAGGCAAGAAATATGATATTGATTATACATGTGAAGTAATGCAAAACATTTCTATACTAGCCATGTTGCAAAAGAAAACATTCACACAAAACTAAGAAAAATAAAGTTAAAAAAATCTTCAATCTGTACTCAGAGTTTATGGATTCTCTCTCTGGAGATGGATGGCATTTTTCATTGTGGTCCTTTGGAATTATCTTGGATTACTGTCTTAATCAGAGAAGCTATGTCTTTACAGTTGATCATCCTTGCAACATTGTTGCTGTGTACAATGTGCTTCAGGTTCTGTTCATTTCACTTTGCATCAGTTCATAGAAGTCTTCCTTGTTTTTAATTTTTCTGAAACCATCCTGATCCTCATTTATTATATAGCACAGTAGTATCCTATTATAATCTGTTGTGGGTCCACCCAAGGGCCAGCCTCAGGTGTGTGCAGAGACATGGGTGAGAAGAAAAAAATAACCAGGGGATAGTTCAGGAAAGAACCATGAGCTCCATTTAATGATTGTAAAAGTTTATTGTTATGCTATTCAGTGGGCAGGAGGGCTTAGGAAGCCTGTGAAAGTACAGGAATTAGGGATGCAGGTTATATAACCATAATAACATAAATCACGTATCAATTATGCTAACGAGGTGACTAAAGGAGGAATTAGGGAAGAATTAAGGAGTAGTCAGTGCTTGAAGGAACATGCACTTTTCATATTTACTATGCAGGCATATTGTCCATCATTCACTGGGAAAAAGCACATGGGGGGCTACCAAGAGGTGTGGTTTTTTTGCCTTGAAATGTCACCTAAGTCAAGTAGCAGTCAATTCTGACTGAGAGATGCCCAGTTTGTTCCCCATCAGTGTCCCTTTTGACAAGATGAATATTCAAAGTTAGGCTAACTGGGGCCTAATTGGTGAGGAATTATCTTACTGATAGTGCATTGAAAGATTCATAGGTATGACTAGAACAAGGGAGCTATACATTTCTCTAATTTCTTATAGATGGGTGGGTGAAAGATTCATAGGTCTGGCTTGTTATTGTAACAAGCAGGGTTTATGGCAGCTAAGCAGAGTGCTGCTCAGGGAAGAGACAGAGTTAACGGTTTTGTGGTTAGGAGAGGTGTAACTTTATAACTGAAGTTGCAACTAGATGTTACAAACAGACACCCCAACACCCCATCAACAGGGTTGATAATCTAATAAAGAGACTTGTCTTTTTTAAGCATCTGAAGTTGGGGGCCAAAAGGATTGACTGCAGTCAGGGTCTCACACAAATCTTTTAAGTGTAACTCAAGGGGATCTTTAGGAAGCTGACCTTATGTGAATCCACTAGGCGCATCACCAAAAGGCCCTGATTGGAGCACACCGTCTAAGCCTTGGCTTCAGCTGCAACAATAATCATATAATGCTCCTTGTTTAGCCATTCCCCAATTGATGATTATGCCTTCAGTTTCTTAGCTGCAACAAAAAGAACAGCTATGAATATTTCTGTACAAATAGTTCCTTTCTCCTTTTCTCTGATCTCTTTGGGATATAGACTAAGTTGTGATATTGCTTGATCAAAGGGTATGAACAGTTTTTTAGACTTTTGGGCGTAATTCCAAGTTGTTCTTCAGAATGGTTAGACCAGTTCACAAATTCACCAACAGTGCATTCATGTCCCAATTTTTCCACATCCCCACCAACATTTGTCATTGTCCCTTTCAGACATAGTAGCCTATCTGATAGGTGTGAGGAGGTTTCTCTATTTGATAGGGATTTGGATTATTTTTTTCTTATCACTATTGATAGCTTTGATTTCTTCTTCTGAAAACTGCCTGTTCATATGCTTTGACCATTTATCAATTGGAGAACAGCTCCTATATACATACATACATATGTATATATGTATGTATATATATGTATATATGTATATATATACATTTATATATATGTATATATATATATATATTTTACAAATTTGTTTTAGTTCCCTATATATTTGAGAAATGAGCTGACCAATCCATGCTTGATAAAGGATCCCACCACAGTAACATAACAGAAATGGGGCCATGCATCTTTTTAAAGACCTTCATTGAAGGAGAACCTGTGACATTCAAAGGCATCCCATTCTACTTTGGGATAGATCTATTCATTAGAAGTTTCCTTTCAGGGGCAGCTAGGTGGTTCAGTGAATAGAGAATTAGCTCTGAAGTCAGGAGGACCTGATTTCAAACCTAGCTTCAGACATTTACTAGCTGTGTGACACTGCCCAAGTCACTTCACCCTGATTGCCTTGAAAAAAAAATTCTTTTCTTTACTTTAAACCTAAATTTCCTTCTTTGTGATTCTCTTCCCCCCTCCACTATCTTGCTTTAGGATTGTGTTATGGGGCCAAACAGACTCAGCTTAATTTTAGAAATGTAAGCCCTATTTTACATAATGGTCTTGCAGGTCTTTGGAGGCAGCAGCCAAATTTCCTCCCCTAATCCTCTCCCCCACACTCAGTTTTCTTTTAGTCCTAGCAGTCCTCTTATAAAATAGACAGGAAACTCTTCTCCATCTTAGCTGCCTGTCTCTGCAGGTTTATGACCTTTTTATTCTGGGAAAAACAAGATCAATCACACAACCACCATCCCAGTCCAAGACCTCATCACTTCAACCTAGACTTTTGTTACAGCCTACTGATTGGTCTCCCTACACCTTAACCAACCAAGCAACAAGGATTTATTCAGGGCTTACTTCCTGCTAAGCATCTGGAATGCAAAGAAAAAAAAATAGCACCTGCCCTCAGGTAACTAGGTTAGTATGAGTTATATACATAGTAGATATAAAGTAACCTTAATGGGTAAGGCCCTGGCAGCTGTAGCAATTGGCAAAGGTACCTTCACTATAGAAAGTGGAATCTGAGAGGAGTCTGAAAAAAGTCAAGGATTCTAAGGGTCAAAATTGCATCAGAAGAGCTTGGCCAGTGAGGAGGCAGCTTGTAAAGAGCACAGAAATGGGAAATTGCCCTGAGGGTCAGCAAGGTGGCCAGTGTGTATAAGTTATAGGGTACATGGAGGGAAGTAGAATGTCAAAGACTGGAGAAAGGAAAAAGGAGCCAAGCTGAGAAGTCTTTTAAGTGTCAAACAAAGTACTTTACAATTGATCTTGGAGACAATAGAGAATCACCAGAGTTTGTTGAGTAGAGATATGGTCAAAACTGGCCTTTAGGGAAATCACTGGCAACAATGGGAAGGAGAGAGGGAAAAGGGACTTGAGTCAGGAAGACCAAGGATAAGGCTTTTCAATAATCCAGGTGAAAAGGATAAACCTCTGAGAGGAGATGGGTGGAAATTTGTTTGGGAGCAATTATGGCAGAAAAAATATAAATATGGCAAGTGTCTGGTTATGTGAGCAGAATGAAATTGAGGAATAGAGGATGACAATAAAGTGGAGAACCTGTGTAATCAGAGGATGGTGCTGCTCTTGACAGCACATGGGAAGTTCAGAATGTGGATTACTTGTGGAGGAAGATCCAGAGTTCTGTTTTGAACATAGTGAGTTTCAGATGGGACATCCAGTCGGAAATATCCAACAGACTGTTAGTGATTTCAGACCAGAGCTTGGGAGAAAGACTCAAGCTGGATGGATTGATATGATACTCATCTTTGTGAAGATGACAATTGAAGCCATGGGAGTTTTTGAGATCAGCAAATGAGAAAGTACAGTGAGAAAAGGACAGAGCCTTCCAGTTAGTGGAAGTGGTAATTGAGATTGAGAAAGATCAGCCAGAAAGACTGGAAGAGAATGAGTTGTGGCCAGGTTTCCAAACACCCAAAGAGGAGAGCATATCCAAGAGGAGAAGGTGATTAATAGTATCAGATGCTGCAGAATAGTAAGAGAGGATGAGAACTTAGAAAAAGCCCATGAGATCATTGATAACTTTTTGAAGTCTCTCATCTTTCCAATGCATTCTCCACAAAACTTCTTAAATGATTTTCCTATAAATGCTGGTCTAACATAGTAGGAAAGTGTCCCTTCCCTACTATGTAGGTTCCTGAGGGTGACTATGTCCTCAAAAATTGAATACAAATTCCTTTGTTTGACATTTAAAGCTTCAAACAATCTGAGGCACCTAGGAGGTGTAGCACTGGTTCCAAAGGCAGACAGACTGATTTTCTTGAGTTCAAATCCAGCCTCAAACACTTCTTATCTTTGTGACCCTGGGCAAGTCACTTAACCCTGTTTGCCTCAGTGTCCTCATTTATAAGATGATCTGGAGAAGGAGATGGCAAACCACTCCAGTATCTCTGCCAAGAAAACCCTGAATGGGGTCATGAAGAGTCAGATTTGACTGAGGTGAGTTAACAACAACACAACCTGGTTCCAACTTACCTTTCCAGTCCTATGGCACCTCAATGCCCTCCGCTCACTTTGCCATCAAGCCCAACTGGCCTTGTGACTGTTCCTCACAAAGAGGTTTCTATCCCCACCTCTATGCCTTTGGAGTAGTTGTCCCCCAAGCCTAGAATGCATGCTTTTCTCAGTCCCATCTTTTAGAATCCTGAATTTCCTTCAAAATTCAGCACAGACACTCCTTTTTTGTTTGCTGTGCATTCATCTCCCCTAACTCCAGTCCGATATAGCTGCATGACAATACTTTAAAACATTGGATTATTTCACTCTCTATTGTGATCCCCACAGTGACTACTGAAGATCTGTCTTTCTCCTTTGAGAGTCCAGAAATAGTCATCCAATTGGACCATGACCTAGTTATTCTGAAGGGAAGCAGTAAGCATGTAGCAGGCTTTCCATAAAGATAGTCTGGTCAATGGAGCCCTCCCAAACCCTGGATGAGATTACAGAATGTAAGGGGCAGGAAACAGAGGTAATAAGGTATTCAAGTTTGGTTCCTTTCAGGCTCTGAGTGGTTGTATCCATCATTTGTAAAAGGCATGAAACCCTGAGTTGTTTGTATTCTGGGTGACATGATTGTTGCTGATTATGAAAGGTAAAAAAATGGAAGTTATCCATTCACATCTTGAAAAGGCTTCATCCCTTTGGGACTTGGTTGGGTCAGTATAGAAGAAGTGTTTACCCAACTTTGCTCCTTTTAGACATTTCCTCAATCGATGCACTTATACAGTGTCTGGCCGTTGACTGGCTGGAAGACGAGCCATGTTTGCTCCCGGTTTTCCTCAATAAGCGTGAGCAAATAGTGGGAGAAATCAACTTTGGCAGAAATGAGTGTGATAACAAAAATAGCTAGCATTAATAATATGGACAAACCAGGGGCAGCTAGGTGACACACGGAATAGAGCACCAGCCCTGGAGTCAGAAAGACCTGAGTTCAAATCTGGCCTCAGACACTTGACACACTTACTAGCCATGTGACTTTGAGCAAGTCACTTAACCCCAATTGCCCTCCAAAAAGAAAAAAAAATATGATGCATGATAATATGGACAAACCTAGTTTTAGAGAGGGGTCATAGGTTCAAAAGGTCCGAGATTTTGAGCTGTTCATCTGCCCTGCTTCCTACTTCCCAGACGCTCCTAGACAATCCATGCCTCCCTGCTCTTCGCCTCTAGACCTTCCATGGCCACTTTATGACCCTGGCCATCCTACCTCTCTGCAGTCATTCTCAGCTCTGGCTCTGGCCCTATTCGCCCTCTCTCCCCACCCCAAAGCAGAAACCATAACTTCAGGTCCACGGTGAGGTCAACGGCATCAGGGGAGAGCAGAGTTCTCCTTGGGTTGGACCTCACAGCAATTCTAGTGTGAACAGAAGAGAGATACAGGAACAGGAAAGTGGTGAAATAAAATAGATAAGTGTTCTCAGAAAATCAGCCAACCTGATTGCATCTATTCTTCCTTTCTGATGGGCTGCAGAGTAAGGGCCCCCAAGAGAACTTCCTCGTCTAATAGGAAGGAGGTCAGATGTGTAGAAATGGAAGATGACAGGGGAGACAGAAGTGGGAGAGGGAAGTGACCAACACTTCCTCCTTTCCTAGTTTCTTGTCCTCAATGGCCATTGACCTAGAGACTCCTTCCCTGGGGGAAATTGGAGCTTGAGGGTCCCAACACTAGACTAGAGGGTCCTTCTTTGACCTACAAACTCTCTATTCCTCAGTCCAGTTTCCCTCAATAGCCAACTGCACCATCTCTCTCCTCCTGATACGTGTCCATTACACACTCTCTTTCACTCATATGTCCCCACTAATAAGTCCCTCTCCTTTGGTGAGGACCTCAATCCTCTTTCTTGGCTCTGCTTGAAGCCCAAAGTCTTGTACCTTTTTGATGATGACAGTAAATCACATTTCTTTGAAAAATACATGCTGTTGATATCTTTTGCTTTATCTTGGCTCAATTTCCCCTGTATCACTTGTCTTTCTCCTCCCAGAATGATCCCTTAGAAGAATAGATTTTTTGGTGAGGTGAGCATAGAGAAAAAAGGTGGTAGAACAAAAACAACCTTTAAAATCGATCAATTCATTAAAAAAAACCTGCTGACATATTCATTGTTTCACAGCTGTGCATCAGTTACATCGGCAGAAAAGTAGGGGAAAATTATTTTCTCTCACTATATCTCTGGAATCTTGCTTTTTCTTGGAAAGTAAGGAAACATCATTTTTTAATGACTTGGTGCAGGTGCATCTGGAAAGCAGAGCCAATCCAAAGAAAGTTGAGGGGGGTGTCCTCTCTCTACAATCTCCAGAACATATACAGGTCAGGGTCACTTGGTACACAGACTCCAGAAGGTCTAGAACGGGGATCTCTGGCTTCTATGTCAGAGCTGGGGGAGAAAAGTTGAATGATCTGGGTAGCAAAGGGAAGGGTACCAACATTGTGTATCCTCAGGTGATGGCCTTGGGGTTTTTCCTTCAATGTCACAAGAACTCTTTTCCTTGGAGTCCCCTCCTATGCCCTAATTCTTTATCTTTTGGAATCCAATATCATCCCCAGGGTCTGGGTCTCTCATCCCACCTAGGGTTCGTGTTTCCTCAAGTAGAGAACCCTACAGTGTGTTCACTCAGCTGATAGCCTCAGGGAAATCTCTCTTACCTCACTGTCCTTTGATGCCTCTTATGAACACTCCCAGCTCTGATATCTGCTGCTCTTTAAGGGCCCTGAGATTTTTATCCTTGCTTAAAGTCATATTTCTTTACAGAAAGGACTAAAATGGGTTTTTCCAGTCAAGAACTCTAAGACTGTCCTTTGTATATCCATAGCATCTCCTTCTCTGGCTCTCATCCTGGTCCTTACCAAAGGCTTCCCATCACTTCCAAACAATTACCCAGGACAGAATTCTGACCTTCTGTACGGACAGATAGCATTTTACAACATTAATCATATTTCAGATTTCCTTTTTCCACACTAACCCCATAATTCCCATCATCTTATTTCTGGGCACCAATATTACTCAGGGAGCACGTATCCATTAAGTCCCCAATGAACTGGACCTACAGCTCTGGGCCCAGGATTGGATATTCCTTTGGAGTTTACTGGTAGCCACTGTTTGTCCCAGGATATGTGTTATATCTGTTTTGTTGTAGGTAGTAGGAGAAGGAAATAGAGACAGATGCCCTCCACCCTTGTATGGTCACTGTCCCCTGGACATGAATCCCATCCTCTGAATTTTGAGGAAGAGACCCTATGGGAAAGAGTGGGCAAGAGAGATGGAGATAGACAGAGGGAAACAGAAACACAGAGAAAGACAGAGATAGAAAATAAAGGGAGAGAAAGAGATAAAAGATGAGAGAGAGGCAGAGACAGAGAGAGAGACACAGATGGAGGAGAGAGAAAGAGAGACAGAGACAGAGAGAGACAGAGACAGAGAGAGAGACACACACACACACACACAGAGAGAGAGAGAGAGAGAGAGAGAGAGAGAGAGAGAGAGAGAGAGAGAACCCATGTTCTCCCTCCAGCCCTTCCTGAAAAAGTTTTTCCCTAACCCCTCCTCCCTCTTTCTAGGCACCCTCAGCTTTGACTCTGGCCCGCTTCCCGTTCTAGAGCAGGGACAACAGTAGCAATTATAAGTTCATGGTGAAATCCAGGGGTCATGATAGAACTGTCTCCTGGGTTTGCCTCAGACCTGGGTATACAGCCACCTGGGTGGAAGGAACCTGTGCAGAGGAGAAGAGACCAGCAGAAAGAAGTGTGGGAAGGAGCTGAGAGAGGATTTTCCAACAACCTTCGACCCACTAGGCCTTCCTTTTTGTCTGCACTCTAGAGAAAAAACTAAGCCAAGGTGAAGTATGTGGTTGAAGGCAGTTGGGCTGAGGGACCAGCACTTCCTCCTTCATTGGCTCCATGTTCTCTTTATTGCCCCAGCCCTCCTCTCACTTGATCTGACCTACCAGCCCTGCTTTCTGACACATCCTTATTGTCCACCACTTCTTCACCAATAGATGCTCTTACTCAGTTCCTGTCCATCCATGAGGTTCTCAATCCTCCTCTCAGAGCTTTGCCTTCATTCCTTTATGATAATAACTGCAACTCATATTTGCATAGCATTTTGGTATCTTCAAAACATGTTCATGCCTTGTAGGCATAGCTTATGAAAGTTTTGAAGATTCAGCCCAACTTCCTTTCGTTCTGATGAATCAGAACCTCCAGTCTTGGCCATGTCTTTTACCTCAGGGTTCTGAGCATATAACTAAGGAGTTAGTAATGATTTTCTAGTGCCATCAACTCAAGCCTTCAGCAGTGTGAAGATTTTCAATTTAAAATAAATTTAGAAAGTCATCCTTAAGTAACTTTTAGAAACGTTCCCTTCCCTTGCCTTCCCTTCTCTTCCTTTCCTTTTTTATTCATCATATGTATTAATAAATACAATGATTTAAAAATTAAAATGGTGTCTACTTTAAATCCTATGCTCTTCACACAACTGAAAAATTAATATTCTCCATTCCTTCCCAATAGCAGAAATATCAGTTGCAGCACTATCTAGTCAAGGCAGTCCATTAAGTGATAAGATGGTACAGGGTATTTCCACCATCCTTCCTTGGCAATGTGGTTCAGTATCTCAACACCAATGCACAACCATACATTTTTTATCGAAATAAATGTGATATGTCATGTGGCACATACATATTGTGGTTGGAACAGGCACTTCTTTTCTTAGACCCTGGTTTGTGATGTAAGGTGAATTCTGTGACTCTGGCCTGTGAAATGGTTTTAATTTTCTATGGAAACTTGCCAGCTGATTTGCAAATATTCTGCCCCCTATATCTCATGCTTGCCCCTCCTTGACTAAGTAGCTTGATAAATGATCATCTCCTGCTCTGTTTCTTGGCATAAGACCAAGAGATTGAGATGACCAAGTTTACAATACCTCACTTACCTTCACCTGGGATATAGGCCCCACCACTTTAAACAGCCAAGGTAAAAACATTGGGCAGGCCTTCACTTTCCTTGCACTGTCTGAGATGCTTAGGGTAAGAACACTGGATGAGCTGCAATGTTAAAAAAAAAACCCTCCACTAAAGATGATGAAGGTAAGAACATTGAAAGGGCTTCTGCTTGCCCTGGGAGATAGTGCCCCTCCCCCAACCACTGTGCGCATATATATATATATATATATATATATATAGAGAGAGAGAGAGAGAGAGAGAGAGAGAGAGAGAATGTCCTTGAACAGTTGTATAAAATCCCCACTCAAATCTCTAGTCAATGACAAAATCAGTGCCAGTCCCTTGATGGCATGAGGGTTTCCCCCCTTCAGTTGATGCCTGTAGATTAGTTCTTCCTTCCCACAGGTATTACCTAATTCCTTGAATGGAACACTCCCCTCCCCATTATTCCCTCTCTCTCTCCTTCCATATTCCTTCTTACAGGGTTCTCTGCTTAGCTTGTGAGCCTCTAGACAGTATTTATATCCACCATTGTCCTCTGATAGTGGTAAGTATCAATGGGATGCTAATCAAGTCTACTATAATGACCCTTAGAATGTAATGACCCCGTCAGAATCTAACTGAACCAGCTGGAAAGGGAAAGATCTGAGACAGGCCACCAGCACCTCCCATTAGCTCATAATGACTAAAGGTAAGATTGTGTTCTGGCAGCTACACCTCCATAATACAGAACAGGTAGCCTCACTAGTCCCCTTTGTTTTTCCTGACGAAATCAAAGGCTTGAACCTCATGCTTCAGTGATAGAGAAGTTCTTCCCTCTTATATTTATAAATGACTGATCAAGGCTGGTGCTTCTTTGCTGGTAGGACTTCATACCTTCACTGAGGAGACCAAGCATGGGGAATTCAAACCCTGTTCCTCAGTGACAGAGAATTCCTTTCCTATCATGTCTCATAAATTCATGAGCCTCTGGCCGGGTCTAGGAACAGAACTCTTGGGTCCAATGCCTGTGGCCCCATGGAAAGGGAATTTCTTCCCTAGTTATGGCAAGGGCCAGAGTGTGAGAACATGACTTGTGACTCCACTGCTAATGTCAACTAACTTGAATGAACGTAAACAGCAAAAGAAGCTACACCTATCCCCTGGGAGAACTTGGATGTGACCTTGTGTTATACCTGGTACTATTCCTTGTTTGTTTCATTTTTATATAATACCTGACCTGGCCTAATGATGGTTTGGGGAGGTGGGGATCAGTTCTCCTTGCAAGAAAGACCAATCTTGTGAAGAAATTGCCCCAATTAACCCAATAACCCCTAATAAGTTTACATATATTCCCTCATTGGCATGGACTGCCCTTTCTTTGCTATCTTTGCATTTGTCTTGGGGGCTTTGTCACCATATGATTAGTATAATCAGGGCAGAACAGATCTTGCATCCTTACATTTGGCATAATTTGTAGGATATGTGTCCTTACAACTTGCACCTATAGTAACACAAATATCTTTTCTTTTTGTTTTTATTAATCTATCTTTCCAACTACTCCTACCCACACTGAGTAGGCTAAAAGAGAAATTAAATTAAATTAATATAATATAATATAAAATATATTATATATAAATAAAATAATATAAAAATTAAATTAAATTGAAAACTTAGTATCTCAATCTAGCTAAACAATTCCCACATTGCCCTGTCTATCTCTCTCTATTTCATCATTTCTGTTGTTACCATTGTACAAATTGTTCTTCCAATTCTATACACTTTCTCTTAATGATTTCACAAATGTCTTCCCAGTTCTACCTAAACTTGTCTTCATTTCTTACGGCATAACATTATTTCATTATATTCATTTATCACAATTTCTTTAACCATTCCCTATCAGGAGATTACACCTTAGTTTTTAGTTTTTGGTGACTAAGAAAAGAGCTGCTATAAATATTTTCATATATATTATATGTATATTAAAATCTTTTTTAAAATTTGGATTCATAGTGATATAGCTGGGTCAACAGCCAATGGAGTTTGGTTACTTTCTGGATAGAATTCTAGACTGCTTTTCAGAATGACTGGATCAATTCACAGATCCACCAAGTGCACTCTAGTGCACTTTTTTTAGCCATACCTCCTCCAACATTTACCATTTTATTCTTTTGTCCCCGTTACCAGTCTGATGGGTGTGAGGTAGAACCTCCAAGTTGCTTTAATTTCAAATTCTCTAATGATTAATGCTTTAGAGAACCTTTTTATATAGTTAGTGATGGTTTGGATTTCTTCCTTCAAAAGCTGGCTGTCAATATAATTTGATCCTTAATCTATTGAGGGCATAGTTAATATTCTCAAAATTTTGGATTCATGGCTGGGAGCCAAGATGGTGGAGGAAAAGGAGTGTTCCAGTAGAGCTCTCCCAATATTTCTCTCCAAACAACTTTACTGGAGTGGAATAACCAATAGAAAGGTCAGGGTGAGATATTTTTTCAACCCAGGACAACTTTGGAGGGTGGAAGGGGAGGTCTGGGGCATTGGCTGGCTGGGAGTGTGGAGGCCCACTAACTTCTGGGTCTTTGTTATTGCTTCTGTGACAATAGCAGCAGGATTGCTGGGAGATCTTGCCACTCAGAGAGGGCAAAGGGATTGCACATCTGGTCAGAAACAAACATCAAGGGGTGCATGTATGTGCACTGCATGTAGGAATGGGTGCTGTTTGGAAACTCTGTTGCCCATTGCCCAATTCTGGGTTTCTGTTTCAGGGTGGAGAAGAACACTTGTGATGACTACTTTCCTGGTCTGTGTTGTGGTCCCTACCTAGGAAGGGCTCCCAAGTGATAACACTCAAGGGACAAGGAACTAGGGCCCCTGCTCCTTCATTACAAGTGTTCATCTCCTTACCACACCATCTTGAAAGCACTGAAAATTTACAGACCTCCAGAACTAGCTATGAAACAGCAGGGAAAAAGAACCCCTGAAGATCAGTGACTCCCACTTCTCCCCCAGAGGTGAGCAGAGCCCAATTCTAGCACAAAGTTCAAAGTCAAGACATAGGATGGAAAATAAAACAACAACAACAACAACAACAACCCTTGACATTAGAAATCTACTATGGTTACAGGGAAGTTCAAGACATAAACTCAGAAGAAGACAACTATGTGAAAAATATCTACAAGCAAAGCCTCAAAGAAAAATGCAAGTTGAATACAATCCTAAGAAGAATGTCTAGAACAACTGAAAAAAAGAGCCAAAAATAAATTTAATAACCAAATAAGAGGAGTGGAGGAAAAATTGGGGGAAAATGAGAACAATCCAAGAAAACTATGAAAAGAGAATTAGCAGTTTGGAAAAATAGGCATTAAAATACTGAAGAAAATAAATCCTTAAAAAAAGGAATTTTCCAAATGGTAAACGGAGTACAATGTCTCATTGAAGAAAATAATTCCTTAAAAGTTAAAATTGGTCAGGTGGAAGCTAATGACTTCACATAGCCATCAAGAACAATACAATAAAGTAAAAGGATGAAAAAATAGAATATGTAAAATATCTCATCAGAAAAATAATCTAACCTGGAAAATAGATTGAAGAGAGATGTATTAAGAATTGTTGGACTATCTGAATTTATATTTCAATAAATTATAAAGGAAAACTTCCCAGAGATCTTAGAATCAGAAGGCAAAAGAGATATTAAAAGATTCCACCTAGCTCTTTTTGAGAGAGATCCCAAAATGAAAACTTCCAGGAATATCATAACAAAATTTCAGAGTTCCCAGGTCAAGGATAAAATGCTGAAATCAATCAGAAAGAAATCATTCTAATGCTGTGGAGCCATAGCCAAGATCACTCAAGATCTAGCAGTTACGACAATAAAGGAGGAGAGTGCTTGGAATATATTATGGAAGGCAAAGGCTAGAATTACAACAAAGAATAACCTACCCAGAAAGGTCAAGTGTCATCCTTCAGGAAAATATGTACTTAATTGAATAGAGGACTTTCAAGCCTTCTTGATGAAAAGACCAGAGCTGAACAGAAACTCTGACATTTAAGCACAAGATTTAGAAGAGGGACAACAACATAAATGTGACTGAGAAATCATGAGGAAATTAATAAGGTGAAACTGTTTATGTATTCCCAAATGGGAAAATAATACATGTAACTCTGAAGAACATCATCATTAGGGCTGTTAGAAAGAGTCTACTTAAACAAGGGCTATGGGTGTAAGCCTTTCTTGTTGATGTGATCTTAAAAATGGAAGCATGAGGAAGAGCAATATACTGGTACAAGGGGGAAGGGAGCAGAAGAATGGGGGAATTATCTCACATTAGAGAGGAATGCAAGCAAGAGCTTTTACAATAGAGGGAAAAAATGGAGAGAGGAATTGGACAATACTAGAACCTCGATTTAATCTAAATTGGTTCAAAGAAGTAAGAATACACACACACACACACACACACACACACACACACACTTAGCTGGGTGTAGTAATCCATCTTACCCAACAGAAAAGTAGAAGAGGAAGAAGCTAAGAGAAGTGTGTGTGTGGGGGGGGGTGATAAGAAAAAGGGTAGATTAAGGAAAGTAACATTCAGAAGAAAAACAGACTTTTAAGGAGGGACAGGGAAAAAAAGGAGAGCAAGAGAGAAAAAGATAAACAGAAAAAATAGGATAAAGGGAAATACATCATTACTAGGAATGGGAATGGGATGAACTCACCCAGAAAACTGAAGTGAATAGTAGAATAGGTTAGAAACTCAAATTCAACAATAACAATATATTGTTTAGAAGAAATACACTTGAAATAGAAATATACACACAAAGTTAAAATAAGGGTCTGGGACAAAATCTATTATGCTTCAGCTGAAGAAAAAGACAGGGCTAGGAATTGTGATCTCAGACAAAGCAAAAATAAAAGTAGACGTAGTTAAAAAAGATAATCAGGGAAACTATACTTTACTAAAAGGTACTACAGATAATGAAGTAATATCAATACCAAATACATATGACCAAGTAATGAAGCATCCAAATTCTTTTTTTAAATTTTTATTGATTTGTTTATTTACTTTTAGTTTACAAGATTCAGTTCCAGAGTTCCTTGAGTTTCAAGTTTTCTTCCCTCCTTTTCTCCACTTCCCCCCTATCCCCCCCATCATGGAGGCATGCAGTCAAGTATAGAATCTGCAAATACTTTCACACTGGACATTAGTCTGTTTGTATAGAAGGATTGTAACCAATGGAGTGAACAACGGGAAAAAGGAAACAAAACCAAACATGGAGAAGAGCAATAGCATGTAGGTTGCTTCAGTCTCCATTTAAACTCTGTTCTTTCTAGATATTTCTTTGAATGTAGACATCTCCTTCCATCCTGGGACTTGTAGAGTTGTCTTATAGTTGTGTGTTGCTGAGAAGAGTCCAGTTTATCAAGGCTGGTCATCACACATATGATGTGTCTGTGACTGTGTACACATTTCTCCTGGTTCTGCTCTTCTCACTTGGCATCAGATTATATAAGTCTCTCCAGGTAAATACGAAGTCCATCTCATACCCATTTCTTATAGCACAATAGTATTCCATTACATTCATATACTACAACTTGTTTAGCCATTCCCCAATTGATGGGCATCCCCTAAATTTCCAGTTTTTTGCCACCACAAAGAGAACTGTAATAAATATTTTTGTACATATGAGTCTTCCTTCGACTTCTATGATCTCTTTGGGATACAATCTCAGAAGTGGTGATACTGGGTTAAAGGGTATGCAATTATTTATAGCTCTTTGGGCATAGTTCCAGATTGCTCTCCAGAATGGTTATATCAGTTCATAGCTCCACTAACAATGCATTAGTGTTCCAATTTTTCCACATCCTCTCCAGCATTTGTCATTTTCCTGTTTTGTCATCTTAGCCAATCTGGCTGGTGAGATGTGGTTCCTCAAAGTTGTTTTGATTTGCATTTCTCAAATCAAGAGCGATTTAGAGCATTTTTTTCATATGCTTATAGATATATTTAATTTCTACCTCTGAGAATTGCCTGTTCATATCCTTTGACCACTTATCAATTGGGGAATGACTTGTATTCTTATGGATTTTACATAATTCCTTGTATATTTTAGAAATGAGGCATTTATCAGAGACACTGGCATCCAAATTCTTAAAGGAAAAGTTAAATGAATTACAGGAGGGAATAGATAGTAAAATTATACTAGTGGAGGAACCTCAATTTACCTCCTTTCAGACCTAGATAAACCTAACCATAAAATAAATAAGAAAGGTGTTTAGAAAATGAATAGAATTCTAGAAAAAAATTAGGCATGAAAGATCTGTAGGGAAAACTGAATGGAAATAAGAAGGAATATACATTTTTCTCAGCTGTACATAGTACCTTCACAAAAATTAATCATGTATTAAAGCATAAAAACCTCACAAATAAATGTATAAAAGCAAAAATATTAAATCGTCCTTTTTGGACCATAATACAATAGAAATTATATTTAACTAAAAGGCCTTGGAAGCTGAGATAAAAAATTAATTGGGGGTGGCTAGGTGGTGCAGTGAATAGAGCACTGGCCCTGGAATCAGGAGGACTTGAGTTCAAATCTGTCCTCAGACATTTAACACAAAACTAACTGTATGACCTTGAGCAAGTCACCTTTGCCAATTGCCCTAACTTACTCCCTCCAAAAAGCAAAAAACCCCCAAAACATTAATTGGAAACAAAGTAATTTAATCTTAAAGCATGCGTGGGTTAGGGTTGCTAGGTGGCGCAGTGAATAGAGCACCAGCCCTGGAGTTAGGAGGACCTGAGTTCAAATTCAGCTTCAGACACTTAACACTTACTGTATGACCTTGGGCAAGTCACTTAACCTCAATTGTCCTGCCTTCCCCCTCCAAAAAGTAAAAGAAAAGCAAGAAAAGAAAAGAATGAGTAGGTCAAAGAAATAAATAACAGAAACAATCACTAGTTTCATTAATGATAATAACAATGAGACAACATGCTAAAATGGGATGCAGCCAATGCAGCAGTAAGGGAAAATTTTTCTCTTTAAATGCTTATATCAATAAAATGAAGAAAGAACAGACTAACAAATTTTACACACACAGTTTTAGAAATCTAGAAGAAGAATAAATTTTAAATTCTTAACTGAATGCCAAATTAGAAATCCTTAAAATCAAAGGAAAGATTAATAAAATTGAAATAAAAACCCATTTGTTCTTATTAATAAAACTAGGAGCTGGTTTTATGAAAAAACACTAATAAAATAAATAAACCACGGGCTAACATGGTTAAAACAAGAGGAAAATCAAAATACCAGTCTCAAAAATTAAAAGGGTGAATGTACCATCAATGAAGGTAAAATTAAAGGAAATATTAGGATCTATTTTGCCCAACTTTAAAACAATAAAACTGATAATCTAAATAAAATGAATGAAGAGTTACAAAAATATAAATTGCCCAGATTAATAAAAGTGGAAATAGAATACTTCAATGGCTATCTTAGAAAAAGAAATTGAACATGTCACGAGATTTTTATGAGTTCCTTAAGAAAAAGTCCCCAGGGATATGATGGATTTAGAAGCAAATTATACCAAACATTTGAAGACAAACTAATTCAATATTACATATAGTGTTTGTTTTAAAAAATGTTCACTATGAGCACTATTATTCAGTATTGCACTGGAAATGCTAGCTATAGCACTAAGAAAAGTAAATTGAAAGATTAAGCATATGCAACAAAAAAAAACACCAAAACCATCACTTTTTGCAGATGATATGAAGGTATACTTAAAGTACCTGGAAATGTAAATGAAAAAGCTAGTCAAAACAATAACTTGAGCAAAGTTGCAGGCTATAAAATAAACCCACACAAATCATCAGCATTTCCATATATTACCAACAGCTAGAAGAGATAGAAAAATTCCACTTAAAATAACTGTAGATAGTAAATATTTGGGAATCAATCTGCCAAGAAATACATAGAAGCTATATGAAAACAACTACAAAACAGTTTTTACACAAATAAAGATGGAACTAAATAATTGAAGAAATATCAATTGTTCATGAATAGGCTGGACTAATAAAACAAAAATGAAAATTCTACCTAAATTACTTACTCAGTATGATACAAATCAAACTGCCAAAATCATTTCAAAAAGCTAGAAAAAAATGACAAAATTTATCTGGGAGAATAAAATGTCAAAAATATCTGGAGAATCAATGAAATTTAAAAATGAAGGAAGGAAGTCTAAGAGTAACAAATTTCAAACTATATTACAAAGTAATAATCATCAAAACAACCTAGTACTAGCTAAGAAATAGAATGATGGACCAGTGGAACAGATAAAGTGCACAATATACAGAAGTGAATTACTATGTTAATTTTGTTTATATGAAACTTTAACAATTTTACATGATCAAGGTTTTCTATTTTATTTTGTGAGACCATACAAATGAGAGTTCTCTACGCATAGATCCAAAAGGTAATTTCAACCTTACTCCTTTAATTTGCTTATGGTGTGACCTTCTGTACTTAGGTCATTTATACATTTAAAGCATTTATCTTGGTTTAGACTTTCTAAGATCAGGAATTAAATTTTCTCCGATCAGCTTAAAAGGTCCCCAAAGGAGTGTAGATAAGAAGAGTTCTCTCTCTTCAATGATCTATATTTCTATAATTTCCATCACATTGATATGGATAGTTGAATGGTCAGTTTAATAATCTCCTAAGAATCTTCATTCTAATACAATGTGGTTTTGAGTTCTATTTACAGATTATTTTGAAATTTCTTCTTACTATTGCATTCTATGACCAATATTCCAAGTTTCCTTCCCATCTCTGATATTCCCTATACTAAGGACCCTTCCAGCTTTGACATTTCCTATTCGAAGGTCCCTCCCAGCTCTGACATCTCATGTTCTAAGACCCCTTCCAGAGCTAACATTCTTTCTTCTAAGGGCCCTCATAGATCAGTTGTTCCATGTTTTAGGTATGGTGATACCTGTTTGGCACCACTGAGACTGACCAGCCTGGCAGGTTGTAAAAACTCACTTTAGTCATGTGGCCATGTTCCCCAGAGGAAATGCCTCTTCTTTCACCAAAGATCCCATCCCCTTTCCCTTCTCTGTGGATAAATGTTCTCATGAAACCCATGGACTGCAGTCTTTTTTCCAGGGACACTTCTGGAATTCAGCTCCAGTTCTGAACCCCCCATTTCTGTTTTCCTCAGTTCAAGGTGCTGGAGTCTATTTCTACTCCCGTATTCTATGCTCTAAATCTGTCCCAGCAGGAACATTTGTCCACAGAAGTCTCCAACTTGCTATAGTCTGTTAACTGAAAGCTAACATGGAAGGGTTACCAGTGTCTATGAATGTTAACATGGTACTTGTAATGGTAATTAATTTGTTTGATCAGATGTTAAGTAGATCCTAGTAACCTAGTGTTAAGTATAGAACTCTGCCCATTGGTGATAAGGTGTGAATTCCCAGAACTCTGTCCATTGGTGAGAAGGGGGGAATTTCCCTGTGA
>CM053596.1:12255734-12275445 GCA_028646575.1 Pseudocheirus occidentalis | reverse complement strand
TCATGCCACACAAGAGAGTAGGGGGCATGGAGATGAAAGGCGGGATGATGGAGGGGAGGGCAGGGTCTGGGGGAGGGATGCTGGAAGCACAAACTTCAGTAAAGTGACAGGGACAGGGTAGAGAACAGAACAAGGGGGGGAGGGATAGGAAGGATGGACATATGATCACTGTCACAATATGTCCACTATGAAGATGTCTTGTATAATCACACCTACACAGCCTGTGTTGAATCGGTTGTCCTTCCAGAGGGGGTGAGTGACAAGGGAGGAATCGAAAGAATCTAGAATTTAAAGCTCTCCAATGCCTTCAACTAGAAATTAAGATATACAGGGGCTCAGGTAGGGAGACCCTCCCTGCCCTACCAGAAAGTTAGAGAGCAGAGCAGGGGAGGTGCTCTACAGTGGGATTGCTGTTTTGGGGTTGGGGTAGGGGGAAAAAAATCAAAAAAAATTAAAAAAGAATTTTGAAAATCAAGTAAGAAAAGCAGAGGGAAAAATGGGAAGAGAAATGAGAGTGATGCAAGAAAATCATGAAAAATAAGTCAACAGT
This sequence comes from Pseudocheirus occidentalis, assembly GCA_028646575.1. Taxonomy (NCBI): domain Eukaryota; kingdom Metazoa; phylum Chordata; class Mammalia; order Diprotodontia; family Pseudocheiridae; genus Pseudocheirus; species Pseudocheirus occidentalis. The sequence continues at coordinate 12,274,895 of CM053596.1, read as the reverse complement.
TTGCTAAAAGAGACCCCAAAATACTGAAAAAAATAACACCTTAAAAATAGACTAACTCAAATGGCAAGAGGCCCAAAAAATCAGTGAGGAGAGAAATGCTTTCCAAAGCAGAATTGGCCAAATGGAAAAGAGGTTTAAAAGCTCACTGAAAAAAAGATAATTCCTTCAAAATTAGAATGGAGTAAATGGAAGCTAATGACTTAATGAGAAATCAAGGAATTATAAAACAGAACTAAAACAGTGGAAAAAAAATAGAAGAATATTGGAAAAACAACTGACCTGGGAAAGAGATACAGGAGAGCAAATTTAAAATTTATTGGACTATCTGAAAGTCATGATAAAAAAAGAGCCTAGACATCATCTTTCAATAAATTATCAAGGAATATTGCCCTGATATTCTAGAACCAAAGGGTAAAATAGCAATTGTAAAACTCAACCAACCATTTCCTAAAAGAGATCCCAAAAGGAAAACTGCTGGGAATATTGTATCCAAATTCCAGCATTCTCAGATCAAGAAGAAAATGTTGCAAGCAGTCAGAAAGAAACAATTCAAGTATTGTGGAAATAAAATCAGGATAACACTAGGCTTACCAACTTCTACATTAAGGAATGGAAAGGCTGGGAATATGATATTCTGGAAGTCAGAGGAGCTAGGATTAAAACTATGAATCACCTATCCAGCAAATCCGAGCATAATACTAGAGGGAGAAATGAATATTCAATGAAATAGAGGATTTTCAAGCATTCTTGCTGAAAAGACCAGAACTGAATAGAAAATCTGACTTTCGAATAGAAGATTCAAGAGAAGCATGAAAAGGCAAACTGGGAAGAGAAATCATAAGGGATTTATCAAAGTTGAGCTGTTTACATTCTTACATGGATATTTGTAACTCATGAGACTTTTCTCAGTTTTAAGGTAGTTGGAGGAAATAGATAGATAGATAGATAGATAGATAGATAGATAGATAGATAGATAGATAGAATTTCTATTTCATGTGGCTTTAAAATTCTTGTCTTTATGTTCAAACTTGACCAATTTAATAGCTATGTCAACATTAACTTTCCTCTTCCACTAAACCTGGTCTTTTATATTATATCCATGTTACAAGACATAACATGTAAATAGAACATTAACATACACACCACTATCTTATAAGCCAGTGCAATACATTAATTCTCCCCCACATTAAACCTCAACTTTACTAAATACATCAATCCATGTCAAATAAACACACAATCTATTATAACAAACTACATATGTATGGAGTACATTAGTATCTAGTCCTCTAGCATATAAGGAATTACATTAAGGGTGGGGATGATAGAAGGGAGAGTAGATTGGGGGAGGGGATAGTCAGAAGCAAGCACTTTTTTGAAAAGGGACAGAGTTAAAGGTAGAATAAGTGGGGTGTGGGATAGGATGGGAGGAAATACGATTAGTCTTTCACAACATGACTATTATGGAAGAGTTTTGTGTAACTATACATGTATAACCTATATTGAATTGCTTGCCTTCTCAGTGGGGGTTGGGGGGGAAAGGGAGAGAATTTGGAACTCAGAGTTTTAAAAACAAATGAAAAAATGGCTTTTACTTGCAACTGGGAAATAAGATGTACAGTCTATGGTGTAAAAATCTATCTTGCTCTGCAACAAAATAAAGGGGAAAGTGATAAGGGGGGGTGATAGGAGGGATGGCAGACAGGGGAAAGGGGTTAATCAGAATGCATGCCACCTTGAGGTGGCAGGAAGGGAGAGATGGAGAGAAAATTCAGAGCTCAAAATCTTGTGGAAATGGATGTTGCAAACTAAAAACTAATTAATTAATTATTTTTTGAGAAAAGAAAAGCTCTACTTCACTGAAGTGGAAGATCTCAAGGATTCCAGCTAAACACCTTCCAGGAGTTTAGTTACCACCTTGATCATATATGTTCTCTAAGCTGGAGACTACTTTCTCCTGGACTTCTGTCTGTATGTTTCAGATTTTTTTGGGGGGAAAGAGGAAGAATTTTGTATCAGGTATACAACCATGGTAAATACTTATTTAAAAACGCTAATTAAAATGGAGACTGAAGCAACACATGCTATTGTTCTTTTCCATGTTTGGTTTTGTTTCTTTTTGTTTGTTTTGTTCTTTCTTTTCACATTATTCGCTTCATTGGTTACAACGCTCCTACACAACAAGACTATTGTACAATGTGAAAAAAACTAATTAAGTCTAGGTGAATAATTGATATTAGCTGATAATTAAAGAAGAAATTGTAGCAGTAAGCAATAGCATTGGAAAGACACCCAGGGATACCCACAGAACCCTGAGGTGGAGATGAGCAACCATGCTCTGGGGACCTAGGCTTTCACTTCAAAGGAGAGTGGGAACAGTAAGCCCAGAACTTGTGCTCCATCTTCCTTAGTGAGGAGAATTCAGTTCAACTGGGGGCACATTTACTGATTTTCCTGAAGGAAACCAAACCAATCTCCATGCTCCACCACAGAAAAATGTTTTATCTGACTTTTGACTCTAACGTAAATAATTTGTTAAAACAAAAAAAATTTCCTAAATTACTCATAGAGACTGATTTCAGCAGCTCCACTGGAGACAAAACTAATCTGCTGCAGATTCTAGTCTGAGCAAATTCTTCCTGATATGGGCAATTCGTTCCTGAAAAATCCATAGAGCTTTAAATTTGTTGTTGAAATGTTTCAGTCATATCTGTCTCTTTATGACCCTGTTTTGGGGTTTACTTGGCCAAGGCTTTGTGGTTTGCCATTTCTTTCTCCACATCATTTTACAGATGAGGACTTGCCCAAAGTAGTAGTACCTTGGGTAGTAGCACCAGACAGTAGGTGTTTGAGGCTGGATTTGAATTCAGGAAGAGATTTTAAGTACGTTCTCTTAACTCCAGTTGATTGGACCCATGAGGTTCAGTGAAGAAAAGTGTGTTTCAATGCCAGCTTCTCATGGAAATGTATCTGAGTCCAAGACACTATATTGTTAAAGCAAATAAACCAATCACTGAGCATTTCACAGTTTTCAGTCTATTAAAAATAATATCTGCCTTAGGAATAGCAAACATGATAAAGTATTGGGTCTTACAGATCTGATCCCTTACCATAAGACTGGGTGATTGTTCATTTGCTCCAACAAGGGAAAATAACAACAATGGACACTTAATTAAGGAGCTTTAAGGTGTTTATTCATTACCTCATGAGTGAAGTGAGCATGAAGGTCCTATTCCCCTCAAGTTACTGCTGAATAAACAGAGGTTCAGAGAGCCTGTGTGATTTCCTCCAAGTCACACAGCTAATAAGCACTGGAGATTTAAACTTGTGACTTTCTGACTCCAAGTCTAGTTCTCTTTCCCCTAAACTATGTTTTTTAGAGTAAATGAGAAAGTTCCTTTTTTAGCAAATGAAACCAGTGCATGCCCTATAGTATCCTGTTTCAGTATCCACCCTTCTCCTTCCTTCATATCAGCCCCTACACCCAACTTCTTTTCTCTCAGAAAGATGTATCAGCAGACAACACTATGAAGCAGGGAAGAACAAAGATTACATTTGCCTCCTCAGTGAGAGCTTCTATGTTCCTAGTCCTAAGCCCTCATCACTGAGAGGTTAGGAGCTGATTACTTTAGGCTTTATTCAGACAGAATCAGGAGACCAGAGGTTCTCAGGATAATAGTTACAGAAGTGGGAGGGACCTCAGAGACCATCTTGGCCAATGCCACCATTCTATAGATGAGAAAACTGGGGCACAGGGAAGGTATGACATGTCCACAAATTTAAATACAGGTTTCCTGACTTCAGCACCAATCTCAGAGCACTGGAGTTCAAAATACCTTTAGGACCTAAAACATAGAAAGTTAGAGATGAGGGGCAGTTAGGTGGCACAGTCAATAGAGCACCGGCCTTGGAGTCAGAAGGACCTGAGTCAGACACTCTACCCAAAAACTAGCCGTGTGACCTCAGGCAAGTCACTTAACCCCAATTGCCCTCCAAAAAAAAATTAAAAAAAGAAAGTTAGAGATGAAAGAGATCATAGAGGTGAACTAGTCCAATCTTGGCATTTTATAGATGGGGAAACTGAGATGCAACGAAGGGAAATGATTTGTCTAATGTCACACAGAAATTTAAGCCTTTTCTCCTCCAAATCATAAATGTACTTATTTATTAAGATAACTAAATTAATAATGAAGCAATAATAGTAACATGAATATCCATTCAAATAGAGAAAGTTTTCCAAGAGGATATTTGCCATCTTTATCGCTGTTTCTTGATTTATTATTTCTTAGTTAAAGTAATCTTGCTATACATATATATATATATGTGTGTGTGTATATACATGTATATATGTGCATATATGTATACACACAGATGTGTGTTTGAGTATATATAATGTACATACACACATGTCTATATCTAAAGCTATGTCTATATATGTATCTATAACATATCTATCTATCTATCTATCTATCTATCTATCTATCTATGCCAAGTGCAAGAAGAATTCTTTCAATATGCTCTTTATACTGTGAATCAAAAACCTAGTCTAAGGTATGTTAACCATTCCAAATTTCAATACTTTTGTCCAGTTTGGTACACAGCACAAGGGAGGTGACTGTTGCTTTATTCTGCCTTGGTATGGTCTTACATGAAATATCATATTCCTTTCCGGGTTTCCTGGTTTAAGAAGGACAGTGTGGTATCATGGACAATGCCAAGAGCAAGGTAACTTGAAGTATGACCTTAAGATAATGTCATATGAGGATTAATTGAAAGTTCTTAACAAGACACATCACCAAGAAAACAATGCCTTTCAGGGTTAGTTAAATATCATATGAACAAGCAAAGTGTTTCCTATTAGGATTAGTTGAAAGTTAAATCAATAAGGCAACAAGAAAATTATATCTTATGAGGCTTAGTTGGAAAGAAGAGAATATGCTTAACCTCGAAAAGAGGAGACTCATGGCAGAAGTGGGGAGAGGGAGAGGATATGATGGATGTTTTCGAGTATTTGAGTTTGTGATATGGAAGGGGTGAGTGTTAAACTCTTTCTGTCTCAAGAGGGCAAAATGAAAAGTCATGGGTGGATGTTGAAAAATTCAAAGTTAGAATGGATCTAAGGGAAAAAAAAACTTCTCACCAATCAGAACTCTCCAAAAGTAAAATGGATTACTTTAGGACACACAAAGACTTCCTCCTTCCCCCAAGGTCTTTAAGTAAAGTGAGGATGACTACTTATTATGTGTGTAACAGGGTGTTTCTTTAGCTCGGGATTTGAATGCAGTTGGTTTGACTCTGAGGCTTTTTTCATTTCTGTGAGTCAGTGTTTTAAAAGATCACTTTAATTGTCACTTAATGTAGCTGGAGATGAAATTCATTTAAGGGACCTCACTTTGTCTCCCTTGCATTGACCAGAAGGCTCTGTAGTTTGTGAGGCATTTAGGAAAATCTTGCAAAGAGCAAGATATGTGGTTAGAGAAGGTAAGGGGCTAATGAGAGCCAACAAGCAGAAAAATGGCAACTGTATTTTGAACTATGGTTTGGCTTCCATCCTTTATTTTTTTTCTCTATCTTTCTTTATTGGATTCTTTTTAGGGGTGTCCGGCAGATCTGTTAATTACATGGTTATACAATTCTTTAAAAAATGAACCAGGACAAGGGCCCAGCCTCTAGCTCCGAATCAGAAGCAGAAGGGAAGGGAAGGAGAGGTTAGAATCTTCCTCATATCTCCCTGAATCCAGTCGCCCTTCATTGTAACCCAGCTCTGATGTCCATCTTAAGAAATGAATGAATGAAAACATTTATTAAGTGCTTACAGCATTCAACACACTGTGCTAAGGCCTGACAATATAAATGCAAAATCTGAGACAGCCCCTGCTGTCAAGGAACTCACATTCTACAGGAGGAAGCAACACAGCTGGCTATAAGCCAGTTCCCCTATCACATCTTTATGGTTACTAATGCCTGGGATCATGGCTCTGAAGGTCAGGTTGGCATCATGAATGGTGGTCTGGGGGATGTACTGTCAACATCCAAGTCTTTGGATTTACCTGCCCAATTTGCAACTGGTCAACCATTGGTTGTGGTGAGGAAGATGACACCCTTTCCCACAGTGATTGCTCCCTCAATGATCAGACTGATGGTTCAGGGTGTGCTGCCAGTCCCAAAGATCTTGGATTTCCCTGCCAGGGAGAGACCATAGCTTTCTCTACCATATTGCTAACACTCTGTTCTGAGTGACATGATGAATGTTTTGTGTCAGGGAAAGAATCAAGTTATCAGGTAGCTGAGACGAGCACTTTCCCAAAACACATTTTATGTATATGTGTCCCTTTCATGAGACATTCTTGACCTACTTCCCTACTCTGATTTCATTAAATGTCTTGTGTTGATCATTTAATGTCAGACTGGCTTGATTGTTGAAAGAATTCCCCAGATGGAATTTTCAGCTGCACTGACTAAACCTGCTTGAACCTGATTACTGAAAATAGCACCCCAAGCCCAGGAAGCTACAAGGGCCCCCAGAATCATCTGGGGAGCAGGAAGTACAAAACCCTACTTGTGAGTTTGACCACTACAGAGTCACACTTCTGCTTCATACTGAGCTTGCTGACCATTAAAAACTCTAGATTTTTTTTCCTTAAGGGTTATTATGTAGACATCCTTGCCCTATGTTACAAATGTATGATTTACTTTTTTCATAGTATTTTAAAATTAATTCATTTATCTCTCACCCTATTCTCCATTCACCCAAGATTCCAGTTATACACACATTCACACATGCACACTCTCTCTGTGTCTTTCTGTCTGAAAAACAAAACCTTTAAAAAATAGTTGCAGAGTGTGGCAAAGCAAATTCCAACATTAGTAATGCCTGAGAATGTTTTTCCCTTCCTGTATTTAAATTCATCACATCTTTGTCAGGAATCATTCATCTCCATTCTTTTGAACTTGGGGTTTGTCATTGTGTTGACCCACATTTTGAAGTCTTTCAAAATTACTTTCTTTTGTAATGTGTTTATCAGTGCATAGACTCTTCTAATGCTGCCCGACATCAGCAGGAGGGGTTCCCTGTTTCCAAATCATCCAGTTCATCCTTTCAAAGAGTAGAATAATATCCCATTGCATTCATCTGACAAAACTTGTTTAGCCATTCACCAATAAGATGGATCCTTTGCCTCTTTCTTTGATTTTTTTTGAGGGGGGTGGGGTATAGGTCTACTAGAGGTACAACTGGGTCAAAAGGTATTCAAAGTCTGGTAACTTTCTGGAATAATTCCAAACTGCTTTTTAGAACAGTTGGACCAAATCATAGTCTCACTCACAATGTACTAGTCTTGCCTTCATTCCTCTCTTGGACCCATTTCGCCCTCTTTAAGAGTTCTCTGCCATGTCTCTGGTTTTCTGACTCTTGAATACCTTTTTAGTTTTCTTTTGCCTGATGTCTTCCCACATTAGAATGTAAGTTCATTGAAGGCAGGGATTGTGTTTCTTTCTGCCTGTAGTTGTGTTCTCAGTGCTTTGAAGTGTCTGAGATATAGGATGTAATTCATAAATGCTTCTTGACTGACTAAGAAATAGAGTTGTGGATCAGTGGAATAGGTTATGTACCCAAGACACAGTAGTCAATGACTATAGTAATCTACTGTTTGATAAACCCAAAGACCCCAGCTGCTGGATACAAACTCACTATTTGACAAAAACTGCTGGGAAAACTGGAAAAGAGTATGGCAGAAACTGGGCATGGATCAGTGTCTTACAACATGTATCAAAATAAAGTCCAAATGGGTACACAATTTAGATACAAAGGCTGATACTATAAGCAAATTAGGAGAGCAAGGGATAGTTTACCTGTCAGATTTATGGAGAATGGAGGAACTTATGACCAAACAACAGAGAACTTTATGAAGTACAAAATGGTAATTTTGATTACATTAAATCAAAAAGGTTTTACACAAACTAATGCAACCAGGATTAGTAGGGAAGCAGAAAACTGGGAAATAATTTTTACAACCAGTGTCTCTGATAAAGTTCTCATTTCTAAAATATGTAGAGAACTGAGTCAAATTTGTAAGAATACAAGTCATTTCCCAATTGATAAATAGTCAAAGGTTGTGAACAGTCAGTTTTCAGAGGAAGAAATGAAAGCTATCTATAGGCATATGAAAAAATGTTCTAAATCACTATTGATTAGGGAAATGCAAATCAAAACAACTCTTAGGTATCACATCATACTTATCAAATTAGCTAATGTGACAAAACAGGAAAGCTATAAATGCTGGAAAAGATGTGGGGAAATTAGAATGCAAATTTATTATTGGTGGAGTTGTGAACTGATCCATCCATTCTGGAGAGCTATATGGAACTGTGCCCAAAAGCCTATAAAAATGTACATTCCCTTTGACCCAGCAATATGATTTTTGGAATTGTTTTCCAAAGAAATAATAAAAATGGGAAAAAGATCCACACATTGGAAAATATTTATAGCAGCTCTTTCTGTGGTGGTCAAGAACTGGAAATTGAGGGGATGCCCATGAGTTGCAGAATGATTGAACAAGTTGTGGTATATGAATGTAATGGAATATTATTGTGATAGAAGAAATTATGAGTAGGTAGACTTAAGAAAAACCTGTAGAGACTTATAGGAACTGTTGTGTGGCTGGAGGAGAACCAGGAGAACATTGGACACAGTAACAGCCACAGTGTGCGATGATTGACTTTGATAGACTCAGCTCTTCTCAGTAATGTAAGGACCTAAAACAATTCCAAAGGACTCATGATGGAAATGCCATCGACATCCAGGAAAGAAATATGGAGTCTGAATGTAGATCAAAGCAAACTATTCACTCTCTCTTTTTTTTCTTTCTCATTGTTCTTCTAATTTATTCTAATTCTTCTATAAAACATGACTAATGTGAAAATGTGTTTAATAAGAATATATATGTAGAGACTATATCATGTTGTATGCCATCTTGGAGAGGGAGGAGGGGAGAGAGGAAGAGAAAAATTAAAACTTATGGATGTGAATGTTGAAAACAAAAAAATAATTAATTTATAAAAAAACAAAACAAATAAATGCTTCTTGACTTGACTTGCTGATTAACGTACCCGCTTCCCTGTAGTCCCTTCAAAATGTGTCATCTTCGCCTTTTGCTCCTTTGCCAAAGTGGTAACTGTGAGGAGAAACCACAATTTTCCTTTAACTTACATTTCTCTAAGGATTAAGGATTTAGGACATTTTTTCTTATGGCTATTGAAAGCTTGGAGTTCTTCCACTCAAAGCTCCCTGCTCACATCTCTGACATCAATCTACTTGGGACTGGCTTTTAAGTTCATACATTTCAGTCAGTTCCTCATATAGCTTGGACATGAGAACTTTATTAGGTAATATTCATGAAAATATTTCCCCCAGGTCCCTTTTCCCCTTCCAGTTTTTACTCTCTTTGTTTGCGTAAAAGCTTTTCAGGTTTCTAAAATCACAGTGAGCTATTTTACCCTGTGTGCTTTTTTTCTGTCGCTGACTTGGTCCTAAATTCTTCCTCTCTCTTTCTGTCTGAAAGGCAATTTCTTTCTTTCTTGTATAATTTGTTTATGAACTGACCTGTTTATATGCAGGTCCTATTTGCTTATCTCAAGGATACTAAGAATCTTAAGGAGTTTCTCTAGATGTATCAGAAAAAGTATTAGCTTAAATATAATTTCTATCACATTGAAATCCAATTTTCCCAAATGTATTTTTTTGTCACATGCTGAATCATTCCCTCCACAACTGTGGTCTTTGTGTTTATCAAACACTTTTTAGGTAGTGGTGCCATAGTTAATACAGCGCCTGGACTTGGAGTCAGGAAGATTTATCTTTCTGAGTTCAAACTAGCCTCATATACTTCCTAGCTGTGTGACCCTGGACAAGTCACTTAACCCTGTTTGCCTCAGTTTCCTCATCTGTAAAGTGAGCTGGAGCAAGAAATGGCAAACTACACTAGTATCTCTGCCAAGAAAATCCCAAATGGGATCATAAGGTCAAACAGAGCTGAACATAAAAACGAAAGCAGTGCTTCTGTATGTTGGCTACCTTAGTTGTTCCATGAATTAATTTTTAAAATTAATAATTTATTATGCACTTAAGAAAATCAAAACAGGATGAACAAACACACTTTATTATGTGAAGGCCAATTTATATGAACAAAATGTCCATAGATCTGACAAGTTACTGCCTCTATATTTCTTTCCACTGTCTGTGTCTTCATTTGTCCCTGTATTTGCAAATACGCATTTTTCTAATGCAGTTCACTTAGGGCTGTTGCTGTTTGGGTTCCATTTTCCCCTTTCCTGTTACTTCATATGAGTATTTCCAAATTTCTTCATGTTCCTCATGCTTATTAACCAAGGTCATTGAAACATTTCATTATGTTGGTACATTTATAAATTGTTGAACAATTTCTCCCCAGTTCTTTTGAAGGGATCAAAGGGCCCTGGTAGACACTGGGAAGCTCACACTGTTCCCTGTACAGTCAGAGAACCTGGGAGCATCAGTAGCTGCTCCTCTGCAAGAGAAGCTCACACCTCTCCCTCCCCACTCCCCATTACAAGCAACTTTTTATACACAAATTAGAGATTTTGAGAAACAGGTGAAGGGGGAATGCATTCCAGGCAGGAGAGACAGCCAGGGCAGACCCAGAGGTGGGAAATGAAGAATTTTTTATGTAGAACCACAAGAAAGCCATTTGAGGTCAGATGACCCTTTATAAAAAGGAGAATGATGCACAATATGGCTGGAAAAGTAGGTAGGGGACCAGTTGTGAAAAGCCTTAAATGCCAAATGAAGGAGACTGTATTTGATTCCAGGCTAATAGGGAACCACTGGAATTAACTAAGTAGAGGAGTGATGTGGATAGACTTGGAGTTTAGGAAAATCATGTTGGCAGAATGTCAAGGATGACTGGAAAGGGAGAAAAGATGGCAGGGAGATGACATAGCAGGTTGTGGTATCCAGAGGATGGAAGAACAAGTTCAGAGAAGGGTGGCTGAGCCTGTGGGGATAGGGGACAAATATGACCTATGTTGTGAAGGTCCGAACGAGAAGACCTGGCAGTGACAGGATATGTGATGTGAAGGAGAAGAGAGAAGTTGAGGATGGGAAGCTTAGGGTACTGGGAGGAGATGGGTGTCCTTGACAGAAACAGGAAGGGATGGCTTGGGGCAGGAGCAGAAGGGATGGGAAGGTAAAGAGTTTAATTTTGGACCTGTTGAGTTTGAGAAGCCTAGAGGACCTTCACTTGGAAATGTCCTCAGAAATAAACACAGGTGAATCCCAGGTCTGTGTTTTAATCCCTCAATCAGTTGACCAACAAGCATTTATTAAGCACCAACTGTATGCCAGGTATTGGGCTAAGCACTGGGGACACAAAGAGAGGCAAAAAACACAGACAATATGGTACTCCCAGGATATATACAGAGGAAGTGGAAGAAAATCGCAGAGGGAAAAGCATTAGGGGCAGGTAAGTGGCGGAAGGAACACCACTGAAAGACCTCCTGCAGAAGTTGTGTTATGAATTGAGTCTTGAATTAAGCCAGTAATCCAAGGAGGTAGCAATGAGCAGGGGGAGCATTCCAGGAATTCCAGGAGGACAAAAATCTTTTTGGTTTGGTAGGAGCTCCTAGAATTTGGGGTCTGCAGGTAAAAGCTTTGAAAGCTTGGACTGTCCTCCATACCATGATGAGACATTGGAGGAGGACTTTAATCAAGGAACAAGGATTCTATTCTGTGCCTCAGATCCCTTGGGCAAGCTTATGGATTCCTCAGACTCATTTTGTAAATAATTGCTGGAAATGCTAAATTTAGGTTAGCGGTTAGTGATAATAGAGATGCAACTTTTCCCCCATCCCAGTTCATGAACCCCTGAAACAAATCCAGGGAGTTTTAGTTTAAAAACCCTGCCTTAAAGTGGGCTTATTAAATTGAATTGAAAGTGGGTCATATTGAAAGGGGGATCCCCCAGGGAGAACTGACAGATGCCTTGAAGGATAAGGTCTCCCTTTCCCTGGTGAAACTAATGTTTCCCCTCTAGATTCCTGTTGCACTATCCCCTTCTTACCTCACCTCTGTTGCTCCCACTCCCAGATCTCTGTTGCAACAAAGGAAGAGACTAAGGCTCAGAGGGGCAAGTTCTTGCATGAAGTCAGTGAGAACTGGTGGCAGGATCAGGAGTAAAAGCCTCCTCTCCCCACTCCACGACCAATGGATTATTCCACCAACACATCCTCCCAATTTCTATTTTAGCTAAGTTTGTGTGAATTCAATGTTATATTCAACTGTGATCATAGCAGGCCCTTAAGACTAGACAAAAACCACCCTTTGAGGGAAAAGTATGTTTGCACACATATATGTGTATCTGTGTATCACATGTGCACATACCATATATGTGCACATATACATGTGAGGAAATTCCTATGTCTATCTGACTATCTGTGTCTGCCTAACTATCTGTTTTTGAATATTGATCTCTATTGTCTCTCTCTATTGTCTGTCTATCTGTCTGTCTATCTATCTATCTATCTATCTATCTATCTATCTATCTATCTATCTATCTATCTCTGTCTATTTCTATTTCTACCTATCTACCTATCTACCTACCTACCTATCTATCTATCTACCTCTCTATCTATCCATCATCTATCTATTTTTTCTATCTATCTATCTATCTATCTATCTGTCTGTCTGTCTGTCTGTCTGTCTGTCTGTCTGTCTGTCTATCTATCTATCTATCTACCTCTCTCTCTCTATCATCTATCTGTCTATCTATCTATCTGTCTGTCTGTCTATCTATTTCTCTCTCTATCCATCTGTATCATTTCTCTCTCTCTCTGTCTCTCCCTCCCCCCTCCTCCCCTGAATTGAATGAACCACACTGATTCAGGATCTAGCTCAGTTTACTTTCTTTTCAATTATGCAACTAGGTCAATTTATTTTTCTGTGAGAAAACTTCATTCAATTATGGGAATTCTGGGGAATCTACATTGCACTGTTTGAACCTATCCTTGTGCAGTTGGAGAGCTGGAACCGTCTTAACACTGCTTAGAAACCCTTACCTTAGGACCTAGGTTATGCTGACAAGAAAGCTAGTCAGATCCAAAGAGCGATGCAAGGAGTCTTCTCACAATTGTACATCTCAAGCAACCTGTACATTTTATCTGAAAACTGGTCCCATACTAGCCAGTTAGTTACTGTGTCTTTGTTCCTATGATTGAACACAGACATTCGAGGGGAGTGAGATATCTCTTTTTCTGATTTTGGGGAATTGCATCCATTTGCACTTCCCCTCCTAACTTAGAAAGCCCCTAAACTTTCCTCCAAGTAGAAATCAGATGATCTAATTATACATCTCATTCTGTATCCTACTTATTGTTGTCTTTTAATGCATAAAAATCTTTCTCCCCCTGTGTTCGAGGTCCAGTGTCAAGCTGAGGAGGCCTGGTCCCAATTTGTTATGCAAGTGGCTTGTATTGCTAAATAAATGGATAAGCTACCCTTTGACCCAGAAATACTTCTACTGGGTCTTTACCCCAAAAAGATTAAAGAAAAAGGAAAAGGCTGTGTATTTAAAAATATTAATAGCATATCTTTCTGTGGTGGCTAAGAACTGGAAATAGAGGGGAGGGTCCTCAATGGGAGAATGTCTGAGTAAGCTATGGTACATGGTCATGATCGAAGACTACTTTGCTATAAGAAGTAATAAGCAAGATGCTTTCAGAAAAACCAGGGGAGACTTACATGAACTGATGCAAAATGAAGAAAGTAGAACCAGGAGAACATTGTACAGAGTAACAGCAATTTTGTAGGATGATCAGTTGTGAATGACTTATCTACCCTCAGCAATACAATGATGCAAGATAAACACCTATGATGAGAAATAGTAGCCACCTCCAGACAGAGGTGGAGTCTGAAGGAAGATTGAAGGATACCTTTTTATTATTCTTGTTTATTTATTTTTTCTGCATTTTATTTTGCAACATAGTTAATATGAAAAATGTTTTGTGTGACTGAACATGTATGATCCCTATCCTACTGCTTGCCTTTCTAAGGATGTAGGAAGGGAGAAGAAAGGAAGAGTATGGAATGCAAAATATTTTTAAAAACAAATACTAAATGTTTTGTCTGCATGAAATTGAGAAAAATTAAAATTAAATGTAAAACTATTAATAGATGTACTCAAAAGCTCAAAGATTTGTTTCCTCAGTTACTGGAGATTTCATCCATCACAATCTGTCTGTCTATGTGTCTTTCTATCTATATCTACCTCTCTGTATCTGTCTCTGTTATCTATCTTTCTGCTTATCTTTCTACCTGACCGTCTGTATCTCAGTTCACCTCACTGTCACATTGGGACAGTCTTCTATGGGCTTAAAAGGCCAGAGCATCAGGAAGTAGAAGGAGACCCTGCTGAGTTTGAAATCCAGCTGTCACTTCCCAGCCCCATGACTTCAGGGAAATTGCATTTCTCCTCTGCTCCTCTGTTTCTCCACTTGTTAAGCAAGAAGGCTGTACCAGACAATTTACTTGTCACCACAGCCCTGTGGGATAAGTGGTCAAGGTGCTGTTGTCCTAGAGAGGGGAAGGAGCTCATGCTCTGCAGTGAACTTTGCAAGGACATTTCAGAAAGGACAAAAGTCATGGAGATCCTGCAGTTCTAGTGTTTTTAGTTACCTTGGTCACATGTGCTCCCTGTATATCTGCCCCATTATCATTCATTAAGAGTTGGTGCTCACTCCATCCCCCCTGTGTGTATTGGCAGGAAAGTGAGTCCTAGGTTTGGGGACAGATACTTTGGAATTCTTGTTCTTGTTAGCACCTTTTGAATGTAATTGGGAAGCACACTGGTGGGGGCTCAGGATCTCTGGGGTTTCATGGTGGCCCATGAAAATGACCTTTAGAGACTAAGGCAGCAGATGACTCTCTGAGGATCCAGTCAATGGAGTCTGAGTTTGGGAAGTGGCCACTACACTGGGCTTGTGTTTTATTCCTTTACTAGGATGAAAATTCCATGAATGTGGGGAATGAGTCTTATCCAAATGTGTCCGGAGCAGGTGTTTAATAAATGTCTGTGGAATGTATGATAATGGACGGGAGGAACTGACGTGCAAACCACCCATTGTAGAACCAAGGGTGAGGCCTCAACAGTTGCTCATTGGAACTTAATCTCTGAGTATTCAGTGAGGGGGTCAGTGGATCCATGTTCTTCTCCATCTTTCACTCCTTGGAAGTTGAGGCAGGCATAATGTAACTCATCTGGTTCATTGTCTGGAGCTGCTGGGTTTGGGGCTGTGTCTGCAGCTGGTGAAATGGGATTGAGGGACAGGCCCCCCCAGGATGGCCCCTTGGGATCCTAGAGTAGGGGAAAAGTCAAGTTCAGTCAAAGCAGGTCCCCAGCATGGTGAGGGGAATAGAAGGTGGGAGAGATGGCCTTGGGGCTGAGAGGGACCTGGAAACTGAGGGAGCTGGGGGAACCACTGGGGCTGGGTACTGTCATACTCTACCTCAGCTTCCCTCCTGGATACTACTACTGCTGACTTCTTCCTGCGCATCTTCACCCTGAGGAAGGAGAAAGGCAGAATTGGTGCAGGGGAGAGATCCTTGGACTTGGATCCAGAGAAGTAAGACCCTGTCATTCACTTTCTGCCTGACCCTGACCACATCATTTTCCCTCAACAGCTTCCTCTTTCTTCATTTGCAAAATGAAGCAACCAGAGTCCAGGGTCTCTAAGGTCCTTCCCCTGTGACATTCCTCTGTTCTGTGATCTCCAAGCTCCAAATACCACCAAACTATGAGCCACAGGAGGGTCTAGGAAAGACCACAGGACCCAGGATCAAGTCACTGTTTCCCTCTGGAGTCTCGGGAAAGTCCCCTCCTCACTCTAAACCCCAGTTTCCTCATCTGCGAAATGAAAGGCTGCGATGAAATTGTCTCTAAGGTCTCTTCCAGTTCTATATCCTGAGATCCTATGGGATAATACCATTCCCAATCATCAGGGTGATCCTTCTCCTCCTCCTCCATCAATTCTATATTCTGCTGACCACAGCAGCAATTCTAAACCTTCTGCTCTGTCCTCAGGCACCTCCCCCCTTACCCTCTTCACTGAGGATTGTGCCTCAGACTCCACCCAAAAGATTGAAACCACTGATGGAGAACTCCTTTTTGTCCCTTCTGCCTCTCCTCACATCACAGAGACATATCATGAAATGTCTTCTTCACTTACCATCCATGATATGTCTTCCATACCTCCTCCTTTACTCTGATCATGGATGAAAAAGAGGCTCTCTCTTTGGTTCAAGATAAAGCTTCTGCCTGTACCTTAACCTCCATCTCTTCCTGTAGCAAATTCTCTCACTAACTCCACCCACTTCCTAGCCTGAAATCTCTGCCTGTCTACTGACTCCTGCCCCACTGCCAATAAATATTTCTATGTTGTCCCCATTCTTAAGAAATCGAAATCATTGATCACCTCTTGAAAGAGATCTTAAAATGAAAACTCCTAGGAATATTATAGCTAAATTCCAGTACTCTGAGATAAGTGGGAAAAGATTGCAATCAGCCGGGGTGGCTAGGTGGTGCAGTGAATAGAGCACTGGCCCTGGAGTCAGGAGTACCTGAGTTCAAATATGGCCTCAGACACTTAACACACACACACACACACACACACACACACACACACACAAAACTAGCCGTGTAACTGCCCTTCAAATAGCAAAAATAAATAAATAAACAAACAAATAAATAAATAAATAAAAATAAATAAAGAATTAAAAAAAAAAGATTGCAATCAGCCAGAAAGAAACAGTCCAAATACTGTGGAGTCACATTCAGGATCACACGAGATTTAGCTTCAGTTACTATAAAGGGCAGCTATGTAAAAGAATGGATAGAGTGCCAGCACTGAAGTTGGGAAGATTCATCTTGCTGAGTTCTAATCCAGCCTCAGACATTTACTGGCTGTGTTACCCTGGGCAAGTCACTTATTCTGTTTGCCTTAGTTTCTTCATCTGTCAGATGAGCTGAAGAAGGAAATTGTGAACTTCTCCAGTATTTTTCTCAAGAAAACCCCAAATGGGGTGCCAAAGAAACATTTTTGATCAGACTAAAACAACTGAACCACAACTTTAAGGGAAGAGAGAGCTTGGAATATGATGTTTCAGAAGGCAAAGTAGTTAGGATTACAAACAAGAATAACCTAGCAGGCAAAAATGATCATAATATTACAGGGGGAAATATACACTAAATGAGATAGAAAAGTTTCAAGCATTCCTAATGAAAAGACTAGAACAAATAGGAAATAGGACATTGAAACCCAGGACTCATTAGAAGCCTAACAAGGGAAACATCAAAGAGAAATCACAGGGGCTCCATATGGTTAAACTGTTTACATTCCTGTATGGGAAGATGATACATGTAGCTCCTGAGAACTGTTTCATTGTTGAGGCAGTTAGAAGCCACTTCCATAGACAGAGGGCAGGGGTAAAAGTCTGTTACGTTAGGATGATGTCAAAGAGAAGAATGGAAGAGTGAGAAAGAGGGCTGCACTGGGAGAAGAAGAATAAGGAAAATTATCACACATGAAAAATCATGCAACATATAGACTTTATAATGGAGGGAAAAGGGGGGGTAGTGGAGGTGGGAGTGGCATCACTTCGACCTCACTCTCCTCTGAATTAGCTCAAAGAAGGAACAATATTATCTCTCTGTCTCTGTCACTCTACCTCTCTTCCCTCCCCCTCCCCCCACAGAGTCAAGTTTCAAAATCCATCTTACCCATCAGGGAAGGAGGAGGGGAAGGAGACCAAACAGTGCCAGAACTCTACTGCAAAGCAGTGATCATCAAAGCAATCTCGGACTCGATAAGAAATAAAGCAGTTGACTAATGGATGAGGCACACAACTTTCCAAAGGAAATGACCACAATAGCTGGAGTTACTGAAAGACAAACTCAAAGAATCAAGATATAGATATAACAACTCGCTGTTCAATCAACTCCACTGGGACAACTGCAAAGCATTCTAGCAGAAATGAGATGTAGAACAAATCTCGTCCCATATAACAAGATCAGCTCAGAATGGATACATGATTTTTATGTAAAGGTGATTTCATAAACACATTAGAGGAACATGGAGAAAATTACTTGCCAAATCTATTGATAAGGGAAGAGTCTATGGAAGAGATAAAATAATAAGAATCAAAATGGATACTTTTGATTACATGAAATGAGAAAGATTTTCCACAAACAAAACCAATGAGGCCAATATTAGAAGGAAAGTAGGAAGCAGGAAAAAAATAAATCATGTTTCTTTGAGAAAAGTCTAATTTCTCAAATATTTAGGGAAGTGAGCCAAATTCATATTAAAAAGAGTCATATTTGAATTGACAAAAGGTCAAAGTATAGACACAGGTACTTTTCAGAAGAAGAAATCAAACTTTTTAATAGTTATATGAAAAACTGTCCATCACTAATCATTAGAGAAATGCACAGCTATTATGGAGAAAAGAAAAATATCAAATACTGAAGGCGATGTGGAAAAACAGGGAAATTAATGCACTTTTGATGGAGCTCTGAACTGGTCCAGTCACTGTGGAGAGCAGCTTGGAACAATGCCCAAAGGTTCTAAAACTGTTTACCCTTTGACCCCCTAGTACTGCTAGTAGATGTATACAACAAAGAGATCAAAGAAAAAGTCCTCCCCCCCCACACACACAATCAGCTCTTGGTAAGAGCAAAAAAATAGAAATTGAAGGAATACCTATTAGTTAGGGAATAGTTGAACAAGTTGTGGTATATGATTATCATGGAATACTATGCTGCTTTAAGAAATGAAAAGTGGATAAGTTTAGAAAAGCCTGGGAAGATTTCTATGAACTAATGCAAAGTGAAGTGAGCAGAACCAGGAGAACCTTGTACATAGTAACAGCAGGCATTATTGTAAGGATGCTCAACCACAAAAGATAAAATTACTCTGATCAAGACAATGATACAAAAGGATGCCAAAGGTCTCAAGGTGACAAAGTTATCTACCTTCACAGAGAATTGCTGAACTTGGATTTTTTGCTTAACTTTATGCTTTTTTAAAAAAAAAGTTTTGCATTTTATATATATATATATATATATATATATATATATA
>CM053596.1:12223755-12255234 GCA_028646575.1 Pseudocheirus occidentalis | reverse complement strand
GCTCCATGCTTTGGTCTTTTTTGTCCATAAAAAAGGATTCTAGAGTTTTACTGCTGTTTCTAGCCTGCTTCCTTTTTCTCATGTTGGCCAGTCTATTAATTGCTTGGTTTTTTAATCTCTGTGGAACTCTGCTTCCTGGAGGGGGAAAGCTCTGTCCCAAATTGTTGGGACCCTCACAGCTGCCGGAGCTATTAGTGGGATGCTGCAGCCCCCCCCCCCCAGCTTTGGCTCACTGAAAGCGCACCCTAGGACCACCACTCAGGACCACAATCCAGATCCAGGCCGCTCAACGCAAGAGCCCTTGGCCCCGATGGATCGCATCAGCCCCCCTGCTATCTGCAGGCCGAGGGTTCTGAAGCACCCCAGTGGAAGCCGCTGCTGCTCTGTTGCTGTTGCTACAGCCGCCCCCCGCTGCTTCCTTGCCCTGGGAGCAGTTTGGCCGGACTTGTTCTTCTCCTCCCCAGTTAGCAAAATCCACTGACCTTTCTCTTAGCCTTTCTGTCTTCTGGCCTGATAAATGTGGTAACTGCG
Organism: Pseudocheirus occidentalis; assembly: GCA_028646575.1. Lineage (NCBI taxonomy): Eukaryota > Metazoa > Chordata > Mammalia > Diprotodontia > Pseudocheiridae > Pseudocheirus > Pseudocheirus occidentalis. The sequence continues at coordinate 12,254,703 of CM053596.1, read as the reverse complement.
CCTCCAGTGCGGTTGATCTGCTCTCCTATAGCCGCGGCTCCCCGCCCGATGCCGCAGGGCCTGAGCCGGCCTGGTTTAGGCCGCGGCTCCCAGACTGCTGAGAAGAACCCCACCTGCTGAGCTGCCTGTAGCAACAGATGTGCTTTCTGTCTTGTGGAGAATTTTGGAGCTTGAAAATCTGATTAGAGTCCCATTTTATGAGTTTTTTAGCGTGTTTGTGTGGGAGCTGTGGTGTTTTGATGCTTCTACGCCACCATCTTGGCTCCGCCCCCAAAACTACAACATTTTTAAAGAGACCAGAGGCACCACAAAACAGATCACGACAAGTGTCCTAATTTTTTTAAATTTTTAGCCTGTTACTGTTATAATGCAATCTTCCCTCCTCCTGTCCAGGAGAACATAAATGAGGAATAATGAGGCCCGAGCAGCAGACCTCCTCCCCTTCATCTCACTGCTTTGGGGAAAGGGCCTGGGTGATGAGGGGCCAGATCCAGGTGTGCCCCCTCACTGTCTGTGAACCTGAGCCCATCATTCAGCTTGGGGGACGGAAAGGGGGGAGTGACCAGAGAAGGAAGCAAGAATGTGCAGAGGACCTACTATGTGCCAAGGACAGAGATAAGCCCATTAAATAATAATGGTAATAACTAACAGTCATGTGTCATTTGTTATGTGCTAGGCACTTTACCAAAGTTCATTTTAGATATAATAGATATCTAATCTAGATATAGGTTCATTCAATTATAAGAATAGTTAACATTTATACAGTGCTAGGTGTTCTTATTATTCCCATTTTAGAGATGAGGATATAGATTTGAAGTGACTTGAACAAGTTCACAGAATTTCTAAATGTTTGAGTCAGGATTTGAACTCAGATCTCCAGGCTCCAGGCCCAGCCCTCTACCCACTGCACTACCAGCTTCCCCATTTGATCCTGGAAGCTCCACCTGATCTGGAATCTGGGAACTGGACTCTTTAAAATGATGACTTGACTGCATATCGGGTCTTAAATGTGATCTCAAGCAAGTCACGCCTCGCCTCTGAATCTCTGTTTGGTTTTTTAACTGTAAAAGAAGGGGAATGGAATGTTCCTTCTGATTCTCCACCGTATAATGCCGTGGAATCTGTGCCTGAACTCAGGGAGACACTGATATCTGAGGATTCTGAGACGACAGAGCAGACTACATTTCCTGGATCCCCCCCATCCATCCTCATCCTGTCCCCACACTCACAGCAGGAGGAGGCAGAGGGCCAGCAGCTGTGGCACCAGCTCCACAGAGGACACCCAGGATCACAGCTTTTGAGAACACATGAGATGGCGTGGGCCCATCTGGACAGGAAGCAAGTCTGAGTGAACATGGGCTGTGGCCATATTGCACCCACTGTCCTCATGGCCCTCTGCCCCCGCTGCCTCCCTCCTCCATCCCTCACCTGGCAGCAGCTGGAAGAGCAGAGTGTGGGTCCCTTGTGGGTTCTTCCCCTCACAGCTGATAGTGGAATCAGGGATCCTGTCCACCTTCACAGTGAGGCTGCTGTTGGCCCAGGACCCAGACCTCTTTAATATCACCTGGAAGGTGTCACTGCTACCATTTCCCTCCACAGGTTTCCCCCCTAACCACCAGTGCAGGGAGGGGGCTGGCTCTGCTTGGACAGAACAGGTACAGGACAAGCCCTCCTGAGCCCAGGAACAAGAAGGGTTGATCATCCTTGGGGAGTCTGTAGAAATATACAGGAGACACCCCCTTAGTGGGTGACACTCTCCTTTCCCAATCAGGACCCAAGCATCCCATGGTGCCCAGTCCCCTCACACTCACACTGCAGAGAGACCCTCAGGGAGGCCTTCTTGGAGCCCAGAGGGTGCTGAGCAAGGCAAGTGTAATTCCCTCCATCTGCTGGCCCCAGGTGAGGCAGATCGAGGGGCAGGACTCCATTCTCTGAGGCCTGGGACGAGGCCAGGGTTTGGTCCCCCAGGATCCAGCTCAGTGCAGCTGGGGGATTGCTGTTGGCAGCAAAGAGAAGGTAAAGGGACTGTCCCTCCTGCACCACAAGGACTGAGCTGTTTCCTGGGATCAAATCTGAAAAAGACACAGAGGTCCCAGCAGTGAGAACCTGGAGGAACTTCAGAGATGCCCTGGTCCCCACCTTCCCTGTGCCCAGCAGGGACCAGGGAGCAAGAAAACTGGAGTGACTTCCCCAAGATCACAGGAGGGAGGGGCCACTGGAAGGGGAGATGACCCCAGGCGGAAGGGGAATTCCCCAGGTCCAGCCCAGCCTTGATTACTGCCCCTTCTCCCTGCCCTGTGTCTGACCTGGCTGCTCCCTGAGCCAGACAAGGGAGGCCTCACCTATCTGTTCTCCTGCTACCAGCCCAAGTCCTCTTCTCTCCCTTTCCCTGGGGTCAGGTTTCAGCTTCTCTTCTTTTCATCCCTCCCTCCCTCTTACCTTCCCTCCCTCCCTTCTTCACTCCCTTCCTTCCTTCCTTCTTTCCTTCCATCAGTTTGTTTCTTTTCCTTAACATCTTCTTGTTCTTTCTTTTCATCTTTCTTTCCTTCTTTCTTTTTTTCTATGTCCTTTATTTTTTCCTTCCTTTTCTTTCTTCTTGTCTTTTTCTCTTTCTTTCTATTTTCTTCCTTCTTTACCTTCTTCCTTTTCCCTTATATCCATTTTCTTCTTTATTTCTTTCTGATTATTTTCTTTTTTCCTTCCATTTGGTTCCTTCCTTCCATCTTCCCCTCTTCGTTTTCTTTCTTCCTTCTTTATTTCTCCCTATCTTTGTTTTACTTTCTCTTTCACTTCATCAAATTAGGTGAAAATCATGTGAAACCCAGAAATAACAAAACAAGTCCTCAGGAGACTGAAATGTTACACTGAGAGCCTGGGGATCTTCTTTCCTATGGGCCTGATGTGATCACCACCGCGTTCCAGTTCCCCATACCCCACAGCACTAAAACCTCATGGTCAACACTGCACCTGCCCTGACTGGACACTAAGGGCTCAGCCTGGATGCCCCGACTCCTGTCCCCTCCTGATAGCACCTCCTTGACCATCCCCATCTGCTTCTTCCTACACAAGTCCCTCAGATGCTCCAGATCAGCCCTGAAGCCAAAATCAGTGCGCCACATAGCAGTTCTCCCCATCTGCCCTGGAATGTAGAAAGTCAGGTCAGCTTCTCCAATATGGAAACTTTGTTAAGTCCATTGGACAGAGTCCTGCCCTGGGAACTGAATCCCGAGGTGCCCCTCCTCCCTCTCAGCCCAGACCTGGTGCAGTGGAGAGGTTACTACTTTAGACTCCACATTTAGAGGTCACGCCTCTAAGGTGCTGGGGCCCTGTGGGAACTAGGTCAGACCCCCCCCCCCCTCATAGCTCTGAGTCTCAGCTTCTTGACCTGGAAAGTGGGATATGAACTCTCCAACTCCCCATCCAATGGGGCTGTTGGAAGGAAAATCATTTCTAGCCCTTAAAATCACAAATAAAAGAGAGCTGATGTCATTCTAAGAGGAGGTGTAGCCCAGGACAAAGACAACCTGGGCCTGGAGAGGGAGAGGGAGAGCCTTTGACTCTCCTGTCTCCCTCCTCCCCCTGACATCCATGGCCACTCTCAGAGTAGAAGCTGGAGCACCCAGGTCCCCTCCCTGCCCTCAGCCTGGGGCTCTGCTAATACCTGTTTTCCTCTTGTCCTGGGCCATTGTGATGGTTACTTTCTGCACAGCGTCTGCAACAGAAGGACCAACCTGGCTGGTGCTGGGGCTCTCTGCCCAGCCCAGCATCAGGGTAGAGATTAGATTCCAGAACCACAGAACATCAGGATGGGAGGGAGCTCAGAGACCATCTAGGTTAACCGAATGTGACTGACATTGGGACATGAAACCAGGGAGACCGAGAGAAAGAAAACAGGAAATCCCAGCCTGTGTCTCTGCTGGGAGGCAGCTTTCCCTGCCCTGGCCCAGCAAAAAGGCATCTTGATTCCTAGCCTGGACCAGGACCCTGATATCTTAATGAACCCCTCCTCACCCCCTCCTCACTTGGGGGATGCAGGCCTCCTGCCCCTAGCACTCACAGGACACACTGAGTTGGATGGTTCTCTCTGAGCTCAAATGGCCTCCATGAAGGATCACCTGACAGGTGAGATTGGTGCCATGATGCTGGGGCCCAGGGGAGAAGGAGACCTCTGAGGAGGGGGATGGCCCAAAGCTTCGTGTCTTGGAGGAGAGGGCAGCCCCCATCCAGGAGAATGTGAGGGGTCTGTTTTCCCCACAGGCCCAAGGAAATGTACACTTCAGAGTCACTGGGCTCCCCACCTCCAGCACCTCTGGAACAGAGATATCTGGTTTCTCTTTCAATTTTGAAGAGTCTGGAAAGAGACAGTGAGCCCTGGGTGGGGAGGGAAATTAGGCCTCAAGTGTCCTCCCAGACGCTGGTACCTGCCCCACTCCTAAGGTCACTACTGTGTTCCCCCCTTTGTATGACCCCTTTGAGGGCTCTACTCCTCACCAGCCTTCTGGGAATGCCCTGGTACCCTCAGACCCTGAGTCACTGAGAGATTATGGATAAAGAAGTTGCATTAAACATCATAGAGAACAAGGCCTTCATTTTACATTAAAGGAAATTGAGTCCCACAGAGGGGTTGGGAAGGGTCAAACTTCCCAAAGAGAGTCAGTCAGAAATCTGGGGTTTGAATCTCCTTCCTCTGCTGGCAGTTCCAGCTTCTCTCCAGCACAGCCATGGCCCCTCTCAGCCCCCTGGGGTCCTGGATCCTCACAAAGATGACCCCACCCATTCCCTCCCCTTGGCAGCTCTGGAGCCTCAGGAAGGGTCTTCACCCCCTGCCCTTGGTCTGCCCCTCCCCCGAGGGGGTTCCCCACCTGCTCTCTCAGCCCTCCCACAGGTAGCTGCAGGGTCTCCAAGGCCAGCCCATTCCTCAGACCTCCAGTATCATAACTGCCACATTCACATAAAGTAGATTTTTTTTATAACTGTATTTTTCTTTTCCTTTTTCAAAATAGAAGTAGTAGCTCCCTGTGTCTGAGATCTTGGCGTCTGTGATGCTCAGAAAGCAATTCTTCATCCTGGGATCCCCAAGGAGATGGAATCTCCCCTGGGCTCCCTCCTCCACACTTTCCTTTGGGTCATTGGTGGCCATAGGACTGTCAAAGTAAGAGAAGATACTTTCTCTGAACCAATAGCCATAAACGGTCTTGTGGTCATTGGCTGATAGTCCATAGTGGTTGAAGGTTCAGGGGACGTAGGCACACATCACCTCCTGAACTGTCACCAAGGGCTGCACCTCCAGCCTCTGGCACAGGGACCCTGAGGGCAGACAGAGGCCTGGTCAGCATCTCCAACTCTTCTCCCCCTCTCAGACCAGCCTCCCTCTGCCCCAGACACACTCACCCTCCCAGAAAAGGGGCAGTAGCAGCATCAGAAGCATATAGGAGATGGGAGAGAGGCAGGTTCTGTGGGGAGCTGGGTCACTCCCTGAAGACAATGGCTCCCTCTGGCCGTCTATGTCAGACTCAGGACTAACAGGAAGAAGAAAGAGGAAGCCCTTGGGAGAGGGAAGCCGGTCCTCAGAAGAAGAAGCCCTGTCCTCTTCCCCAGTGGGCTCCTGGACTCCTTGGGTGGGCTCAGTGGGGATGGGCCTCCTGTGTGGGGCCAGCTCTAGGGCCAGGCAGGACCCAGGGTTTGGGGGAGGACAGGTCTGCTGCACAGGCTGGCCTTGTATGTTGTAGGGAAAAGTGTCTCTGTGGGTGACAGGGGGCAGTGTCCAGGGCCTGGTCCAGAGCATGACCTGCTGGTGACCCGCTGCTGCCCTGTCCTGTGCAGGCTGCCCTGGGATCAAGAGCAGCTGAGCTGAAATCCAGCCCCAGGCTTTTCCTGCTGGTCATTCCTCCTGTCTGAGACTCAGTTTTCCCATCCGTAAAATACGGTCATTAACAGCACCTCCCTCTCAGCCTTGTTGTGAGGCTCAAATATGATTTTTGCCAAGTGCTTTGCAGACCTTCAGTCACTACACAAATGCTGGTGACTGTCACTGTCACTGTCACTGTCCTCTCCTCTAAGCTCTCTCTCATCCAGCTCCGCTGGCCATCTTAGAATGGAATTCCATCTCCTGTCTCCAGACCTTTCCCTGGCCTGTGCCCTCTGCCTGGAAGCCTTTCCGTCCTCATTTCCTTTATCTTCCTTGAACCAAACCTCAGCTCCAATGTCATCTCTTCCTTCCACTTTACATTTTTTTCTTATTCTATTTTCCTTCTCCTAGTTACTAACATGGTCTTTTCCCAATGAAATGAATATTCTTGTATTCAAAGGATTCAGAGGAAGGAGAGACCGGATTCCATGCAATACATTGGCCCAACACACAGATAATCAGCCCAGGAGGAAGCAGGACGTTTGAGAACATGATTCTGAAGACACCGAGGGAGCAGAAATGGGATTTATCTGGAAGGACAAATGTGCATGAAAATGGAGATTTAAGGATATGTACAGAAATGTAGAGAAGATGCGAGCAAGGCTGGGGAAGAGAATGGAGGAGTGTCCACCACATTATAGAAGTAGCTGGTGCTGCTCATGCTCAGAGGGAGCAGAAGGTTGGGAGGCATCTCCTAGGTCTGATGATCCATGTTCTAAGCGTCCTTCCAGCTCTGAGGCTGAAGGAAGAGCCAGGGACCGAGTGCTCAGGTAGAGACTTAAATCAGGGCTGGGCCCTCCAGTATGACCAGGAATCATGGACTTTTCATGCTTTTTCAGTTGTTGTTTTGTTTGTGGAGTGAAATGAAGGCTGTCCTGTATTAAGAATGCTTTATCACCTTCGGTGCTTGCTCAAGAATCACTGTTCATCCTTTAATTGCATCTGCAGGGACCTGGGAATGAGCTAATTCTGAACTTCAGAGCAAAACTTACATGGAGATAAAACATGCCATACAAGTGACTGGGGAGCAGCTTGTCCATACCTGTGGATTCAAGGCTTGGGTTTGTGGGCTGGGAGTCTGAAGAGGCCCCCTCAGTCTCTTCTCCCACTGGAGGGTAGAGGGTCCAATTCCAACCAAAGCTGCTCAGCTCAGTCCACTCTGCATCTGCTGGCCTGCCTGGCTTCTCCAGAGAACAGGATACCCTGATCCAGGGACATCCTTGGACAGAGCCTGCTAAGGAGGTGCTGGGAACCCCTGATTAAAGTCAGTGGGATTTTAGGGACACTCCCCATGACCTTGGCAAATCTTTGAATGAGACAGGGATCCCCCCCCCCCAAGTGACGTCTCTGGGAAATGATTCCTGGGAAAATGGTGGATTTTTACAGGGAGTGATGGGGATGCGTGTGCAGAAACTGAGCCTATGCAGAACAGAAGCCACCTGCCACCATCTAGTGGCAAAGAAGAAAAACAGCAGGCGGATAGTGGAAGGAGCAGGATCTCCCCCTCCCTAACAGCCAGTTGGATACACACATTCACTTAAGGCACCAGGGAAGAGAGGGAGGCCATGCTCAGAACTCTGGTGACCCCCGTTACGCTGCTGGAGGAATCAGGGAGTGTCAAGTCCAACTTCTCATTTCAGAGGAGGAAACTGAGCCCCAGGAACAGGCCCAAATGACTTGTCCAAAGTCATCCTAAGTGAAAATAGATCAAAAAGGGGATCCTGCCATCTGGGGTGGCCCTGGGTGCTCTGTGGACAGCTGAAGGTGCTCTCCCAGGCCCAGCTCAGCTGCTCCTGGGCTTTGGTGGGTCCCGGGTAGCAGATCCTGGGTTCAAACGTCCTTCCTCCATCCCTTCACCCTCAGGACTGTCCTCTCCATCCCCCACTGAGGGGCCAAGAGAGCAGGGTCTGCCACTGGAGCTGGGCAGGTCTGTCCTGCCAGGTGCCCTGCATTCCCTGACCTCTCCCAAGTTGGCCCCAGACCCTGGCCCCTGGCTCCCAGCCCCAGAGCCCCCAGGGCAGCCCACCCTGTTTCAGAAGCAGCAGAGATCTTCCTTCCCTGCACACTCACTTCCTGGGTTCATCTCCAAACACCCATTTCCTGTTCCACCTTCCCTTACCCCAAACCAAGGGTGGAAGGACAGAGAGAGTCTGTGGCCTGGGGGTGACAGTGCCCTGGGAGCTCTGCCGTCCCCTCTTTCTCAGGGATGCTCCTGCCCAGCGGCACCCAGGGCTGTGGGGAGTGATAGGGTGAGTGGAGGCAGATGGAGGAGCGTAAGAAGTGTGAACAGAGCTGGGCTGGGGGTCTCAGGGGCTCCCTCCTTGGAGTGCCTGTAGGAGAGAGGGCCAGGCTCCAGATCCCAGGGCAGACCCTTGATGTGGGCTTTTCACCTGGGCATTACAGGGGAAGCTGGGAGTCTGGGTTGGGGCTGGGCTGGGGGCAGAAAGATGGTGCTGGTCCAGCTTCAGCTCCAGTGAACAGCCCTGCATTGAGGACCTTCTGCACCCAAGCTTCCTTCTCAGCCCCAGGGTTTAGATAGGAACCAGGTCCTGCCCTCAGGGAGGGCACAGGCAGGCAGGATGTGAGCCTCTCCCACAGAACTCTGGTTGGGGAAGGTCACAGGGTGACAAATGTCTCAGAAATGGTCAAATGAAGGGCCTTGGGAGGTGACAGAGAGAGCAGTGTGTCCTGGACAGGGGGAGCCCAGGAGGCTGCCTGGAAGAGGAAGATTTGCTTAAGCCTCTCATGGCAACTCACCTTTTTCTAACTTTATCCAAGTGAAACTTCAGAGAAACCAAGGAGGGAAGCCCCTGGGGGTTTCTCTTTCCCTTTTATAGATAGCGAAAATGGGCCTCAGAGACATTAAAAATTTATTAGCCTATTGTCACCTGGTAGGAGGGTCCCACAGCTGGCCTCTGAAGCCCTGCTTCTGGGCAGGGACCAGCCCTCTCACCTCAGACCACAAGGACTAGCTCAGCATATCATCAGACCTGGGGATGAACCTCCAGGGGAAAAGTGTCCGAGCACCTAAGGACATGAGCTGCAAGAGGAGGCTTAGAGGGCAGACCAGGGGGAGGCCAGCCTGGCTGGGGCAGCTGGGAAGGCTCCAGGCCCATGGAGATTCAGCTGAGAAACACGGAGCTAACTCCATCCCAGGCTGCTGGAAAAGAGACCCTGGGGCTGGAATGAAGGAGGGGATGGTCCAGCTGGCCTAACTCTGATCTACCCCAGGGGGGCTGGGATTCTGGGCATCAGGATTCAGGAAGGACAGTCATCTACTGGGGCTCACTGAGAGGAGGGAGCCCAGGTGGGGAAAGGCCTGGAGATCATGCCATAAACCAATCAGGGGAAGGGCCTGGTCCTGTTCAGAGGTGAACCAGGGGATCCTGAGAACTGTCTTCTAGTCCTGGAGCTTGGTCCTAGAGCTGGATGGACAGATTTAACTTGTTTGGTCCCTGAGGGCAGAACTGGAGCCATTGGGTAGAAGGGGCAGGAGGCAGGTCTGGGAAGGGGTCAAGACCAGGAAAGGCTTCACAGAGATGATGGGGTCTCTTCTGAAACTGGTGGCTGCTCCCTCTCTTCCTTTGGGAGATGTAGGTCTAGTGTTGATCACAGGTGTAAGAGCCAGGGACTTAAGGTCAGGGGGTGGGGAGTCAGGGTTGACCCCGGGGGACCTTCCTGGGAAGAAGAGTGAGGAGGGCGTTGGGCCAGTGATTGAGGAGTAGAGGATGTCAAAGGCTTGTGGATCATAGGGCAGACACACTCACCTGATGTAATAGAGCCAGGTAAGTCCACAGGTGAGGAGAAAGCCGGCCCCCATGAGGGCTCCCCTGAGCAGTGTGAGCATCACGGCCAAGGGCTGTTCTCCTGGGCAGAGAAGGCTGTGGGAGAGAGAGATGGGGGCTGGTTAGAGGGGGCTATTGTCCCCCAGGCCTCAGTTCTTCCTCTGTAGCCTCACTCACTCTCAGGCCACCGTGCTCTCCTTAAATTCCCAAGGCCAAGAACTTCTTTCTCTAGGGCTGGGATACAGAACCCAGCCCTGTGGGCACAGGGTAGGGGTCCAGGCTCTGATAAATGCCTTCAACATCTCTTCCTGCCTGGGGCTAGCAGCTGTTGTGTGCTCATATCAGGAACAGAACAAGACAGGGATACCACCATAGCCCACCACCCCACCACCATAATCAGCAGGGGCATAATCTCAGGAGATGCTCGCCAGTCCAAACACTACAGGGAGGGTAGTTCTAGACCCAGGGTCTCAGTACTCAATGGCTGGGGGAGCTCAGGGTCTTGCTTCTCTGTGGCCCAGAGGCTGCTATTCACCCTATAGCCCAAGTGGAAGGACTTACCCTCAGGAAAGAAGATGGAAGAGAAGTTCCCCTGAATTGTGGACATGGAGAGAGAGAAGATGGGTGTGATTGTCCCCTCCCTTCTCTCCTCCAGACCTCCCTTCTGTCCTCACTTGCCTTCTCCCAACTTCTCTGCCCCCTTCTCTGAGGAACCCTGAGGTTCCTGTTTTGAGGAAGACATGAATGTCTCTAGACTGGAATCCCAATCTCCATCCTCAGAAATGGGTTGACATTGGGAGCTTCAGTGCCAGAATGTGGGACAGAAACAGTGGAGACCCAAGGACTCACCCCCACAGACTCCACCTCTCCACATTGTCTCAGGACCCAAGCACATATCCATGCACCTGACATTTCTCCTTTACCCCTCCTTCCTCTGGGACACCTGGCCCTTGTGGCCACTCCCTCCCAGCACTCACAGGCTACCATGAGCTGGAGAGTTGTCTCTGTGGTCATTGTGGCCTCTGTGAATGTCACCTGACAGGTGAGGTTAGTCCCGTGGTCTTGTGCTTTAACGGTGAAGAGGAGTTTGGAAGAGTTTAGATTCTGCTAGGCAAATCCATGGAAGGAGGGAACAGAACCAGTCCTGAGGAAGTTGGGGAGGTACCCTCTCTACAGGCTCCAGGAGCTATACAGGTCAGGGTCACTTGGTGCCCCATAATGTCTGCAATGTGGATCTCTGGCTCCTGTGTCATATCTGGGTGAGAAAAGTTAAATGAGCCAGGTGGCAAGGGGAGGGCTGCCCCTAATGTGTACCCTCAGGTGATGGCCTTGGGGTTTTGCCTTCAGTGTCACAACAAAGCTTTCCTTGATGTCCCCTCCCATGCCCTGACTCTGCATGCTTTGGAATGTCCCACTGTCCTCAGGGCCTGGGCCTTTCTCCTCACCTAGGGCTCCTGGTTCCTCCAGCAGGGGACCCCATGGTGTTTCCACTGAGCTGAAAATCTCAGGGCCCTCCCTCCTGCCTCACTAATGAGGCTATCCCTGTGTGCCTGCCATGGATATTGGCAGCCCTGTCCCTGCTACCCAGGCATCTGCTGTCATCACAGGCCCTGAAGGGCTCCCCTGTCTGGAGCTTGTTTCTCTACAGAAAGGAGTAAGAGCCTTGTGACTCTCCGTCCTGCATCACCAGCATATCATGCCCTGACTCTGTCCCTCACCTGGGCATTCTCTGGGACATCCAGACATTCCATGGGACACTCTCCTCACCTTCCACATGGACAGACACCTTTTATACAAGTAACTGTGCGTCACACCCCGCCTCACTACCCAGAGGAAGTAATTCCCATGATCCCATTTCTGGACCCCAATAATTCTCAAGGAGCAGATGTTCATCTGTAGGGCCCCCATTAAGTGGCATTGACTCCAAGTCCCGGGCTGGATGTTTCTTTGGGAGTCATTGGTGGCCATCAACCTTCTCCTAGCCTACCCCCTGGAACCAATATCCCTAAGCTATGTTGTTAATCCTTTATTGCTGGTAGTAATGGAAAAAGCAGGAGATGGAAACACAGCCCCTCCTTCACGATACTGTCTCCTCCACATCAGTCCTAAACTCTGGACCATTTTCAAAAGGGGACCCTGTGGAGTATGGGAGGGAGAGAGAGACAGACAGACAGATAGATAGAGTCAGCCTATGATTCCACACCTCCTCTATGTTATCCCATCCTTCCAAAACCTTCTCACCTCCACCCAGGTACCATCAGCTCTGGCTCTGATTCTGGCCTCACCGACCCTCCCAGAGCTGACACAGCAACAGCAGCAGTAACAGCAAGTCCATTGTAAGATGGAGGGATCCCAGGAGTCCATGGAGCTATGCCCTGAGGCCAGCCTCAGAGCTTTTCCTGGAAAGAACCCTGGAAAAGGGGAAGAGACAATTAGGAACAAGAGGGAGGGAGAGGAGCAGAGGGAGGTTCTCGGAAGAGCAGTCAGCCTGATCCCATCAGCCCTTCCTTCCCACTAGGCCCCAGAGCAGGGGACTCAGAGGGGACTCCAGCCTCCTCTTAGGGAAGCTAAGGATGTGAGAAGGGGCCTTGGGCTGTAGGGAGCAGGGGGTATGCACAGGGTGCAGTTCCTTCTTTCCCAGTCCTTTTGGTCAATGAACGTCTGACCTGACTGAGTAACCTCTTTCCAAGTGGCCTTTGTAGCCTCACCTCAGGACAAGGAGAGCCCCTTCCTGTCCCACTGTGGGGTCCCCATGATTCTAACCCTGTTCCTCTAGGATGTTCCAACCAGGCTACATGCCTCCTTTCTGGCCATTCCCACTGCCTGATCTTTCTCCCCAAGGTTTCTGCAGTGATGACTCCCTGTCTCCCCAAGACATCTCCAATGTTCCATTCCTGTCCCTCTGTGATAATGATGGCCATGATAGCAAGGCCCCTCACTGCTCTTGTGACCTTGGCCAAGCCATTTTCCCAGGCCTCCATCTTCCAACTTGTAAAATGAAGGTGTTGGTCTAGACAAGATGAAGTGGAGAGCGCATTTCATATCCAAAGATATTCTCCATTCTAAGGTCCTTCCCTTGTCTGAGGTCCTCTGTCTGTCGCTCTGTCTTAGCTCTGCCATTCTCTGCTCTGGGGACCCTCCCAGACCAGTCCACATTCCATGGTCTGGGGGCGCTTCTTGGTCTGCTGTTCTGTGGCCCCTGCTTGGTAAAGCTTCCTGGGGAAGGGATTCTTGACCTGAGATGGAAAGAAGGAAAGAAATTGGATGGAGAGAGGCCAATGAAAGAGGAAAGGACTCAGGACCTGGCTTGGCCTCAGGATCTGCCTTCCAAGATCAGGGGAGGAGAGAGGCAAGAGACAAGGCCACCTGTCAGGTGAGAAGTCTTTTGCCCTTTAGCAGCCTCCCCCCTAAAGTAATTGCTGCTCTTGACACCATGTTCTGCATAGATCGTACTCCTACACATTTGGATTCCTGAGCCCACATTCGTTTTAAAGAGTCTTGGTCTTTAGCGGAAGAAGGGCCTTTAGAGAGCATTTAGTCTACCCCATTTACTTTACAGATGAATAGCCTGTGTCAGAGGGACTGGAACTGAATTGCCTGAGGTCACAACTGAGTAAGTAGCAAATTGGTGAATAAATGAAAATGGTTTTGTTCAATGAGTTACTGTGCTCAGGCAGTGGAACATGTCCTATGCCCTAGGTGGAGAAGAAGAAAAAGGAAGAGGAGAAGAAAGAGAAGGAAAAGGAGAAGGAGAAGAAGAACAAGAAGGAGGAGGAGGAGGAGGAGGAGGAGGAGAAGGAGAAGGAGAAGGAGAAGGAGAAGGAGAAGGAGAAGGAGAAGAAGAAGAAGAAGAAGAAGAAGAAGAAGAAGAAGAAGAAGAAGAAGAAGAAGAAGAAGAAGAAGAAGAAGAAATAAAGTTCTTGCCCTCTGGAGGCTTTTATTCCAATAGAGCAGCCTACACACAGGGGCTGCCAAGCCATGGAGATGTGTTTTGGTTAGAGAAACCACAGGGATGCTGAATGTAATTAATTATGGGACTAGTGAGTGACATGACCTCTGCAAGAATGGGAACGTAGTCTTACCTCCTCCAAGTCAAGTCAAGTCAAGAAGCACTAATTAAGCACCTATCCTGTGCCGGGTGCTGTGTTAAGAGTGTTGGTAGTACAAAAAATAGTGAAAAGAAAGAAGGAAGGAAGGAAGAAAGAAAGAATGAAAGAAAGAAAAAAGAAAGAAGGAATGAAGGAAAGAAGGAAGGAGCAAAAAAGGAAAGAAGGAAGGAAGAGAGTAAAAGGGAATAAGGAAATAAAGTAGGAAAAAAGGAAAGGAAGAAAAAAGGAAGGAAGGAAGGAAGAAAGAAAGAAAGGGAAAGAAAGAAAGAAAGAAAGAAAAAAGAAAGAAAGAAGGAAGGAAAGAAGCAAGAAAAAAGAAAGGCAATCCCTATCGTTAAGAAGGCTTTTCCAATTGTCATTCCTTCTCACCTGAGAAATGCTTATGTGACCTCTGGTATATAGGTATATAAAATACTTATAGAAATAAAAAAAATACTCATAGTAAATCATAAAGCAATTTATTTTAAAACAATTCTTTGGTATACATATAATTTTACCATTTATTAAAGAGGAAAGTAAATTGCATACTAATGACATAGCTGCACGTTTTTATATTTACATAAAAATTAAATCTTGGCAGAATATTTGATACTCTGAGAAGTAGATCATCTTCAACATTTTTCAGACAATAGATATTTTGAGTGTAGAACTGTCACTGTTAAATCGACTTCTTTGTATAAATATGTAATATATAGTAGCAGAAGCATGTTTAGGGACTTCTCAGAAAGTGTTAGAAATTCTGTCCTAATCCCAAGCCAAAAGTTCATTTAATCAATGATTTTTTTAAGGAAAATCAAGTTTTAAACGTGTATTCTTTCATAACTTTTCAAACTCTCTTGAACTTTTAATGGTAGAAGACTGACATTTTTATTTTAACTTAGTATGCCTTATAAATCCAACTTAGGTTTTTCAAATCAACATTTGAAGAAAAGTATTCTGAACCTGTGTCTCTGGCACTTCAGATGATTCATGATAACTCTAGCATTAAATCTTTGGGAACGTTCTTTTCAATAATTAAATCATCTGTAGCTGTAAACATGTCTAAAGAACCATTTTCCACCCTATTCTTCCAAATGTTAGCTTTCTTAGTAAAGATTTTAATTTTATATTTTAACATAAATGTTATAATTTTTTCCCTTCAAGCAACATTTTTAAGTCTTTGAGTTTTGTCAAAAATGTCCAACAGATAGCAGGAACGAAAGCCACAATGCATTATGAGCAAATTTGACAGTCAGATTTCTGCTCAGTCAAAAATATACCAACTTCATCTATCAATTTCAATAATTTGCTTACACTTCACCCTCATGAGAGGGCATATTGATTTAACATATTTTCTTTTTTTCTTTTCAGTTTAGATGTCCTAGACCCTGGAAGTGGAGGCTGCTGCATTGTCATCAGCATTTTTGCCTCTTCTGTCTAAATGCAGCCATTTACCCATAACCAAAAAATATTTTGTCCTAAAATATAAATAAATATTGACAATAATTTGCCAAATAAATATTAGCTTTGCTTTATGAAATTACATTTGTTAGTGCTTAATTTTTTCAATGACGTTCACACTTACATATACATACAGTGGTGATGGTGCAGAAATATTATTAAAGGGCTTCTATCTTTATTCGCTGGAATTAAACACCTATGTTTCTGTATGTAATGGTAATGGGATTGGAAGATCTTCCATGCCCCTTGAACTTCCTGATGTAGCAGGAAGAGGTGTGGCAGGAAGGAGCCAGAGCCAGCAGGGTGACTGGAAGAGGTGACAACACCAGTAGACAGAACACAACACCAGAACTTCTGCTAAGGATTCCTGCTGAGGCCTGCCGGGGACAGGAACTATGGGAAGGTAGAGCTGCTAGGAGTGAGCTGTATAGAAGCTGAGCAGTTACCATGAGTGAGGAGAGTAGGTTCTTTGCTTGAGGTATCCTGTTTTGTTTTGAATGCTTGAGAGTTTGTGCATTTAATGCATTAACTACGTGTGCCAACTCTGTGGCTACTGTGATGACTTAGACTTTCTGGTTTGGGGACTCAGGTTTCTGGTATTTGAATAAGTGTTCTAGCCATGTTCCCCATATAGAGAGCCTGTTACATTTTGTGATTAATAACCATTTCAGCATACTTATAGTCATCATAGGCATTGTGAATATTGCATTATTGTTGCACTGTAAAAGAAGGAGATAGTAATTTTTAAAATCAAACATTCTAACACAATGGAACCCAAAGATCTAGTAATCTGATACTTGCATGCTGAGGAATGATGGTAGGAAGATATTGAAAGTCTTCATTTTCCATAATTAAATTATGTTTCCACACGAGCAGAAAACCTTGTATGTACACTAAGAGCACCACAATTCATAACCTCCAAAAATCTTGGATCTGAGCCCAGATGTTTGTGGCAACATTTGTTGGCATTGTCTGGTGTGACAGCCTGTGCAAGGCAAAATGTGGTTGTGTGTTCAGAACCAAGGCTGCAGTGAAGTCCCACAATGCAAGGGTTGCCAGAAGCACCTCGCATCCATGACGCCTTTGATTTTGAGATAATTTTTGTTCATTGTGCAATCACAAAACTTTCACTGTTGCCAAATTTTTGGGATCCCCATCTTTGGGGTAGCAAGCCACCATTTAAGAAGAAAGATGAACACAAAATGAAGCTGAAAAGAGAGTGAGAGAAGAGGAAGCTACTGGTTGTGTGTGTGTGTGTGTGTGTGTGTGTGAAACATGGATATGGGGAGTGCAGGGGTGAAAAGAAACAAGCAGCAAAAAAGGTTACAGAGGAGGGGCATGAGGATGGGGATGGGATGGTGGGGGAAGGAGAGCAGGAGGGGGAAAGGCAGAGAATACCACTCACATAACCTTGGATTAGAGTTGGGAGCACTCAGCAGCATGGATCCAATGGAGAGGGAAAAGGATTGGGCATCAGGGAAAGAGTTTGAGGTCCTGGTTTCATAGTTTTTGAGGGGAGGGATAAATTGACTCTTACTTTTGCCACCTTAAGGTGCCTTCTGTCCAAACCATATCCGAATCATCTCCAAGTGATGAGTAAGACTTTGAAGTTAACCTGTCCACGCCATCTCAGGTTAATCAGTAATATTGGGTATTCTTCTGATCTTCCTGGGGACATCTGGGACTTGTCTGAGGTTTATGTACTTTAGGACCAAAAGGGCCTGGCAACAGTGCCCAGATGGTTTCTCTGATTTAGCAGAGTTTCAGGATGTGAATTTTGGTTGATATGAGATTCAGTTTGCAAATTATGCTCCTTTGATCTTTGGGATGTTATGTATTTGACAAAGACTCCCCTTTGTGGTCTTCCTTCTTGCCCCTTTAGATTGGTGACTTATAAACTTATTATAGTCTTTACAAAGTGAAGGTGCCTTGTCAGGGGCACCAGAATGAGATAAACTTTTATCACAGCTCTCATCTCCATCCAACCATTATTCTCAACAATCCTCTCTAGCTCCCTCTTTTGGAGGACTCCCATCTTCCTTGTAGACTAGAATAGATTTTTCCCTAAGTGGTACTGAACCCCTCCTGGAGACTTAATTGGCTCAGGGGAGCTAAATGAAATGCATTTTAAGGAAGCTAGCTACTTCCCTCCCCTCCTTCCAGCTGCTCTGCTTTGCTTCAGGCTTTCTGCATTTCAGATTTTCTCCAGGAGATATAGACCAGCTACCTTGTGTAAAGCTACTTTCTCTGCTAGGCAGGCAGGGGAAACCCTACTGGCTGCCCAGGGACAACCTTCTCCAGGTGATCTTTTCACTCCTTCCCCACCTAGAAGCAACCTCCCTGCCATAAACACTACTCTGCTGTTATGTGCTCCAAAGCTGCCACCTTAAGGACCACTGGCTGCTGTCTCCCCCAGTTAGAATGTGATTGCTTTGAGAGAAGCATCCATCTTGGCACATGGAAATTGCTCAGTAGATGATTTTTCATCCATCCATCGAACCCTCATCCCCAAGGGATTAGGAGCTGATTACTTTAGGCCTTTGTGAGACAAAATCAGGCCACCAGAGTTTCTCAGGATCAGATTTCTAGAAGGGGGAGGGACCTCACTGGCTGTCTTGTCCAATTCTATCATTGTGCAGATGAGAAAATTGCATCTTAATGTAGTTATGACCTGCTCACAGATTTAAATACAGGTTTTCTGACTGCAGTGCCAGTGCTCAGTACACTGAAGCTCCGAGTACCTTTAGGACCTAAGACAGAGAAAGTTAGAGATGGAAGAGAGATTAAAAGTGAAATACTCCAATCTCCTGATTTTATGGAAGAGTTCAAACTGAGATGAAAAGAAGGAAAATGATTTGTCCAACGTCCAGTCCTTTTCTCCTCCAAATCAGAAACATACTTATTTATTAAGATAGTGAAATGAATAACAAATATATAATGATAATGGCATGGATAGTATCTATCCAAATAGATCAGGGAGTCTAAGAGGACAAGTACCATTGCCACCTTTATTCTTATCTCTTAACATTATTTCATGTGCAAAGTAACCCTTTTATACATACATTTGTGTGTACATGTATGTATGCACATATACATACCTACATATATACATATACACACATATATTTCTAAATCTATATCTATCATCTATCTGTCTGTCTCTCTGTCTATCTATCTGTCTATCCATCCATCATCCATCCATCCATCCACCCATCCGTCCATCCACCCATCCGTCCGTCTGTCCGTCTGTCCGTCTATCTGTTTATCCATCTATCTATCCATCTATCCATCTACCTATCCACCCGTCCATTTCTTTCTTTGTTTCTTCCTTCCTTCCTTCCTTCCTTCCTTCCTTCCTTCCTTCCTTCCTTCCTTCCTTCCTTCCTTCCTCCCTCCCTCTCTTTCTTTCTTTCTTTCTTTCTTTCTTTCTTTCTTTCTTTCTTTCTTTCTTTCTTTCTATCTATCTTTCTTTATACTCCAAGAATAATTTTTTCATTTCCTTCTTTATCTGAATGAAAAGCATGACCTTAAGTGTGTTCACTGCTCCAAGCTTCCATACTTTGGCCCAGTTTTGGTAACCAGTACCAGGGAAGTGCCATTGTGACTGTATTCTGCGTGGTCAGACCCAATTCTGGATCTAATTCAGTTTCCTTTCTTTTCAATTATAGGTCTAGTCCAATTTCTTCCCTGTGGGAAAAAAAAAACTTTGGTCAATTACGAGAAGTAAGGAAATTACATTGCACTGTTTGAACCTATCCCTGTGTTGCTGGGAAGCTAGACCCCCTCTAACCACTGCTTAGAGACCCTTAACTAAGGACCAAGGTTATGCTGACCAGAAAGCTGCTCAGATCGAAAGATTGATATAAGGAGCTTTCTTACAATTGTATATCTCAAAAAACCTGTATGCCTTATCTGAAAACTGGCCCCATACTTCTCAGTCAGTTACTCTATCCTTGTTCCCTGAATGAATACAGACACTTGTGGGGAGTGAGATATCTTTTTTTCTGACTTCAGTGAATTGCATCTCTGGGCTCTCCTCCCAACTCAGAAAGTGCCCAACATTTCCTCCAATTACAAATAGGATGATATAATTATACATGTTGTTCTGTATCCTTCTTAATATTATCCTTTAATACATAGAAATCTGTCTCCCCTTGTGTTCAGGGTCTAGTGCCAGACTGAGGAAGCCTGGACCCAATTTGTTATGCAATTGACAAGTATTGCTTAATAAATGAATAAGCCACCCTTTGACCCAGAAATAGTGCTACTGGGTCCAAAGAGATCAAGGAAAAAGGAAAAGACTCTATATTAAATATATATAAACATCTCTTCTTGTGGTGGCAAAGAACTGCAAATTAGGGGTATCCCCCTCACCTGGGGAAAGACTGAACAAGTTGTGGTTTATGGTCATGATGGAATACTATTTTGCTATAAGAACTGATGAGTAGGATCTTTTCAGAAACACCTGGCGAGACTTACATGAACTGATGCAAAATGAAGAATGTAGAACCAGGACAATACTATATATAGTAACACCAATATTCTACGGTGATCAACTATGAATGACTTAGCTTTTCTCAGGAATATGATGACCTAAGACAAGGACTTATGATGAGAAATGGTATCCACCTTCAGAGAAAGTGCTGGAGTCGGAATGCAGATTGAAATAAGCTTTTAAAACATTTTTATTATTCTTGTTTGTTTGGTTTTTCTTCCACATTTTCTTTTTGCAACATGGCTAATATGAAAACATTTTGCACTGAATATGTATAATCTATATAAAATTGCTTGCCTTCTCAAGGAGGGGGAGGAAAGGAGAAAGGAAAACAATATAGGGGCAGCTAGGTGGCACAGTGAGTAGAGCACCGGCCTTGGAGTCAGGAGGGCCTGAGTTCAAATCTGGCCTCAGACACTTGACACACTCGCCATGTGACTTTGGGCAAGTCACTTAACCCCAATTGCCCTCCAAAAAAGAAAAAAAAATGGAAAGCAATATGGAACTCATTTTTTAAATCAATGACAAAATTTTCATTGTATGTATAATTGAGAAACTGTAAAAATTAAATGTAAAAAATGAATAAATTTGACATCCTCAAAAGGTGAAACTTTGTTTCCTTGGTTATTTCAGGTTTCACTCATCACCGTCTGCGTCTGATTTCTGCCTCTCTCTGTTATCTGTCCAGCTATTTATCTTTCTGCTTATCATTCCACCCATCTATGTGTATCTCAGCTCAACTCATTCTCACATAGGTACAGTCTTTTACAGGTTTAAAAGCCACTGCATCAGGCACTAAAAAGAGACCCCATTGTGCAATTAGGCGAATGGGGTTTGAACTTGGGCTCTGTCTCTTCCTAGCCTAGTGACCTCAGGGAAATTACATTTCCCCTTGGCTTTTCTGTTCCCCATTTGTTAAGTGATAAGGTAGTAGTAGAAAATGCATTTGTTCTCACAGTCCTGTGACAAAGTGGTCAAGATGTTATTATCCCAGAGAGGGGAAGGAACTCATGTGAGATCACACAGTAAATCAGTTTTTGAGAAGACACTTGAGTTTTGTGTCTCTGTCCCAAGGCCTTCCCTTTATCCCCTTCAGTCTCTTTGTCTGTCCACATCTTGCCTTCTGAAAGAGCCTGTAGGCACCTAGAAAAGCTGAAGCTGATGCCACCACACAGGCATCTGGTGCATGGTAAGTACTGTCTACAGCAGCAGTTCTCAACCTGTGGGTTCTGTTCAGTTTGTAACAATGAAAATACATCCTGCATATCAGATATTTACATTACAATTCATAACAGTAGCAAAATTACAGGTATGAAGTAACAACGAAAATAATTTTATGGTTGGAGGTCCCCACAACATGAGGAGGTGCATTAAAGGGTCGCGGCATTAGGAAGGTTGAGAACCACTGGTCTATAGGCTTTCCAAAGAGGGCATCAGTGGAACCTCCGGACCTAGCCTGCTCTTTAGATGGTCTGGGGCTTTCTCAGGAACTGACTATTGGGCGGTGTGAGGTAAGCCAAGGATTTGGAATCGGAAACACCTTGTGTGCTGGGAAAAGTGATAACTTCTCTCTTGTATTTACTAATTATTGTATTGGGAACAAGGCTTTTCCCCTTCTCTGCTTCCTCATCCAGAAGCCAGCCAGTGTGGGAAATCCTTCCAAAGCCCTTGCAGGTAGAATGGCTGAGATCTGCCCACAGCAGAAGAGTTTCTAAGTCTGGGGTCTTGGGTGCATTCCTGCCTATTGTGTGCTCACACAGATCTGAGGAAGCACTGGTTCTCTCTTTTGTCAGATGGGTGATGGGGAAATGGAGAAGTCCTTTTGAGCAAGATTTGGGTGACCCAAGTCATGCACCCCAACACCTTCAATGTGATAGAGTCCACCGTCCCTTATGAAGATTCATTTTCTTGCTAATTGTTAAGCAGTTGGTGTTGATTGCTTACCTGACCTTTCCAAGGGCATATAAGCTGGGAGCCCATTCCCATGAAGGGTCTTTGGATGAAGACAAAGATAGCCAAATGACCGCGCTTTTATTAACATGCTGGCATTAGTATTAAATGATGAAGTTAACCAGAAATTTTGTCTCTTGAGTCTTTTTAAAAATACCACAATTCCATCTAGACATTTTACAAGTGCATGTGGAGAAACCAAGGAAGGGACATGAGCCGTATTTGCAGGTCATAATAATCAAGAACATTTCTAGGTCTGTGCCAGCAGCTGGATGGTGCCATAGTGCACAGAGTGCCAGACCTGGAGTCAGGAAGACCTGAGTTCAAACCCTGCCTCAGAGACCTGCTGGATGCGTGACCCTAAGCAAATCACTTACCTTCTGTTTAACTCGGTTTCACCATCTGTAAAGTGAGGATAATATTAACACCTACCTCCCAGGGCTGTTGTAAGCATCAAATGAGAGGGTATTTGTAAAGTTCTTGGGAAAACCTGAAGTGTTGTGTAAATGAGAGCAACTTCTATCATGAGATATCTTACATTGGATCACCGGATTGTAGATCTAGAAGTGAAAACACCATAGGGATCCGGTCTCCTCATTTACAGCTGAAGAGACAGAAGAGGCAGAGAGACGTCAGGTGGTGGGACTCCCATCCAGGTCTATTCTTAGCCACCAAGCTGTAAAGACCTGTGGTTTTGAAACCACATCCCCCATGTCCCTAACCCGTGTTTCTGGTGCCCTGGCAGCACCTGGGCATGGCCTATAGAACACAGCATATCCCATTACATTTTCTGTGTATCTCCTCAGCCCAAGTGCCCAGCTCCTCCGTGCCATCCCCAAGGCACCTCTGAGGCAATGTGGAAGAGGGAAGGAACATTGGACATGGAGACAGAATTCAAATAAGCAAAAGTTTATTAAATATGAACTGTGGTGAAAGCACTGGGGAGACAAAAAGAGCAAAACAGGGGCTGTCCTCAAGGAGCTTACATTTTCACAGGGTGTGTGGAAGATGTGATACAATATATAAGTTAAGTCATTTCGAGGTAAATCTGGTGTAGACTTGGCATCCCCACCAGGAAAACTTAGGCTCAAGTCATGGGATCATAGCTTTGGAGCCACATGCTACCTTCAAGACGATCTAGGGCCACCATCTATTTTAGAGGTGAGGAAATTTCAAGCTGGGCAGGATAAGAGATTTGTGCAAAGTCTCAAGGGTAAGGGTGATGAGGTGGAATTTGAACCCAAAATCTATAATTCTAGCGCTACTGCCTCAACTACTTTTGTGATTCTGGGCATGGCATTAACCCCTTAACACCTTAGGGAATTAAATTAACTCAGTCTTTAAGGCTAAAAGTACCATTATGCATTGATAGAGGAAGTTCCCTTATGCAAGTAAAACCATATGAAAGGCAGACAGATGTACAGAGACAAAAAATATAGAGCCAGAGAGACTAAGAGAAAAAAATGAAAGAAAAAAGAAGGAAGGGACAGGAGAGAAGAGGAGAAGAAAGAAAAAGAGAGAAAGAGAAAAAGAAAGGAAGAGAGAGAGGAGAGAGAGGAGGGAGGGAGAGAGAGAGAGAGCGAGGAAAAGAGAGGGAGGGGAGAGAGAGGGAGAGAGGGAGGAGAGGGAGGAGAGAGTGGAGAGAGAGAGGAGAGAGAAGGAGGGGGGAGAGAGAGGGAGGAGAGGGAGAGGGAGATGGAGAGAGAGAGAGAGAGAGAGAGAGAGAGAGAGAGAGAGAGAGAGAGAGAGAGAGAGAGAGAGAGAGAGAGGAAACAAGGAAGGAAAACAGACATTAGTAAGTGAGAGTTTCAGTTCTAGCCTTATCCCTTCCCGGTCATTTTGTGCAGGGCTGTACAGAGGATAAAGTTCTGGACTCAGAGTCAGGAAGATCTGAGTTTATTTCCTCAGACATCTGCTACATGTGTGAATACCAGGGGAAAGTCGCTGAATCTCTCTTGGCTTCAGTTCCTTATTCATAGAACGAGGGAGCTTGGTTCAATACCCTCAAAGGTCCTTACGTCTCTAATTCTCTGATGTCGTGTTCCTTTTTGATCCCAGTTTCCCCATGAGTGAAGTGAGTTTGGAAATACTCAAGCACCAAGCCAAGGAGCTCCGTTGTAGGTGTTTAGCAAACATCAAGCTAACATGTTTGATAAATGACCTTACTACTGGGACTTAGCAGCACTTTGTTCTCTTTCCCTCTATTGTTCTTACGTAAGTATGACATATCGGCATTCCCTGTGCTTGTGTCTTATTTCCTTGCTAGACTAGAAGCTGCATGGGGACAGGGAATTGGTTTTTTCCATATCCTACGTCTCCTCCACTGCATCATATAAAATTGAAAATTCTGGGGACTGTAGCCCTAATCACGGAGGCAACCTAGTTTTGTAAAAGAACAGGAAAGATGCTCTGTCAAGCAAGTCCAAGGGACTGAGCCATCCAGCTGAGATGCTGTGCCCTGTGAAGAGCTAACACTGTTCAGTAATAGACTGACCCAGCCTAGGCGTGGACTGGACCAGCGCAGCAACAAGGCCAGCAATCCAGCAAACATAAGATGCTCAGCAGTGGACTTTGTGAGGACATTTTGGGAAAGATCAAAGTCGTTGAGGTGCTGCCATTCCAGAGCTGTAAGTGGCCTTGGCCACATGTGTCCCCGTACATGTGCTTCATTAAATTCACTAAGAGTTGGTGCTGACTATCTCCACCCATACAGCCATACACTCCACAGGTTTTAGGGAGAGAGGCTTTGGAATTCTTGTTCTTGTTCATACCTTTTGAATGTTATTAATGGAGCACACTGGTGGGGGCTCAGCAGCTCTGGGTTTAGAGATATGGTGGCCCAAGAAAATGACCTCTAGAGCCCAAGGTATAGCAAATGACTCTCTGAGGATCCCAATCAGAGAAGAGGAGTCTCAGTTTGGGGAAGGGCCACTACACTCAGCTTTATCCCTTTACTAGGCTGAAAATTCCACCAACATGGGGAATGTGTCTTCTCCAAATGTTTCCTGAGCAGGTGTTTTTCAGACATTACAAATGTCTGTGGAATAAATGATAATTGAGGGGAGGAACTGACTCACAAACCACCCAGTGTAGAGCCAAGACTGAGGCCTCAACAGTTGCTCATTGGAATTTAATCTCTGAGTACTCAGTGAAGGGGTCAGTGGATCCATAGTCTTCTCCAGCTTTCACTCCTTGGAAGTTGAGGCAGGCATAATGTAACTCATCTGGTCCATCCTCTGGAGCTGCTGGGGTTGGGGCTGTGTCTGCAGCTGGTGAAATGGGATCCAGGGACAGGCCCCCCCAGGATGGCCCCTTGGGATCCTAGAGTAAGGGAAAAGGGGAGTTCAGTCAAAGCAGGTCCCCAGCATGGTGAGAGTAGTAGAAGGTGGGAGAGATGACCTTGGGGAAGAGAGGGGGCTGGAGACTGAGAGAGTTGGGGGAACCACTGGGGGCTGGGAGGCTGGCATACTCTACCTCTGCTCGCCCCCTGGAAGCTGCTGCTGACACTGACTTCTTCCTGAGCATCTTCACCCTGAGGAGGTGGAAAGGCAGAGTTGGTGCAGGGGAGAGAAACTTGGACTTGGATCCAGAGAAGTAGGGCCCTGCCACTCACTCTCTGCCTGACCCTGGACACATAATTTTTCCTCAATGGCCTCCTCTTTCTTCATTTGTAAAATGAGGCAACCAGACTCCAGGGTCTCTAAGATCCTTCCCCTGTGACATTCCCTTGTTCTGTGATCTCCAAGCTCCAAATGCTACCAACCTACGAGCCACAGGAGGATCTAGGAAAGACCACGGGACCAAGGATCAAGAGATGTGCACTTGCCACTATTTCCCTCTGGGGTCTTGGGAAAGTCTCTTCCTCATTCCAGGCTTTAATTACCTCATTTGTGAAATGAAAGGCTGGGATGAAATTGTCTCTAAAGTCTCTTCTGATTCTATGTCCTGAGATTCTATGGTATAATACTGTTCCCAATCATCAGGGCCTGAAGGCTTCTTCCACTGTGTTTCCCTAATGGGTCCTCACTGGAGCAAGGCAATCGTTCTCCTCCTTCTCCTCCACCAATTCTTTATCAAACTCACCACAGCAGCAATTCCAAACCTTCTCATCTGTCCTCAGGCACCTCATCCCTTACTCTCTCTTCTGAGGACTGTGCCTCAGACTTCACCCAAAAGATTGAGGGTGTTGGCTGAGAACCCCTTCTTGTCCCCTCTTCACCTCCTCATATCTCTGAGAGATAACATGAAATGTGTTTCTCACCCCCCCCATCATTGAAATGTCTTCTATACCTCCTCCTTAACTCTGATCAGGGATCAAGAAAGTGCTCTTCTTTTAGTCCAGACTAAAGCCTCTACCTGCACCCTTAACCCCATCTCTTCCTGCAGTAGATGCTCTCACTCTCTGCCCCTCTCCCTTGTCTCAAATCTCTTCCTATCTACTGACTCCTGCCCCACTGCCAGTAAACATTTCTATGTTGTCTCGACCATTATGAAATGGACATCACTGATCATCTCCTGAAAGACATCCTAAAATAGAAATGCCCAGGATTGTTATAACCAAAGTCCAGAGCTCCAAGGTCAATGAGAAAACACTGTAAGCAGCCAGAAAGGGACAGTCCACATACTGTGCAACCACAGTCAGGATCACCCAAGGTTTGGATTCACCTGCTATAAAGGGCTGCTAGGTAAGAGAGTGGATGTGCCACGCCTGAAGTCTGGAAGACTGATCTTGCTGAGTTCAAATCCAGGCTCAGACACTTACTGGCTGTGTGACCCTGGACAAGTCACTTAACTCTGCCTCAGATTCTTCATCTATCAAATGAATGGGAGAAGAAAATGGTGAAATGCTCCAGTATTTCTTATTCTTCTCCACTTGCATTTATTTCTTAGGGTTTTGTGGAGGAGGGGAAGAAAGACTGAAAAATACAATGGATACTTCATCCCGATATTTAAATATTGTCATTTTGTTACCTCAGCATACAACAAAACTAGCGCCACAACATTCTTTTGATGTCCAATGGCCATTTAAATCCAGTCTTTGTCATTGTTGTTGCTGTTCAGTCATGTCTGACTGGTTCTAGAATCAGGAAGATGTCCAAAAATGGCCTCAGACACTTACTAGCTGTATGACCCTGGGCAAGTCACTTAGCCTTGTTTATCTTGGTTTCCATATCTGTCAAATGAGCTGGAGAAGGAAGCGGCAAACCACTCTACCATCTTTGCCAAGAAAACCCCAAATGGGGTCACAAAGAATCTGACACTACCAACATTACTGAAAAACAATGTGTTGACTCTAGGCTGGCCGCATGCTCCAGTATTTTTATAAAGAAAACCCCAAATGGGGCCACAAAGAGACTGAAATGACAGAACTATATTTTTAAGGGAACAGAGAGCTTGGAATATGATGTTCTACAAGGCAAACTAGCCAGAAAAACTGATTATAAGGCAGCTATGTGGCACAGTGAATAGAGCACCAACCCTGGAGTCAGGAGGACCTGAGTTCAAATCCAACCTTAGACACTTCACATTTATAGCTGCATGTCCTTGGGCAAGTCACTTAACCCCAATTGTCCTACCTTACCCCCTCCAGAAAGACAAAAAAAGACTGATTATAATCTCACAGGGGGAAAATATACATTTAATGAGATAGAAAAGTTTTAATGATTCCTGACAAAAAGACCAGAGATCAATAGAAAATCTGATATTCAAAGACAGGACTCAGGAGAAGTATAACGGAGCAAACCTGAAAAGAGAAATCATATGGTTAAAAGAACTCCATATGGTTAAATTGTTCACATTTATATATGAAGAGATAATTCCAATAACTCTTGAGAACTTTATCATTGTTGGGGCAGTCAGAATTCATGTACGTAGACAGAGGGCAGGGGTATAAGTTTATTATGGTGGGTTGATATCAAAGAAAGAATGAAAGAATGAGAAAGAGGGATGCACTGGGAGAAGGAGAAAGGTAGAAAAAGAATAGAGAAAATTATCAAACATAAAAGAGTCATAAAAGGAACAGCTTTTATATTGCAGGGGGGACTAGATGGGGGAAGTGGAGGGGTGAGTGTTATTACCTAAACCTCTCTCATCTAAACTAGCTCAAAGAAGGGACAACTCCCCCCCCTCACACACACACACACACACACACACACACACATGCACACACTCACAAGTTTATCAGGTTCAGAAATCCATCTTTTCCAACAAGGATGTAGAAGGGAAGAAGGTCAAGCAGTACTAGAAAGCAACTAGAAAGCAAAAAAGTTACTAGAAAGCAATAATCATGAAAACAACCTCATACTGGACAAGAAATAGAGTGGTTGATTAATAGATTAGGCACACAACATTCGACTGAGAGAATAAAATTGGGAGCTAAAGTGTGGGTAAAGCAGAATCCAGATGATGTTGCAAAGGCTGCTGAGATTATAGCACACGGGAAGGATAACACTGTACTGTTGTTTATTCAGGAGAAGATGAATACCAGATTTTACCCTTAAGTCATATATTCTGCCATGAATGAGGTTATGACAGTGAGTTCACGGACTCCAGAAGCAATTCCGACCCTATACTTGTCTCTTTTTGTTTGTTAAAATTGTCTGTGAGATTTGTTTTCTGCAGGCTTAGTACCCTCCACCTGCAGATGCCTGATTGCTTAAGCCAGATGTCATCCCCTGTCCACGACTATGATGTGTCACCCCAGGACCTGGCATCGATTAAGTTCCAGGTGCCAGCTAACGAGCTGACCTCTCAAATGGGACCTCTTTGGGCAGGGACAGCTTTATATCCAATTTCAGCCGGAAGTAGCTATGGAGAAGAGATCTTTGCCCCTTTCCCAAAGATTTTGAGCCACATTCACTCCAGGACGGAAAGATGGGGTGCTTGTGGCCAAGCACCCATCCTAAGGTATGGTTTTACGTGTTTATTTTCTATTATCCCTCTTCTATTGTTGCAAAGTTGGGCTGACACCAGTTACCACCCCATTTGCCTCTAAACTCTCATAAATCTGTGTAATGACATGTATCGTTAATGTATTTTTGCTTTGTAAGGGACATGAAAGATCTTGGGGCCCAATGTAATGGTGATGGGAATTTGAAGATCTTCCCTGCTTTGAAGATACACTGCCCCCTAAAAGACTGAATGTAACGACAAGTCTGGGTGTGCCCCTCACTCTCTGTGACACTGAGCCCATCATTCACTGTGGGCAGCTGGAACTGGAGCAGGATGAAGGAAGGAAGCAAGAATGTACTAAGGACCCACTATGTGCCATTCACTGTACTTAGGACTTATAGATAGGACCCCATTTAATAATTGTAATAATAGCGAATGTTCACATATCCCTTACTACATGCTAGGCACTGTACCAAGCCCTTAAAGATAGAATGCCCTTTAATTATAACAATTTATATAGAGCCCTGGGAGTTAGGTGCTAATCTTATCCCAGTTTTACAGATGAGAAAACAGAAGCAAACAGCTTAAAGTGACTTGTCCAGGTTTACATAATTCCAAACCTCTGAGTCTGGATTTGAACTCGGTTCTCCCTGGTTCTAGGCCCAGCCTCTATCCACTTGCACCACCAGCTTCCTTGTTTGATCCTAGAGGCTCCACTGGATCAGGCAGCAGGGGCTTGGGTTGTTTTAAATCCTGACATGACTGGATAGTGGGTCATAAGTGTGACCATGACCAAGTCACATCTTTTCTATGAATCTCTATTTTTTTTTAACCTGTAAAAAGAATGGTACCGGCACTTCCCTTCTGATTCTCCACCGTATAACCCTGTGGAATCTGTGCCTGAGCTCAGGAAGACACTGATATCTGAGGATTCTGAGATGTCGAAGCAGGCTACATTTCCTGGATACCCCCCCATCCCTCCTCATCCTGCCCCCACACTCACAGCAGGAGGAGGCAGAGGACCAGCAGACTTGTGGCACCAGCTCCACAGAGGACACCCAGGATCACAGCTTTTGAGAACACATGAGATGGTGTGGGCCCATCTGGACAGGAAGCAAGTCTAGAGTGAACATGGGCTGTGGCCATATTGGACCCACTGTCCTCAGGGCCCTCTGCCCCAGCTGCCTCCCTCACCTGGCAGCAGCTGGAAGAGCAGGGTATGCATCCCTTGAGGGTTCTTCCCCTCACAGCTGATAGTGGTGTCAGGGACCCTGTTCACCTTCACAGTGAGCCTGCTGTTGGCCCAGGACCCAGACCACTCTGATAGAAACTGAAAGGTGTCATTGCTCACATAGCCCTCCACCAGCTTCCCCACCTACCCGCTAGCACAGGGAGGGGGCTGACTGAGGCTGGACAGAACAGATACTGCACAAACCCACCTTGACCCAGGAGCAGAAAGGGCTGAGCATGGTTGGGGTGTCTGTGGGGATATACAGGAATCTTCCGCTTAGTGGGTGATGCTTTCCTCCCATCAGGACCCTAGCACCCGATGGTGCCCAGCACCCTGATACTCACACTGCAGAGAGACCCTCAGGGAGGCCTGCTTGGAGCCCAGAGGGTGCTGAGCAAGGCAGGTGTAATTCCCTCCATCTGCTGGCCCCAGGTGGGGCAGATCCAGGGGCAGGACTCCATCCTCTGAGGCCTGGGAAGAGGCCAGGGTTTGGTTCCCCAGGATCCAGTACAGCGCAGCTGGGGGATTGCTGTTGGCAGCACAAAGCAGCTGGAGGGATTGTCCTTCCTGCACCACAAAGAGTGAGCTGTTTCCTGGGATCAAATCTGGAAAAGATCCGGAGTTCCCAGCAGTGAGGACCTGGAGGGACTTCAGAGATGCTCTGGTCTCCACCTTCCCTGCGCCCAGCAGGGACCTGGGAGCAAGGAAGCTGGAGTGACTTCCCCAAGATCACAGGAGGAAGGGGCCGCTGGAAGGGGGAGACGATCCCAGGCAAAAGGGGAAACCGCCAGGTCCACCCCAGCCTGGATTCCTGCCCCTTCTCCCTCCTCTGCATCTGACCTGGCTGCTCCCCAGAGCCAGACAAAGGAGGCCTCACCTGTCTGTCCTCCTGCTACCAGCCCAGGTCGTGTTCCCTGCCTTTCCCTAAGGTCCAGTGATAATTTATCTTCTTTTCCTTCCTTCCCTTCCTTCTTTTTTCTTTCTTCCTTTTGTACTTTTCCTGTCATTCCTTCCTTTTCTCTCTTTCTTTCTTTCTTTCTTTCTTTCTTTCTTTCTTTCTTTCTTTCTTTCTTCCTTCCTTCCTTCCTTCCCTTCCCTTCCCTTCCCTTCCCTTCCCTTCCCTTCCCTTCCCTTCCCTT
>CM053596.1:12199335-12223255 GCA_028646575.1 Pseudocheirus occidentalis | reverse complement strand
CTTCCTTCCTTCCTTCCTTCCTTCCTTCCTTCCTTCCTTCCTTCCTTCCTTCCTTCCTTTCTTCCCTCATTTTGTTTCTCTTCCTTCACATCTTCTTGTTCTTTATTTTTTCCTTTCTTTTCTTTCTTCTTGTCTTTTTCTCTTCCTTTCTATTTTCTTCCTTCTTTACCTTCTTCCTTTTCCCTTCTATCCATTTTCTTCTTTATTTCTTTCTGATTATTTTCTTTTTTCCTTCCGTTTGGCTCCTTTCATCTGTCTTCCCTTCTTTATTTTCTTTCTTCCTTCTTGCTTTCCTTCTTTATTTTTCCTAATCTTTGTTTTACTTTCTCTCTTTTTCACTTCATCAATTTATGTGAAAATCATGTGAAACCCAGAAATAATAAAACAAGCCCTCAGGAGACTGAAATGTTACACTGAGAGCCTGGGGATCTTCTTTCCTACGAGCCAATGGGATCACTACTAGGTTCCAGTTCCCCATACCCCCCAGCCTTAAACCTCATGACCAACACTGCACCTTCCCTGACTGGACACTAAGGGCTTGGCCTGGATGCCCAGACCCTTGTAACCTCCTATAGCCCCTTCTTGACCATCCCCATCTGCTTCTTCCTACACAAGGCCCCTCAGACCTCCCCAGATCAGACCTGTAGCCAAAATCACTGCACCACATAGCAGTTCTCCCCAACTGGCCTAGAATGTAGCATGTCAGGTCAGCTTCCCCAAGCAGGAAACCTCGATAGGTCCAGTAGACAGGACCTTGCCCTGGGAACTGGACCCCAAGCTGGCCCTTCTCCCTGTAAACCCAAGCCTGGTGCAGTGGAGAGGTCACTACTTTTAGACTATACATTTAGAGGTCACACATCTCTGGTGCTGGGGACATGTGGGAACTAGGTCAGGCTCCCCTCATAGCTCTGAGTCTTAGCTTCCTGATCTGGAAAATGGGAATAAGTCTCCTACTCCCTATCTAATGGGACTGTGGGAAAGAAAAGGGTTTCTAACCCCTAAAATCATGAGTAAACAGAAGCTGCTGTCATTCCAAGAGGAGGGGCAGCCCAGGACAAAGAGAACCTGGGCCTAGAGAGGGAGAGGGCTTGACTCTCCTGTCCTCCTCCTCCCCCTGACATCCATGCTCACCCTCAGAGTAGAAGCTGGAGCACCCAGAGGTCCCCTCCTTGCCCTCAGCCTGGGGCTCTGCTAATACCTGGTGTCCTGCTGTCCTGGGCCATGGTGATGGTCACTTTCTGCACAGCATCTGCAATAGAAGGACCAGGCTGGCTGGGGGTGGGGCTCTCTGACCAGCCCAGCATCAGGGTAGAGATTAGATTCCAGAACTACAGAACATCAGGGTGGGAGGGAGCTCAGAGACCGTCTAGGTTAACTGAACGTGGCTGACATTGGGACATGAAACCAGGGAGAGTGAGAGAAAGAAAACAGGAAATCTCAGCCTGTGTCTCTGCTGGGAGGCAGCTTTCTCTGCCCTGGCCCGGGAAAAAGGCATCTGGATTCCTAGTCTGCAACAGGACCCTGAAATCTTTTTTTTTGCTTTTTTTTTTGGAGGGCAGTTGGGGTTAAGTGACTTACCCAAGGTCACACGGCTAGTTTTTGTGTTAAGTGTCTGAGGCCGGATTTGAACTCAGGTACTCCTGATTCCAGGGCCGGTGCTCTATTCACTGCGCCACCTAGCCACCCCGGGACCCTGAAATCTTAACGAACCCCTCCTCACCCCCTCCTCACTTGGGGGATGCAGGCCTCCTGCCCCCAGCACTCACAGGACACACTGAGTTGGATGGTTCTCTCTGAACTCAAACGGCCTCCACGAAAGATCACCTGACAGGTGAGATTGGTGCCATGATGCTGGAGCCCAGGGGAGAAGGAGACCTCTGAGGAGGGGGATGGCCCAAAGCTTCATGTCTTGGAGGAGAGTAGCCCCCATCCCGGAGAATGTGAGGGGCCTGTTTTCCCCACAGGCCCAAGGAAATGTACACTTCAGAGTCACTGGGTTCCCTGACTCTAGAATAGAGTCTGGAACAGAGATGTCTGGTTTCTGGATCAAGTCTGTAGAGGAGAGAGACAGTGAGGCCCGGGCTGGGGAGGGGAATTAGACCCCAAGTGTCCTCCCAGATACTGGTACTTGCCCCAGCCCTGAGGCTCCTACTGTGTTACCCCCATTGTGTGACCCCATTCAGGCCCCTGCTCCTCACCAGCCTTTTGGGCATCCCCTGCCACCCTCAGACCCTGAGTCACTCAGAGATTATGGATAAAGAAGTTGCATTAAACATCATAGAGAACAAAGCCTTCATTTTACATTAAAGGAAACTGAGTCCCACAGAGGGGGTGGGAAATCATTGGGTCAAATGCCCGAAGAGATTCAGTCAGAAATCTGGGGTTTGAATCTCCTTCCTCTGCTGGCAGTTCCAGCTTCTCTCCAGCACAGCCATGGCCCCTCTCAGCCCCCTGGGGTCCTGGATCCTCCCAAAGACAACCCTACCTGTTCCCTCCCCTTGGCAGCTCTGGGGCCTCAGGTAGGGTCTTTACCACCTGCCCTGGGTCTGCCCTCCCCCGAGGGGGTTCCCCACCTGCTCTCTGTGTTCTTTCAGCCCTCCCACAGGGACCTACAAGGTCTCCAAGGCCAGCCCCTTCCCCAGACCTCCAGTATCCTACCTGTCACATTCACATAAAGTAGATTTGTTTTATAGCTCTATTTTTCTTTTCCTTTTTCAAAATAGAAGAAGTAGCTTCCAGTGTCTGAGAACTTGGCGTCTGTGATGCTCAGAGAGCAGTTCTTCATTCTGGGATCCCCAAGGAGATGGAATCTCCCCTGGGCTCCCTCCGCCGCACTTTGCTTTGGGTCATTGGTGGCCATGGGACTGTCAAAGTAAGAGAAGATTATTTTTCTGAACCAATAACCATAAATGGTCTTGTGGTCATTGGCTGATAGTCCATAGTGGTTGAAGATGCAGGGGACGTAGGCACACATCCCCTCCTGTACTGTTACTGAGGGCTGCACCTCCAGCCTCTGGCACATGGTCCCTGGGGGCAGATAGAGGCCTGGTCAGCATCTCCAAATCTTCTCCCCCCTTCAGACCAGCCTCCCTCTGCCCCAGACACACTCACCCTCCCAGAGCAGGGGCAGCAGCAGCAGCAGCATCTAGGAGACAGGAGAGAGGCAGGTTCTATAGGGAGCTGCGTCGCTCCCTGAACACCATGGCTCCCTCTGGCCATCTGTGGCAGGCTCAGGGCTAAGAGAAAGAAGAAAGAGGAAGCCCTTGTGTGGAGAGAGGGAGGCCTGTCCTCAGAAGAGGAAGCCCTGTCCTCTTCTCCAATGGGGTCCTGGTCTCCTTGGCTGGGCTCAGAGGGGAGGGCCCTCCTGTGTGGGGCCAGCTCCAGGGGCAGTCAGGACTCAGGGGCTGGGGGAGGACAGGTCTGCTGCACAGGCTGGGCCCTGGATGTTGTAGGGAAGAGTGCCTATGTGGGTGACAGGTGGCATTGCCCAGGGCCTGGTGCAGAGCAAGGGCTGCCCATGACCCACTGCTGCCTCTGTCCCGTGCAGGCTGTCCTGGGATCAGGAGCAGCTGAGCTGAAATCAGGCCCCAGACTTTTCTTTCAGGTCATTCCTCCTGTCTGAGACTCAGTTTTCCCATCTGTAAAATGGGTACATTAACAGCACCTCCCTCTCAGCCTTGTTGTGAGGCTCAACTGTGATATTTACCAAGTACTTTGCAGACCTTAAGTCACTGGACAAATGCTGGTGACTTTCATTGTCACTGTCCTCTCTTCTAAGTTCTCTCTAATCCAGCTCCTCTGGCCATCTTAGGCTTGGCATTCCATCTCCCATCTCCAGGCCTTTGTCCTGGCTGTGCCCCCTACCTGGAAGCCTTTCCCTCCTCATTCCCTTTTCTCTGGCTTGAAAGCAATCTCAGCCCCAATGCTACCTCCTGACTTCACTTTCTGTTTCTTCTTTTTCTACTGTCCTCTCTTCTAAGTACCTAGTTACTGACATGGTCTTTTCCCAGGAGAATGAATATTCTTGGATTCAAAGGATTCAGAGGAAGGAGAGACTGGATTCCATGCAATACATTGGCCCAGCACAGAGATAATCAGCCCAGGAGGAGGCAAGACGTGAATTGATTCTGAAGACACCGAGGGAGCAGAAATGGGATTTATCTGGAAGAACAAATGTGCATGAAAATGGAGATTTAAGTATGAATATGTACAGAAGGTATGAGCAAGGCTGGGGAAGAGAATGGAGGAGTGTCCACCACATTATAGAAGTAGCTGGGGCTGCTCATGCTCAGAGGGAGCAGAAGGTGGGGAGGCGTCTCCTAGGTCTGACGATCCATGTTCTAAGCGTCCTTCCAGCTCTGAGGCTGAAGGAAGAGACTTAAATCAGGGCTGGGCCCTCTAGTGTGACTGGGATTCTTGGACTTTTCATGCTTTTTTCAGTTGTTGCTTTGTTTGTGGAGTGAAATGAAGGCTGTCCTGTATCAAGAATGCTTTATCACCTTTGGTGCTTGCTCAAGAATCACTGTTCATCCTTTAATTGCATCTGCAGGGACCTGGGAATGAGCTAATTCTGAACTCCTGAGTGAAACTTTATGGAGATAAAGCATTCCATACAAGTGACTGGGGAGCAGCTTGTCCAGGCCTGTGGATTCAAAGCTTGGGTTTGTGGGCTGGGAGTCTGAAGAGGCCCCCTCAGTCTCCTCTTCTTGTGGAGGGTAGAGGGTCCAACTCCAACCAAAGCTGCCTTTGTAGAAGACGGAAAATGTCCTCCCAGCTCAGTCCACTCCGCATCTGCTACCCTGCCTGGCTTCTCCAGAGAACAGGATACCCCCAATCCAGGGACCCCCCCTTAAACTGAGCCTGCTATGGAGGTGCTGAGAACTGCTCAATGAAGCCAGTAGGCATCTAGGGATGCTCCCCATGACCCTGGGAAATCTTTGAATGAGACAGGAACCTCCCCCAAGTGATGTCTCTGGGAAATGATTCCTGGGAAAATGATGGGATTTCAAAGGGAGTAATGGGGATTTGTGTGCAGAAACTGAGCCCATGCAGAACATAAGCAATCTGCCACCATCTAGTGGCAAAGAAGAAAAACAGCAGGGGAGTCCTGGAAGGAGCCAGACCTTCCCCCTCCCTAATCCCTAATTGGAGACACACATTCATTTTTAAGGCACCAGAGGAAACCGGGAGGCTGTGCTCATAACCCTGGTGATCCCCATTACCCTGCTGGAGGAAACAGGGAGTGTCAAGTCCAACCTTCTCCTTTCAGATGAGGAAACTCAGCCCCAGGAATAGGCTCAATGACTTGTCCAGATTCATCCTGAGAGAAAATGGCTCAAAAAAGAGATCCTGCCATCTAGGGTGGCCCTGAGTGATCTGTGGACAGCTGAAGGTGCTTTCCCAGGCCCGGGCCCAGGGCTTCTGGGCTTTGGGGTGTCCTGGGTAGGCAGTCCTGGGTTATACATGTCCTCCCTCCAGCCCTTCCTCCTCAGGACTGCCCTCTGGATCCCGCATTGAGGGGCCAGGAGAGCAGGGTCCTCTAGAGGAACCCTAATAAACAGAGGTGCCCTAAGGATTCTTGCCCTGAGACAGAAAGAAGGGAAGAAATTGGATGGAGAGAGGCAAAGGACTCAGGACCTGGCTTGGCTTCAGGATCTGTCCTGCCAAGATCAGGGAAAGGGAGGCAAGAGACAAGGCCACCTTCCAGGTGAGAAATCTCTTGCCCTTTAGCAGCCTCCCCCTTAAAGTAATTGCTGCTCGACCTCATGTTCTGCAGAGATCCTACTCCTACACATTTGGATTCCTGAGCCCACAGTCATTTTTAAAGAGTCTTAGGCTTTAGCAAAGGAAGGGTCTTTAGACAGCATTTAGTCCACCCCTTTTACTTTACAGATCAATAGCCTGTGTCAGAGGGACTGGAAACGAGTTGCCTGAGGTCACAACCGAGTAAGTAGCAAATTGGTGAATAAATGAAAATGCATTTGTTTAATCAGTTACTGTTCTTGGGCAGTGGAACATGTCCTATGC
Source organism: Pseudocheirus occidentalis (assembly GCA_028646575.1). Classification (NCBI taxonomy): domain Eukaryota; kingdom Metazoa; phylum Chordata; class Mammalia; order Diprotodontia; family Pseudocheiridae; genus Pseudocheirus; species Pseudocheirus occidentalis. The sequence continues at coordinate 12,217,228 of CM053596.1, read as the reverse complement.
CCTGGGTGGGGAAGAAGAAAAGAAGAAGAAGAAGAAGAAGAAGAAGAAGAAGAAGAAGAAGAAGAAGAAGAAGAAGAAGAAGAAGAAGAAGAAGAAGAAGAAGAAGAAGAACAACAACAACAACAACAACAACAACAACAACAACAACAACAACAACAACAACAACAACAAGAAATAATAAAGTCCTTGCCCTCTAGGGGTTTACAGTCTAAAAAAAACACACAGGGACTGCCAAGCCAGGAAAATGTGTTTTGGTTAAAGAAACCACAGGGATGGTGAGTGTTATCAATTATAGGGCTATTGAGTGACATGACCTTTTGCAGGAATGGGAGTGTAGTCTGTACCTCCTCCAAGTCAAGTCAAGTCAGGAAGCATTGATTAAGCACCTATCCTGTGCCAGATGCTATGTTAAGAGTGTTGGTAGTACAAAAAAAAATAATGAAAGGAAGGAAGGAAGGAAGGAAGGAAGGAAGGAAGGAAGGAAAGAAGGAAGGCAATCCCTTTCCTCAAGAAGCTTTGTCCAATTGTGATTCCTTCTCACCTGAGAAATTTTTATGTGACCTCTGGTATATAGGCATATAAAATAGTTATAGAAATAAAATAATACTCATAGTAAATCCTAAAGAAATTTATTTTAAAACAATTCTTTGGTATACATATAATTTTACCATTTATTAAAGAGGAAAACACGTTTGCATACTAATGACATAGCTGCACTTCTTAATATTTACATAAAGAATTAATTCTTGGTGGAATATTTGATACTCTGAGAAGATCATCATCTACATTTTTCAGATGATAGATATTTTGAGTTTAGAACTGTCACTGTTAAGTTGACTTCTTTGCATAAATACGTAGTACAAAGTAGCAGAAGCATGTTTAGGGACTTTTCAGAAAGTGTTAGCAATTATGTCCTAATCCCAAGCCAAAAGTACATTTAATCAATGATTTTTTAAAGGAAAATCGTTTTAAACGTGTACCCTTTCTTAACTTCGCAAACTCTCTTGAACTTTTAATGGTAGAATACTGACGTTTTTATTTTAACTTGGTATGCCTTATAAACCCAACTTAGGTTTTTCAAATAAACATTTGAAGGGAAGTATTCTGAACCTGTGTCTCCAAGCACTTCAGATGATCCGTGATAACTCTTAGCATTAAATCTTTGGGAAGGTTCTTTTCAATAATTAAATCATCTGTAGCTGTAAACATGTCTAAAGATCCATTTTCCACCCTATTCTACCAAATGTTAACTTTTTAAGTAAAGCTTTCAATTTTATATTTTAACACAAATGTTATATTTTTTCCCTTCAAGAAACATATTTAAATCTTTGAGTTTTGTCAAAAATTTTGAACAAATAACAGGACTGAAAGCCATAATGCATTATGAGCAAATCAGATTTCTGCTCAGTCAAAAATATACCAACTTCATCTATCAGTTTCAATAATCTACCTAAACTTCTCCCTCATGAGAGGGCATATTGATTTGACACATTTTCTTTTTCATGTCAGCTTGGGTGTACCACAACCTGGTAGTGGAGACTGCTGCATTGTCATTAGCATTTTTGCTTCTTCTGTCTAAATTTAGCCACTTACCCATAACCAAAAAATATTTTTGTCCTAAAATAGAAATAAATATTGCTAATAATTTGCCAAATACATATTAGCTTTGCTTTATGAAATTACAGTTATTAGTGTTTAATTTTTTTAAAAATAATTATGTTCACACTTACATATACATATGGTGGTGATGGTGCAGAAATATTATTAAAGGGCTTTTGTCTTTATTCACTGGAATTAAACACCTATATTTCTATATGTAATAGTAATAAGATTGTAGGATCTTCCATGCCCTTCAAACTTCCTGATGTAGCAGGAATGGGTGGCGAAGGAAAGAGCCAGAGCCAAGTAGGAGCCAGGCTCGAGCCAGCAGGGTGACTGGAAGAGGTGACAACACCAGTAGACAGAACACAACACCAGAACTTCTGCTAAGGACTCCTGCTGAGGTCTGCAGAGGTCAGGAACTGTGCGGAGCCAGAGCTGCTAGGAGTGAGCTCCATGGAGGCTAAGCAGTTATCATGAGTGAGGAGAGGAGGTTCTTTGCCTGAGGCATCCTGTTTTGTTTTGAAGGCTTGAGCATGTGGTTGTTTAATGCATTAACTATGTGTGCGAACACTGTGGCTACTGTGATGGCTTAAAATTTGTGGTTTGGAGACTCAGTTTTCTGGTATTGGAATGAATGTTCTAGCTATGTCCTACATGTAGAGAGCCTGTTACATTTTGTGATTAATAACCATTTCAGAATACTTATAGTCACCATAGGCATTGTGAATATTGCATTATTGTTACACTGTAAAAGAAGGAGAGAGTAATTTTTAAAATCAAAAATTCTAACACAATAGAACCCAAAGATCTAGTAATCTGATATTTGCACGCTGAGGAATGATGGTAGGAAGATATTGAAAGTCTTCATTTTCCGTAATTCGATTATGTTTCCACACGAGCAGAAAACCTAGTGTGTACGGTAAGAGCACCACCATTCATAACCTCCAAAAATCTTGGATCTGAGCCCAGATGTTTGTGGCAGTGTTTGTTGGTGGTGTGTGGTGTGACAGCCTGTGCAACGCAAAATGTGCTTGTGTGTTCAGAACCCAGGCTGCAGTGAAGTCCCACAATGCAAGGGTTGCCAGAAGCACCTCGCTTCCATGGTGCCTTTGATTTTGAGATAATTTTTGGTCATTGTGCAATCACAAAGCTTTTGCTGTTGCCAAATTTTCTGGATCCTCACATATAGGCTAGCAAGCCACCATTTAAGAAGATGAACATAAAAGGAAGCTTAAAAGAGAGTGAGGGAAGAGGAAGCTACTGGTTGTGTGTGTGTTGTGTGTGTGTGTGTGTGTGTATGTGTGTGTGAAACGTGGACACAGGGTGTGCAGGGGTGAAGAGAGACAAGGAGCAAAAAAGGGTAAAGAAGAGTGGCATGAGGATGGGGATGGGATGGTGGGGGAAGGAGAGCAGGAGGGGGAAAGGCAGAGAATATCACTCACATAACCTTGGATTAGAGTTGGGAGCACTCAGCAGCATGGACCAAATGGAGAGGAAAAAGGACTAGGAATCGGGGAAAGAGTTTGAGGTCACAGTTTCATAGGTTTTTGAGGGGAGGGATAAATTGACTCTTACTTTTGCCACGTTAGGGTGCCACCTGTACAAATCATATCCAAATCATCTCCAAGTGATGAGTAAGACTTTTAAGTTAAAATGTCCATGCCATCTCAGGTTACTCAGTAATATTGGGTATTCTGTTGATCTTACTGGGGACATCTGGGACTTGTTTGAAGTTTATATACCTTAGGACCAAAAGGGCCTGGCAGCAGTGCCCAGATGGTTCCTCTGATTTAGCAGAGTTTCAGGATGTGAATTTTGGTTAATATGAGATTCAGTTTGCAAATTATGCTCCTTTTATCTTTGGGATGTTCCGTATGTGACAAAGACTCCCCTTTGTGGTCTTCCTTCTTGCCCCTTTAGGTTGGTGACATATAAACTTATTGTAGTCTCTACAAAGTGGGGGTGCCTGGTCAGGGGCACAGGATTGAGATCAACTTTTATCACAGCTCTCATCTCTATCCCACCATTATTCTCAACAATGTTCTCTAACTACCTCTTTTGGAGGACTCCCATCTTCCTTGTAGACTGGAATAGTCTTTCCATAAGTGGTGCCGAACCCCTCCTGGAGACTTAATTGGCTCAGGGGAGCCACACGCAATATATTGGAAGGAAACTAGCTGCTGCCCTCCCCTCCTTCCATCGGCTCAGCTTTGCTTCAGGCTTTCTGCAGTTCAGATTTTCTCCAGGAGATGGACACCGGCTACCTTGTGTAAAGCTACTTTCTCTCCTGGGCAGGCAGGGGAAACCCTGCAGGCTGCCCAGGGACAACCTTCCCCAGGTGATCTTTTCACTCCTTCCCCACCTAGAAGCAACCTCCCTGCCATAACTCTGCTGTTATGTGCTCCAAAGCTGCCACCTTAAGGACCACTGGCTGCTGTCCCCCAAAGCGATGCGATCACTTTGAGAGAAGCATCCGTCTTGGCACGTGGGAATTGCTTAATAGATGATTTTTGAGCTACTTGCCAAGCCTTCCATCCATCCATCCATTCCTCCCTCCCTCCCTCCCTCCCTCCCTCCATCCATCCATCCCATGAATCCTTCCATCCATCCATCCATCCATTCCTCCCTCCCTCCCTCCATCCATCCATCCCATGAATCCTTCCATCCATCCATCCATCCATTCCTCCCTCCCTCTCTCCCTCCCTCCCTCCATCCATCCCATGAATCCTTCCATTCATCTATCCTTCCATCCAACCAGGGAGACCAAAGACAAAAAGACAGGACTCAGGTCAGAAATAGCCTTCAGTGGATACAGTGGTTTCTGGGTGTGGTTGCTTCAGCTTGGGATCTCTTCCAAGCTTTTTGCTAAAGATGCCTGGCTACCCTGAGCACAGGGGATCCTTTCAGGGCTCACCATCAGCCATGCCTGCCCAGCCTGGATACAGAAGACTGGCTCAGCCCTCCAGCCACCCCGGGACACTCTTCTTCCAGGCTGGGCTGTGCCTTCCTGTGTTGGTCTTGCTCTCTCAGAGCCACGTGTTGTGTCCCATCCTCTGTGAGAGATATCTTAGGGTCCCTGAAGTACAAGGATGGCAGGCTTGTAACCTCACTGGATCTTCGATCTAGAACAAAAAGGGTCACGTGGAAGGGACCTTAGAGGGCATCTATCCCAACGCCCTGCATTTGGCTGACAAGGAAACTAAAGTCTCAGAGACGGGGATTTACCCAAGGCCATTCTGCTAACAAGTAGCTGGACTGAAATCAGAAGCCAGGTCTTTCTGAGTCCAAATGGCGGCCCTTTCCCTCATATGACTCCCCAGGTCCATACTTCTCCACACTTGGCTTTAGAGCTTTTCAGGGCACAGCTCATTCACTCCAAGGCCAGGACATCTAAGTTTCCAGTTCCACTGATTTAGAGCTGAAAAGTCACCCAGTTCAGGCCTGCCTCATTTTACAGGTGAGGACACTGAGGTTTGGAGGGCGGAGTCATTTGCCTAAAGGGAGACCCAGGCAGTGAGTGACAGACCAGGTCCTGTGCCTTCAAACCCTGATACTGCCCTGTCTGCCTAGATCAAAGCATCCTGGGGATAAAGGCAGTTATCATTCATCTGGTGAGTTAGTCAGGGAGCATTTCTTAATACTTACTGTTTGCCAAGTGCTAGGTAAGCACACAGTAGGAGTACAGGGAAAGGCAAAAAGCAGGAAGCAATGTGGGAGACAGCATGCAATGCCCATGTCCAAACCAGATACATACAGCACTCATGGGGGATGGGCGCAGGGGGAAGGCTCCAAGACTCACTTTACAAAGAGCTCTCTGTCTATAATCCCATTAGATTCTCACTGCTCTGTTACCTGAAGTGACTGCTGTTATTTTCCTAGTTTTACAGATAAGAAAACTGAGGCTCCCAGGGGTTGAGTGGTTGGCCTTGAGGCACCCAGCTGTGGAGCCCCTGAGGCAGGAGTCACACACAAGGCTTCCTGACTCCAAGCCCAACACCCTATCCATCCCTTAGACATCACTACATCCCGTACAGAGATGGCCTCCTCACACATGGCCTTGGGAACTTGGAGTGACAACCCAGCCAAAGGTCAAGAACTCTAACCCAAGACCCAGATGGCTCCTGCCTGTGTCAGCGGATCCCTGGTTGGCAAAAGGGCCAGGCTTCTGGTGTCTGTTGTCCTGCTCTGGAACAGTCTCCAGCCCATAGAGGCTGTTGTCCACTGGGGCCAGCATGATTAACTTTCCCTGCCCCTTTAGATATTCAGAATAAGGAGAGAGAATCCGCAGAAACGTGAAAGTATGCAGAGCTTGTCTGCCTGCTTCCTTTGAAGTAAGACTCTTGGAAGGAGGAGGTTTGGTACCTGTATTTGGGTACTAAGTCTGAAAAAGTTGATGGCAGGGGATGAACCATGGGTTAAAAGGCAAGGAGGCTGACAATGGGGGTGGGGCGGTCAAGTGGAGTGGGCAGTGAATTTATCTTGCTAAAATTGAGCCTGGTGGATGCCTCTCATTGTCTCCTTCCTTCAACAAGAATAGGTCTCGTTGTGTTGGACTGCGTTCCAGGAAGTTGTGAGCTAAAATTTTGTATCAGACACTTGTTAGCTGAGAGATCCTGGGTAAATCATTTCCCCTCCATCTGCCTCAACAGGACAAACAGTCATACCTAACTCATGGAGCTGTGGAGAAGGTCAAATGAAATTATATGCTCTATTCATACATACATGTATATATATATATAATTTATCTTTTATTTATCTATATCTATCTATCTGCAATGATAATGAAATTTGAAGATCCCTTTGTATTGGAAAGCTGACTGATACTTAGCACCCAGTTTCAAATTAAGTCTCTGTTAAAGAAACAGAAGGTATGAACCCCTGTTGCTGACTTAACAGGAAGGGGCTGAACAGGGAGGAACTAATCCTGTATATAAGGAAAAGTCCCAGCTGGGAGAGTCAGAACTTCTTGGGACAAGAATCTGGAGGCAGAGCAGCTGCTGCCAGAGAGAGACAGAGAGAATTACTCTCAGCGAGCATGTGAAGGCTGGGCTGCTGCTGCCAGACTGGAACATTCATGGAAAAAGTGTTTTTGATTTTGAGAACGGAGCTTATGGTGCTGAAGACTTCTGAGGGCCAGCCAATGCTGCCAGAAGAAGCATGACTGCGGTGTTGGTACTTTGTCGGTCTGTGGCTCTGTTAAGTTTTCTCTTCCCAGGAACAGAAATTATAATGGACTTGAAGTGGACTGGACACTATGAGCTTCAGTGTGGAACAGGAACTGCATGGAGAGCTGGACAAGGAACTGGGAGCTGCTTGCCTTGAACTCAGGGGGCAGTTGGTTAGATTCCTATGGGAGCCTCTCAGAGGAATTCTGGAAGAAGAATCATGGAAGCTGAAAGGGGTTAGAACCTTCCTCACACCTCTCTGAACCCCGGCTCTGAGGATGATCTTAAGAAATGATTGAATGAAAACCTTTATTAAGTGCTTACAGTGTTCAACACACTGTGCTGAGGCCAGGAAATATAAACACAAGAGCTGTGATAGTCCCTGCAGTCAAGGAACTCACATTCTGTCGGAGGAAGCAACACAGCTGGCTATCACCCAGAGGGAAAGCCCCGTGCTTCTTGGAGTAGGAAGCCAAGTTCATGGCGATGCCTCGTCTTTGTGGTCACTTCCATTACTAAAACTCAACAAATTTATTTCATCGGTTGACTTTTTTGACAGTAGTAAAGATATCGATGTTGAGAATTTTCTTTTTTAGGTCTTCAGTAACTGAGGCTTCAGCCCCCCTAGAAACAGTTGCCAGATCACACCTCCATGGGGAACAATGCCTGGAATTACAGTTCTGAAGGTCAGGCTGGAACTGTGGATGGTCATCTGGGGGAGGTGCTATCACTCCCCAAGTTCTTGGGTTTACCTGCCCAGTTTAGCAAATAGTTAGCTGTTGGTGGTGGTGAGGAAGGTGAGATCTTTCCGGTAATGATTGCTCCCTCAAGTGATCAGACTGATGGCCCAGGGTGTGCTGCCATTCCCAAGGATTTTGGATTTCCCTGCCAGTGACAGACCATAACACTCACCACCATACTTCGAACACTCTGTTCTGAGTGGCATGATGAACGCTTCTCCTTCTGCATCAAGGAGAGAATCAGATTGTCAAGAGCTGAGAGGATCACTTTCCCTAAAGACAGCCGCCTGTATGTGTATCTCTTTCATGTAGCTTTATTTACTTCCCTCCTCTGATTTCATTAAATGTCTTGTGTTGATCATTTAATGTCAGACTGGCTTCATTGTTGAAAGAATTCCCTGGATGGAGATCTGAGCCATGATGACCAAACCTGCTTGAACTGCTGACTAAAAATATTACTCCAAGCCTAGGAAGCAGCAAGGGCCCCCAGAGTCACTGGGGAGCAGGAGAAACCCTGTTGAAGCAATTGTAGCATCACACTTCTGCCTCATACTGAGCTTGCTGACCACTCAAACCTCTAGGGTTTTTTTCCCTGATGAAGTATTATGTAGACATACTTGCCCTATGCTATAAAGGTACAAGTTATTTTTTCAAAGTTTTTAGAAATTAATTTGTCTGTCCCTCTTATGACTTTCCCTGTACCCAATAAATAAATTAGACCCACATATGCATACTCTGTGTGTGTGTCTCTCTCTCTGAAAAATAAAGCCTTCAAAACATCATTGCATGGTCTGGCAAAACAAGCTCTTACTTTGGCAATGCCTGAGAATGTGTGTCCCTTCCTCCATTTAACTCCATCATGTCTCTGTCAGGAGACATTCATGCCTATTCCTCTGCACTTGTGGGTTATTATTGTATCAACGTGCATTATGAAGTCTTTCAAAATTATTTTCCTTTATTGCTTTCCTTTTTTTAAGGCAATGTGGAATTAAGTTTTTATTTACAGGATACTGCAAGGCAGGAAATTCCACATAGAAATAAGAACCCTGTTGAGGATAGAGGTTTCATATAGTACAGTATGTACACAGTTCAAACTGTTCACGTATGCATTAGTGCTTTACCCTACCCAACACCCCAAAGCAGCCATCCCACTGTATAGGCCCTCCCCCAATCTGCTCTCTCCTAGGTCCTTCCCCCTCTCCTCTCTGACTTTCCGGTAGGAACAGGATGGGTCTCCCTACCCTAGTGCCTGTATATCTTAATTCCCAGTCAGATGTAGTTAATAATAATAATAATAATAATAATAATAATAGTATATATGTACATATATTTTTAACATTTTATTATAGAACTTTAAATTCTAGATTCTTTCCTTTCCTCCCTCATCACCCACCTCCGTTGGAAGGACAAGCATTTAAATACAGCCTGTACATGTGTAATTACACAGAACATCTTCACAGTGGACATATTGTTAGAAACTAATTATATGTCCCTCCTTCCTATCCCATCCCCCCTTGTTCTATTCTCTACCTTGTCCTTGTCCCTTTACAGAAGTGTGTGCTTCCAGCAACCCTCCCCCCCTCCCCTGCCCTCCCCTCCATCATCCTGCCTCTCATTCTCATCCCCCTACATTCCTGTGCAGCAACATACCCAGTTAAGAGTGTATGTCATTCCTTCCCTAAGCCAAATTCAATGAGAGTAAGGTTGATCCTTTCCCTTTTGCCATCCTGTTCTTCCCCTCCATTGTAATAGTTATCCCTAGCCTCTTCTATATGGGATGATTAACCCCATTTTGTCTCTCCCTGTCTTCTCTCATTTTAGACCTCTTCCTCTTCAGAATCTCACAAAGTATCACCCCTTCCTATTCAATTGATCCTGTGCTCTCTATGAACTCTTATACACACATACTCAGATATATATTCATATGCATATATATCCTCCTATATAGAGATATGTGTAGGTATACATATATATACATTTGTATTCCCTTCACCTATCCTCATACTGAGAAAAGTTTCATAAGTTACTATTATCATTTTTCCATATTGGCATGTAAATAATTCAACTTTGATAAGTTCCTTATGATTTCTTTCCCATGTTTACCTTCTCATGCTTCTTGTGTTTGAGTCTTAAATTTTCTTTTCAGTTCCGGTTTTTTCAGCAAGAATGTTTGAAAGTCCTCCACCTCACTGAATGACCATATTTTCCCCTGGAAGATTATACTCAATTTTTCTGGGTAGGTCATTCTTGGTTTTAATCCTAGCTCCCTTGAACTCCAGAATATCATATTCCAGGCCCTTCTATCCCTCAGTGTAGAAGCTACCAGATCCTGAGTTATCCTAATTGTGTTTCCACAACATTCAAATTGCTTCCTCTTGGCAGCCTGTAATATTTTCTCCTTGATCTGGGGAATCCGGAAAATGGCTATAATATTTCTAGGAGTTTTCTTTTGGGTATCTTTTACAAGAGGTGATCTGTGAATTATTTCAAGTTCTGTTCTGCCCTCTGAATCTAAAGCATCAGGGCAATTTTCCTTGAGAATTTCTCAAAGGATGCTTTCTAAGTTCTTTATTTGATCATGGCTTTCAGGTAGTCCAATTTTTCAAATTGTCTCTCCTGGATCTATTTTCTAGGTCAGTGGTTTTTTTCAAGGAGATATTTCACATTGCCTTTTATTTTTCATTTGTTTGCATTTGTTTAATAGCATCTTGATTTCTCATAAAGTCATTTGCTTCCATGTGCTCCACTCTAATTCTGAAGGAATTATTCTCTTCAGAAAGCTTTTGATATTCTTTTTCCATCTGGCAAATTCAACTTTTTAAGGCATTCTTCTCCTCATTGGATTTTTGGGCCTCTTTTGCCATTTGAGGTAATCTGCCTTTTAAGGTATTATTTTCATCATTCAGGTAATTGACTCCCTTTTCATGATTTTCTTGCATCACTCTCATTTCTCTTCCCAATTTTCCCTCCACTTTTCTTATTTGGTTTTGAAAATCCTTCTTAAGCTGCTCTATGACTTGTAGGCAGTCTTCATGTCTCTTGGAAGCTTTTGGTGTGGGAGTTTTGACTGTGTTACATTCCTCCTGTTTCATGCTTTGATCCTTTTTGTCCCCAAAAAAGGATTCTAGAGTTTGGTCGCTGTCCTTACTTTGCTTCCCTTTCCTGATCATTTTGCCAGTGAATTTTTTATCTTTTTAGCTCTGTGGACCTCTGTTTCCAGAGGGGAAAGCTCTGTCCCAAATCGCTGAGGTTTTCACAGCTACCAGAGGTATTAGGAGGCTACTGAAGCCCCCACCAGCTTTGGCTAACTGAAAACGCACCCCAGGACCATCACCCAAGACCATGATCCATATCAGGCCACTCAACTCAAGAGCACTTGGCCTCTGAACTTGGCAGTTTGGCCAGAGTGCATTTCTCCCCCAAATTTTTCTAAATTCCACTGACCTTTCACTTAGTCTTTATTTCTTCTGGCTTGATAAATCTGGAAACTGCCACAGCTGCCTCCTGAAGACTCCAGCTGTGGCTCCTCCTGACAGCCCTGGGGCCAGGCCGAGGTTTCAGGCTAGGCTGGTTTTGGCTCCCAGCCTGCTGTGGTGAGCCCTTCCTGCCAAGCTTCTTTCAGCGGGAGATGTGTTTTCTGTATTTTTGTGAGTTTTGGAACCCTAAAATTTGTTTAGAGTCATATTTTATGGGTATTTGAGGTAGCTATGTGTAAGCTGCAAAACCTTGCTGCTCCTACGCCACCATCTTGGCTCTGTCCCATGACTGGTATTCTTATAAATTTGACTCAATACTTTGTATATTTTAGAAATGAGGCCTTTATCAGAGACACTGGTTGTAAACATTTTTTCCAATTTTCCACTTCCCTCTTTATCTTAATCTTGATTACTTTGGCTTTATTTGTACAGAAACTTTTCAATTTTGTGTATGACAGAAACAACAAATTAAGTTCTCAGGAGACTCAGGAGACAATATTTCATATTGTGTGCCTAGTAATCTTCTTTCAAAGAAGCTTAATGTGATCACCACTAGGATCCAGTTTCCCACACCCAGCAGCCCTGTGGCCTCAAGGTAAATACTGCACTAGCCCTGACTGAAGGCTAAAGGCTCAGTCTGGCTGGCCACACTCCTGTCCCCAACTGACAGCAGCTCCCAGACCCATCCCCCATATTCTCTTCCTACACAATCCCCACAGATCACCCAGATGAGCCCTGAAACTAAAACCACTGCGCCAGGGAACAAAGCCTCCCTGTCTGGCCCGGACTGAAGAGATGCAGGTCAGCTTCCCCAAGAGAGAAACCTTGATAGGTCCAGCGGACAGAGCCCTGCCCTGGCGACGTGACCCCAAGGTAGCCCTCCTCCCTGTGAGCCCAAGCCTGGTCCAGGGAAGAGGTGACTACTTTTAGACTCCATGTTTAGAGGTCACACCTCTCTAGTTCTTGGAACCTCTGGGAACTAGGTCAGGCCCCCCTCACAGATCTGAGCCTCAGCTTCCTGATCTGCAGAATGAAGTGAGAACTTTCCTACTCCCCATCTCATGGGGCTATAGGGAGCAAAATTGTTTCTAGCCCTTGAAGTCATGAGTAAACAGGAGCTGATGTAATTCCAAGAGGAGGGGCAGCCCAGGACAAAGAAAACTTGGGCCTGATGAGGACGAGTCTTTGTCTCTCCTGTCTCCCTCCTCCCCCTGACATCCATGCCCACCCTCAGAGTAGAAACTGGCGCACCGGGGTCCCCTCCCTGCACTCACCCTAGGGCTCTTCTAGTACCCGGTATCTTGCTGTCCTGGGTGATGGTGCCCCACCACAGCTTTGGTTATGGATGTTCTGGTAGCTCTGGGACCTTTCTGTCTGATCTCCATGGGATTCAGTCTCAGTGAAGACAGTCAGCAGCTTAGTGATGCAGGTTAGGGACTGTTCTCCAAGCTTCCAGTTACAAACACTGCAATGGCTTCTGAAGGGACTCCTCTGTGCCAGGTAGTGTGCAGGGCCCTGCTGATTCAGAGACAAGGCAGATTATCCTGCCCTCAGGGAATTTATTGTTAGCTCAGGACAGGAGGAGCATAAGCTCATGCAGAGCCCAATAATAACTCTTCTGGGCTCCTTCTTCCTGCTCTTTCTCTTCATATGGACTGTTGAGGGGGGGAAAAGTGGAGCACTGCATCTGGGCCCTCCCTCTGGTGCCCCCACTACCCTGTGCTTTGGGTACCAAGGTAGGAGATCTACCTCCAGGCCCTCCCCAGCTTGGAGGCTTCCACCCAGGGCTGCCCTCCTGCTGCACCAGCTAAGTCCTGTCTCTGACTCTTTCACTCAGTGCCTTGTGTGCACCATCTGCCTTCATCCAAGGGCTGAATGTCCTAGAATGTCTTCACATAGACTAATGGCTTTTCCACACGTTGAGAGGAATGTAGAGGAAAAACCTTATTACCTGCTTTACTCTGGTATTGATTGATTGATGGATTCACTCCTAAAGTCTGGGCCTCCTTTGATTAATGGGTAAGAGGCTGGAACCCCCCTCCCCCCACAACATATATACATGTAAATATGGAGATTGATGCCTGCTCAGAAAAGGGAAGAAGGTGGCGTCCCTGTGGAGATGATGTCTCATGTCATCAAGGCAAGCCACAAGTCCTGTTACATTCTCTATTTTTAGGAACGCATGTCTACAGCTAAAGGTGGTGTTATTTTGTACTGTGTCTGGAAGGGCAATGTCACATCCCCTCTTCTTCTTCACAAGATTTTATTGGACTCAACCAGTAAAAGGAGAAGATCCCTGTGCGATGAAAAGAACAGGGATCTGGGTATTCACCTCATTCCCTTTCTATCCCTATTTGAAAATGTGAGAGAGAGGGAAAGAGAGAGAGAGAGAAAAAAGAGAGAGAGAGAGAGAGAGAGAGAGAGAGAGAGAGAGACAGAGACAGAGACAGAGACAGAGAGACAGAGACAGAGACAGAGAGAGAGACAGAGAGAGACAGAGAGAGAGAGACAGAGAGAGACAGAGAGAGAGAGAGAGAGGGAGAGGGAGGGAGGGAGAGAAGGAGGAAGAGAAAGAGAGAGGGAAGGAGATAAAGGTTATACACACACACATTTCTATATGATTCCCACAACAACTAATTCCTTTTTTCTCTATCAGTCTGCATTTTTAAAAAATTGGTGAGGTTTATGTTTAGGAGTTTGATTTTTAAGCTTGTGTTTCCCCTTCTTTTCCACTTTTAAAAAGTTATGTAGCTGAATAAGCAAAATCAAAAAGCAGGATTTTGTATTAAGTATGCACATAGGAGGAAATCTGAGAACCCAATGGGGGAAAGCATGGAATGGAGGTTCTGAAAGAAGATCAAAGAAGGAAGGAAGGAAACTATTTCTCTCTCATAGTAAAGACCACCTGGACATAAAAGGAAAAGGAAATAATCAGTATGTTTGTCATTTGGATCACAGGCCTGACACAGAGGCATGACAGGTATTGATGAGAGATTTCTATCTATATCTCCGGTCTGTCTGTCTGTCTGTCTCTGTCTCTGTCTCCTTCTCTCCTTTCCTTCTCTCCTCTCCTCTCCTCTCCTCTCTCTCTCTCTCTCTCTCTCTCTCTTTCTCTCTCTCTCTCTGTCTCTGTCTCTGTCTGTCTGTCTGTCTCTGTCTCTGTCTCTCCTCCCCTTTCTGTCTGTCTGTCTCTGTATCTTTCTCCTCTTACTCATTTCACTCCTTTTAATCCACATGCACCCTCCTACACACACATGTCCATACACACATACATGCACACAGAAGATAAAATGCATTACTGATTGGCCTCAGTACTGGTCTCTCTTTCAAAGGGCAGATGATGCAATCCTCTTCTGGAGTTGATGCCACAAGAAAGGGAGGAAATATTTGCTGGGGTAAAAATGGTGACCAGCCTATGATCCTTCTGCCTGAGAGCTTGTGGTAGAGAAGCAGAGGCCGCCTGAGCATAGGCCACACACAGACCAGTGAGATTTCAAAGGACTCAAAGGAAAGCCAGATTGGATCTCCAGGTCATAGAATGGCCCATCTCCAAGTGGTCAGCCCAGGAAGGAAGCTGGAGATTTCAGAATAAGTTTATGAAGACACCAAGGGAGGAAAAATGGGATTTATCCAAAAGACAAATGTACATTGAAACGGAGATTTAAGAATAAAGAAATATACAGAAGGCCTAAGCAAGGAGGCAGAGCCAAGACGGTAGAGTAGAAACAGGGCCTCTGCATGACTCTGGCTCCTACCACCTCCTATACATGAAAAAAAAAGACTCTGAACAGATTTTAGAGCTACACAATCCACTAAGTGACAGAGACAAACAAATCTTCCACTGAAGGATGCCTGGCAGGCTGCCAGAAAGGGTCTGTCATGCCAGACTGGGAGGCCACAGTAGTCTTACATGAGCCTCGAGTTTCTGGCCCCAGGGTGGCCCCTACACTGGAGCAGACTTCAGGAGAGTAAATCACCAGCAGCTGTGGCAGTTTCCAGACTTCTCAACCCATAAACACCAAAAAGAAAGCAATACATCAGTAGGGACCATTGGGTGGAGAAAAGCACAGTCTGGCCCCCACCCCTGGGGTGAGAAGTGGCTAAAGCACTGTGGCTGCAGCTGCTGCTGCTATGTGTCTGCCTCCAAAGCTCCTGGTTTGCAGATTGTAGGGGGACCAAGCAACCATTCATAGGGTAATCAGCACTGCTTTAACCTGCTAGGATCTGGATCTTGGTCTTGGATGGTGGTCTTTGGGTGTGTGGCCAGTGTGCCAGACCTTGCAGGAGCTGCAGAGAGGGTGCACTCCAAATAGCTCTGGTAGCTGCAAAAACTCCAGCAGTTTGGGATAAAGTTCTCTCCACTCTGGAAGCAGAGTTCTACTGTGGCAAAGAGCTCAAAAGTCAAATAATTGGCTGGCATTATGAGCAAGCAGAGCAAGCACAAACTGACCTTAGAATCCTTTTTGAGGACAAAAAGGATCAAAATATGGAACCAGAAGAAGTCAACAAAGGCCAAACTCCTGCATCAAAACCTTCCAAGAAAAATGTAAATTGGTTATAAGCCATGGAATGGCTCAAGAAGGAACTTGAAAATCAAATAAGAGAAGCGAAGAAAAAAATAGGAAGAGAAATGAGAATGATGCAAGAAAATCATGAAAAGGGAGTCAACAGCCTGCTAAAGGAGACCCCAAAATACTGAAGAAAATGGGACCATAAAAATAGACTAACCAAAATGGCAAAAGAGGCCCAAAATGCCAGTGAGGAGAAGAATGCCTTAAAACATCATATTAGCTATTTGGAAAAGGAATTTCAAAAACTCACTTTAGAGAGTAATTCCTTCAAAATTAGTTTGGAACAAATGGAAGCTAATGAGGTCATGAGAAATCAAGATACTACAAAACAGATCCAAACAAATGAAAAAAATAGAAGGCAATGTGAAATATCTCTTTGGGGAAAAAAATTGACCTGGAAAATAAATCTGGGAGAGATCATTTAAAAATTATTGGACTACAAGAAAGCCATGATCAAAAAAGGAGCCTAGACACCATCTTTTAAGAAATTATTAAGCTAAATTACCCTGATATTCTAGAACTAAAGGGCAAAATAGAAATTGAAAGAATTCGCTGATCACTTCTTGAAAAAGATCCTCAAAAGAGAACTCCTAGGAATATTTTGGTCAAATTATGGACTTCCAAGGAGAAGAAAATATTGCAAGCAGTCAGGGAGAAACAACTTGAGTATTGTGGAAACACAATTAGGATAACACAGGATCTTGCAGCTTCATCATTAATGGATCAAAGGGCTTGGAATATGATATTCCAGAGGTCAAAGGAGCTAGGATTAATACCAAGAATCACCTAACCGGCAAAACTGAGTAAACTGCTACAGAGGAAAATATGGTCATTCAATGAAATAGAGGATTTTCAAGCTTTTTTGATGAAAAAACTGGAGCTGAACAGAAAACTTGACTTTCAAATACAAGAAGCAAGAGAAGCATGAGAATGTTAACAGGAAAAAGAAAACATAAGAAACTTATTAAAACGGAATTATTTACATTCCTACAGGGAAAAATTATTGTATCTCATGAGACTTTTCTCAGCATGAAGATAGTTGAAGGGAATATATATATGTGTGTATATGTACATGTATATGTATATGTATGTGTATATACATATATATGTATGTAGAGGAGGTTTTATGTGTGTTATATATGTGTTTGATGTGTGTGCATATGCATACATAGACAGAGGACATAGAATGAGTTGAATATGAAGGGATGATGTCTAAAAAATAAAATTAAGAGGTGAGAGAGGAATATATTGGGAGGAGAAAGGGACATATAAAATAGGGTAAATTATCTCTTAAAAGAGGCAAAAAGAACACTGTTACAATGGAGGGGAAGAGCAGGAAGGTGAAAGGGAATGGGTCAACCTTACTCTCATTGAATTAGGCTTAAGGAGGGAATAGTACACATTCATTTAGGTATCTTACCCTATAGGAAAATAGGGAGGAAGGGGACAAGAGGGAGGATGATAGAAGGGAGGGCAGATTAGGGAAGAGGGTAGTTAGAAGCAAACACTTTTGAAAAGGGACAGGATCAAAGGGGAAAACTGATTAAGTGGGGGTGGGATAAGATGAAGGGAAGTATGGTCAGTCTTTCATGATATAAGTACTATGGAAATATATTGTATAACTACACAAATAAAGCCTATAGTGAATTGTATATCTTCCTAGTGGGGGTGGGTGAGGAGGCAAGAAGGGAAAACATCTGTGAAAACAAATGTTTAAAAGCAAATTAAAAATTGCTTTTTACATGCAAAGGGGAAATAAGATATACAGGCATATACAGGGGTATAGAAATCCATCTTACCCTACTAGAAAGTTAGAGGAGGTATGTGGGGGAGGACATAAGAGAGAGAAGACTGGGGGAAAGGGTATTCAGTAGGCTCACTAATTTGGGGAGGAGATAAGGAAGAGACAGGGAGAAAATTTGTAACTCAGTATTTTGTCGAAATGAATGCTGAAAACTAAAACGAAATAAATTAGTTGGAAATGAATAAATTTCAAAAAAGAAAAAAAAGAAGGCATAAGCAAGGGGAAGAAATTGAATGAGTGTGGACCGCACTTTAAACATAGTTTGGACTGCTCAGAGTCAGAGTGAGCAGAAAGTGGGGAGGGGTCTCCATGTTCTAAGCTTCCTTCCTGCTCCAGTCTGGAGGAGGAGCCCAGGACCGAGGGCTCAGGTAGAGACTTAAATCAGGGCTCGGCCCTGCAGGGTGTATCAATAATGAGATATTCACAACACCCATGATGGTTATGAATATGCTGGTATAGTTTTGGATCACAAAATATAGCAAACTCTCCACATGGAAAGCAGAACCAAGGTCTTTATTCAGAAACCATAACACTG
>CM053596.1:12182305-12198835 GCA_028646575.1 Pseudocheirus occidentalis | reverse complement strand
TCCTGTTAAGGTGTGAATTACTCCCAAGGAGTTAACTGGAAGTAAGGAGCTAAGGCTTTAAAGAGGTGCTAAGTACCTTTACTAGGTGCCAATAGAAAGGGGCATGGAAGATCTTCTGATTTCATTAACATTACACAGGGTGACCTTGGGATGAGAAAAACTGAGAACCACTTAAAAGACCTTATCCCAGTTAAGCTTCACAGAAACCAGGGAGGGAGGCCCCTGTAGGTTTCTCTTTGCCTTTTATAGAGGAAGAAAATGAGCCTCAGAGACATTAACAATTTATTAGCCTATTGTCACCTGGTAGGAGGGTCCCACCGCTGGCCTCTGAAGCCCAGTTTCTGGGCAGGGACCAGCCCTCTTACCCCAGACCACAGCCTAAAGGACCAGCTCAGCAGGTCAGCAGATCTGAGGATGAGCCTCCAGGTAGACCCTGGGGGTCTAAGGGCCTGAGCTGGGAGAAAGGAGGCTGAGAGGGCAGGCCAAGAGGAGGTCAGCCTAGATGGGGAGCTTGGGAAGGTTCCAGGCCCATGGAGACCCAGTTGAGGAACATGGCAGCCCCAGGAGCTAACTCCATCCCAGGCTGCTGGAAAAGAAGCCCTGGGCCTGAAATGAAGGAGGGGATGGTTCAGCTGGCCTGGCTCTGATCCAGCCCATGGGAGCTGGGATCACTTCTGGGCACCAGGATTCAGGAAGGACAGTGATCCTCTGGGAGTCATTGAGAGGAGGGAGCACAGGTGGGGAAAGGCCTGGAGATCATCCCATAGAGCAATCAGGGGAAGGGCCTGGGCCTGTTCAGAGGGAGAAAAGGAGACCCAGGGGGTCCTGAAAACTGTCTTCTAGTCCTAGAGGTTGGTCCTGAAGCTGGAGGGACAGACGTGACTTGCTGGGCTCCTGAGGGCAGAACTAGAGCCATTGAGTAGAAGGGACAGGAGGCAGGTCTGGGCTGGGTTCAAGGCCAGGAGAGGCTTCACAGAGATGACTGGGCTGCTTCTGGAACCGGTGGCTGCTCCCTCCCTCGGGGCTTCCTGTGGGAAAAATAGGTCCAGTGTTGGCCACAGCTGGAAGAGCCAGGGGTTTAAGGCCATGGTGGGAGGGGTGAGAGTCAATCCCAGAGACCGTTTCTCTGGGAGAAAGAAGAGTGGGAAGGGGGAGTGAGAATGGGCTTGGGGCAGTGAGTGAGGGGCTGAGGATGTCAGGGGCTTGTAGGTCAGAGGGCAGACACTCACCTGGTGTAATAGAGCCAGGTCAGGGCATAGGTGAGGAGAAAGCCAGCTCCCATGAGGGCTGCCCTGAGCAGTGTGAGCATCAGGGGCCAAGAGCTGTACTTCTGGGCACAAAAGTCTGTGGGAGAGAGAGATGGGATCTGGCTAGAGTGTCTTTATTGTGCCCCAGGCAACAATCTTTCCCCTCCAGCCTTATTCCCTCTGAGGACCCCAGTGCCCTCGAATTCCCTAGACCCAGGACTTCTTGGATCCATAGGTGAGACTGGATGAGAGGAGGACCCCAAAGCGGGTGGAGCATCCCTCACCCCCCCAGGAGCTGGCCCCCCCTGAACACCCCATCACTGCTACACATACATCAATCCCCTGGCACCTGGGGGTGTTTAATAAACGCTGGCAGATGTAACTTCACAGGAGATCAGTGAGGAGATGGAGGGAAAGCCAGCAGGTGTCTGCCCCCAGGAATTCAAGTCCTAAGCCCTAACAAATTCAATCTTGGGTGCCCAGGTGATGAAGGCAGTGGCACAGGGCACTCATAGCTACTTCCTGGGGCCTTTGAAGCACCTTAGAAAGTGAGAGAGATGCCGCAGGCTGGCAGGAGCAAAGTCAAGCCTGGATTGTAAAGCAGGAACCAAGCCAACCTCTGATTGAACGTGGGCATGGGGGAAGGGCATAGCTTCCATTCACTCCAGGCCAGGGAGCTGGCCTCCTTTTCCATGCCCTCTTCTGGTCTGCCTCAATCCATGGTTCCCCTCCTCCACAAGATCAACATGAATTCTCTCTACCATGCTTGGCTACAGCCCAGCTAAATATCATCACCAGCATTCCTCCCACAGGACAGGTTAGCACTGGATCAAACCAACATACAAGGTTTGTGAGTCTGGACCTGGTCTTGGTGAAGCTCAGCAACTCTTTGGAATCAGTTATCCTCTCACTGTTCACCACCCTCCCCTTTCATATTTCACCCTCAGGCTTTCCAAAAATTGAGGTCAGGTTCACTGGCCTATGGTCTGTCCTCTTCCCCTTGAAAAACAAATTGGGACATTGGTCCATCTCCTGTTCTACACAGTCCATGTCCTTTGATATGTTTCATAGACAGGCTCAGCAATGTCTGACCACTCTTTCAGTGACCAAGTTTCTCTGGGCCGGGTGTTAATTCACATGTTGGGTGCGATTTCCCCCAAGGTCTGGATCCCAAATCTCTCTAGACTAGGTTAGTGGATTGGGGGAGCACTGAAAACAAAGCATCCTGGGGGGGTCAGCAAACCTTGTGGGAATCCCCAGTCTGCTGTCTCCTTGGGCAAAGGAAGGAGAGATGAGGCCTGGTGTGTTTCAAACTCTAGTCTCCTGACTCCTGTATGAGGCCCTTCCCAGGATGCACCCCTGGCCTCTCTGGGCAGCCCCTGAAACCCCTCAGCCTCAGCTCTCTCCTCTGGCCTCCACTTACCCCCTGAATCACCCCCCTCATAAGCCCCCTCACAGCTCTCTTTTCCTTCACTTGCCCCAGGCCTCTTATCTGGCAACAACCAAACCCTGAGACTGTCCTCCCTATGGTGGGTCCTTGCCTTTCAGTACGGATTGAGGTTTTGACTGGACTCTACTTTCACTGTCAAGTTGCTAATGACCCCCCAGACTTGCTAGAATGCTTTCAGAAGATGTCATTCCTATTGTTTCCCTCCACAAGCTTCCCCTGTAATCACGACCACAACTATGGGGCTGGCGCTGCTTGAACAGAAGAAATGTATGGTGAACATGTGAAGTGCCCAGATTGGACCCACTGTCCTCAGGGTCCTCTGCCCCAGCTGCCTCCCTCCCCCACCCCTCACCTGGAAGCAGCTGGAAGAGCAGGGTGTGGGTCCCTTGTAGGTTCTTCCCCTCACAGCTGATAGTGGTGTCAGGGACCTTGTCTACCTTCACAGTCAGGCTGCTGTTGGCCCAGGGTCCAGACCTCTTTAATATCACCTGGAAGGTGTCACTGCTCCCATTGCCCTTCACAGGCTTCCCCCCTACCCACCAGCGCAGGGAGGGGGCTGGCTCTGCTTGGACAGAACAGGTACAGGACAAGCCCTCCTGAGCCCAGGAACAAGAAGGGCTGAGTATCCTTGGGGCATCTGTGGGAAGACAGAAGAAACCCCCCTTAGTGGGTGACACTCTCCTTTCCCCACCAGGACCCAAGCACCCAATGGTGCCCAGCACACCCACACTCACACTGCACAGACACCCTCAGGGAGGCCTGCTTGGAGCCCAGAGGGTGCTGAGCAAGGCAGGTGTAATTCCCTCCATCTGCTGGCCCCAGGTGAGGCAGATCCAGGGGCAGGGCTCCATCCTCTGAGGCCTGGGAAGAGGTCAGGGTCCCCAGGATCCAGCTCAGTGCAGCTGGGGGATTGCTGTTGGCAGCACAGAGAAGGTGAAGGGACTGTCCCTCCTGCACCACAAGGACTGAGCTGTTTCCTGGGATCAAATCTGAAAAAGATCCAGAGGGCCCAGAAATGAGGACCTGGAGGGACTTTAGAGGTCCCCTGGTCCCTACCTTCCCTGTGCCCCGCAGGGACCTGGTAACAAGAAAGCCGGTGTGACTTCCCCATGATCACAGGAGGAAGGGACCACTGGAATGGGACAGGACCCCGGGCAGGAGGGGAAGCCCCAGCCCAGCCTGGGTTCCTGCCCCTTCTCCCTCCCCTGCATCTGACCTGGCTGCTCCCTGAGCCAGACAAGGGAGGCCTTACCTGTCTGTCCTCCTGCTACCAGCCCAGGTTGTGTTCTCTGTCTTTCCCTGGCATCGGGTTTCAGTTTCTCTTCTTTTCCTCCTTCCTCTCCTCCCCTCCCTTCCCCTCCTCTCCCTTTCCCTTCCCTTCCCTACCCTCGGTCCCCCTTTCCTTCCTTCCTTCCTTCCTTCCTTCCTTCCTTCCTTCCTTCCTTCCTTCCTTCCTTCCTTCCTTCCTTCCTTTCCTCTTTCCTTTATTCTTCCTCATCTCTTTCACTCTTCTTTGTTTTATTCCCTCTTTGTGTCTCCCTCTCGCTGTCTCTGTCTCTCTGTCTGTCTGTCTCTTTTTTTATCAATTCAGATGAAAATCATATGAAAAAGAGAAATAACAAAATAGGCTCTCAGAAAGCTGGAATGTTCCCACAGTGAACACAGAAACCTTGATAGGTCCAGTGAACAGAGCCCTGCCCTGGGAACCTGACCCCAAGGTGGCCCTTCTCCCTCTCAGCCCAAGGCTGGTGCAGTGGAGAGGTCACCACCTTTAGACTCTACATTTAGAGGTTACACACCTCTGATGCTGGGGTCCTGTGTGAGCTAGGTTAGGCCTTCCTCTTATCCTCAGCTTTCTGCTCTGGAAAATGAGGACATGAACTCTTCCTCCATCTCATGGGGCTGTCGGGTGGAAAATTGTTTCTAGCCCTTCAAGTCATGAATAAAAGGGAGCTGCTGTCGTTCCAAGCTGGGGGGCAGCCCAGGACGAAGAGAACCTGGGCCTAGAGAGGGAGAGGGCTTGACTCTCCTGTCTCCCTCCTCCCCCTGACCTCCATGCCCACCCTCAGAGCAGAAGCTGGAGCACCTGGTTCCCCTCCCTGCCCTCACCCTGGGGCTCTGCTAATACCTGGTGTCCTGTTGTCCTGGGCAATGGTGATGGTCACTTTCTGTACAGCATCTGCAACAGAAGGACCAGGCTGGCTGGTTCTGGGGCTCTCCGTCCAGCCCAGCATTAGGGTAGAGATTAGATTACTGAACCACAGAACATCAGGGTGGGAGGGAGCTCAGAGACCACCTAGGTTAACTGAATGTGGCTGACATTGGGACAGGAAACCAGGGAGAGTGAGAGAAAGAAAACAGGAAATCTCAGCCTGTGTCTCTGCTGGGAGGCAGCTTTCCCTGCCCTGGCCCAGCAAAAAGGCATCTGGATTCCTGGTCTGGACCAGGACCCTGAAATCTTAACGAACCCCTCCTGACCCCCTCCTCACTTGGGGGATGCAGGCCTCCTGCCCCCAGCACTCACAGGACACACTGAGTTGGATGGTTCTCTCTGAACTCAAACGGCCTCCACGAAAGATCACCTGACAGGTGAGATTGGTGCCATGATGCTGGGGCCCAGGGGTGAAGGAGACCTCTGAGGAGGGGGATGGCCCAAAGCTTTGTGGCTGGGAGGAGAGAGCAGCCCCCATCCAGGAGAATGTGAGGGGCCTGTTTTCCTCACAGGCCCAAGGAAATGTACACTTCAGAGTCACTGGGCTCCCTGACTCTAGAATAGAGTTTGGAACAGAGATGTCTGGTTTCTGGATCAAGTCTGTAGAGGAGAAAGACAGTGAGGCCTGGGCTGGGGAGGGGAATTAGACCGCAAGTGTCCTCCCATATGCTGGAACCTGCCCCAGCCCTGAGGTCCCTACTGTGTTTCTCTCATTGTGTGATACCATGCACGTCCCTGCTCCTCAGCAGCCTTCTGGGCATCCCCTGCCACCCTCAGACCCTGAGTCACTCAGAGATTATAGATCTATGAAAGCTGTATTAGAGGCAATAGAGAACAACCTGTTCAGCTGCTAAAATGGGAATCTGAGTTCCAGAGAGGGAGGGGAAAATGATGCAATGAAAATCAGTAAAAAAAATCTGGGGTTTGAATCTCCTTCCTCTGACAGCGGCTCCAGCTCCTCTCCAGCACAGCCACAGCCCCTCTCAGCCCCCTGGGGTCCTGGTCCCTCCCAAAGACGACCCCCCCATATTACCTCCCCTTGGCAGCTCTGGAGCCTCAGGCAGGGTCTTCGCCCCCTCCCTTGGTTTGTCTCTCACCCTGAGGGGGATCCCCACCTTCATTCAATGCTCTTTCACCCCTTCCACAGTGAACTTCAGAGTCTCCAAGGCCAGCCCATTCCCCAGACCTCCCTGCCTCATACACTGAGAGCCTCCCAGGACAGGAGCGTCCTACCTGTCACATTCACATAAAGTGGCTTATTGTGGTAACTGTATTTTTCATATTCGTAGCCAAAACAGAAGTAGTAGCTCCCAGTGTCTGAGGACTTGGCGTGTGTGATGCTCAGAGAGCAATTCTTTGTCCTGGGATCCCCAAGGAAGTGGAATCTTCCCTGGGCTCTTTTCTCCACCCTCTCAAATGGGTCATTGGTGGCCACAGGCTTGTGATAATACATATCGGACCCTGCTCTGAACCAATAACCATAAATTGGTTTGCTGTCATTCGGTGATAGGTTGGAATGCTCGTAGGCACAGGGGACCTGGGCACACATTCCCTCCTGCACTGTCACTGAGGGTTGCACCTCTAGCCTCTGACACAGGGACCCTGAGGACAGACAGAGGCCTGGTCAGCATCTCCAATTCTTCTCACTCCCTCAGACCAGCCTCCCTCTGCCCCAGACACACTCACCCTCCCAGAGCAGGGGCAGCAGCAGCAGCAGCACCATCTAGGAGACAGGAAAGAGGCAGGTTCTGTGGGGAGCTGGGTAACTCCCTGAACACCATGGCTCCCTCTGGCCATCTGTGTCTGGCTCAGGGCTAAGAGAAAGATGAAAGGGGAAGCTCTTGTGTGGGGAGAGGGAGGCCCGTCCTCAGAAGAGGAAGCCCTGTCCTCTTCCCTAGTGGGCTCTTGGGCTCCTTGGCTGGGCTCCGTGGGGAGGGGCCTCTTGTCTGGGGCCTGCTCCAGGGGCAGGCAGGAGTTAGGAGCTGGGGGAAGACAGGTCTGCTGCACAGGCTGGCCCTGCATATTGTAGTGAACAGAATGTCTCTGTGGGTGACAGGGGGCAGTGCCCAGGGCCTGGCCCAGAGCAGGGTCTGCCCATGACTCACTGCTGCCCCCATCCTATACAGGCTGCCCTGGGATCAGGAGCAGCTGAACTGAAACCCAGCCCCAGGCTTTTCCTGCTGGTCATTTCTCCTGTCTGAGACTCAGTTTTCCTTTCTGTAAAATGAGCATGGTAGCAGTATCTCCCTCTCAGCCTTGCTGTGAGGCTCAGATGTGACAGTTACCAAGCAGACCTTCAGTCACTGCACAAATGCTGGTGATTGTCATTGTCACTGTCCTCTCCTCCAAGCTCTCTCTAATCCAGCTACACTGGCCACCTTAGGCTTGGCATTCCATCTCCCATCTCCAGGCTTTTGCCCTGGCTGTGCCCCCTGCCTGGTAGTCTTTCCCCCCTCCTTTCCTTTTTCCTTCTTTGAACCCAACTTCAGCTCCAATGCTACCTCCTGCTCCTTCTTTCCATTTGTCTTCATCTACTATCCTTCTCTAAGGACCTGGTTATTGACTTGATGTCGTCACAAAAGAGTAGATGTTCCTGAATTCAAAAGATTCAGAAAAAAGAGAGATAGAATTTCATGTAACAGATTGGCCGTGCACAGAGATCATCATCCCAGGGAGCAAGCAGGACATTTCAGGATTAAGATTCTGAAAACATCAAGGAAGGAAAAACAGGATTTATCTGAAAGGATAAATTTACACGAAGACAGAGATTCAAAAATAAATATCAGAAATGTAGAGAAGACATAAGCAAGGCTGGGGGAAGAGAATGGATGTGTGTGCACCCCACTACCAAAATAGCTGGGGCTGCTCATGCTCAGAGGGAGCAGAAGGTGGGGAGGCGTCTCCTAGGTCTGATAATCCCTGTTCTAAGCCTCCTTCCAGCTCTGAGGCTGGAGGAAGAGCCAGGGATGAATGTTTATGTAGAGATTTAAATCAGGGCTGGCCCTCCAGTGTGACCAGGATTCTTGGACTTTTCATGCTTTTTCAGTTTTTGCTTTGTTCGTGGGGTGAAATGAAGGCTGTTCTGTATCAAATATGCTTCATCACCTTTGGTGCTTGCACAAAAATCACTGTTCATCCTTTAATTGCATCTGCAGGGACCTGGAAATGAGCTAACTCTGAACTACGGAGTGAATATTTCATGGCGATCTGTATGTAAAACAGGGAGTGACTGGGGAGCAGCTTGCCCAGGCCTGATTTTGGGCTTCGGGGATTTGGGGTTTCAGTTTGTGGGCTGGGAGTCAGAAGAGGCCCCCTCAGTCTCCTCTCCCTCTGGAAGGGAGAGGGCCCAAGTCCTCAAAGCCTAACTTTATGGAAGACATAAAGTGCCCTCTCAGCTCAGTCCACTCCGCATCTGCTGGCCTGCCTGGCTTATCCAGGGAACAGGATACCCCAATCCAGGGACACCCTTGGACAGAGCCTGCTATGGAAGTTCTGGGAACCCCTGAATAAAGCCAGTGGGGTACTGCGCATGCTTCCCACCAGTGTAGAAAATCTTTGTATGGGACGGGGGACCTCTCCAAGTGAGGTCTATGGGAAGCGATTCCTGATGAAGGTGAGGGGTTTCACAGGGAGTGATGGGGGTGGAGGTGGTGAAACTGAGCCCGCACCACAGGGAAGAGGCCTGCCACTAGCCAGTGGCAAAGGAGAAGAACAGGGGGGTCCTGGAAGGAGCAGGACCTTTCCCCCTGACCCCCAGTGGGAGACACATTCACTTAAGGCACCGGGGGAGAGGCAGAGGCCGTGCTCAGAACCCTGGTGACCCCCATTACCCTGCTAGAGGAAACAGGAAGTGCCAAGTCCAACCTTCTCAGGAAGCCTCAGGAACAGGCCCAATGACTTGTCCAGATTTGTCCCGAGAGAAAATAGCTCAAGAAAGGGATCCTGCCATGTGGGGTGGCTTAGGTGCTCTGTGGACAGCTGAAGGTGCTCTCCCAGGCCCGGGACAGGCCTGCTGGACTTTGAGGGGTCCTGGGTAGGCGGTCCTGGGTTACAAACATCCTCCCTCCATCCCTCACCCTTAGGACTGCCTTCTCCATCCTCCAGTGAGGGACCAGGAGAGCAGGATCAGCCACTGAAGCTGGGCAGGTCTGTCCTGCCAGGTGCCCTTTATCTCTTGACCTCTCCCAAGCTGGCCCCAGACCCTGGCCCCTGGCCCCCAGCCCCAGAGTCCCCAGGGAAGCCCATCCTGTTTCAGAAGCAGCAGAGTCCTTCCCTGCACACTCACCTCCTGGGTTCATCTCCAAACACCCATTTCCTGTTCTTCCTTCCCTTACCTCAAGCCAATAATGGAAAGACAGAGTCTGAGGCCTGAGGGTGACAGTCTGCAGGGAGCTTTGCCCTCCCCTCTTCCTCAGGGTTCCTGCTGCCAAGCCCCACCAGGGCTGTGGGGAGAGATGTGGTGAGTGGGGGCAGATAGAAGAGGTTCAGGAGTGGGAACAGAGCTGGGCTGGGGGCCTCAGGGGCTCCCCCTTGGAGTGTCTGTAGGAGAGAGGGCCAGGCTCCAGAGCCCAGGGGAGGTCCTTGAGGTGGGTTTTTTACCTGGGCATTAGAGGGAAAGCTGAGAGTCTGGGTTGGGGCTGGGCTGGGGTCAGGAAGATGGTGCTGGCCCATCTTCAGCTGTAGTGAACAGCCCTGCATTGAGAACCTACTGCACCCAAGCCTTCTTCTCAGCCCCAGGGTTTAGATAAGAAGAAGGTCCTGCCCTCAGGGAGGGCACAAGACTGGCAGGAGGTTTCCCCCTCGGACAGAGGTCTAGGTTGGGCAAACTCACAGGGTGACAAATGTCTCAGAAATGGTCAAATGAAGAGCCCTGGGATGTGGCAGAGTGAGCAGTGTGTCCTGGGCAGTGTGAGCCCAGGAGGCTGCCTGGAGGAGGGGGCTTTGCTTATGCCTCTCATGACAGCTCACCTTTCTTTAACTAACTTTATCCCAGTGAAGCTGCACTGAAACCAGAGAGGGAGACCCCTGGGGGTTTCTCTTCCCCTTTTTTACATGAAGAAAATTTGGCTCAGAGACATTAACAATTTATTAGTTTGTTGTCACAGGTAGGAGGCTCCCACAGCTGGCCTCTGAAGCCCTGCCTTCTAGACTCAGGGTCTCAGTGCCTACTGGCTGGGGGAGCTCAGGTCTTGCTTCTCTGTGGCCTAGAGGCTGCTATTCACCACTCAGCATGGATGGACAGACTTACCCTCAGGAAGGAGGAGGGAGAATACCTTTCCCTTGCATTCTGGGCTTGGACAGAAAGAGGGTGGGACTGATGGTCCTGTCTGCTCTCTCCTCCACACGACCCTTCTATAGACACCTGCCTCCTCCCAACTTCCCCCTCTCGTGTCTCTGGAAAATGCTGTTTCCTTTTCTGAGTAATATGTGAATATCTCTAGGCTGGAATAACAAGCTCCATCCTCAGAGATAGAGTGACACTGGGAGCCTCAGTACCAGAATGTGGGACAGAAACAGTGGAGACCCACAGATTCTCCTCCACAGACTCTACCTCTCCACATTGTCTCAGGACCCAAGCTCATATCCATGCACCTGACATTTCTCCTTTACCCCTCCTTCCTCTGGGACACCTGGCCATTGTGGCCACTCACTCCCAGCACTCACAGGCTACCCTGATCTGGACAGTTGTCTCTGTGGTCATTGTGGCCTCTGCAAATGTCACCTGACAAGTTAGGTTAGTGCCATGGTCTTGTGCTTTAACGGTGAAGAGGAGTTTGGAAGAGTTTAGATTCTGCTAGGCAAATCCATGGAAGGAGGGAACAGAACCAGTCCAGATGAAGTTGGGGAGGTCCCCTCTCTACAGGCTCCAGGAGCTATACAGGTCAGGGTCACTTGGTGCCCCAGAAGGTCATAAATGGGGATCTCTGGCTCCTGTGTCATATCTGGGTGAGAAATGAGCCAGATGGCAAGGGGAGGGCTGCCCCTAATGTGTACCCTCAGGTGATGGCCTTGGGGTTTTGCCTTCAGTGTCACAACAAAGCTTTCCTTGATGTCCCCTCCCATGCCCTGACTCTGCATGCTTTGGAATGTCCCACTGTTCTCAGGGCCTGGGCCTCTCTCCTCTCCTAGGGCTCCTGGTTCCTCCAGCAGAAGACCCCATGGTGTTTCCACTGAGCTGAAAATCTCAGGGTCCTCCCTCCTACCTCACTAATGAGGCTATCTCTGCTTGCCTGCCATGGATATTGGCAGCCCTGTCCCTGCTACCCAGGCATCTGCTGTCATCACCAGGCCCTGAAGGGCTCCCCTGTCTGGAGCTTGTTTCTCTACAGAAAGAACTAGAGTGTGTCCTTCCAGCCAAGAGCCTTGTGACTCTCCGTCCTGCATCACCAGCGTATCATGCCCTGACTCTGTCCCTCACCTGGGCATTCTCTGGGACATCCAGACATTCCATGGGACACTCTCCTCACCTTCCACATGGTCAGACACCTTTTATACAAATAACTGTGCGTCACACCCCACCTCACTACCCAGAATCAGTAATTCCCATGATCCCATTTCTGGATCCCAATATTCTCAAGGAGCAGATGTTCATGTGTAGGGCCCCCATGAGGTGGCATTGACTAAGGTCTCAGGACTGGACATTTCTTTAGGGGTCATTAGTGGCCAATAACTTTCTCTTAGTCTATCCCCTGTAGCTAGTATCCCTAAGCTATGTTGATAATTCTTTATTGTTGCGAGTTATAGAAAAAGCAGGGGATGTAAACACAGCCCCTCCTGCATGATACTGTCTCTTCTATATCAGTCCCAAACTCTGGACCATTTTCAAAAGTGGGGAATCAGAGGGGGAGACCAACAGACAGATGGTCAGAGTCAGCCTTTGATTCCACACCTCCTTCATGTTCTCCTGTCTTTCCAAAGCCCTATCACCTCGATCCAGGCACCCTCAGCTCTCGCTCTGGCTTCACTCACCCTCCCAGAGCTGAGACAGCAACAGAAAGTCCATGGTAGGACAGAGGGAGTCCATCAGTGCAGAGCTATGTCCTGCGGGCAGCCTCAGAGCTTTCCCTGGAAAGAACCCTGGGAAAGGGGAAGAGACGATTAGGAACAAGAGGGAGGGAGAGGAGGAGAGAGGGGGGTTCTCAGAAGAGCAGTCACCCTGCTCCCACCAGCCCTTCCTTCCTACTGGGCCCCAGAGCAGGGAACTCAGAGGGGACTCTAGCCTCCTCTTAGGGAAGCTAAGGATGTGAGTAGGGGACCTGGGCTGTAGGGAGCAGGGGGGTATGCACAGGGTGCAGTTCCTTCTTTCCTGGTCCTTCTGGTCAGTGATCTGAGCAACTCCTTCCCAAGTGGCCTTTGGAGCTCCACCTCAGGACAAGAAGATCCTTTTCTGACCCACTGTGGGGTCCCCGTGACTCTATCCCTGTCCTTCTGTGATATTCCAACCAGGTTACCTGCTTCCTTTTTGGTCATTCCCGCTGCCTGATCTTTCTAAGTTTTCTGCAATGATCCCTCCTTGTTTCCCCAAGACCTCCCCAGTGTTCATTCCTGTCTCTTTGTGACAATGATAACAAGGCCCTTTACTGCCCTTGTCACCTTGGCCAATCTACTTCCCTAGGCCTCCATCTTCTAACTTGTAAAGTATAGGTGTTGGCCTAGACAGATGATGTGGAGAGCACATTTCAGATCTAAATCTGTCACTGTTCATTCTATGGTCCTTCCCTGGTCTGATGTTGTCTGTCTGTCCCTCTCTCTCAGCTCTGCCCTTCTTTGCTCTCAGGGCCCTCCCAGCCCAGTTACACATTCTACTTTCTGAGGGTGCTTCTTGGTCTGCCATTCTGGGGCCCCTGCTTGGGGAAGCTTCCTGAGAAAGGATTCTTAACCTGAGATTAAAAAAAAGAGGAGAAAGTGGGTCAATGAGAGGGGCAAAAGACTCAGGGATTGGCTTGTGCCTCAGTATCTGCCCCTCCTAGGTCAGGGGAGGAGAGAGGCAAGAGACAAATCCACCCCAAAGTGAGAAATCTCCTCCCACTGAAACACCTTGTCCCTAAAATGACTACAGTCATTGACAGCGCATCCTGCATAAATCCTGATCATAAATCACCTCCCAACCCTACATTTAGATTCCTGACTCTCTGGCCCACACTCATAGTTAGGGTGTGTAAACCATTCTCTGTCCTCCCATTACCCAAGTAAGGCCTAAAACCTGGATGGGCCAATCAAAAGGAAGACATTTTGGGCCACTCTGAGCTTAACCTACCATAATGCTTTGCATGCTCTGATATAACACTCATGTCTTGCTTTGCTCTGAGTGAACCCAAAATGCCCCTTCCTGTGTTAGCCACCACAAGGCCAGATGAAGCTAATCAATAGCATTCTTCTGTTTATGATGGCCAAGGACAAGGAGAATAATGGAACTTTTCTTATGTTTTCTTACATCATATTTTGTCATGTTAATGGTAAAAGAAACAAACATCCTGGATCTATAATTTCAAGTGGCCCCTTGGCTTTCTCTTATTGTATTTACAACCTATTCCATTAAGAAATTCCTTTTTCACATTATGGTTAAACACATATGGAGACTATACCTTTGGGGTGACACAGGCTTCCTGAGTTGGGTTTGCTCTAAGTGTACAAAGGGTCTCTTTTAGCTTATTTACCAAGGAGTTCAGAATCATTTTCTGACTCCCACGCAATGCATGATTCTTTGGCTTAATGAAAATAAGTAAGCATGTTATAGTTCATTTATATGCTGACTCTTTTTGTTCTTTATTCAAACCTTTGGTAAGGTAAATGCTATAATGTTTGTTCTTGAACAAACCTTTGGTAACAAAAATTCTGTTTGTTCTTTGGACAAATCTTTGGTTAAGGAGAAGACTGATTCTGTTTGTTTCTTGGGACCAAACCTTTGGAAAATGGTTGACAAGGGTCAGAGACTTTAGACAAGGAAGGGTCCTTAGAGAGCATTTAGTCAACTACCTTTTTTTTTTAACAGATTAGGAGGTTGAGGCAGAAAGAACGGAACTGACTTGCCTGAGGTAGCAACTGAGTAAGTAGCAAATTGGTGAATAAATGAAAAAAACCATTTTGTTAAGTAGTTATTGTGTTCCAGGCAGTGGAACATAATCTAAACCCTGGCTATTTAAAAAGAAGAAAAAGAAGAGATACACTTCTTGCCCTCTAGGGGCTAATAAAGGAACCTGACACAACTGGGGCTGAGAAGAGTATGTTTTGGTTAGAGAAATCACAGGGATGCTGAGTGTGATTGATTATGGGTCCATTGAGTGACTTGATCTTTGCAGGAAGGGAATATAGTCTAACCCCGTCCAAATTAAGTTAGGTCAAGGAGCATTGATCAAGAACTTACTGTGTCCAGGCACTGTGTTAAATGCTGGCAATACAAAAACAAAAAAGGGAGGAAGGAAGGAATGAAAGAAGGAAGGAAGGAAGGAAGGAAGGAAGGAAGGTAGGAAGGAAGGAAGGAAGGTAGGAAGGAAGGAAGGAAAGAAGGGAGGGAGGAAAGAAGGGAGGGAGGGAGGGAGGAAGGAAGGAAGGAAGGAAGGAAGGAAGAAAGCAAGGAAGGAAGGAATGAGGGAAGGAAAGAAGGGAGGGATGGAGGAAGGGAGGAAGGGAGGGAGGGAGGGAGGAAGGAAGGAAGGAAGGAAGGAGAAACTTACATTCTATTATTCTAATGGAGAAAGACCAACAGAAAAGGAAGCTGAAAAGTGAGTGAGGGAAGATGAAGGTACTGGTAATGTGTAGTGCATGGAGAGGCTGTAGCTAAATTCTGGAAAGGAAGAAAAGCATGACTGGACTGACTATTTTCCTTCTGTGGAGTCACCCACAGTCCCAAAGAGAGTTTCTCTCAGACTCTTCCTGAATTCAGTTTGGTCCCTACAATGAAGGCTCTCAACTGCGTCCTCACCCTTCTCTCCATCTCAATCTCTACCTACTCCCACTCCTCCCACTCTGAATTTTTAATTAATTTCTGGAATTATGAAATGGGAGAGGCATGTCCAGGTCTTTTAGTCATTTCAGTCATGTCCTACTCCTTACATCCCAATTTAGGGTCTTCAAGGGCAAACACACTGGGGTGGTTTCCTTCTCTAGCTCACTTTAGGGATGAGGAACTGAGGAACACTGGATTAAGTGACTTGCTCAGGGTCACACAGCTGGTAACTATATGAGGTCAGAGTTGAACTCAGGTCTTCTGGACTCCAAACCCAGTGTCTATCCATTGAGTCACCTAGCTGCCCCAGAAAGACCGGGATGGCAGTGAGAATGGAAAATCAACACCAAATGAAGCTACAAGAAATGCTGGCAGTTTGGTCTCCACATATTCTATAGGAACAATGGGTGTTTCAAGAGAGATCCTGCATAGGACATTAAGAAAAGAGGGACACGAGCTAGAGCGGCTTGAGCCAGTTGGGGGATGGTAGCTTTCTGGCTATATAAGTCTGGTTCTTGTCCTATGTCAATGCCTTTTGTTTAGCTCCTTGCTAAGTCTCGGGCCCATATGCCTTTGCATCAATAAAGCTCCCTTTGGCTAAAGAGAAGGTCTGATTGAATTCTTTCCAAACTGAACCAGCTCTTCCTACTCTGACTTCATGACTTTGTTATCTTTTTCAGGAGGCTACTCATTTATTCATTACAGAAAAAATGTAAAATAAAGATCATGAAACTCCCTCCATCCTCAACAAGCATGATTTATTTCTAACGAGAGCACAGGTTTTATTTATAACAATTTGGAATCTCATCCTGGATTTAAACGGCATGAAGAAGGTAGATTCCCTTTGGTAGGGCCCCCACTGTTATTCAGCAGGGTCTGTTGTCCATGGGATTTTTTTCTTCAGCCTGTTAAATTCCCAGGACTATTTTATTTTAAATTATTGGGGACTCAGGAACATAGGCGGAGAGGAAGTGAAACTGAAGGACAAGAATGAGTCCAGGAATCCCACCCCTATAACCAGAAAACCCAGGTTTGGGTCATTGGAGTGAGGTTTGGGGGATGTCAGGAGAGTTGAATTAGGAAGTTGTAATGCCAAGCACCAGCAGATTCCCAAAAGAATGCTACTGTGAACAGCTTTTAAGATTTGGATTACACAGCATAGTGAACGCTCTGTTTATTCCATTACAAATCAAGGCAAATGTTCACAATATAATATTCACAACATTACATCTTATCACAGAAAGTCACAATATAGTGTTCATAACAGCTTAACATTAGAAGGGCCACACAGTTTTCACTACAGTGGCCACAATATTTAGAACAAGGAACAAAAGAAGAATCACCTGGTTTTCCTAAGGGGGAAACCCTTCTCACTTAATCATTCAATCAATCAATTCATAATATATCAATCTTCCACTCATGGGGCAACCATTAACTTAATCAGTCACTAATCTAGATTACAAATTACTAACTATCATTAATCACTAGTACAGTCATTAGACAACCACACAACCCTCCACCCCTTGGTGTTCAGCAAACCTCAGTTTCATCCAAGGGGAGGCCTTTTCTTCATCTTGACTCTGGGTGGTCTCTCTGATTCCCTGGATCCCCTTCAGTAGTCCCAGCTCCCTTCTGAATCCACCAAACAGTCACCTGGATTCAGAAGCAGACAGCT
>CM053596.1:12156548-12172300 GCA_028646575.1 Pseudocheirus occidentalis | reverse complement strand
GAAGGCTTCTTCCACTGTGCTTCCCAAATGGGTCATTGCTGGAGAAAGGCAATCCTTCTCCTCCTTCTCCTCCATCAATTCTCTATCACACTCACCAGAGCAGCAATTCCAAACTTTCTCGTCTGTCCCTTACCTGCTCATCTAGGGGCTGTGCTTCAGACTTCCCCCAAAAGATAGATTTAATTGACTGAGAACTCCTTCCTGTACTCTCTTCCTCTCCTTACATCACTGAGACATATTTTGAAATGTCTTCCTCCCCTCCCATAACTGAGATGTCTTCCTTCCCTCATCCTTTACTTTGATCATGGTTGAAGGAGAATCTCTCCTTTTTGTCCAGGCTAGACCTTCTACCTGCACCATTGACCCTATCTCTTCTTGCAACAGATGCTTTCACTATCTTCCTCACTCTCTCGTCTGAAATCTCTGCCTGTCTACTGACTCCTGCCTTACTGCCAATAAACATTTCTATGTTGCCTCCAGCCTTAAGAAAAGAAAATCACGGATTGCCTTCTGAAAGAGATCCTAATTGAAAACTCCCAGAAATACTATGCCCATTTTCTAGAGCTCTGACATTATCAAGAAAATATTTCAAGCTGCCAGGAAGAAACAGTCCAAATACTGTGGAACCACAATCAGGATCACACAAGATTTTGCATCAATAACTGCAAAGGGCCCCTATGTAATACAGTGGATAGAACGCTAGGCCTGAAGTTGGGAAGACTCATCTTGCTGAGTTCAAATCAAGCCCAGACACTGACTAGGTGTGTCATCCTGGACAAGTCACTTAACTTTGGTTTTTGATCCATCAAATGAGTTGGAGAAGGAAATGGGGAACCTCCAGTGTTTTTTTTTTAAAACTCCAATGGGTCTACAAAGAGACTGAAACAAATGAACCACATTTTAAGGGAACAAAGAGCTTGCAACATGATGTTCCAAAAGGCAAATCAGATAGACTTACAACCAAAAATTACCTAACTCACAAAACTGACTATAATCTTACTAGAGGAAACTATACACTTAATGAGATTGAAGAGTTTTAATCATTCCTGATGAAAAGTTAAGAGCTGAATAGAAAATCTGACATTCAAACACAGGACTCAAGAGAAACAAAAAAGCAAACATGAAAGAGAAACCATGAGGTATTCCATAAGGTTAAATTGTTTACATTCAAAGGGCAGAGCCAACATGGCAGAGTAAAAGTACAAATTTGGCATGGGTCCTGGCTCCAACCACTCCCAATACCTGTAAAAAAATGACTCTAAACAAAATTGAAACCTACAGAACCCACAAAGATACAGAGAGAAACAAAACTCTTGCTGAAGGCAGCCTGGTAGGCCAACAGGAAAGGTCTATCCCACCAGGCTGGGAGCCTAAGATGGTCCCCAGTAAGCTGCATTTCTAGCCACAGTGTGGCCCAGACCAGCAGCAGCCAGAGCAGACCTCAGGAGAATGAAACACCAGCAGCTGTGGCAGTTTCCAGATTTCTTAACCCATAAACGACAAAGAGAAAATAAAAGGTCAGTGGTGAACTCTGTTGGAAGTGTGAAGGAAGAGAGTGGTCTGGCCCCTGCCCCTGGGGCAAGAAGTGGTGCAGCTGTGGTGGCTGCAGCAGCTGCTGCATGGCTGCTCCCAGAGTTTCTGGCAGGCAGATTGCAGGGGAACAAAGCTATCATTTAGCAGATAATCCCTTTTGCTTTCATCTGCTTTAATCTGGCGCACAGTCTTGGGAGGAAGTCCTGGGGTGTGTGGCCAGGGTGCCAGACCTTGTGGGGACTGTAGAGAGGGCACCTATACAATAGCTCTGGCATCTTCAAAAACTCCAGAAATTTAGAACAAAGCTCTCTCCTCTCTGGAAGCAGAATTCTAACATGGCAAAGAGCTGAGAAGACAAGTAATTGGCTGGCCATGTGAGCAAGCAGAGGAAGCCCAAACAGACCATACAATGCTTTTTTGGTGGATAAAAAGGATCAAAGCATGGAACTGGAGGAGGACAATGAAGTCAGAACTCCTGCACCAAAAGCCTCCAAGAAAAATATGAATTGGCTACAGGCCATGGAGAAGCTCAAGAAGAATTTTGAAAATCAAGTAAGAGAAGTAGAGGAAAAATTGGGAAGAGAAATGAGAATGATGCAAGAAAATCATGAAAAGCAAGTCAACAGGCTCCTAAAGGACAACCAACAAAATATTGAAGAAAATAACATCTTAAAAAGTAGACTAATTCAAATGGAAAAAGAAGCCCAAAAAGACAATGAGGAGAAAAATGCCTTAAAAGCCAAATTGGTCAAATGGAAAAGGAAATTCAAAAACTGAAGAGAATAATTCTTTCAAAATTATATTGGAGAAATTGGAAGCTAATGACATTATGAGAAATCAAGATACTACAAAACAGATCCAAACAAATGAAAAATAGAAGGCAACATGAAATATTTCATTGGAAAATCACTGACCTGGAAAATAGATCCAGGAAAGATAATTTAAAAATTATTGGACTACCTGAGAGCCATAATCAAAAAAAGAGCCTAGACACCATATTTCAAGAAATTTTCAAGCAAAATTGCCCTAATGTTTTAGAACTAGAGGGCAAAATAGAAATGGAAAGAATTCACTGATTGTCTCTTGAAAAAGATTCAAAAAAGAAAACTCCTAGGAATATTGTAGCCAAATTCTAGAGTTATCAGGTGAAGGAGAAAATTCTGCAAGCTGTCAGGAAGAAACAATTTGAGTATTGTGGAAACACAATCAGGATAATACAAGACCTAAGAACTTCTACATTAAGTGATAGAAGGGCTTGGAATATGATTTTCTGAATGTCAAATGTCAAATGTCAAAACCAAGAATCACCTACCCAGGAAAACTGAATATAATGCTTCAGGGTAAAATATGATCATTCAATGAAACAGAGGATTTTCAAACATTCTTGATGAAAACACCAGATCTGAAGAGAAAATTTGACTCTCAAATACAAGAAGCAAGAGAAGCATGAGAAGGTAAACAGGAAAAGGAAAGCATAAGGAACTTATTAAGGTTGAACTATTTACATTTCTACTTGGAAAGATGAGAATTTTAACTTATGAGACTTTCTCAATATGAGGATAGTTGAAGGGAATATATATGTATATACATATATATGTATAGGAGGGCATATGTGTGTATAAATATATATGTGAGTGTCAGTATATGAGAGTACATGTATACGTAGATAGAGGTCACAGGATGAGTTGAATATGAAGGGATGATACCTAAAAGATAAAATTAAGAGGTGAGAGAGGAATGTTTTGGGAGGAGAAGAGGGGCGATAGATTAGGATAAATTTTCTCATATAAAAGAGGTAAGAGAGCAGTGTTACAATTGAGGGGAAGGGCAAGAAGGTGAAAGGGAATGGGTCAGCCTTACTCTCATTGAATTTGATTTAAGGAGGGAATAACATACACACTTAATTGTATAACTTACCCTACAGGAAAGCAGGGGGAAGGGGATGAGAGGGAGTATGATAGAAGGGAGGGCAGATTGGGGGAGAGGGTAGTTAGAAGCAAACCCTTTTGACAAGGGACAGCTTCAAAGTAGAAAACAGAATTAGTGGAGGGTGGGATAGAATGGAGGGAAATATAGTCTTTCACAATATAACTACTATGGAAATATTTTGTGTGACTACATATGTAAAACGTATGTTGAATTGGTTGTCTTCCCAGTGGTGGTGGGGAGGAAAGAAGGGAAAGACTCTGGAACTCAAAGTTTCAGAAAGAAATGTTAAAAAGAAGTTATTTACATTCTTGAATGGGGAGATGATCCACGTAACTCATGAGAACTTTATTGTCATTGGGGGCAGTTGGAAGCCATGTCCGTATAATGTAGGCAAGGGTATAATTCCATCCTCTTGGGTTGATGTTAAGAAATGAAAGCATGAGAAAGAGGGGGTACACTTGGAGAAGGGGAAAGTGAGAAAAAGAATTGGGAAAATCATCCCACATAAAAGAGGCATATAAGGAAGAGCTTTTACAATGGAGGGGGAAGTGGAGGGGAATGGAGGGGGTACTAGTATCTTGAACCTCAGTCTCATCTGAACTAGTTGAAAGAAGGAACAATTCTCTCTCCTCTCTCTCTTCTCTCTCCTCTCTCCTCTCTCCTCTCTCTCTCTCTCTCTCTCTCTCTCTCTCTCACTCTCTCTCTCTCACACACACACACACACACACACACACAAAGTCATGTTTAGAAATTCATCTTACCCAATAAGGAAATAGATGGGAAAGGAAACCTAGCACCATCAGAATTCTCCTACAAAGCAGCAATCATCAAAACAATGTCCTTCTGGATAAGAAACAGAGTGAATCATTAATAGATTAGGCACACAACATTCCAAGATAAACGAGCACAGTATCTCCAGTTACACAAAGACAAGTCAGTCTGGGAGAAATGAGGCACGGACCAAATCTCACCCATATGACAAGATCAGCTCAAAATGGGTACATGAGTTAGATGCAAAAGATGACATCCCAGGCATATTGGAGAAACATGGAAAAATTACTTGTTAAATCTATCAATAAGGGAAGAGTCTATGGGAGAGAGAATCATAGGAGGCAAAAATGGATATATTTGATTACATGAAATGAAAAAGCTTTTCCACAAAAAAAATCAATGAAGTCAATATTAGAAGAAAAGCAGGAAGCAGAAAAAATGCATCACATTTCTTTGATAAAAGTCTCATTTCTAAAATATATAGGGTACTGAGCTAAATTTATAAAAAAAAGAGACATCTTTCAATTGATAAATGGCCGAACCATATGAACAGGCAGTTGTCAGAAAAAGAAACCAAAGCTTTCAACAGTCAAATGAAAAATGTGTTGTCACTAATGATAGAGAAATGCACATTAAAACAACTCTGAGGCCCTGGGTGATGAGGGGCCAGATCCAGGTGTGCTCCTCACCATCTGTGACACTGAGCCCATCGTTCAGCTTCAGAGACTGAAAAGGGGAGGGAAAAGGGAAGGAAGCAAGAATGTGCAGAGGACCTACTATGTGCCATTCACTGGGCCTAGAATTTTACATATATGGCCCCATTCAATAATAAAAAAATGATGATAATAACCAACATTCATCCACCTTTACTATGTGCTAGGTACTGTACCAAGTTCTTTACCAATAAGATTCCATTCAACTATAAAAATTTATACAGTGCCCTGTAAGTTAGGCGCAATTATTACCCCCCTTTTCAGATGAAGAAACCAAGGAAAATAAAGTGACTTGCCCAAGTTTGAACAAGTTAAACAAGTTTAAAGTGACTTGTCCAGTTTCTAAATGACTGAGTCAGGATTTGAACTCAGATCTCTAGGCTCTAGGCTCAGTGTTCTGTAGCTCAAACACAGCTTCCCCATTTTATCCTGGAAGCACCACTGGAACTGGAATCAGCAGACTGCATGGTTTTAAATCATGACTTAACTACGAGCCGGGTTATAAGTGTGACCTTGAGTGAGTTACATCTCCTCTATGAAACTGTTTTGTTTTTTAACCTGCAAAAAGAACTTCCCTTCTGATGCTCCAGTTTATTACCCTATGGAATCTGTGCCTGAGCTCAGGGAGACACTGATATCTGAGGATTCTGAGACATTAAACCAGGCTACCGTTTCCTGGATCCCCCCCATCCCTCCTCATCCCTGCCCCCACACTCACAGCAGGAGGAGGCAGAGGGCCAGCAAAATGGTGGCACCAGCTCCACAGAGGACACCCAGGTTCACAGCTTTTTGGAACACATGAGACGGTGTGGACCCATCTGAACAGGAAACAAGTCGGGGTGAATATGGGCTGTGGCCATATTGGACCCACTGTCCTCAGGGCCCTCTGCCCCAGCTGCCTCCCTCCCTCACCCCTCACCTGGCAGCAGCTGGAAGAGCAGGGTGTGGGTTCCTTGTGGGTTCTTCCCCTCACAGGTAATGGTGGAGTCAGGTATCCTGTCCACCTTCACAGTCAGGCTGCTATTGGCCCAGGGTCCACACCTCTTTAATATCACATGCAAGGTGTCACTGCTACCATTGCCCTCCACAGGCTTCCCCCCTACCCACCAGCCCAGGGAGGGGGCTGGCTCTGCTTGGACAGAACAGGTACAGGACAACCCCTCCCGGACCCAGGAACAAGAAGGTCTGATCATCTTTGGGGAGTCTGTAGGAACATACAGGAGACACTCCCTTAGTTGGTGACACTCTCCTTACCCCACCAGGACCCAAGCACCCCATGGTGCCCAGCCTCCACATACTCACAGTGCACAGACACCCTCAGGGAGGCCTTCTTGGAACCCAGAGGGTGCTGAGCAAGGCAGGTGTAATTCCCTCCATTTGCTGGCCCCAGGTGGGGCAGATCAAGGGGCGGGACTCCATCCTCTGAGGCTTGGGAAGAGGCCAGGTTTTGGTCCCCCAGGATCCAGCTCAGTGCAGCTGGGGGATAGCTGTTGGCAGCACAGAGAAGGTAAAGGGACTGTCCCTCCTGAACCACAAGGACTGAGCTGTTTCCTGGGATCAAATCTGAAAAAGATCCGGAGGTCCCAGCAGTGAGAACTTGGAGGGACTTCAGAGATCCCCTGGTCCCCACCTTCCCTGTGCCCAGTGGGGACCAGGGAGCAAGAAAGTTGGAGTGACTTCCCCAAGATCACAGGAGGAAGGGGCCCCTGGAAGGGGAGATGACCCCAGGCAGGAGGGGAATCCCCCAGGCCCAGCCCAGCTTGGATTCCTGCCCCTTCTCCCTGCCCTGTGTCTGACCTGGCTGCTCCCTGAGCCAGACAAGGGAGGTCTCACCTGTCTGTTCTCCCGCTACCAGCCCACGTTGTGTTCTCTGCCTTTCCCTAAGTTCCAAGGACTATTTATCTTCTTTTCCTTCCTGCCTACATTTTTTCTTTTCTTTTCTTTTCTTTTCCTTTCTTTTCTTTTCTTTTCTTTTCTTTTCTTTTCTTTTCTTTTCTTTTCTTTTCTTTTCTTTCCTTTTCTTCTCTTTTCTTTCTTTCTTTCCTTCTTTGTTTCTATCTTTCTTTCTTCCTTACTTCCTTTCTTTCTTTTTCCTTTCTTTTCTTTCTTCCAGTCATCATTTTCGTTATTTTCCTTCACATCTCATTTTTCCTTCTCTCTTTCTTTCCTCATTTCTTTTTTCTTCATTCATTTCTCTATTACTTCCTTGCTCCAATTCTTTCTTTCTCTCTTTTTAACTCTTTTTTCCTGTTTTCTTTCTTCTTTGCTTTCTTCCTTTCTATTTTCCTTCCTTCTGTTTTTTTCCATTCCTTCCTCTTTTTTCCCTCCTTTCTTTCATCTTCCTTCATTTTAATCCTTCTTTGGGTCTCTTTGTCTCTCTCTCTGTCTCTCTCTCTGTCTGTTTGTCTCTCTCCCTCTCTCTGCCAACTCAGATAAAAGTAATATGAAAGGCACAAACAACAAAATAAGCTCTCAGGAGACTGAAATTTTCACACTGAGAGCCTGGGAATCCCCTTTCATATGAGCCCAATGTCACCACCAAAAGGATCCAGTTTCCCACAGCCAGCTGCCTTGTGACCACAATGCAAACACTGCACCTGCCTTTACTGAAGGCTAAAGGCTCAGTCTGGATGGCCAGACTCCTGTCCGCTCCTGACAGCAGCCCCTACACCATCCCCATAGTCTTTTCCTACACAAGCTACTCAGAACCCACAAATCAGTTCTGAAACCAGATTCAATGCACCAGGTCACAAAGCCTGGAGGGAGGTCAGCTTCCCCAAAAGGGAAACCATGATAGATCCAGTGAACGGAGCTCTGCCCTGAGAACTGGACCCTAAGGTGTCCTTCTCCCTCTCAACACAAGCCTGGTGCAGTGGAGAGGTCACTTCATTTAGACTCCACATTTAGAGGTCATAGTTCTCTGGTGCTAAAGACATGTGGGAACTAGGTCAGGCCCCCCTCACACCACTGAGCCTCAGCTTCCTGACCTGGGAAATGGGGTAAGAACTCTACCACTCCCCATCCCATGGTGCTATATGAAGGACAATTGTTTCTAGCCCTTAAAGTCATGAGTAAACGGGAGGTGACATCATTCCAAGAGTAGGGGCAGCCCAGGACAAAGAGAACCTGGGCCTGGAGAGGGAGAGGCCCTGTCTGCCCTGTCTCCCCTCTCTCCCTCCTCCCCCTGACATCCATGCCTACCCTCAGAGCAGAAGCTGGAGCACCCAGGTCCCCTCCCTGCCCTCACCCTGGGGCTCTGCTAATACCTGTTTTCCTGGGCCATGACAATGGTCACTTTCTGCACAGCATCTGCAACAGAAGGAACAGGGTGGCTGGGGCTGGGGCTCTCTGCCCAGCCCAGCATCAGGCAGAGAAGAGATTAAATTCCAGAACCACAGAACTTCAGGGTGGGAGGGAGCTCAGAGACCACCTAGGCTAACCCGAAATGACTGACATTGGCACATGAAAACACAGAGACTGAAAGAGAGAAAACAGGAAATCTCAGCCTGTGTCTCTGCTGGGAGGCAGCTTTCCCTGGTCCTTTCCCTGGCCCAGGAAAAAGGCACCTGGTTTCCCAGGCCTGGGTCACCACCCTGTTCCCTTAATGCTCCCCTCCTTCACCCCCCCACTTGGGGGATGCAGGCCTTCAGCCCCCAATACTCACAGGATACATTGAACTTGATGGTTCTCTCTGAGCTCAAGGGGCCTCCAGGAAGGGTCACCTGACAGGTGAGGTTGGTGCCATGATGTTGGGGCCCAGGGGTGAAGGAAACCTCTGATGAGGTGGATGACCCAGAGCTTTGTGTCTTGGAGGAGAGGGCAGCCCCCATCCAGGAGAATGTTAAGAATCTGTTTTCCTCACAGACC
Source organism: Pseudocheirus occidentalis (assembly GCA_028646575.1). Taxonomy (NCBI): domain Eukaryota; kingdom Metazoa; phylum Chordata; class Mammalia; order Diprotodontia; family Pseudocheiridae; genus Pseudocheirus; species Pseudocheirus occidentalis. The sequence goes on along the minus strand of CM053596.1, from coordinate 12,163,487 downwards.
CAAAGAAATATACACTTCAGTGTTACTGGGTTACCCAACTCTGGGTCCTCTGGAACAGAGATGTCTGGTTTCTGGATCAAGTCTGGAGAAGAGAGAGACAGTGAGCCCTGGGCTGGGGAGGGGAATTAGACCCCAAGTGTCATCCCAGATTCTGGTACCTCCACTGCCCTAAGGTCCCTACTGTGTTCCCCTAATAGTGTGATCCCATTCAAGTACCTGCTCCTCACCAGGCTTTGAGGCATCCCCTGTCACCCTCAAGCCCAGAGTTGCTCATAGATTAAAAATCAAGAGGGAATTGTATTCAATGCTACAGAGAACAAGCCTCTCATTTGACGTAACAGGAAACTGAATCCCAGAGAGAGAGGGGAAAATTCTTGGTCAAAATGTTCCAACAAGAGTCATCAGACATCTGGGGTTTGAATCTCCTTCCTCTGATGGCAACTCCAGAGTTCTTTCCAGCACAAACCATGGCCCGTCTCAGCCCTCCCTGGGGTCCCTGATCCTCCCAAAGAAGACCCCACCATGTGTTCTCCCATTGGCAGCTCTGGAACTTTAGGCATAACTTTCACCCCCTGCCCTGAGTCTGCCCCTCCCCCTGAGAGGGGTCCCAACCTGTCCTCCGTCGTCTCTCAGCCCTCCCACATGGACCTCCTGGGTCTCGAAGGCCAGCCCATTCCCCAGACCTCTGGTATCCTGCCTGTCACATTCACATAAAGTAGCTTTACTTTATAACCCTGGTTTTCATTTTCATTTACAAAATAGAAGTAGTAGCTCCCTGTGTCTGAAAACTTGGTGTCTGTGATGCTCAGAGAGCAATTCCTCATCCTGGGATCCCCAAGGAGATGGAATCTCCCCCAGGCTCCCTCCTCCACAGTCTCCCATGGGTCATTGGTAGCCACGAGACTGTGATAGTAAGAGGAGGTTCTTTCCCTATACCAATAACCATAAACTGAATTGTGGTCATTGGCTGATAGTCCATAGTGGTTGAAGGTACAGGGGACACACATCCCCGCCTGCACTGTCACTGAGGGCTGCACCTCCAGGTTCTGGCACAGGGACCCTAAGGACAGATAGAGGCCTGGTCAACATCTCCAACTCTTCTCCCCCCCCTCAAACCAGCCTCCCTCTGCCCCAGACATACTCACCCTCCCAGAGCAGGGGCAGCAGTAGCAGCAGCAGCATCTAGGAGACAGGAAACAAGTAGGGTCTGTGGGGAGCTAAGTCACTCCCAGAACACTGTGGCCCTCTGGCCGTCTGTGTCAGGCTCAGGGCTAATAGGAAGAGGAAAAGGGAGCCCTTGTGTGGAGAGAGGGAAGCCCATCCTCAGAAGAGGAAGCCCGGTCCTCTTCCCCAATGGGCTCCTGGGCTCCTTGGCTGGGCTCAGTAGGGAGGGGCCTCCTGTGTGGGGCCGACTCCAGAGCCAGGCAGGACTCAGGGACTGGGGGAGGACAGGTCTGATGCACAGGCTGGCTCTAGATGTTGCAGGGAACAGAGTGTCTCTGTGGGTGACAGGAGGAGCATAAGCTCATGCAGAGTATAGTAGTGGCTCTTCTGAGATCCCTCTTCCAGCTCCCTCTCCCCATATGGACAGTTGGGGGGAGGGGGGAGGAGAAGTGGAGCACTGCACCTGGGCCCTCCCTCTGGTGCCCCCACTACCCTGAGCTTTAGGTACCAAGGTAGGAGATCTACCTCCAGGTCCTCCCCAGCTTGGAGGCTTCCACTCAGAGCTGCCCTCCTGCTGCACCAGCTCAGTCCTGTCTCTGACTCTTTCACTCAGTGCCTTGTGGGCACCATCTGCCTTCATCCAAGGGCTGAATGTCCTAGAATGTCTTCACATGGACTAATGGCTTGTCTACACATTTAGAGGAGTGTAGAGGAAAATCCCTTAATACTGGCTTTACTCTGGTATTGACTGATGGATTCATCCTTTCCAGGGCTTTGATCCCCATGTAATTAAGTAGTATGAGATTTTAATCCTCCCTCACACACATACACAATCTCCATACTAACTGACTGAGAAGCTCTAGATGAATCTCCGCCCCCCCCCCCGCCCGGAGCCTTGGACTCTTCCAACAAGCGACAATCCAACAGGATTTTTCCTCCCAGATCTAAGGTCTCATATTGCTGGGAGGGGTCTTTTAGGTCTGGTGTTCTGTGTTCTAAGGGTACTTCTAGCTCTGAGGCTTCAGGAAGAGCCAGGGATTGAGGGTGGATCCAGAGGATTAAGGCAGGCCTTGGTACCTCATTGTTACCCTGACCTGCTCAGTGACCCCTTGTCTGAGGGGGAAGGTTTTACCTCTTAACAATACCAAGTTCATTTGTATTCCAGGCCAGGACACTCTCATCCAGTTTCCAAGATAAAACTCCAAAGTGAGAGAACTTTTTTGACCCATAGAGTGAAGAGTGGGTCTGATTAGTGTGACATTTAAAATGTTACAGAGACAGTGTTTCTGGGTGATTCAATTATTTTATTAATAAGGTCAGCAGGATGTTAGTAAAAAGATGGTCATTTGGCTTCTCAGAAAAAAATTATCATAGGATTGGAGTTACAGTTCATACACCATTCCAAACAGTAGGTGATATATCAAACAGCAATCAGTTCTAATTGGTTAATCTGATTAGAAACGGGCTATATTAAAATGAATGTCCGAATATCTCTTGGATCTGGAAAGTGTCTCTCTACCAGATTCCCCCATGGCTTTAGGCTGTCATTTCAAAGGACATATACCCCACACAAGTCTGAGAAAAACAGGAGAGCTTCTACTAGGGTGGGTCCTTGAAGAAGAAAGGGAGTCCAATCCTATCATCAGCAATGTCCTTAAGAATTGAACTTAAATTCTGGACTTTAGAGGGGTGAGCTCTAAATCTGCCCCACTCCAATTATTGGTTATTGATAATAATTTTTCATGTTACAATGTCAGAGCCTGACTCCTGAACATCCCTATACCTTTAGGATTTTGCCATAAGACTGGTCCCTGTGTGGAAGGTGGGACTTGATGGAAATGCAGAGATTATTAATATCAATAGTTTATGGATTGTTGTAAAGCTAAGCAAGAGCAGCTTTCCAGAAGAATGCTACTGTGAACGGGTTTTCAAAGTTGAGATTACATAGTATAGCGGACACTCTATTAAATAATTCATCAAAGCAAAACATTCACAGAAATCAAGGTACAGCATTCGCAATGCTGCAACTTATCACAGAAAATCAAAATACAGCATTCAAACAACTTATCGCTAAAATAACCATATAGCTTTTACCACAGTGGTCACAAAGTTTTCAATAAAGTAAAGCCATTTAGTCAATCAAGCACTAGTAACTCAATCATTCAGTCATTCTTAAGGAGGCCTGCCTTCTTAAGGGTCTCAAAATACCAAAGTCAAAGTTCTCCACTCATGGGGCACATTAAGCTACAGATCAGTCACTATTCAGTCATCATTCATTATTTAATCATCAGAAAATACACAGGCCACCCACCCCACGGCCACAAATAAATCACAGTCTTGTCAGTCAGTACACAGTATCCAAGTAAAGTCTTCTTTCAGCTTGACTCAGGGTAGTCTCTCTGATTCCCTGGATCCCCTTCTTGTCCCAGATACTACCAAGCTGTCACCTGGGTTCAAAGGCAGACAGCTCCCAGTTCCTTGTCCAGCCCTCTGTGCAGTTTCTTTTCCATGCTGAAACTCACAGTGTCCAGTCCACCTTAAATCCTTCCTGGGAAGTCAAGGCTTAAAAAAGCTATAAACAGACAAAGTACCCACACCACAGTCATGCTTCCTCAATCTTGGCAGCTCTGGCTGGTCCTTGGAAATCCTCAGCAGCTCTGGCTGGCTCTTGGACTTGGCGGCACAATCTCCTTTCAAAAAATCAAAATCACTTTATCCAGCCTCCATGTGGCTTGCACAAACTTTCTCAATTCTGTCCCAGTTCTCAATTCTCATTCCTCTTCTCAGTTCTTCTCAATTCTCAGTTCAGTCTTCAGCAGCAGCTGCCTCGCCTCCACGATGCTTACCCAGGAAATTCTAACTTTCCCAGCCAGAGTCTTTCCTTATATACAGTGTTGCTCCTCCCTATTCAGCCCCTTCCTGTTACATCAGCAACAGGGGTTCTCTGTTCAGCCCCTTTCTGTTATGTCAGCAACAGGAGATCACACCTTCTGTTTCTTTTATAGAGGCTTAATTTGAAGCTAGGTGGTGAGTACCTCTCAGTTTATCCTCTATGCCACAGAGAATAAGACCTGAGCTTCCTGAGCCCCTGGGCACTGAGACCTGGGCCTAGAATTGCCCTCCCTATAGAATTTGGGCTGAAGAGCATCTCCTGAAGTCATGCCCATACTGATTATGGTAGTGGGGTCACAGTTTCCCTGCTTTGTTCTGTTCTTCAATACAATAGGTCAGATGCTTGGATGGAACAGAATATGGGATTGATGGTCCTGTCTCTACTTTGCTCCAGATCACCCTTCTATCTACACCTGCCTCCTCCTAACTTCTCTGTCTCATGTCTCTGAGAAACACTGAAGTTTCTGTTCTGTGGAAGCATGTGACTGACTCTAGGTTGGAGCCCCAAGTTCTGTCCTTAGACAGGGGATGACATTGAAACTTTCAATACCAGAACCCAGAACAGAAATAGGGGAGACCCAAGCATTCTCCTCCATAGACCTCTCCTCTCCCTATTGTCTCAGGACATATCCATGCCCCCTCCTTCCTCTGGAACACCCGGCCATAGTGGCTACTCCCTCCTAGAACTCACAGGCAACCCTGAGCTGGACAGTTGTCCCTGTGGTTACTCTGGCCTCTGGGAATGTCACTTGAGAGGTAAGGTCAGTGCATGGTCCTGTGCTTTGAGGGTGAAGAGGAATTTGGAGGAGCTGAGATCCTGGCAGACAACTCTCAAAGAGGAGAGAGCAGAACTAGTCCAGTGGAAGATGAGGACATCACCTCTCTACAGGCTCCAGGAGCTATACAGGTCAGAGTCACTGGTGGTCCAGACTCCAGAAGGTCTGGAATGGGGATCTCTGCCTCTTCTGTCAGATGAGGGAGAGAACAGTTGAATTAACCTGGTGGCAAGGGGAGGGGTACCCCTAATGTGTACCCTCAGGTGATGGCCTTTGAATTTTGCCTTCAGTGTCCCAACAAGCCTTTCCTTGGTGAACACTCCCATGCCTCTCCATCCTTTGAAAGTTCCAACAGTCCCCAGCATCTGGGCCTCTCACCTCACCTACGGATCATAGCACCTCCAGTACAGGATCCCACAGTATTTTCCACTGAGCTGAAAGCATCAGGGTCCTCCCTCATTCCTCACTTATGTGGCTATCCCTGGATGTCTACCATGAATATTCACAGCCCTGTCCCTGGCATCCAGGCATCTGCTGTCTTCATCAGGCCCTGAAGGGCTCCCCTGTCAGTGGTCTAATTGCTTTGTAGAAAGGACGAGAGTGTGTCCTCCAGCCAAGAGCCTTGTGTTTGCCTTATGTATCACCAGCATATCCTGCCCTGCCTCTCATCCCTCATCTAGGCATTCTCTGAGACCTCCAGACATTCTTCGCCAGATACTGTCCTCGCCATCCACATGGACAGATAGCATTTTATAGGAGGAATTGTATCATAGATTTCCCTTCTCCACCCAGAAGCAATAATTTCCATGACCCTCTTTCTGGACCCCAATAATACTCAAGAAGCAGATGTTTATCTCTAAGGCCCCTATGAGGTGGAATAGTCTACAGGCTCAGGGCTGGACATTCCTTTGGGGGTCATTAGTGGCTACCACCTTCTCCTTTTCTGTCCTCTTGAACAGTCCAAGGGATATTTTGTTATTCCTTTATTGTTGGGAACAATGGAAGGAGACAGAGATGGAAACACAGCCCCTCATGCATGGCCAGTGTTTCCTGAATATCCCTGCCCCTCCATGATGGTCCAACCAGGCTATCTTCTTCCTTTCTGCTCGTTTCCACTGCCTGATCTTTCTCCCTAAGGTTTCTGCAGTGATGACTCCCTGTCTCCCCAAGACATCTCCAATGTTCTATTCTTGTCTCTCTATGACAAATGATGGTCATGAAAACAAGACCCTTTACCTCCCTTGTGAACTTGGTCAAGTCATTTCCTGAGGCATCCATTTTCTAACTTGTAAAATGAAGGTGTTGGCCTAGACTGAAGAAATGGAGAGAGTGCATTTCAAATCTAAATCAGTCATTCTCTGTTCTAAGGTCCTTCCCTGGTCTGACATTCTCTCTGTCTGTCCCTCCATCTTAACTCTGCCATTCTCTAATCTCATGTCCCTCCCAGCCTAGTCACACATTCCATGTTCTGGGGACTTTTCTTCCTATACCTTTCTGTGGCCCCATCTTGGGAAAGTTTCCTGGAGAAGGGATTCTTGATATGATATTTAAAAAGTGGAGAAATTGCATAGAGAGAGGCCAATTAGAGGTGCAAAAGACTCAAGAAGTAACTCAGTCTTAGGATCTGCTCTGCCAAGGTCAGGGGAGGAGAGAGGCAAGGGACAAGGCCATCTGCCAAATGAGAAATCTCCGTCCCTTAGCAGCCTCCCCCCTACAATATCTGCTGTTACTGACACCAAGTTCTGCATAGTTCTTACTCCTTCAGCCCCTCCCAACAGCACTTTTGGATTCCTAAGTCCATGCTCATTTTTTAAAGTTATTAGGCATTAGAAAAGAAAGGGTCTTTAGAGAGCATTAAATTCTCTCCTTTTGTTTTACAAATTAAGAGCCTGAGGTAGAGAGACTGGAGCCAACTTGCCTGAGGTCACAACTGAGTAAAGAGTAAATTGGTCAATAAATGAAATTCATTTTGTTAAGCAGTTACTGTGCTCCAGGCATCAGAATATATCCAATGCCATGGGAGAAATAAAAGAAGAAGAAGAAGAAGAAGAAGAAGAAGAAGAAGAAGAAGAAGAAGAAGAAGAAGAAGAAGAAGAAGAAGAAGAAG
>CM053596.1:12134287-12156048 GCA_028646575.1 Pseudocheirus occidentalis | reverse complement strand
AGAAATGTTATTGCCAGGTTCCAGAATACCCAGCTAAAGGAGGAAATATTACAGGCTGCAAAGAGAAAACCATTTGAATACTGCGGAAGCACTATCAGGATAACCCAAGATCTGGCAGAAAGAAAGAGAAAGAAAGAAAGAAAATCCTGTCCTCAAGAACCTTTTTCTGCTTGTGACCTCTGATCCCTTTTTACCTGAGAAATGTTTATGCCACCCTTCTGGTATACAAGTATATACACTTTGTATTCAAATAAAAAATTACTCATAATAAACCATAAAGCAAATTATCTTAAAACAATTATTTGGCATGCATATAATTTACCTTTTATTTGCATATTTATAAGCAAATTTGCATACTAATGAGATAGCTGCACTTCTTCATATTTACATAAAGAATTAAATCTTGACTGAATATTTGTTACTACAAGATATACATCATCTTCAATGTTTTTCACATTTGATTGACATTTTGAGTTTAGACTCATCAATGTTGAATACCCTGCTTTGCATAAATATGTGGTACAAAATGGCAAAAGTATGTTTAGGATCTCTTCAGTGATTGTTAGAAATTCTGTTCTAATCACAAGCCAAAATTCATTTAACCAATGATCTTTTTTTTAGGAAACTCAAGTTTTAAACCTGTGTCCCTTCATAACTTGACAAAGTTTTTCATTTTAATTTAGTATAGTTTCTGAACCCAACTTAGTTTTTTACAATCAAAATTTGATTGGAAGTGTTCGGGAACTGTGTCTCCAGATACTTCAGATGATCAGTTATAACTCTTAAAATTAAATCTTTGGAAAGGTGATTTTCAATAATTAAATCATTTTTAGCTGCAAACATATCTAAAGGCCCATTTCCACCCTATTTTTCCAAATGTTAACTTTTTTAGTAAAGCTTTCAATTTTACATTTTGACATAAATATGTGATAATTTTTTTCCTTCAAGCAACAATCATTGAGTTTTTTTTATAAATGTCAAACAAGAAGTCTGAAAGCAATACTGCATTATGAGCAAATTTAACATAATCAGATTTCTGCTCAGTCAAAAAGATAACCACTTCATTTTTCAATTCAAAAAATCTGTCTGAACTTTGCCCTCATGAGAAGGCATACTGATTTGACATATTTTCTTTTTCATGTCAGTATCACAACCTGGTAGTGGAGACTGCTGCATTGTCATCAGCATTTTTGCCTCTTCTCCCTAAATTTAGCCACTTATCCATAATCAAAAGTTATTTTTGTCCTAAAATAAAATAAATACTGCTAATAATTTCTCTGTAAGAAGGACAGGTAGAAAGATAACGAAAGTCTTGATTTTTCATAATTAAATTATTATGTTCCCATAGCAGCAGAAAACTTCACATGTACAATAAAAACACTGCACTGTATAACCTCCAACAGTCTTGGATCTGAGCCGAGGTGTTTATGGCAGTGTTTGTTGGCATTGTGTGGTGTGAGATTCTGCACAAGGCAAAGTGCGTCTGTTGTGTGTTCAGAACCAAGGCTGCAGTGAAGTCCCACAATGCGAGGGCTGCTAGGACCACCTTGCATCCACAATGTCTTTGATTTTGAAGTAATTTTTGGTCATTGTGCAATCAGAAAACATGTGCTATTGCCAAATTTTCTGGATTCCCACATATGGGCTAGCAACCCACCATTTGAGAAGGAAGATGATCATAAAAGGAAACTGAAAAGAGAGTTAAGGCAGAGGAAGCTACTGGTTGTGTGTGTGTGTGTGCGTGCGTGTGTGTGTGGAGGGGGGACACGTGGACACAGAGAGTACAGTAGTGAAGAAAGACAAGCAGAAAAAAAGGTGCAGAGGCAGAGGAGTGGCATGAGGATGGGGATGGAATGGTGAGGGAAGGAGGGCAGGAGGGGGAAAGGAAGAGAATATCACTCACATAACCTTGGATTAGAGTTGGGAGCACTCAGCAGCATTGACCCAATGGAGAGGGAAAAGAACTGGGGCTCAGAGAAAGAATTTGAGGTCTTAGTTTAATAGGTTTTTGAGGTGAGGTATAAATTAACTCTTACTTGTGCCACCTTAGGGTGCCACCTGTCCAAATCATATCTGAATCATCTCCAAGTGATGGGAAGACTTTGAAGTTAACCTGTCTATGCCATCTCAAGGTTATCAGTAATACTGGGTAGTCTGCTGATCTTACTGTGGACATCTGGGATGTGTTTATCTACTTTAGGACCAAAAGGGCCTGGCAGCAGGGGCTTCTCTCAGCACAGAGTTTCAAGATGCGGACTTTGGTTAATATAAGATATGGTTTGCAAATTATGCCCCTTTGATCTATGGATTGCATGACAAAGGCTCCCCTTTGCAAACTTCTTCCTGTTGCCCCTTTAGGCTGGTGTCTTATTATAGTCTCTACAAAGTGGGGGTGCCTGGTCAGGGGCACTACAACAAGATACACTTCTAACGCATGCTCCCATCGACATCCCACCTTTATTCTCTTCACTCCTCTCTAGCTGCCTCCTAGCAGTTAGGGGACTCCCATCTTCCTCGAAGCCTAGACTGGTTTTTCCCTAAACTGTTTTGAACTGGTCCTAGAGACTTAATTGATTCAGGAAATAATTAAATATATTAGAAAGAATCTAGCTACTGCCCTCCCCTCCTTCCAGCTGCTCAACTTTGCTTCAGGCTTTCTGCAGTTCAGATTTTTCTCCAGGAGATGGAGACTGGATACCTTGTGTAAAGCTACTTTCTCTATTAGGCAGGCAGTGGAAACCCTACTTGCTCTCCAGGGACATCCTTCCCCAGGTGGTCTTTTTACTCCTTCCCCACCTAGAAGCAACCTCCCTGCCATAACTCTGCTGTTATGTGCTCCAAAGCTGATGCACTCCAAGGACCACTGCGTGCTATCTCCTCGAGTTAGAATGTAATCACTTTGAGAGAAGCATCCAGCTTGACATATAGGAATTGCTTAATAGATAATTTTTCATCCACCCACAGAGCCTTCCATCCTTCCCTCCCTCCATCCATCCATCCATCCAACCAGAGGGACCACAGACAAGAAGATAGGACCCAGTTCAGAAATAGCCTTCCATAGACAGTTTTCTCTTTGTGTGGTTGCTTGTATCAGCAAGCACCCTAGCACGCCCAGGATGGCTGCTAGCACCGTGGGTCATTAGATCAGCTTTTCTAAAGGAAAGCAACTCAAAATGGGTTAACAATCTTACTTTAATCAATCAAACATACATCATTTACCTAGTTTAGGGGAAAAAGTCAGCACCCTGAACTCCAGAGAATACAAACAAGTTACAAGCAGAAGTTACTAGCAGACAAAGAAACAGATCAACAGACAGGCTTCCAACCATCTGATCATTACATGCATTCCTAGTTATCAGAGAGGGAAGCACCAACATCTGGGTTTTCAAAGCCAGGGTTCTCAATGACTGCTCAGAGTCTCGTCTGGCCAAATCACACAACTCTTTCCAAAGTGAGCTCTAAAGCAAAACCTCACATCAGGATATTTATAGCCTTCTCCTGGATCAGAGAAGGTCACAGCCCTCTTGACCACTGCCCAATCACAAAGTCATAAGGTGTGGACATTCCTGAAGAACAAGCCTCCTGCCAAAGGCTCCATGTGACCACATTCAGCCTATGAGGGGGCAGAATATACTCTCAAATCAGGGAAGGTTCTCAGAGCCACTTAAGCCTATCAAAGGACCAAGAGACAGGGAAGATCTTCAGATTCCCATAAGATTGCTTCAGCTCATGGCTCTTATCTGTTTGCTGCTAAGAGTGCCCACCTACCCTAAGCACAGAGCATCCTTTGGGGCTCACCACCAGCCATGCCTGCCTAACTTGAATACAGAAGACTGGCTCACCCTTCCAGCCACCCTGGCACATTCTTCTCTCAGACTGGGATGTGCCTTCCTGTGTTGATCTTGTTCTCTCAGAGCCACACGTCACATCGTGTCCTCTGTGATAAATATCTCTGGGTCCCTAAAGTACAAGGATGGCAGGATTGCGGCACCACTGGATCTTTGATCTAGAACAAGGAAGGGTCCCACGGAAGGGACCTTAGAGGTCATCTAGGCCAACCCCCTGCCTCTGGCTGATAAGGAAACTGAAGCCTCAGAGAAGGGGATTCAACCAAGCTCATACAACTAACTAATGACTGGACTGAAACCAGAAGCCGGCTCTTTCTGAGCCCGGATGGCGGCCCTTTCCCTCAAGTGACTCCCCAGGTCCGTACTTCCCCACACTTGGCTTGGGAGCCTTTCAGGGCACAGCTCACTCACTCCAAGGCCAGGACACCTAAGGTCCCAGTTCCACCGATTTAGAGCTTGAAGGGCCTTAGCAGATCACCAAGTTCAGGCCTGCCTCGTTTTACAGATGAGGACACTGAGGTTTGGAGGGCGGAGTCATTTGCCTAAAGGCAAACCCAGGCAATGAGTGACAGACCAGGTCCTGTGCCTTCAAACCCTGATACTGCCCTGTCTGCCTAGATCAAAGTATCCTGGGGATAAAAGCAGTTAGCATTTATCTGGTGAGTTAGTCAGAGAGCATTTCTTAATACTTACTGTGTGCCAAGTGCTAGGTAAGCACACAGTAGGAATACAGGGAAAAACAAAAAGCAGGAACTAATGTGGAATACAGCATATGATGCCCATGTCCAAACCAGATACGTACATCATACATGGGGGATGGGCTCAGGGGGAAGGATCCAAGACTCACTTTACAAAGAGCTCTCCATGTATAATCCCATTAGATTCTCACTGCTCTGTTACCTGAAGTGGCTGCTGTTATTCTTTCAATTTTACAGATAAGGAGGGGCGGCTAGGTGGCGCAGTGAATAGAGCACCGGCCCTGGAGTCAGCAGTACCTGAGTTCAAATCCGGCCTCAGACACTTAACGCAAAAAACTAGCTGTGTGACCTTGGGCAAGTCACTTAACCCCAACTGCCCTCCAAAAAGCAAAAAAAAAAAATTTACAGATAAGGAAACTGAGGCTCCCAGGGGTTGAGCGGTTGGCCCTGAGGCACCCAGGTATGGAGCCTCTTAGGCAGGAGTTACACACAAGGCTTCTTGTCTCCAATCCCAACACCCTATCCATTCCTTAGGCATCACTACATCTCCTACAGAGATGGCCTTCTCACACATGGTCTTGGGAACTTTGAGTGACAACCCACTTGAAGGTCAAGGACTCTAACCCAAGACTGAGATGGCTCCTGCCTGTGTCAGCGGATCTGTGGTTGGCCAATGGGTGAGGCTTCTGTTGGTCTCTGTTGTCCTGCTGTGGAATAGTCTCCAGCCCATAGAGGCTGGAGTCTACTGGGGCCCAGGTGGGCCTGTGATTATCTTTCCCTGCCCCTTTTAAGATATTCAGAGAGTTAGGGGAGAGAAAGCACAGAAATGTGAGCCTCTGCAATCCTCCTTTTTCTGCTTCCAGTGAAGCACTACTTTTGGATGGAGGAGAATGGGTTCCTGTATTTGGTTACTAAGTGAACACATTGATGGCAGGGGATGAACTGTGGGTTAAAAACCAGGAGGCTTCCTACGATTGGTCAGGTGTAGGGGGAACTGAACTTGTCTCAGTGGTAGTGAGGCCCCTGACTGCCTCTCATGTCTCCTTCCATCAACAAGAATTCATCTGGTTGTTTTGGACTGGGAGTCAGGAAGTTCTGAATTCAAATTTTGCATCAGATGCTTGTTAGCTGCATGGTCCTGGGCAAGTCATTTAACTTCCACCTACCTTAGTATCCTAAATAGGAAAACAGTAGAATCTACCTCATATAGTTGTGGTGAAGATAAAATGAAATTACATGTGTACATACATACATACAGATTGGTGCATATATAAATAACCCCCCTCCTCTGCCTCTGCACCCTTTTTTGCTGTTTGTCTTTCTTCAGTCCTGTACTCTCTGTGTTCATGTGTCTCCCCTCACACACACACACACACACACACACACACACAACCAGTAGCTTCCTCTGTCCTCACTCTCTTTTCAGCTTCCTTTTATGTTCATCTTCCTTCTTAAATGGTGGGTTGCTAGCCCATAGATGGGGATCCAGAAAATTTGGCAACAGCGAAAGTTTTGTGATTGCACAGTGACCAAAGATTATCTCAAAATCAAAGGCGTCACGGATGCAAGGTGCTTCTGTAGGCCTCACATTATGGGACTTCACTGCAACCTGGGTTCTGAACACACAAGCCATTTTGCCTTACACAGACTGTCACACCAAACAACACCAACACACACTGCCACAAACACCTCGGCTCAGATCAAAGACTGTTGGACGTTATTCATCACAGTGTTTTTACTGTACATACAAAGTTTTCTGCTCTTAATTTAATTTTTAATTAAATTTAATTTAACTTTCTAAATAATTTAATTTAATTAAGCATAACTTAATTATGCAAAATGAAGACTTTCAATATCTTCTTATCATCATTCCTCAGCATGCAAGTATCAGATTAGTAGATCTGTGGGTTCTAATGTGTTAGAATGTTTGATTTTAAAAATTCCTGTTATCTCCTTCTTTTACAGAAACATAGGTGTTTAATTGCAGTGAATAAAGACAAAAACCCTGTAATAATATTTCTGAACCATTGCCACCAAATGTGTAAGTGTGAACATCAATTAAAAAAATTAAGCACAAATTCAATTTCATAAAGCAAAACCAATATTTATTTGAGAAATTTTTAGCAATATTTATTTATATTTTAGGAGAAAAATAATTTTTGGTTATGGGTAAATGGCTCAATTTAGACAGAAGAGGCAAAAATGCTAATGACAATGCAGCAGTCTCCACTATCAGGTTGTGGTACACCCAAGCTGACATGAAAAATAAAATGTGTCAAATCAATATGCCCTCTCATGAGGGTGAAGTGTGAGCAGATTATTGAAATTGATAGATGAAGTTGTTATATTTTTGACAGAGCAGAAATCTGATTGTGTTGAATTTGCTCATAATGCATTATGGCTTTCAGATTTGTTGGATTTGTTGGACATTTTTGACAAAATTCAATGATTTCAGCATGTTTCTTGAAGGAAAAAAATTATAACATATTTATTTCAAAATATAAAATTGAAAGCTTTACTAAAAAATTAACATTTGGAAGAACAGGGTGGAAAATGGTTCTTTAGACATGTTTTTGGGTGGGGTATATGTCCTTTGAAAGGACAGCCTAAAGCCAGGGGGGGTCTGGTAGAGAGACACTTTCCAGATCCAGGAGATATTCAGCCACCCATTTTAATATAGTCCATCTCTAATCAGGTTAACCAATTAGAATTCATCATTGATATATCACCTACTATTTGCAAGGGTGTATAAACTGCAAGTTCATCCCCATGAATATCTTGTTTATGAGAAGGCTGCCCTGGAATAGAAATGAACTTGATATTGTTAAGAGGTAACACCCTTGCCATCAGACCCGGGGTCACTGAGCAGCTCAGGGTAACAAGGTGCCAAGGCCTGACTTAATCTTCTGCATCCACCCTCACTCCCTGGCTGTTCCCGAAGCCTCAGAGCTAGAAAGACTCTTAGAACACAGAATATCAGCTCTAGAAGACCCCTCCAAGCAATGTAAGATCAGGATCTTAGAAATGAAAGGTACTTTAAAATCCTGTTGGATTATCCCTTGTTGGAAGAGCCCAAGGCTCTCAGAGGGGAGGGATTCATCCACAGCTTCTCGGTCAGTTAGTATGGAGGTTATGGGGGGGGAAGATTATAGACTCACAATGATCAGTCATAGGGGGACCCAACCCCTGGAAAGAATCAATCCATCAATTAATACAGAGAAAAGACAGAAGTAAGGGATCTTCCTCTACACTCCTCTCAATGTGTGGACAAGCCATTAATCCATGTGAAGACATTCTAGGACATTCAGCCCTTGGATGAAGGCAGATGCTGCCCATAAGGCACTGAGTGAAAGTCAGAGACAGGACTGAGCTGGTGCAGCAGAAGGGCAGCCCTGGGTGGAAGATGACAAGCTGGGGAGGGCCTGGAGGACGCCTACCTTGGTAGGCACAGGGTAGTGGAGGCAGGCAGATGGTGCCATAGTCAAGGGAACACTGGACCTGAGAAGGAGGTGCTGCTATCGTGCCCATATTACAGGTGGGAAAACTGAGTCTCGGACAGCAGGAACGACCAGCAGGAAAAACCTGAGGCTGCATTTCAGCTCAGCTGCTCCTGATCCCAGGGTGGCCTGCACAGGGCCAGGGTAGCAGTGGGTCAGGGGCAGATCCTGCTCTGGGCCAGGCCCTGGGCACTGCCCCTGATCACCCACATAGACACTATTCCCTACAATATTCCCAGTCTGTGCAGCAGATCTGTCTTCCCCCAGCACGTGAGTCCTGCCTATTCCTGGAGCTGGCTCTAGACAGGAGGCCCCTCCCCACTGAGCCCAGCCAAGGAGCCCAGGAGCCCATTGGGGAGAGGACAGGGCTTCCTCCTCTGAGGACAAGTCTCCCTCTCTCCACACAAAGGCTTCCTCTTTCCTCTTCCTATAAGCCCTGAACCTGACACAGATGGCCAGAGGGAGCCACGGTGTTTAGGCAGTGACCCAGCTCTGCCACTCTCCTGTCTCCTAGATGCTGTTTCTGCTGCTGCTGCTGCTGTCCCTGCTCTGGGAGGGTGAGTGTTTCTTGGGAAGAGGGAGTCTGGTCTGAGGAGGGAAGAAGAGTTGGAGATGCTGACCAGGCCTCTGTCTGCCCTCAGGGTCCCTGTGCCAGATGGAGGTACAGCCCTCGGTGACAGTGCAGGAGGGGATGTGTGCCCAGGTCCCCTGCACCTTCAACCACTATGGACTATCAATCAATGGCGACAATTTAGTTTATGGTTATTGGTTCAGAGCAGGGGCTAACACTTATAATGACAAGCCCGTTGCCACCAATAAACCATATGAGAAGGTGGAGAAAGGAACCCAGGAAAGATTTCACTTCCTTGGGGATCCATGGACAAAAAATTGCTCTCTGAGCATCACAGACGCCAAGTCCTCAGACAAGGGGACATATTTCTTCTGTTTTGACTATCAATATGAGAAATATTGTTACCGCAATGAGCTACTGTATGTGAATGTGACAGGTAGGACGCTCCTCTCCTGGGAGGCTCTCAGCGTATGAGGCAGGGAGGTCTGGGGAATGGGCTGGCCTTGGGAACCCCAAAACTCTTTGGGGGAGAGGTGAGAGAGCATTGAGTACAGGTGGGGAACCCACTCAGGGGGAGGGGCAGATCAGGGGCGATGGCAAAGACCCTGCCTGAGGCTCCAGAGCTGCAAAGAGGAGGGAAGGTGGTGGGGTCGTCTTTGGGAGGGACCAGGACCCAGGAGGGCTGAGAGGGGCCATGGTTTTTGCCAGAAAGAAGCTGGAGCTGCTGCCAAAGGAGATTTAAATCCCTGATTTCTGACTGACTCTTTCTGGGGCATTTAACACTTTTATTTTGCCCTCCCTTTTTGGGACTCAGTTTTCCCTTATGTCAAAGGAATGGGTTGTTCTCCATTGCCTTTAATGATGTTTCCTCTTGACCAATAATCTATGACTATCTCAGGTCCTGAGGATGGAAGGGGATGCCCAGAAATCTGGAAGAAGGCCATTCAAGTGTCACACTATGAGGAGAACACAGTAGGAGCCTTAGGGGTAGGGCAGGTACCAGCATCTGGAACTACACTTGAGGCCCAATAGCCCTCCCCAGTCCAGGGCTCACTGTCTCTCTCCTCTCCAGACTTGATCCAGAAACCAGACATCTCTGTTCCAGAGGTGCTGGAGTCCGGGAGTCCAGTGTCTCTGAACTGTACATTTTCTTGGGCCTGTGGGGAAAACAGGCCCCTCACATTCTCCTGGGCAGGGGCTGCCCTCTCCTCCAAGACACAAAGCTCTGGGCCATCCACATCCTCAGAGGTCTCCTTCACCCCTGGGCTCCAGCATCATGGCACCAACCTCACCTGTCAGGTGACCCTTCCTGGAGGCCCCTTGAGCTCAGAGAGAACCATCAAGCTCAATGTGTCCTGTGAGTATTGGGGGCTGAAGGCCTGCATCCCCAAAGTGAGTGGTGAAGGAGGGGGGCATTAAGGGAACACGGTGGTGACCCAGGCCTGGGAAACCAGATGCCTTTTTCCTGGGACAGAGCAGGGAAAGCTGCCTCCTAGGAGAGACACAGGCTAGGATTTCCTGTTTTCTCTCTGTCAGCCTCCCTGGTTTCATGTGCCAGTGTTAGTGTGGTAGGATTAACCTAGGTGGCCTCTGAGCTCCATCCCACCCTGATGTTCTGTGGGTCTAGAATTTAATCTCTTCTCTCCCTGATGCTGGGCTGGGCAGAGAGCCCCAGCCCCAGTCAGCCTGGTCCTACTGTTACAGATGCTGTGCAAAATGTGACCATCACCATAAAACAGGACAACAGGACACCAGGTAATAATAGAGCCTCAGGGTGAGGGCAGGGAGGGGATCCAGGTGCTCCAGCTTCTACTCTGAGGGTGGGCATGGATGTCAGGGGGAGGATGGAGACAGGAGAGTCAAGCTCTCTACCTCTCAGGCCCAGGTTCTCTTTGTTCTGTGCTGCCCCTCCTCTTGGAATGACCTAAGCTTCCTTTTACTCATGACTTTAATGGCTAGAAACCATTTTCCTACTAACAGCCCCCGGTGATGGGGTGTAGGAGTGTTCTTACCCTATTTTCCAGATCAGGAAGCTGAGGCTCAGAGCTGTGAGGGGAGCCTGCCCTAGTTTCCACAGGTCCTCAGCATCACTGTGACCTCTAAACATAAAGGTAGTGACTTCTCCACTACACCAGCCTTGGGCTGAGAGGGAGAAGGGCCACCTTGGGGTCAGGTTCCCAGGGCAAGGCTCTGTCCACTGGACCTATCAAGGTTTCTGTCTTGGGGAAGCTGACCTGGATCTCTACAGTCGAGGCCAGACAGGGGGGCTTTGCTCCCTGGTGCAGTGATTTTAGTTTCAGGGCTGATCTGGGGGGGTCTGAGGGGCTTGTGTAGGAAGTGAGTATGGGGGATGGGTCTGGGAGCTACTGTCAGAGTGGGACAGGAGTCTGGCCATCCAGGCACAGTCTTTAGCCTTCAGTCAGGGCTGGTGCAGTATAAGGCCGCAGGACTGCTGGGTGTTGGAAACTGGAACCTAATGGTCTTTACATTGGGCTCACAGGAAACAAGATTCCCAGGGGCATAGTGGACATGTCAGTCTCCTGAGATCTTGTTTCCTTGTCTTTCATATTATTCTTCCCTTAAGTGGTAAATTCAAAATGAGACCAAAAGAGACAAACAGACAGAGGAAGAGACAGAGGGTGAGACACAAACATAGAGAGACAAAGACACAGAGATAGAAACAGATATAATACAGAGAAAAATATAGAAAGAGAAATATATAGAAGAAAGAGAAGAAAAGAAAGAAGGGAAAGTAGGAATAAATGAAGGAAGAAAAGAAAAAGGAAAGAAAAAGAAAGGAAGAAAGAACAAAGGAAGAAAGAACAAAGGAAGGAAGGAAAGAGCAGACATGAGGGAAAAGAAAGAAAATGATGGAAGAAAGGAAGAATGGAAGAAGGCAAATACAAAGGAAGAAAGGAGAGGGGAGGGAGAGAGGGAGGAAGGAAGGAAAGAAGGAAGGAAGGAAGGAAAGAAGGAAGGAAGGCAGGAAGGAAGGAAGGAAGGAAGGAAGGAAGGGAAGGGAAGGGAAGAGGGAGGGAGGAAAGCAAAGAAGAGAAACTGAGAAACTGAAACCTGACCCCAGGGAAAGGCAGAGAACACAACCTGGGCTGGTAGCAGGAGGACAGACAGGTAAGGCCTCCCTTGTCTGGCTCAGGGAGCAGCCAAGTCAGGCACAGGGCAGGAAGAAGGGGCAGGAATCCAGGCTGGGCTGGGCCTGGGGGTTTCCCTCTTGCCTGGGGCCATCTCCCCTTCCAGTGGCCCCTTCCTCCTGTGATCTTGGTGAAGTCACACCGCCTTTCTTGTTACCATGTCCATGCTGGGCACAGGGAATGTGGGGACCAGGGGATCTCTGAAGTCCCTCCAGGTCCTCACTGCTGGGACCTCCGGATCTTTTTCAGATTTGATCCCAGGAAGCAGCTCAGTCCTTGTGGTGCAGGAGGGACAGTCCCTCCAGCTGCTCTGTGCTGCCAACAGCTATCCCCCAGCTGCACTGAGCTGGATCCTGGGGGACCAAACCCTGGCCTCTTCCCAGGCCTCAGAGGATGGAGTCCTGCCCCTGGTTCTGCCCCACCTGGGACCAGCAGATGGAGGGAATTACACCTGCCTTGCTCAGCACCCTCTGGGCTCCAAGCAGGACTCCCTGAGGGTCTCTGTGCAGTGTGAGTATGAGGGGGCTGGGCACCATGGGGTGCTTGGGTCCTGGTGGGGAAAGGAGAGTGTCACCAACTAAGAGGTGTCTCCTGTGTGTTTCTACAGACTCCCCAAGGATAATCAGCCCTTCTTGTTCCTGGGTCCAGGAGGGCTTGTCCTGTACCTGTTCTGTCCAAGCAGAGCCAGCCCCCTCCCTGGGCTGGTGGGTAGGTGGGAAGCCTGTGGAGGGCAATGGAAGCAGTGACACCTTCCATGCGATATTAAAGAGGTCTGGGCCCTGGGTCAACAGCAGCCTGACTGTGAAGGTGGACAGAGTCCCTGACTCCACTATTGGCTGTGAGGGGAAGAACCCACAAGGGACCCACATCCTGCTCTTCCAGCTACTGCCAGGTGAGGGGAGGGGGAGGAAGGCAGCTGGGACAGAGGGCCCTGAGGACAGTGGGTCCAATATGGCCACAGCCCATGTTCACCCCGACGTGCTTCCTGTCCAGATGGGCCCACACCATCTCATGTGTTCTCAAAAGCTGTGATCCTGGGTGTCTTCTGTGGAGCTGGTGCCACAAGTCTGCTGGCCCTCTGCCTCCTCCTGCTGTGAGTGTGGGGGCAGGGATGAGGAGGGATGGGGGGGATCCAGGAAATGGAGCCTTCTTTGATGTCTCAGAATCCTCAGATATCAGTGTCTCCCTGACCTCAGGCACAGATTCCATAAGATTACAAGGTGGAGAATCAGAAGAGAAGTGCCCGTACCATTCCTTTTACAGGTTAAAAATACAGAGATTTAAAGAAGAGACATCACTCCCTCAAAATTACATTTAAGACCTGGTATGCAGTTCGATCTTGATTTAAATGAGTCCAGTCACCAAATTCCAGATCAGGTGGAGCTTCCAGGATCAAAAGGGGAAGCTGGTGGTGCAGAGGGCTGGCCCTAGAGCCTGGAGATCTGAGTTCAAATCCTGACTCTGACATTTAGAAATTGTATGAACCTGGGCAAGTCACTGCAAACTGTTATCCTCAGTTTCCTGTGAAATGACATAAGACCATGTAACTTGTAGGGTTCTTATATAAATGTTAGCTATAATTTTAATAGAGTGGAATCACGTCTATAAAGTGCCCCTCCTGTAGTAAGTGACATATGAGTGATAGCTATTACCATTATCATTGAACAGGCTTGTCTCTGTGAAGTCCTTGGCACAGTGCTGGGCACATAGTAGGTCCTCTGCACATTCTTGCTTCCTTCTCCGGTCACTCCCCCCTTTCAGTCCCCCAAGCTGAATGATGGGCTCAGTGTCACAGATGGTGAAGGGCACACCTGGATCTGGCCCCTCATCACCCAGGCCCTTTTCCCAAAGCAGTGAGATGAAGGGGAGGAGGTCTGCTGCCTCATTGTTCCTCATTTATGTTCTCCTGGACAGGGGGGAAGATTGCAGAGCAACAGGCTAAAAATTAAAAAAAAAATTAGGACACTTGTCCTGCTCTGTTTGGTGGTGCCTTTGGTCTCTTCAAAAATGTTGTAGTTTTTTAAATACATTTTAGTATTGATTTTATCTCTCTCCCAATGAGAAGAAAAACCCTAAGTCCTTGTGCAAAATACATGCAGCCCAGCAAAATCCCAATTAAACACCTAAACTCAAATTCTGACTTGGCTTCTAAGTTCCTCGGCCACTTTAATTATGTCCTTTTCTCTCCAATGGTCTTTCCCAATGATGGAGAAACCAGAAATCAGATGAGATTCTGCCTTCTTTCTGCAGAGCATTGTCCTTTCGCATCTACTCCAAGCAGGGATGCTGTGCCTTTTCCTGCCTCTCCTCTCTGGCCTTTTCATTGCTCTCAGCTTCTCTCCCATCTTGGGCTCCTTCCCAGCTTGAATGTCCCTGATCTCACCTTCCCAGCATTGCTACACTCACATTCCTTCTTCCTCTTGTTGCCTGTCTTTGTTCAAAAGCCAAGTGGGTTGCTGAGCTCCTTCTGTTTCCCTATCAGTCTTCATTTTATTTTTAACTTTTCTTTTTCTTTTTTTATTAAAAATTTTATTTTTCATTTCTGAAACCTTTCCCTCAACCCATTCATTGAGAAGGAAAGAAATATAATACCATTATATATATATATATATATGAAGTCATGCAAAACTCAGCTAAAAAAAGCAAAAAGAAAGTGAAGAAATGTTTCAATCTACACTCCGAGGTCAGCAATTCTCTGGAGGCAGATACCTTTGTCACCTTGAAACCTGTGGCAATCTTTTGCATCATTGTCTTGATCAGAATAACTATATATTCCATGGTTGAGCATTCTTACAAGTGCCTGCTGTTCTGGTGCACAAGATTCTTTTGGTTCCACTCATTTCAGTTTGCATTAGTTCATATAAATCTTCCCAGGTTTTTCTGAACTCATATACCTTTCTTTATTTAAAGCACCATATTATGCCATCATAATCATATACAACTTGTTCAGCCATTTCCCAATTTATGGATATTCTTTCGATTTCCAATTCTTTGTCCCCACCAAAAGACTTGTTTATACATATACATATACATATACACATACACATGCACATACACATACACATACACATACACACAGGCATATGCATATACACATGCATATGCATATACACGTGCATATGTGTATACGTATACATATACATATACATATGCGTATACATATACATATACATATACGTATCCGTATACATATATGTATAGTGTATCCAGGACTTTTTATAGCAGTACAAGGGGTAAGAGAATAGAAAATTTTAGAACCATTGGCCATTGTTCCAAGCTGCTCTCCACAATGCTTGGACCAGTTCAGAGCTCCACCAAAAGTTCATTAATGTCCCTGTTTTTCCACATTGCCTCCAGTATTTGATATTTTTCTTTTCTGTCATATGAGCCAGTACAATGGGTATAAAGTTGTTCCTCTGAGTTGTTTCAATGTACATTTCTCTAATGATTAGTGACAATTTTTTATATGACTATTGAAAGTTTGATTTCTTCTTTTGAAAAGTACCTATTTACAGGCATTCACCATTTATCAATCAAAAAATGTCTCTTTTTTATATAAATTTGGCTCACTTCCCTATATATTTGAGAAATGAGACTTTTATCAAAGAAACACGATTTAATTTTTTTCTGCTTCCTGCTTTCCTTCTAATATCGGCCTCATTGGTTTTCTTTGTGGAAAACCTTTTTCATTTTATGTCATCAAAAATACAGATTTTGCCTCCTATTATTTTCTCTATCTCTTCCATAGACTCTTTCCTTATAAAAAATTTGGCAAGTAATTTTCTCCATGTTCCTCTAATGTGTTTATGAAATTACTTTTACACCAAAATCATGTATCCATTCTGAGCTGATCTTGCTATATGTGATGAGATTTGGTCTATGCCTCATTTCTGCTAGACAGCTTTTAAGTTTTCCCAGCGGAGTTTGTCGAATACTGAGTTATCACATTTATAACTTGGTTCTTTAAGTTTGTCTTTCAGGAACTCTAGCTTGTGTGGTCATTTCTTTTGGAAAGTTGTGTGCCTCATCCATTAGTCATCCATTCTATTTCTTATCCAGTACGAGATTGTTTTGATGATTACTGCTTTGTGGTAGAGTTCTGGTGATATCTGGCCTCCTTTCCCTCCTCCTTCCCTGCTGGGTAAGATTAATTTTGAAACCGAATTCTATGTGTGTCAGGTGAGAGGGAAGAGAGAGAGAGAGAGTGACAGAGACAAAGAGGCAGAATCAGAGAGACAGAGAGAAAATATTGAACTCTTTGAACTAATTCAGGTGAGACTGAGGTCCTAGTGATATCAGTCCCCCTCCACTCCCACCTCTAGCACACCCTCCACTTTCCCATTCATTATGAAATCTATTTCTTGCATTTTTTTTAAATGTCTGAAAAATTTCCTTATTCTTCTTCTCCCTTTCCCCTTCTCCAATGCATCCCTCTTTCTCATTCTTCCATTCTTTTCTTTGTCTTCATCCCAACATAACACACTTTCATCCTTACCCTCTGTTTATTTACATGGCTTCTGATTGTCTCAACAACAATAAAGTTCTCAGGAGTTACATGTATCATCTTCCCATACAGGAATGCAAACGGTTTAACCATATGGAGCCCCTGTGATTTCTTTTTGATGTTTCCCTTGTTAGGCTTCTCTTGAGTCCTGTGTTTCAATGTCTTGTTTCCTATTCATCTCTCATTTTTTCATTAGGAATGCTTGAAACTTTTCTGTTTCATTCAGTGTGCAATTTTCCCCTGCAAGATTACAATCATTTTTGCCTGCTAGGTTATTCTTTTTGTAATCCTAACTACTTTGCCTTCTGGAACATCATATTCCAAGCTCTCTGTTCCCTCAAAGTTGTGGTTCAATTGTTTTAGTCTGGACAAACTGTTTCTTTGTGACCCCATTTGGGGTTTTCTTGAGAAAAATACTGGAGCAATTCATGATTTCTTTCTTCAGCTCATTTGACAGATGAAGAAATGTAGGCAAACAGAGTAAATGACTTGCCCAGGGTATCACAGCTAGTAAATGTCTGAGGCTAGATTAGAACTCAGCAAGATGAATCTTCCCAACTTCAATGCTGGGACTCTATCCATGCTCTTACATAGCTGCCCTTTATAGCAACTGAAGCTAAATATTGTGTGATCCTGAATGTGGTTCCACAGTATTTGAATTGCTTCTTTATGGCTGTTTGCAATGTTTTCCCATTGATCACAGAGTACTAGAATTTAGCTATAACATTCCTGAGAGCTTTCATTTTAGGATCTCTTTCAAGAAGTGATCAGTGATTTCCATTTCTTAAGAATGAGGGCATCATAGAAATGTTTATTGGCAGTGGGGCAGGAGTCAGTAGATAGGGTGAGATTTCAGACTAGGAAGGGGGTGGAGTTAGTAAGACCATTTGCAACATGAAGAGACGCAGTCAAAGGTGTAGATAGAGGCTTTATTTTGAACCAAAAGGAGAGCCTTTTTTTCATTCATGATCAGAGCAGAGGAGAAATGGAAGACATGTCAGTGACGGGGCATGAAAAAATCATTTTGTGATATGTCTCTGTGATGTGAGGAGAAGAAGAGGTGACAAGAAGGAGTTCTCAGTCAATACCTTCTGTCCTTTAGGTGGAGTCTTACACACAGTCCTCAGGTGAGAGGGTAAGGGATGAGGTGCCTGCAAATAGATGAGAAAGTTTGAAATTGTTACTGTGGTGAGTTGGATAGAGAACAAATGAAGGAGAAATAGAAGGATCACCTTGTGCCAGTGAGGACCAATTTGGGAAGCATAGTAGAAGAAGCCTTCAGGCCCTGATGATTGGGAACAGCATTATTTCACAGAATCTCAGGATATAGAACTGGAAGAGAGCGTAGAGACAATTTCATGGAAGCTTTTCATTTCACAGCTGAGGTAATTAAGGCCTAGAATCAGGAGGGGACTTTCCCTGGACTCCAGAGGGAAATAGTGCAAGTGCATGTCTCTTGATCCTCGATCCTGTGGTCTTTCCTAGACCCTCCTGTGGCTCGTAGGTTTGTGGCATTTGGAGCTTGGAGATCACAGAACAGGGGAATGTCACAGAGGAAGGATCTTAGAGACCCTGGAGTCTGGTTGCCTCATTTTACAGATGAAGAAAGAGGAGGTCATTGAGGGAAAATGATATGGTCAGGGTCAGGCAGAGAATAAGTGACAGGGCCCTACTTCTCTGGATCCAAGTCCAAGGTTCTCTCCCCTGCACCAATTCTGCCTTTCTACCTCCTTAGGGTGAAGATGCGAAGGAAGAAGTCAGCAGCAGCAGCATCCAGGGGAGGTGCTGAGGTAGAGTATGCCAGCCCCCCAGCCCCCAGTGGTTCCCCTAGCTTCCTCAGTCCCCAGATCCCTCTCTGCCCCTAAGCCACCTCCTCCCCCCCCACTTCTACTCTTCTTACCATGCCTAGGACCTGTATTGACTGAACTCCCCTTTGCCCTTACTCCAGGATCCCAAGGGGCCATCCTGGGGGGGGGCTGTCCCTTAATCCCATTTTAACAGCTGCAGACACAGCCCCAACCCCAGCAGCTCCAGAGGATGGACCAGATGAGTTACATTATGCCTGCCTCAACTTCCAAGAAGTGACAGCTGGAGAAAACCATGGATCCACTGACCCCCTCACTGAGTACTCAGAGATTAAGTTCCAATGAGCAACTGTTGAGGCTTCCATCTTGGTTCTACACTTGGTGGTTTGCAAGTCAGTTCCCCCCTCCATTATCATATATTCCACAAACATATATTAAACATTATATTAACAAATCTGCCACCAGACAGATTTGAATAAGAGTCATTGTCCATGTTCATGGAATTTTCAGTGCAGTAAAGGGATAAAATACAAGCCCATTGAAGTGACCCTTCCCCAAACTCAGACTCCTCTTCACTGATTGGGATACTCAAAGTACCATCTGCCACTTTGGTCCCTAGAGGTCATTTTCATGGGCTAATACATCTCAATCTCTATAACTCCTGAGCCCCCACCAGTGTGCTTCCCAGTAACATTCAACTGGCATAACAAGAACAAGAATCCCTTCCCAAAACATGAATCTGACTTGCCCAACAATCACATACAGTGTGTGTGTGTGTGTGTGTGTGTGTGTGTGTGTGTGTGTGAGAAGGGAGTGAGCACCAAGTCTTAGTGAATTTAATGAGGCACATGTGCAGGGACCATGGTGGCCAAAGTAACTAACAACTCTGGGACTACAGAGCATCAGTGACTTGTCCTTCCTGAAATGTCCTTGTAAAGTTCACTGCTGTGCACGTGCTGATTTGCTGGCCTTGTTGCTGTGCTGGTCCAGTCAACTGCTAGGCTGGGTCACTCTACTACTGAACAGAGTTAGTTCCTTACAAGGCACAGCCTCTCAACTGGATGGTTCAGTGGCTTGGATTCACTTGGCTGATCATCTTACTCTTCCTTTACCAAGCTAGGCTGGCTCCATGATTAGAGCTACAGTCTCCAGAATTGTCCATTTCAGACACAGGATTTGGATAAGCCAAATTCCCTGCCCGCATGCAGTTTCTAGTCTAGTAAGGAAATAAGATGTAAACACCAGGGATGCTAATATATCATGATATGTAAGAGCAGCAGAGAGAAACAGAACAGAGCACTGCTAAGTCCCAGTAGGAAGGTCATTTATCAAACATTTCTGCTTAATATTTGCTAAGTACCTATTAAGAAGACCATTTACTCAATGCTTGAGTATTTCCAACCTCATTTCAGTCATAAGGAAACTGGGGCTCAGAGAGAAAAGTGGCATCATAGCTTTAGACATGGAAGGACCTTTGAGCTTATTGAGCCCAACACCCTCCTTCTATGCATGAGGAAATTGAAGCCTAGAAAGTTTAAGTAACTTGTTCAAGGTGTACACACATGGAGTAAATGTCTCAGAAGACATCAAACCCAAGTCTCCCTGTCTCTGAGTCCAGAGCTGTATCCTCTATGCAGCATTGCATCAAATGACACAACCAGGAAAGGATAAGACTCGAATTCAAATTACCCCTTACTAGTGTCCTTATTCTTCCTTCCTTCCCTCCCTCTTCCTTTTCTTTTTCTTTCTTTTCTTTTCTTTTCTTTTTTTCTCATCTTCCTTTTTTTCTTTCCTTTCTCTTCTTGTCTCTGATTCTGTCTTCATTTTTTTTATCTCTGTTATCTTTCTCTTTTGTGATTTCATTGACACAGGGAATTTCATTTGTCAATTCACATTGGTACTTTTGATCTTAAAGAGTTGCCTAAATTGCCTAGGATATTAAGAGGTCAATGACATGCCCAGAATCACAAAACTAGTTGAGGGAGGAGACAGGATAAACTCAGTTCATAAATTATGGGATCTGGGTTCAAATCCCATCTTGTCACTTCTTACCCTTCTGACCTTGCAGAAATCTCTTATCCAGCCTACCTTGAAATTTTCTCACCTCTAAAATAAGGAGGTGCCTAGATCCTCTTGAAGGTATTACATCCTCCAAGTCTAGGATCCCACTATTTGAACCCAAGTTTTCCTGGTGGGGAGGCCAACTTTATGCCAGATTTATCTTGCAATGACTTAACTGAGTATATATTGTATCTCGTCTTCTCCACACTCTAGGAGAACATAAGCTCCTTGAGAACAGACCCCATTTTTCTCCTTTTGTCTCCCCAGTGTCTTCACCACAGTTCATTCTTAATAAATCTTTGTTTATTTGAATTCTGTCTCCATGTTCAGCGTTCCTTCCACTCTTCCATATTGCCTCAGAGGTGCCTTGGGAATGGCATTGAGGAGTGAGGACCTGGGCCGAGGAGATATACAGAGACTATAATAGGACTCTGTGTTCTATAGGCCACTCCCAGGTGCTGCCAGGGCACCAGAAACACTGATTGTGAATGTGGGAGATGTGGTTTCAAAACCACATGTGTCTACAGCTTGGTGGCTAAGTGTATAGACTTGACTCTGAATCCTACTACCTAATGTCTATCTGCCTCATTTGGTTCTTCAGATGTAACATGAGGAGATTGGATCCTTATGATCATTTTCACTTCTAAATCTACAATCCAGTGATACAAGATGGGATATCTCATGATAGTAGACACTAGCATTTACATAGTACTTAAAGGTTTCCCAAGTGCTTTACAAATACTGTCTCATTCCATCCTTACAACAACCCTGGGAGGTAACTGTTAATATTGTCTTCATTTTACAGATTAGTAAACTGAGTCAATCAGCAGTTAAATGACTTGTCCATGGTCATACAACTAGGAAGCTCTCTGAGGCAGGTTTTTAACTCAAGTCTTTCCGATTCCAGGTCCAGTGCTCTCTGCAGTAAGGCACCATCTGACTGTCTTCATAGTCCTAGAAATGTTAACTAGTATTATTACCTTCAAAACCTTGTTCATTCCCCTTCCTCAGTTTCTCCATATGCATCTGTAAAAAGGTCTAAATGACATTATAATGCTTAAAAAGGATGACTTTTTGTCTGACCTTACAAGAGTTCCTTCCTCTCTCTGGTACAATAACACTTTAACCATGTATTACAGGGCTGTGGTGACAAGTAAATAAATTATCTGCACAGTCTTTTGCCTAAGAAATGGGGAAACAGAAGAGCAGAGGGGAAATGTGAATGTGAAGTCACATTGCTGGGAAATGACAGAGCCTGTTTACAAACACAGTTCCCCTGACTTCAAAGCAGGGTCCCTTTCTGCTCCCTCATGCTCTGGCTTTTTAAACCTGTAGAAGACTGTCCCAATATGAGAAGGAGCTGAATTGAGATATAGATGGTTATGTAGAAAGATAAGCAGAAAGATAGACAGACAGACAGATAGCAGAGATAGATACAGAAAGACAGACAGAGACAGACTACGGTGAGTGAAATTCAAAATAATTGAGGCATCAAAGGTTCTAGCTTCTGAGAATACAAATTTGTTTATTTTTTACTTCTAACTTTGTATTTTTCTCAATTACATGGAAACAAAAATGTTGAGATTTATGTTAAAATTCACATTTAAGTTCCATTTTCCTTTCTCCTT
>CM053596.1:12118094-12133787 GCA_028646575.1 Pseudocheirus occidentalis | reverse complement strand
CTCCTGTCAATTACTTTTATCTTCCTTTGTTCATTTCTTCCCGCCTGGTGAAGGCCAACCCCCTTTTAGTATCAAATTAAATCCAGTGTTTCTTCAACACTATTCTCCCTTCAAAATCTTCTACATTTACAAACTCACCCCTATTGGTGTACTCATATTAGGAGTTATACTTCTCTTGTTGTTTGGGTCCTGCATTTTTACTTGTTGTCAGAGATCCCTAGAAAATACCATACATACTATCTTTAAACAAAAAGGGGGAGATGCTGTGGCATATATAGAGTTAAGAAAAGCTCTTGGAAGTCCTTAGAAAGAACTGCGCATATTTTTTTTAAACAAAAGGGAAGAGATGCTGTGGCATGTATAGAGTTAAGAAAAGCTCTTGGTCAGAATGGGACCATGAGAATAGGCCCCAGCTAACACCTGCAGAAAAACAGCTCAAGGTTATGAGAATAACAACTTGGGATCACGAGACTTCGTGGAGCCTAACTAAGGCTGGCTATAGATAATGAGAGGTCATAAAGACTACGAATGGTATGCACAAAAACAGGAAAGCAGATACATCAAACAGAACAGAACAGGACAGCTCGGTTTGATAAATAAAGAATGTTTAAGATGTTTGCCTTAAGATATAGATTTTGCTGATTTCTGTGCTCTGTGAGAACATCCATTTTTTCCAACATAGCTTCTTGTAAAAACATGTACTTTCTCACGTATGAAAAAGGTATATAAGCAGTACCTCTGTGCACAATAAATCGAACCAACTTATTCACCATATTGGTGTGTGTGTGTGTGTCTGCGTTCCTCAGACCGAACTCGACACACTATGGTGGAAACTATGTGGCCACTTTAATGATAAGCTGTTGATATACTATATTTGTGATTTTCTGTGATTTGTAATATTTTCAATGTGATACCTTGATTTTCTGTGAATGTTTTGCTCTGTTTTGTTATGGAATAAATAGAGTGTTCACTATACTGTGTAATCAGAATCTTAAAATCTGTTCACAGCAGTATTCTTCTCAAAAATGCTCATTCATGGCATTATAGTCCCTCAGAGCCACACGTTGCATCATGTCCTCTGTGATAAATATCTCTAGGTCCCTGAAGTACAAGGATGGCAGGATTGGGACATCATCGGATCTTAGATCTATAACAATAAAGGGTCCCATGGAAGGGACCTTAGAGGTATTCTATCCCAACCCCCTGCATTTTGCTGATAAGGATCTGAAGTCTCAGAGAAGGGGATTTGCCTAAGGTCATACAGCTAACTAGTGGCTGAACTGAAATGAGAAGTCATGACTTTCACCCTGAATGGTGAGCACTTTCCCTCATATGACTCCCCAGGTCCATACTTCCTCACACTTAGCTTTGGAGCTATTCAGGACACAGCTCACTCACTCCAAGGCCAGGACATCTAAGTTCCAAGTTCCACTGATTTAGATCTTGAAGGGCCTTAGGTGATCACTGAGTTCAGGCCTGCCTCATTTTTAAGATAAGGACACTGAGATTTTGACGGTGGAGTCATTTGCCTAAAAGCAAACCCAGGCAGCAAGTGACAGAGCAGTTCCTGTGCCTTCAAACCCCTGACACTGCTCTGTCTGCCTGGATCAAAGTATCCTGGGGATAAAAGCAGTTAGCATTCACCTGGTAAATCAATCAGGGATTAATACCTTAATACCTACTGTGTGCCAAGTATTATTTGAGCATACAGTAGACATATAGGGAAAGGCAAAAAGCAGGAACTGATGTGGGCGACAGCATGTGATGCCCGTTTCCAAACCAGATACATACATCATACATGGGGGATGGACTCAGGGGAAGGCTCCAGGACTCACTTTACAAAGAGCCCTCCTTGTATAATTCCTTTAGATTCTCACTGCTGTTACCTGAAGTGGCTGCTGTTATTCTCCCAGTTTTACAGATAAGGAAACTGAGGGTCACAGAGGTTAAGTGGCTTGCTCTGAGTCAACCAGCTATGGAGTCCCTGAGGCAGGAGTCACACACAAGGCTTCTTGTCTCCGAGCCCAACACCCTATTCATTCCTTAGACATCACTACATGCCCTAGAAAGATGGCTTCCTCATACAGGTATTTGGGAAGTTTGAGTGGCAATTCATTTAAAGGTCAAGAACTCTAACTTATGAAGCAGATTGCTCCTGCTTGTGTCAGCAGATCCCTGGTTGGCCAATGGGTGAGGCTTCTGTTGGTCTCTGTTGTCCTGCTGTGGAACAGTCTCCAGTTCATAGAGGTTGGAGTCTATTGGGGTCCAGATGGACCTTTGATTATCTTTGCCTGTCCCTTTAAGATATTGGGAGAGTTAGGGGAGAGAATGCACAGAAATGTGAGCCTATGCAATCCTCCTTTTTATGCTTCCAGTGAAGCAAGACTCTTGGATGGAGCAAGCTGGGTTCCTGTATTTGGTTACTAAGTCTGAACATGCTGATGTCAGAAAATCAACCCTGCATT
Organism: Pseudocheirus occidentalis; assembly: GCA_028646575.1. Classification (NCBI taxonomy): domain Eukaryota; kingdom Metazoa; phylum Chordata; class Mammalia; order Diprotodontia; family Pseudocheiridae; genus Pseudocheirus; species Pseudocheirus occidentalis. The sequence goes on along the minus strand of CM053596.1, from coordinate 12,131,322 downwards.
AAAAAACCAGGAGACTTTCAATGGCTGGTTATGTGGAGGGGGAACTGAACCTACCTCACTGGTGCTGAGGCTCCTGACTGCCTCTCATGTCTTCTTCCTTCCATAAGACTTGGTCTCATTGTGTTGGATTGGGAGTGTTCCGTCCACCAGGACATGATCAATCGTGGGGCCGAGGGGGACCCAGCCTGAAAAATAAATGGGCAAGAAAAGAGAGCAAGACCAAGCAAAGTTTTGTCAAGGTCCGTTTTAATGTTCTCAGGGCGCAGCTTATATATAGTTAAACTATAAGAAAGAAGGTATGGGGAACAATGTAGGGGCAATAATTGCTTCATGGTACGGAACATTCTACTGCAGGGAGGGGCTGCGGTCAGCTGATTCTTGGAATTGTTTCGCCTACCTCCCGGAGTCGGCTCCTGGGGGTGTGGTTTTCTCATGGAGGGTCGGGGGCACCTGTGCTAAGGTCGCTGGCTCCTAAAAGTCTGGCTCCCAGCAGTCTGGCTCCCAACATGGGAGTCAGGAAGTTCTGAGTTCAAATTTTGCATTAGATGCTGGTTAGCTGTGTGACCCTGGGCAAGTCATTTAACTTCCACCTACCTCAGTATCCTCAACTGGAAAAACAGTAACATCTATCTCATATAGCTGGGGTAAAGATCAAATGAAATTATGTGTGTATACATGTACATACAGAGTGGTGTATGTATAAATCTACATTATTGATCTATCTTTTATCCTTTTATCTATCTGTATCTACCCGTCTATCTATCTATCTATCTATCTATCTATCTATCTATCTATCTATCTATCATCTATCTCTCTATCTCTCTCTCTATCTATCTATCCATCTGTCTGTCTGTCTGTCTATCTACCATCTACCTATCTATCAACACTTTATAACCCTGAGGCAAGAGAAAGAGCTGTGTTGCCCAGCTGGCCAGTTTCAGGTGGATGCCCAGGGAGGCAGCTCCTGTTTCTACTCACAGAGATTGCTTTTTGTCCTTTGTTCTTGAAGAGGATCATGACAGCAGGGAAGTGACACCATAACATGCAAGTGAATTGGATTTAAGTGAGGGAGGGCTGTGTAAAGTCACCACTCTCACTTTTTCCTCCAGATTCATCTGGGTTCAGTGGGAAGACATAGATTAGGAGGACTGAAGATGGCCCTGGATGCAGTGGGAGAACTTGGTCTTTTTAAGCTAAGATCTTTAACAGGTCTTGGTGTGACTAAGACAATTCCCGTTCAGTGATTTAAGGCAAGGCAAGAAAGAAGGTGAAAGATGTCCTCATTTGCCTTCACAAAAGAGTCAGTATATGAGGGAAAGACCCTCTGAGTCTTTGGCCAAAACAGAAATAACAGCTATTTACACTCACTGTAAGTTGTGAAAAGCTAAAAAATGATCAGGTGGGGCTTGGGCTGGGACCTATTATTGGTGAGTCAGTGAAAGCCAGAGGGATTTGGGGGGAAGCCTCTATACAGGGCTCTCAGAAGAAATCATTTGGGGCGAGGAGGAAGAGAGCACCTTGGTCTGAGGAGAACCTTGTGGACTTGAGGTCAGCAAGGGATCTGCCCTTCTCCACTGGTACCCTAGCAGTGACTGGGGCACAGCATCTGACATCAATGTCTGTTCAGAAATCCAAGACCAAAATGGATACACCAAGGAAAGGTAGATTCAGGAAGTTATCCAGGAGCCTGGAGAAGAACTCTACTTTACTAAAGAAGAAGATCTCAAGGACTCCAGCTAATCATCATCGAGGAGTTTAGTGTTATGACCTTGACCATAAATTTCTCTAAAGTGGAACCTACTTTCTCCTGGACTTCTCTATGTGCTTGTGAGAGAGGATGTCCCAGAAGTTTTTGGGGGAAAGGGGAAGTAGTTTGTATCAAATATACAACTAGGGTAAATAGTTATTTAGAAAAGCTAATTAAGTCAAGCTGATTAAGTGATAGCAACTGATAATCAAAGAGGGAAATGTAGCAGTAAGCAATAGCATTAGAAAGATGCCCTGCAATACCTCGGGCTACCCACAGAACCCTGAGGTGGAGATGAAAAGCCCTGTTCTGGGGACCCAGGCTTTCAGTTCCAAGGAAAGCAGGAACAATAAGCACAGAACCTGGGCTCCTTCTTCATGGTCAGGAGAATTGAGTTCAATTGGGGGAACTTTCACTGACTCCTCCTGAAGGTAACCGAGCTAATCTCCATACCTCACCATCATAACATTTTTCATCTGACTTTTGATACTAATGTAAATAACGAGTTAAAAACAAACATTCCCTGAACTTCTTGTATACAAGCTGATTCCCACAGCCCCAGTGGAGATGTAGTTGATCTGTTTGAGACTTAAGCAAATTCTTCCAGACATAGACAACTCATCTGTGAAAAACTCCACAGAGATTTCAATTTGTTGCTCAGTTGGTTCACTCATGCCTGACTTTTTGTGACCCCACTTTAGGGCTTTCTTGGAAAAGATATTGATGTGGTTCTTTATTTATTTGTCCAGTTTCATTTTACTAATGAGGAAAATGAGGTAAGCCTCAGGACACACAGCTAGGACATGTCATATGCTGGATTTGAACCCAGGAAGAGATTTAAAGTAGGTTCTCTTAGGTCCAGTTGATTGGGCATATGAGGTTCAATGAAGAAAAGTATGTTTCATTGCCAGCTTATCATGGAAATTTATCTGAGTCTAAGGTACTATACTGTCTAAGCAAATAAGCCAATCACTGAGCATTTCATAGTGTTCAATCTATTCAGAATTATATTTTTATTAAGTCTAGTAAACATGAAAAGATATTGGGGCTTACAGATCTGACCTCTAAGCATAACACTGGGTGGTATTTCATTGGCTCCAACAAGGGGCAGTGAATTAAGGAGCTTTCAGTTTGCAAAGAACATTCCAGCCATTATTTCATTAGTGAAGTGAGCATGAACGTGTTATTCGCCTCATGTTACTGCTGAAGAAGCCTGTGTGATTCCTACGGGGACACAAAGCTAACAATCATTGAAGACCTGAAAGTATGACTTTCTGACACCTCATCCAGTATAGTCTTCCCTAAGTAATTTCCTTTTTTAGGGCAAAGGAGAAACTTCCTTTTTCTGGCAAATGACATCAAAGTGTTCCTAATAGTGTCCTGTTTCAACATCTGTCTCCCCCCTTCCTTCACATCAGCCTCCACACCCAGCTTCTCTCTCAGAAAGATGTAGCAACAGGAAAAGCACCATGAGTCAGGGAAGACAAAAGATTGCCTTTCCCTCCTCTCTCAGAAAAAGGTTCCATCTTCCTAGCCCTAAACCCTCACCCCAGGAGCTTAGGAGCTGATTACTTTAGTCCTTATCCAGACAGAACCAGGAGATCAGCAGTTCTCGGGTTCAGAGTTCTAGAAGTGGGAGAGACCTCAGAGGCCATCTTGGACAATTCCATCATTGTGCAGAGGAGAAAATGGGGGCTTAGGGGACTTGGGACTTTCCCCCAGATTTAAATTTAGTTTTTCTGACTGCAGCATCAATGCCCATGGCACCAGAGCTCAAAGCACCTTTAGGACCTAAACCGTAGAAAGAGACTGAAGAGATCATAGAGGTGACCAAGTCCAGTCTCCTCATGTTATATCTGGGGAACCTGAGATGCAGAGAAGGAAAATTATGTGCCCAGAAGTCACACAGAAATCTGAGCCGCTTCTCCCCAAACCAGAAACGTACTTCTTTCTGAAGATCGAGAAATTAAAAGCAAATCAATAATAATAACATGAATGTTATCCATCCAAATGCAGCAACTTGTCCAAGAAGACCAGTACTAATTGTCACCTTTGCCTTTACCTCTTATTAATTCTTGTTTAAAGTAATGTTTTTTAAAAAAATATTAAGACCTAGAAGAATTATTTTCATTCCACTATTTGTGCTCTGATTCAAAAACCTGGCCTAAGGTATGTTAACTACTCCAAGCTTTGATACTTTAGTCTAGTTTGCTCCCCAGTACAAGGGAGGTGACAATGTGAATGTATTCTGCCATGGTCAGGGCCCATGTGAAATCTCATGCTCCTTTCTGATTTAGGAACAACAGTGATACCACGAATAGCTCCAAAAGGAAGGTAAGTATGGGAGGCTAGGTGGCACAGGGAATTGAGCACTGACCCTGGAGTCAGGAGGACCTGAGTTCAAATCCAGCCTCAGACACTTAACACTAGCCATGTGACCTTGTTCAAGTCAGTTAACCCCAATTGCCCTGCCCCCCCCCCAAAAAAAAGCAAAAGAAGAGGAAGATAAATTGGGAGAATGGCCTTAAGATCTGTCCTATATGGATGAATTGAACGCCATTAGCAAGAGAACTAAAAAAAAATCAAGTTTTTTGAGGATTGGTTGAATATCAAAGTAGCAAATGCTATAAGGATTAGCTGGAAGTTAAATCAAGATGTCAGCAAGAAAATTATATTTGATGTGGATTAGTTGAAAGAATTGAAGATGCTTAACTTTGAAAAGAGGAGACTCATGGCAGTGATGGGGATAGGGAGGGAACAGGATGGATGCTTTTGAGTATCTGAACTTGTCATATGAGAAAGGAGCTAAGCTTTTTCTTTTTTTCCCAATGTTTTTTTTAATTAATTGATTTATTTTTAGTTTTCAATATGCACTTCCAGAAGATTATGACGTACAAATTTTTTTCCTGTCTCTCCCGTAACTCCCAACCTAAGATACCAAGCCCACTGAACACCCCTTATCCCAATCTGTTCTCTCATGTCCTCCCCCATTTCCCCCAGCTTTCTAGTAGGGCAAGATGGATCTCCATACCCCAGTGCCTGTATATCTTATTTCCCAGTTGCACGTAAAAGCAATTTTTAACATTTGTTTATAAAACTTTAATTTCCAGATTCTTTCCCTTTTCCCCCTCTTCACCCACCCCCACTGTGAGGACATGCAAAAAAAATTGTGTTATATGAACATAATGGAATACTATTGTGCTATAAGAAATGAAAAGCATATGGACTTCATAGAAATCTGGAGAAATTTATATAAACTGATGTTGAGTAAGAAGAGCAGAACCAGAAGAAATTTGTACACAGTCAAAGATGCAACTTCTGTGCAATGACTAATTTTGATAGACTGGGCTTCTCTCAGAAATGTAACGTTATAAGAAAACCCCAAAAGGCTCATGATAGAAGAGATAGCCACATGCAGAGAAAGAACTACAGAATTTGAATGCAGATGGAAGTAAACCATTTGTTTTCTTTCTTTTTCTGGTTTTTCTTTATTCCCTCTTTCCCATTATACATTCCATTGCTTATAATCCTTTTTTGCAATCTAACAAATGTTTAATGTGAGGGTAATTGTAGATCTTATATTTGACTATATACTACCATAGGGGTGGGAAGGAGAGGTAGGGGTGAAAATGTGAAACTCAAGGGATTGTGGAATTGAATATTGTAAACTGACAGTAAATAAATTAATTAGTTTTAAAAATGACCCCTAGAGACCAAAGTGACAGATGATGTTTTGAGAATCCTAATCAGTGAAGGGGAGTCTGAGTTTTGGGAGGAGCCGCTATATTGGGCTTGTATTTTATCCCTTCACTACACTGAAAGTTAGACAAATATGGGAAATGTGTCTTATCCAGATGTATCTGCGGTAGGTTTTTAATAAATATCTGTGGAATGAATGATAATGGATGGGAGGAACCGATTTTTAAACCACCCAGTGTAGAACCAAGGTTGAGGCCTCAACAGTTGCTAATCTCTGAATACTCAGTGAGGGGGTCAGTGGATCCATGGTCTTCTCCAGGTTTCACTCCTTGGAAGTTGAGGCAAGCATAATGTAACTCATCTGGCCCATCCTCTGGAGCTGCTGGGGTTGGGACTGTGTCTGCAGCTGGTGAAATGGGATCAAGGGACAGGCCCCACCAAGATGGCCCCTTGGGATACTGGAGTAAGGGCAAAGGGGAGTTCAGTCAAAACAGGTCCCCAGAATGGTGAGAAGAGTAGAAGTGGGGGAGATGGCTTTGGGGCAGAGAGGGATCTGGGGACTGAGAGAGTTGGAGGAACTACTGAGGGTTGGGGACTGGCATACTCTACCCCTGCTTGCCCCCCTGGATGGTGCTGCTGCTGCCGCTGACTTCTTCCTTCGCATCTTCACCCTGAGGAGGTAGAAAGGCAGAGTTGGTGCAGGGGAGAGAACCTTGGAGTTGGATCCAGAGAAGTAGGGCCCTGTCACTCACTCTCTGCCTGACTCTGCTCACATCATTTTCCTTCAATGCCCTACTCTTTCTTCATTTGTAAAATGAGGCAACCGGACTCCAGGGTCTATAAGGTCCATCCCTTATGACATTCCCTTGTTCTGTGATCTCTAAGCTCCAAATGCCACCAAACTATGAGCCACAGGAGGGTCTAGGAAAGACTACGGGACCAAGGATCAAGAGACATGCATTTGCCACCATTTCCCTCTGGGGTCTTTGGAAAGTCCCTTCCTCCCTGTAGGCCTTAATTACCTCATCTGTGAAATGAAAGGATAGGATGAAATTGTCTCTAAAGTCTCTTCCAATTCTATATCCTGAGATTCTATGGGGTAATACTGTTCCCAATCATCACAGCGTGAAGGCTTCTTCCACTGTGCTTCCCAAGTGGGTCCTCACTGGAGCAAGGCAATCGTTCTTCTCCTTCTCCTCCACCAATTCTCTATCACACTCACTGCAGCAGCAATTCCAAACTTTCTCATCTGTCCTCTGGCACCTTGTCCCTTACCCTCTCATCTAGGGGTTGTGCCTCAGATGTTACCCAAAAGATGGACTTAATTGACTGAGAACTACTTCCTGTCATCTCTTTCTCTCCTCACACCACTGAGACATATTTTGAAATGTCTTCCTCCTCCCCCATAACTGAGATGTCTTCCTTCCCTCCTCCTTTACTCTGATCATGGATGAAGAAGAATCTCTCCTTTTTGTCCAGGCTAGACCTTCTACCTGCACCAATGACCCCATCTCTTCTTGCAACAGATGCTCTCATTATCTTCTTCACTCTCTTGTCTGAAATCTCTGCCTCTCCACTGACTCCTGCCTTACTGCCAATAAACATTTCTATGTCACCCCCATCCTTAAGAAAAGAAAATCGTGGATTACCTCCTGAAAGAGATCCTAGTGGAAAACTACCAGAAATACTATGCCCATGTTCTAGAGCTCTGACATTATCAAGAAAATATTTCAAGCAGCCAGGAAGAAACAGTCCAAATACTGTGGAACCACGATCAGGATCACACAAGATTTTGCATCAATAACCGCAAGGGGCAGCTATGTAATACAGTGGATAGAACACTGGGCCTGAAGTTGGGAAGACTCATCTTGCTGAGTTCAAATCCAAGCCCAGACACTGAGTAGGTGTGTGATCCTGGACAAGTCACTTAACTTTGTTTTTTCATCTATCAAATGAGTTGGTGAAGGAAATAGGGAACTTCCAGTGTTTTTTCAAAAAAAAAACAAACCTCAAATGGGACTACAAAGAGACTGAAACAAATGTGCTCTCTAAAGCTGACACATTCCAAGGACCACTGGGTGCTGTCTCGTCCAGTTAGAATGAGATCACTTTGAGATAAGATCTGTGTTGGCAGATGGGAATTGCTTAGTAGATAATTTTTTATCCACCCATAGAGCCTTCCATTCCTCCATCCATCCATCCTTCCATAAATTCAACCTTCCATCATCCATCCATCCTTCCATCCATCCATCCATCCATCCTTCCATAAATTCAACCTTCCATCATCCATCCATCCTTCCATCCATCCATCCATCCATCCATCCATCCATCCATCCTTCCATCCATCCATCCATCCATCCATCCATCCATCCATCCATCCAACCAGAGGGATCACAGAGAAGAAGACAGGACACAGATCGGAAATAGCTTTCCATGGACAGTTTCCTCTTTGTTTTCACACAGAGGTTGCTTGTATCAGCAAACACCCTAGCATACCTAAGATGGCTGCTAGCATTGTGGGTCCTTAGTTTGGCTTTTCTAAAGGAAAGCAACTCAAAATGGGTTAACAATCTTACTTTAAACAATCAAACATATATCATTTACCTAGTTCAGGGGAAAAAGTCAGCACCCTGAACTCCAGAGAATACAAACAAGTTACAAGCAGACAAAGAAACAGATCAGCAGACAGGCTTCCGACCATCTGACCATTATGTACATATCTAGTTACCAGAGAGGGAAGCACCAACATCTGGGTTTTCAAAGCCAAGGGGCTCAACAGCTGCCCAGAGTCTCATCTGGCCAAATCACACAACTCTTTCCAAAGTGAACCCCAAAGCAAAACCTCACATTAGGATATTTATAGCCTTCTCCTGGATCAGAGAATGTCACAACCGTCTTGACCCACTGCCTGCAAAGTAATAAGATGTGGCCATTCCTGGCAAAACAAGCCTCCCACCACAGGCTCTATGTGACCACATTCAGTCTATTAGGGGGCAGAGTATACTTTCAAATCAGGGAAGGTTCTTAGATCCACTGAAGCCTATCAAAGGACCGAGGGCCAGGGAAGATCTTCAGATTCTCATAAGATTGTTTCAGCTCAGGGCTCTTATCTAAGCTTGCTGCTAAGAGTGCCTGGCTATCCCGAGCACAGAAAATCCTTTTGGGGCTCACCACCAGCCATGCCTGCCCAATCTGGATATAGAAGATTGGCTCAGTCCTCCATCCACCTTGGAACACTCTTCTCCCAGGCTGGGCTGTGCTTTCCTGTGTTGGTCTTGCTCTTTCAGAGCCACAGGTTGTGTCCCATCCTCCGTAAGAGACATCATTTGGTCCCTGAAGTACAAGGATGGCAGGGCTGTAACATCACTGGATTTTATATCAAGAACAAGAAAAGTTCCCATGGAAGGGACCTTAGAGGTCATATAGCCCAACCCCCTGCCTTTGGCTGATAAGGAAACTGAAGCCTCAGAGAAGGGATTTGCCCAAGGTCATTCAGCTAACAAGTGGCTGGACTGAAATCAGAAGCCAGGTTTTTCTGAGCCCAGATGGGGGACCGTTTCCATCATATGACTCCCCAGGTCCATACTTCCTCACACTTAGCTTTGGAGCTTTTCAGGGCACAGCTCATTCACTCCAAGGCCAGGACATCTAAGGTCCCAGTTCCACTTATTTAGAGCTTGAAGGGCCTTAGCAGATAATCAAGTTCAGGCCTGCCTTATTTTACAGATGAAGACACTGAGGTTTTGAGGGTGGAGTTATTTGCCTAAAGGCAAATCGAGACAGCAAGTGACAGACCAGGTCCTGTGCGTTCCAATCCTTGACACTGCCCTGTCTGCCTGGTTCAAAGCATCATGGGGATAAAAGCAGTTAGCATTTGTCTGGTGAATTAGCCAGGGAGCATTTCTTAATACCTACTGTGTGCCAAGTGCTATGTAAGCCCACAGTAGGAGTATGGAGAAAGATGAAAAACAGGAACTAATGAGGGAGACAGCATGCAATGCCTGTGTCCAAACCAGATATGTACATCATACATGGGGGATGGGCTCAGGGGGAAGGCTCCAAGACTCACTTTACAAAGAGCTCTCCATGTATAATCCTATTAGATTCTCACTGCTCTGTTACCTGAAGTGGCTGCTGTTATTCTCCCAGTTTTACAGATAAGAAAACTGAGGGTTCCAGGGGTTAACTGGTTTGCCCTGAGGCAGGAGTCACACATAAGCCCAGCATCCTATCTATTCCTTAGACATCACTACATCCCCTATAGAGATGGCCTCCTCACACATGGCCTTGGGAACTTTGAGTGACAACCCACCTGAAGGTTAAGGACTCTAACCCAAGACTCACATGGCTTCTGCCTGTGTCAGCGGTTCCCTGGTTGGCCAATGGGTGAAGCTTCTGTTGGTCTCTGTTGTCCTGCTGTGGAACAGTCTCCAGGCCATAGAGGTTGGAGTCTACTGGGTCTAGATGGGCCTGTGATTATCTTTCCCTGCCCCCTTAAGATACTGGGAGAGTTAGGGGAGAGAATGCAGAAATGTGAGCCTATGCAATCCTCCTTTTTCTGCTTCCAGTAAAGCAAGACTCTTGCATGGAGGAGGCTGGGTTCCTGTATTTGGTTACTAAGTCTAAACAAGTTGATGGCAGAGAATGAACCCTGCATTAAAAAACCAAGAGGCTTCCAATGGCTGGTCAGGTGGAGTAGGAACTGAACTTACCTCAGTGGTGCTGAGGCTCCTAACTGCCTCTCATTTCTCCTTCCTTCAACAAGACTTGGTCTGGTTGTGTTGCATTGGGAGTCAGGAAATTCTGAGTTCAAATTTTGCATCAGACTCTTGTTAGCTGCGTGGCCCTGGGCAAGTCATTTAATTTCCACCTACCTCAGTATCCTCAATAGGAAAAACAGTAGCATTTACCTCATATAGTTGTGGTGAATATCAAATGATATTACATGTGTACATACATGCATACGGATCTGTACATTTTTATGTGGCAGGGAGGTTGCTTCTAGGTGGGGAAGGAGCGAAAAGATCACCTGGGGAAAATTGTCCCTGGGCAGCCGGCAGGGTTTCCCTGCCTGCCTAGCAGAGAACTTAGTCTTTAACAGGGTAACCAGTCTCCATCTCCTGGAGAAAATCCGAACTGCAGAAAGCCTGAAGCTGAACTGCTGGAAGGAGGGGAGGGCAGTAGCTAGTTTCCTGCGAATACATTTGGAGACAATACAGTCTCTAGGACAGGTTCAAAACAATTTAGGGAAAAACTAGTCTAGTCTACTAGGAAGATGGGAGTCCTCCAACTGAGGCAGCTAGAGAGGAGTGTGGAGAATAAACGTGGGATGTAGATGGGAGTGTGTATTAAAAGTGCACCTCATTCTGTTGCCCCTGACCAGGCTCCCCCACTTTGCAGAGAAGTCACCTGCCTAGAAGGGTAACAGCAGCAAGGAAGACCCCAAAGGGGAGCCTTTGTCAGGTACACACCATCCGTAGATCAAAGGGGCACAATTTGCAAACTGAATCTCCTACTAACCAAAAATTGCATCCTGAAACTGTGCTAAATCTGAGAGGCCATCTGGGCACTGCTGGCAGGACCTGTTGGTCCTAAGGTGGGTAAACCTCAGACAGGTCCCAGAAGTCCTCCAGAAAATCACCAGGATACCATTATTACTGATTACCTTGAGATGGCGTGGACAGGTTAACTTCAAAGTCTTCCCATCACTTGGAGATGATTCAGATATGATTTGGACAGGAGGCACCCTAAGGTGGCACAAGTAAGAGTTAATTTATCCCTCCCCTCAAAAACCTATGAAATTGAAACCTCCAACTCTTTCCCTGATCCCCAGTCCTTTTTCTTCTTCTTTGGGTTCATGCTCTTGAGTGCTCCCAACTCTAATCCAAGATTATGTAAGTGATATTCTCTGCCTTTCCCCCTCCTACTCTCCTTCCCTCACCATCCCATCCCATGTTCATTGCCCTCCTCTGCTTCTGCACCCTTTTTTGCTGCTTTTCCTTCTTCACTCCTGTACTCTCTGTGTCCATGTGTTCCCCCTCCACACACACACACACACACACACACACATGCATGCACACACACATACACACAAAACTAGTAGCTTCCTCTGCCCTCACTCTGGTTTCAGCTTCCTTTTACGTTCATCTTCCTTCTTAAATGGTGGATTACTAGCCCATATGTGGGGATCCAGAAAATTTGGCAACAGCACAAGTTTTCTGATTGCACAATGACCAAAAATTCAAATCAAAGGCATCATGGAAGCAAGGTCCTTCTGGCAGCCCTTGTGTTGTGGGACTGAAGTAGCCAGGAAATAGTTAAGCTACATACTCAAAGATTACCCAGGAAACAGTTAAGTAATACTTTGTGAAATAAGAAATCAGTGAGTGTACCCAAACTGAAACTGTATCCAAAGCAGAACTTAGTAAACTCAGAGCCAAATCAATCACTAGAAGCGGCTATGTGACTGAGCCTGCACCCCCCATGCCCAACCCCATATTCACTCTCCTGAAATCACATTCTTCTGGTCCCTACTTCACCGTTCCCTGAAGATAAAAAATAGATCCCCGTACCTGGATGTCAACTAGTAATCAATTAATTATAGAAAAGTAACTGCTGGGGCGGCTAGGTGAATAGAGCACCGGCCCTGGTGTCAGGAGTACCTGAGTTCAAATCCGACCTCAGACACTTAACGCACACACACAAAAAAACTAGCCGTGTGACCTTGGGCAAGTCACTTAACCCCAACTGCCCTCCCCTCCCCCCCCAAAAGAAAAGTAACTGTTTATACCTGGATACCAGTTAGTTTTGGTTACAGATTGTTTCTGGATACCAATTCAGTTGTAGTTACAGATTACACTTGGATACCAACTTGGATATTGATTATTTTGTTAGAAACCCCAAATGGTATAAAAGACCATGTACTTTTATGTTTCCCTGCTGCTCCCTTCAGATTGGCGTGGGACAGCTGCCAGCTGGCTAAATTAATTACAATTAAAGCTTCATAAACTTTCAATTGGACTCTGTGGTCACTTTGTCAAAACTCGCTATTTCACCTGCAGCCTTCACTGCAGCCTTGGTTCTGAACACACAAGCACATTTTACCTTGCCTTGCACACGCTGTCACACCACACAATGCCAGCAAACATCTTGGCTCAGATCCAAGACTGCTGGAGGTTATACAGTGCAGCGTTTTTACTGTACATACAAAGTTTTCTGCTCTTACAGAAACATAAATTAATTATGGAAAATGAAGACTTTCAATATCTTCCTATCATCATTTCTCAGCATGCAAATATCAGATTAGTAGATCTGTGGGTTCTATTGAAATGGCAAGTTTTAACAAAATGACCACAGAGTCCAAATAAAAAGTTTTAAGGAGCTTTAATTTATCAGCTGGGCTGTCTCCATGCCAATATGAAAGGAGCAGCAAATAGGACAGAAAATACAGGATTTTATAAACAGTTCACTTTCATTGTCCAACTAACATAATTTGTTACTAAGCAAGTGTAAACAGAAGCTGTTACTAAGGCAAGCAGGGGAGTGCAAGGTGGTGGTAGGAGAGCCACGGGGCATGATGACCCGGGCACAAGGAGAAGAAAAATGCAGAAAAAGTCAAATTACCCAGTTTCATTCCCAGGCTGGTTCACTGATTTCTAGCTCACTGATTTCTTCTTCTTCTTCTTCTTCTTCTTCTTCTTCTTCTTCTTCTTCTTCTTCTTCTTCTTCTTCTTCTTCTTCTTCTTCTTCTTCTTCTTCTTCTTCTTCTTCTTCTTCTTCTTC
>CM053596.1:12087305-12117594 GCA_028646575.1 Pseudocheirus occidentalis | reverse complement strand
GCTGCCTGTGGTAGCTCTGCCAGTTAGGAAACTGAATAAGTCAAATCCATTTGCACTGACAAAATCAAAATATTTGGAGCCTGGAAACATTTCTACAACCCAACCCCAAGTGTGTTTCCAGATATAATGACAAGAAAGAATATAAAAACTTTAGTCCTTCCAGAAATGCACAATGAGAGGATTACCATGAAGATGCTTAAGTAATCATACAGAAAAAGTTCACAGGCACAGTAGGAATAGAGGCAAGCTAAGATGGACTTAATAAGAGGTCACCAACATGGAAAAGTCCTAAATTTAACTTACGAAGAAGTGTCATAACAGATACCAGCCTTTCAGATCCCCAAAGCAGATGAAATATGTGTCTACAAAGAGGGGGAATGTTTTTTTTTATGCTAAAGATAAATCATGAAATGGGATAAGGTTACTCTCATATTGTAATATGGTCAGCTCATCCTCCAAAATATCATAAAGTGAAGGGCTGAGGTTTCTCATTCCAAAATATAACTTGATATTCAGCTTAAGGAAGAGGAGAAGGGAGGAAGAGGCACTAGGTATTGTCTGAAGTATCCTCTAGTCCTTGTTCAGCTCATGCAGAAGAGTCCTGGCGTTGCTTGGTCCCTCTTAGTGACTTGGGGACTTTGGGGAAATGGTGCAGTCCCTGGGCTGGAGAGAGCTTGGTATTTGGAGGTAGATCTCAGACTCAGAGAGGGATCATATTGGGGAAGTCTACATACTGTCTAGAGTTGGAGGGGACACGGAGTAGAGATGATTAAAATGGGAAGACTTCACCCCTTGGGAAGTCTCCCTCTGATCAGAGACTTTCCTTCCAAGGCCCACCTTTCACCTGAGGGGAGGGAGTTTCAAAGTCCTAGAAGTGCTTGGTTTTCTGGAGAAATGGAAAAGAGCAGAGTGGGGTGAGTGAAAGATCTCATCCTGCCTCATCCACTGTGTTTGCTATTTGTGAGAGCTCTGTGTCATCTCAAGCTGATGAGCAGATTGCCTATGCCTTCATCCAAGTCACTGGTAAAAATACTGAACAGCAGAAAGCTCAGGCCAGATCCCTGGGTTAGCCTCCTGAGGCCCTCTTGCCTTGATGCTGTTCAACCATCAACAACTGCCCTTTGAGCGCAGCCGTCCAGCCGATTCTAAAGCGGCAGACTGCATTGCTGTCTAAGCTATTGCTGTTTTTCTTCTCCATAGGATGTGATCACTCTTCCAACATTATGCTCATATTCAGGCCAACTATGTCTTGTTCTTTATAAGGAGGTATCTTGTAGTGTGGGAGAGAAATGCTTTTGTTTCTTCCTTCTTTGGGCTCACTCCAAATCCTCCATTTCCTCAGCATCAATCTCTTCACCTACTAAGTTAGTAATTGTGTCCAGAAAAGGAAGTGAGGCTACTCTGGCACCATCTTTGGATAGAGAAGACAAGCTGCCTTGTCACCATCACTACTTCCCTATCTAACCATTACCCACATGTCTTTTTAATCATCCATTCTACAATACCCCTGGAACTGAAGTCAAGATCACTGCTCCTCAGTGACCAGGCTGTTCTCTTCCCTTTTGTTGAAAATCTAGACCATATTTGCCTTTCTCCAATATTTTCATGCCTCTCTCCTTTTTCGTGGCCTTTTACAAATCATTTTTAATGTATTTTTTAAATGTTGCCCAAAGATATGTGAAAATTCGAAATATTACTTTATTAACTTTTTAGCCTGTCTCCCTTTTATTTCTCTGATCTTTTTGAAAAAGCAAGCACTTTGTACATGTTTAAAAGAGAGGTACGTGAGAAGAGAAAACAAGAGATAGAGAGAATGAAAGACAAAAAGGAAAGGGAAGAGGGGAAATGAGAGAGAGAAAGAGAGAGAGATGGAGAGAGATCCAAAGAGAGAGAGAGACAGAGACAGAGACAGACAGAGACAGAGAGAGACAGAGACAGAGAGAGAGAGAAAGGAGAGAGAGAGAAAGGAGAGACCAAGAGAGAGACAGAGACAGATACACACACAGACACACATAGACACATAGATGTGAGCATTTGAAATATCTCTTCTCTGTTATATTAAGTTCCACTGTCATACTGTGATCCAACTGACAAACTCCACTTCTCTCTCACCTTTTATATGCAGGGAGTCAGTAGGATCAGAGAGAAAGGCTTCCATTTCTTCCTTCTTTGCTCTTTTTCCAAACACTCCATTTCCTATTTTTCCAAACTGTACAATTGATCTTGCTAACTCAATTTCTTTGAAATTAAAAAATGAGGAAAACATAAAGTTAAGTATTATTAACCTAAAAGTAAATCTGCCTGATTTTAAAAGAAAGTGAATAGGGGTGGCTAGGTGACACAGTGAATAGAGCACCATCCCTGGAGTCAGGAGGACCTGAGTTCAAATCAGGCCTCAGACACTTAACACAAAAACTAGCTGTGTGACCTTGGGCAAGTCACTTAACTCCCAACTGCCCTCCAAAAAGCAAAAATAAATAAATAAATAAAAGAAAGTGAATAGAGAGAGGGAGAAAAAAAGAATAAATTATTTCCCATAGAATATTTCTGTATATACACATACATAAATACATGCACACATACTTATGTATGTATTTATGTTGAGAATCAGGGTATAGGAAAGTAGGTTTTGCTGCAAGTAATCCCCAAAACATAATCAGTCAGAATATTCTCAAATAAACTACAAAATAAATGAGCAGACTAACTGTTCTTTTCACAACATGTGAACGTTTGTCTCGAGGTATCATTTAGCTGACAGAATCTAAGAAAAATTGAACGTGTCTAGAGAGAAGCTAAGACCAGCGCATGGTGCTAGCAGACATACAACAAAAGTATATGGACAGAAGGCAGGATGGACAGACATATGCCCATGGGTGTGCCTACATGCATATCTTTGTTCCCCAAAGTGCAGCATTTGAGCGGGTCTAGGGAGTGGAACCAGACTCTGCAGAGTGCCTTGATGACTAGAGATCTCTTCTCCAGGGGACACCTCCATCTTTGGGCTTCTGAGCTGTTCTTAAATCTCCATATTATGTGAACATATGAGAGGAGGGGGGGAGTTTCCAGCTTCTTATTCTTTAATCACTGGGAGCCCAGAACCTAGGAATCAATCAATCAATCAATACCAGAGTAAAGTCAATATTAAGGGATTTTCCTCTATACTCCTCTCAATGTGTGGACAAGCCATTAGTCCATGTGAAGACATTCTAGGAAAATTCAGCCCTTGAATGAAGGCAGATGGTGCCCACAAGGCACTGAGTGAAAGAGTCAGAGACAGGACTGAGCTGGTGCAGCAGGAGGGCAGCCCTGGATGGAAGCCTCCAAGCTGAGAAGGGCCTGGAGGTAGATCTCCTACCTTGGCCCCTAAAGTCCAGGGTAGTGGGGGCACAGAGGGAGGGCCCAGGTGCAGTGCTCCACTTCTCCCCACCCCTGCTCAACTGTCTGAATAAGGAGAGGGAACTGGAAAAGGGATCCCAGAAGAGCTTTTGTTGGCCTCTGCATTAGCTTATGCTCCTCCTGTCCTGAGCTGACAGTAAGCTCCCTGAGAGCAGGCAAATCTGCCTTGTCTCTGAATCAACAGGGCCTTGTACACTGCCTGGCACAGAGAAGTCCCTTCAGAAGTCATTGCAGGGTTTGTAACTGGAAGCTTGGAGAACAGGCCCTAACCTGCCTCACTGAACTGACGAATGTCTTCACTGAGATTGCACCCCATGGAGATCAAAGACAGAAAGGTCCCAGAGCTACCAGAGCATCCATAACCAAAGCCGTGGAGGGTCAAATACCGTCACCACCACAAGGGCAGGGACAGTGGGGACCTGGGGAGCGGGGAATCTGACTGACTGATGTGGGATGAGCATCCTGGGACATGGGCTCCTGTGGACACGGGCGATCAGGGAAGCAGAGGGAGATCAGAAATGACAGACCCAGCAGGGGAAAGGTGAATCCAGGGAAACGCTGGGGGCCAAGGCTGCGGGAATCCAGATGAAGAGAACGAGCAGCCAGCATTTATTGAGTGCTTAGTGTGTGCCGGGCATGGTGCTAAGCACTGAGGATGCCAAGCAAGGCAGAACCAGCCCCTCTACAGGAAAGTTCATGCTCATGGGAAGGACACCAAGTCAATGACCAGGCAATTAAAAGAGGGAAGGCCGGAAGAAGAAAATAAATGGAAAGAAGAAGCAGGAGGTGGCATTGCAGCTGATGGCTGGGGTCAAGGGAGGAAAATGGAAACAAGGAGAGAAAGGCTTCCAGGCAGGTGGCTCGGGCAAAGGTCTGGAGATGGGAGATGGAATGCCAAGCCTAAGTTGGCCAGTGTAGCTGGATGAGAGAGAGCTTAGAGGAGAGGACAGCGACAGTGACAATCACCAACATTTGTGCAGTGATTGAAGGTCTGCAAAGCACTTGGTAAATATCACATTTTAGCCATACAACAAGGCTGAGAGGGAGGTGCTGTTAATGACCCCATTTTTCAGATGGGAAAACTGAATCTCAGAAAGGAGGAATGACCAGAAGGAAAAGGCTGGGGCTGGATTTCAGCTCAGCTGCTCCTGATCCCAGGGGCCAGGCGCTGGGCACTGCTCCCTGTCATCCACATAGACACATTGTTCCCTAAAACATCCAGGGCCTAGCCAGTGCAGCAGACTTGTCCTCCCCCAGCCCCTGAGTCCTGCCTGGCCCTGGAGCTGGCCCCACACAGGAGGGCCCTCCCCACTGAGCCCAGCCAAGGAGCCCAGGAGCCCATTGGGGAAGAGGATGGGGCTTCCTCTTCTGAGGACGGGCCTCCCTCTCTCCATACAAGGGCTTTCTCTTTCCTCTTCCTATTAGCCCTGAGCCTGACACAGACGGCCAGAGGGAGCCATGGTGTTCAAGGAGTGACGCAGCTCCCCACACAGCCTGCCTGTCTCCTGTCTCCTAGATGCTGCTGCTGCTGCTGCCCCTGCTCTGGGAGGGTGAGTGTGTCTGGGGCAGAGGGAGGCTGGGCTGAGTGGGGGAGAAGACTTGGAGATGCTGACCAGGCCTCTGTCTGTCCTCAGGGTCCCTGTGCCAGAGGCTGAAAGTGCAAAACCTGGTGACAGTGCAGGAAGGGATGTGTGCCCAAGTCCTGTGCACCTTCAACCACTGTGGACTATCATCTAATGGCCACAATTCTGTTTATGGTTATTGGTACAAGGAAAGAACCTCCTCTCTCGTGGCCACCAATGACCCATGGCAGACTGTGGAGGAGGGAGCCTGGGGGAGATTCCATCTCCTTGGGGATCCCAGGATGAGGAATTGCTCTCTGAGCATCACAGATGCCAAGTTTTCAGACACAGGGCGATACTACTTCTATTTTATAAAAGGAAATGAAAACCAGGGTTATAAAGTAAAGCTACTTTATGTGAATGTGATAGGTAGGATACTGGAGGTCTGGGGAATGGGCTGGCCTTTGAGACCCAGGAGGTCCATGTGGGAGGGCTGAGAGACCACGGAGGACAGGTTGGGACCCCACTCAGAGGGAGGGGCAGACCCAGGGCAGGGGGTTAAAGTCATGCCTAAAGTTCCAGAGCTGCCAATGGGAGAGCACATGGTGGGGTCTTCTTTGGGAGGATCCAGGACCCCAGGGAGGGCTGAGATGGGCCATGGTTTGTGCTGGAGAGAACTTTGGAGTTGCCATCAGAGGAAGGAGATTCAAAACCCAGATGCCTGACTATTCTTGTTGGAACATTTTGACCTAGAACTTTTCCCTCTCTCTCTGGGACTCAGTTTCCCCTTATGTCAAATGAGAGGATTGTTCTCTGTAGCCTTGAATACAATTTCCTCTTGAATTTTAATCTATGAGCAATCTGGGCTTGAAGGTGACAGGGGATGCCTCAAAGCCTGGTGAGGTGCAGGGACCTAAATGGGATCACACTATGAGGGGAACACAGTCGGAGCCTTAGGGGTGGGGCAAGTACCAGCATCTGGGAGGACACTTGAGGACCAATTCCCCTCCCCAGCCTGGAGTTCACTGTCTCTCTCCTCTCCAGACTTGATCCAGAAACCAGACATCTCTGTTCCAGAGGTACTAGAGTCAGGTAACCCAGTGTCTCTGAAGTGTACATTTTCTTGGGTCTGTGTGGAAAACAGGCCCTTCACATTCTCCTGGGCGGGGGCTGCCCTCTTCTCCGAGACACAAAGCTCTGGGCCAGACCCCTCTTCAGAGGTCTCCTTCACCCCTGCGCCCCAGCATCATGGCAGCAGTCTCACCTGTCAGGTGACCCTTCTTGGAGGCCATTTGAGCTCAGAGAGAACCATCCAACTCAGTGTGTCCTGTGAGTATTGGGGGTAGGAGGCCTGTATCCCCCAAGTGAGGGGGTAAAGGAGGGTTGCATTAAGGGAACAGGGTGGTGACCCAGGCCTGGGAAACCAGATGCCTTTTTCCTGGGCCAGGGCAAGGAAAGCTGCCTCCCAACAGAAACGCAGGCTGGGATGTCCTGTTTTCTCTCTCTCAGTCTCTGTGCTTTCATGTGCCAATGTCAGGCAGCCAGGGTTAACCTAGGTGGCCTTTTAGCTCCCTCCAGCCCTGAAGCTCTGTGGGTCTAGAATTTAATCCCTTCTCTGCCTGATGCTGGGCTGGGCAGAGAGCTCCAGCCCCAGCCAGTCTGGTCCTTCTGTTGCAGATGCTGTGCAGATTGTGACCATCACCATGGCCCAGGACAACAGAACAGCAGGTATTAGCCGAGCCTCAGAGTGAGGGCAGGGAGGGGACCCAGGTGCTCCAGGTTCTACTGTGAGGGTGTGCATTGATGTCAGGGAGAGGAGGGAGACAGGAGACAGAGACTCTCCTTCTGCAGGGTGAGGTTCTCTTCATCCTGGGCTGCCCCTTCTCTTGGAATGATGTCACTTCCCCTTTACTCATGATTTTAAGGGCTAGAAACCATTTTCCTACTAACAGTCTCAGGAGATAGGGGGTGGGAGATTTCTTATCTGCACTTTCCAGATGAGAAAGTTGAGACTCAGAGCTGTGAGGGGGGCCTGACCTAGTTCCCACAAGGTCGCCAGCACCTGGGAAGTATGAACTCAAAATGTAGAATCTAAACATAGCGACCTCTCCACTACACCGGCTTGGGCTGAGAGGGACAAATCTCTCCTTGGGCTTGGGGGTCAGGTTCCTAGGGCAGGGCTCTGTCCACTGGACCTATCAAGGTTTCCCTCTTGGGGAAGCTGACCTGGCTCTCTACAGTCCAGGCCATTCAGTGGGGCTTTGCTCCCTGGTGCAGTGGTTTTGGTTTCAGGGCAGATCTCGGGGGTCTGAGGGGCTTGTGCAGGAAGGGGCTGTGGGGGACAGGTCTGGGAGCTGCTGTCAGTGGGGACAGGAGCCTGGCTATCCAGGCTGAACCTTTGGCTTTCAGTCAGGGCAGGTGCAGGGTTTGCATTGTGGCCACAGGGCTGATGGGTGTGGGGAACTGGATCCTAATGGTGGTTGCACTGGGCTCCTATGACAAGATTCCCAGGCTTAAGGTGTGGACATTTAAGTTCCCAGAGAGCTCTTTTATTTTATTTTTTAAATGTTGTTTCCATTAATGGATACAGTGAAAGAAAGGGAGAAATAATAAAAGAAAGAAGGGAAGAAAGAAAGAAGGAGGGAAGGAAGGAAGGAAGGAAGGAAGGAAGGAAGGAAGGAAGGAAGGAAGGAAGGAAGGAAGGAAGGAAGGAAGGAAGGAAGGAAGGAAGAGAAACTAAATCCTGACCCCAGGGAAAGGCAGAGAACAAAACATGGGCTGGTAGCAGGAAGACAGACAGGGGAGGCCTCCCTTGTCTGGCTCTAGGGAGCAGCTAGGTCAGATGCAGGGGAAGGAAAAGAGGCAAAAATCCAGGCTGGGCTGGGGCTGGGGCTGGGGCTCCTGCCTGGGGTCATCTCCCCTTCCAGCGGCCCCTTGCTCCTGTGATCTTGGGGAAGTCACTCGAGCTTTCTTGCTCCCTGGTCCATGCTGGGCACAGGGAATGTGGGGACCAGGGGATTTCTGAAGTGCCTCCAGGTTTTCACTTCAGGGACCTCCGGATCTTTTTCAGACTTGATCCCAGTAAACAGCTCAGTCCTTGTGGTGCAGGAGGGACAGTCCCTCCAGCTGTTCTGTGCTGCCAACAGCAATCCCCCAGCTGCACTGAGCTGGATCCTGGGGGACCAAACCCTGGCCTCTTCCCAGGCCTCAGACAATGGAGTCCTGCCCCTGGATCTTCCCCACCTTGGGCCAGCAGATGGAGGGAATTACACCTGCCTTGCTCAACATCCTCTGGGCTCCAAGCAGACCTCCCTGAGGGTGTCTGTGCAGTGTGAGTGTGAGGGGGCTGGGCACCATGGGATGCTTGGGTCCTGGTGGGGAAAAGAGAGTGTCACCCACTAAGGGGGAGGGTCTCCTGTATGTTCCTACAGACCACCCAATGATACTCAGCCCTTCTTGCTCCTGGGTCAAGGAGGGCTTGTCCTGAAACTGTTATGTCCAAGTAGAGCCAGACCCCTCCTTGTGCTGGTGGGTACAGGGGAAGCCTTTGGAGGGCAATGGGAGCAGTGACACCTTCCAGGTGATATTAAAGAGATCTGGGCCCTGGGCCAACAGCAGCCTGAGTGTGAAGGTGGAGTCCAGCCACAACCTCAGTCTCTACTGTGAGGTGAGGACCCACCATAGGGAGCACAGCCTCAGAGTCTTGTTGGTACCAGGTAAGAGGCCTGGGGCACCAGGAGGAAGGAAGAGCTGGGAAGCAGCTGATTCAGGGACAAAGTAGAGACCACTTTTCCTGGGTCAGGGCAGGGAAAGTTGCCTGCCAGCTGAGAGGTATCAGGGGCTGCTGAGAGAGGCCAGACACATGTCTTGGGTAGAGCTTAGTTTAGGAGTCAGCTGCCTGAGCCAGGAGACTGGAGTTTGTAACACACCAGGCTCCATCTCTCCTTCCCTTCCCCAAGCAGACAGAAGACTGGGGATATCCCACAAGGTTTGCTGACCCCCCAGGATGCTTTGTTTTCATTAACCACTAATCCCCTAAATAAGTTTAGGGGACTTTGGGCCCACAACAACTGCTAGAACCAGGCAGGGAGATATGTGGAAGGCAATTATCAGAACCTGGACACTTGCCTAGTACCCACTGGGCTGGGCTCTGTGTCCCACCCTAAGATAAGAGCCTGGTTGCCCTGGGTCTTAGTAACTAAGGGGCAGCCACTGGCTTCCTAAGAGGGAGTGAACCTGGAGGGGAAGAACAGAGGCCTGAGGGACAATAATCCCCCACTAACCAGCCCCCATCTCTCTCTTTCTCCCATAGCCTTCTCTGCCCAGGAGAACAGCTCTTGGTCCCTGATGCTCACACTGCTCAGGGGAGCCCTCATGGGGGCTGGATTTCTCCTCACCTATGGCCTCACATGGCTCTATTACACCAGGTGAGTATGTCTACCCTCTGACCCACAAGCCCATGGCATCCCATGCCCCTCACCCACTGCTCCTACCCCATCCTCACTCTTCTCATCTAAAATCATCCCTAAGGCCACCCCTGAATCCCTACCCCCTGACTTTAAGCCCCTGGCTCTTCTGACTGTGACCAGAGCTGTGTCTGTTCCTCCCACAGGAAGACCCTAGGGAGGGAGCAGCCACCAGTTCCAGAACAGGGCCAAGCATCTCTGTGAAACCTCTCCTGGCCTTGAACCCAGCCCAGACTGCCTCCTGCCCCTTCCACTCAATGGCTCCAATTGTACCCTAAGGAACCCAGCAAGTCAAGTCTGTTCTTCCACCAACAGGACCAACCTCTAGGACTACAACACAGTTCTTAGTACTCCCTGGGTCTCCTCTTCTCCCTCTGAACAGCCCCACTCCCTTCCCCTGACTGGCCCACGGCATAATCTCAAGGCCTTTCCCCATCCAGGCACCCTCTTCTCAATGAGCCTCAGAGGATCACTATCCTTCCTGAATCCTGGTGCCCAGATGTGATCCCAGCCCCCCAGGGGTGGATCAGAGTCAGGCCGCATGGACCACCCCCTCCTTCATTCCTGGCCCAGGACTTCTTTTCCAGCAGCCTGGGATGAAGTTAGCTCCTGGGGCTGCCATGTTTCTCAGCTGGGTCTCCATGGGTCTGGAGCCTTCCCAAGCTGCTCCAGTCGGGCTGGTCTCCTGATCTGCCTTCTCAGCCTCCTCTTTCCCAGCTCAGACACTTACCCCCTGGAGTTTCATCCTCAGGCCAGATGACCTGCTGAGCTGGTCCTTGGACTGTGGTCTGGAATGAGATGGCTGGTCCCTGACCAGAAGCAGAGCTTCAGAGGCCAGCTGTGGGACCTTCCTACCAGGTGACAACAGGCAAATAAATTGTTAATATCTCTGAAGCTCATTTTCTTCATTTATAAAAGGGAAAGGGAAACCTCCAGGGGCCTCCCTCCCTGGTTTCTGTGAAGCTTCACTGGGATAAAGTTAGTTAGAGAAAGGTGAGTAGTCTTAACATCATTAAACAAATCCCCCTCCTCCAGCCAGGCTCCTGGGCTCACACTGCCCAGGAAACACTGCTCTTTCTGCCCCCTCCCAAGGCCCTTCATTTGACCATTTCTGAGACATTTGTCACCCTGTGAGTTTGCCCAACCCAGAGCTCTGTGGGAGGGACAAACCCTCTGCCAGACTGGACCCTCCCTGAGGGCAGGATCTGCTTCTTATCTAAACCCTTCAGCTGAGAAGGAGGCTTAGGTGCAATAGATCTTCAATGCAGGGCTCTTCACTGGAGCTGAAACTGGGCCAGCACCATCTTCCTGCCCCCAGCCCAGCACCAACACAGGCTTCCCGCTTCCCCTCTTTGCCAGGTGAAAAGCCCACATCAAGGGTATCCTTCAGGCTCTGGAGCTTGGCCCTCTTTCCTTCAGACACTCCAAGGGGTAGCCCTTGAGGCCCCCAGCCCAGCTGTGTTCCCACTCCTGAACCTCCTCCATCTGCCTTCACTGATCCCATCTCTTCCCACAGGCCTGGGTGGGGCTTGGCAGCAGCACCCCTAAGGAAGAGGGGAGAGTAGAGCTCCTTGAGTGTTCCCCCCCAAGTCCTCAGACTTTCATTGTATTGGGGTAAGGGAATGTGCAACAGGAATAGGTGTTTGGAGATGAACCTAGGAGGTGAGTGTGCAGGCAAGGAAGATCTCTGCTGCTTCTGAAACATGGTGGGCTGTCCTGGGGGTTCTGGGCCTGGGGGCCAGGGGCTAGGGTCTGGGACCAGCTTGGGAGAGTTCAGGGGATACAAGGCACCTAGCAGTACAGACCTGCCCAGCTCCTGTGACTGACCCTGCTCTCCTGGTCCCTCAGTGAGGGATGGAAAGGGCAGTCCTGAAGTTGAGGGATGGAGGGAGGACGTTTGTAACCCAGGACCCCCTACCCAGGAACCCTGAACCCTGGTTTGGAGGTCTATGAAATCTACACAGTGATGTTCTAGCTCAAGGTGGCCCTTGCCTGCAGATGTCAGGAAGGAGGCAGGATTCAAATT
The DNA here is from genome assembly GCA_028646575.1 of Pseudocheirus occidentalis. NCBI lineage: Eukaryota > Metazoa > Chordata > Mammalia > Diprotodontia > Pseudocheiridae > Pseudocheirus > Pseudocheirus occidentalis. The sequence continues at coordinate 12,106,144 of CM053596.1, read as the reverse complement.
ATTTTCCTGAGATAAGATCAAATCATCCTTTTCTAGTAAAACAGACTCATATTTCAGGATCCTAGAATCCATAAGCCACCACCCTGGTCTCTGATTTAGAATGGTCCTTACTTGATGTGGAACCCCCATGACCAAACTTCCCCCAAAAGTCAGCTTTCCACTTTCTTCCACCCATGTGGCGATAGCCACTACTGCCTGGAGACACATTGGCCATCCTTAGGCCACAGGGTCTAGGAACATTGAAAGGAAAGCCTTTGGTCTCCCTGGTCCTCCTCTTTTCTGTGTCAAAACCCCTAGGGCCACCCTCTTTTCCACATTTACAAATAAGTGAAAAGGTCTTTGTAGGGAGGGAAGGGCAAGAACAGGAGGGGAAGCTAAGATCTGCTTCAGTTTCTTAAACCCGCTTCACCTTCCAAATCCCATCTAATTTTGTTAGGTTCCTTTTCCAATAAATATTTGTACATAGGTTTAGTCAGGGTGGAATAAGAATAGATCCAATTCCTGCAATGCCCCACCAATCCCAGGAGGCTTTGAAGTTGCCTTTTTGTCCTTGGGAGGGAAGCCCTGAGAATTCCTGCAACCCATTGTGGGTCCAACCTTTTTTGTTGCTTACTGATCAAATGTCCCAAATATTTCACCTCTTTCTCTACAAACTGGAGCTTACTCTTTGATATTCTCAATCCCCCTGATCCCAAATAATTTAATATCTTAACAGAAGCTTCACTAACCTCCTTTCTTTCTTTCCCTGTCACCAGTAAGTCATCCACATATTATAAAGTTTGAATTCTAGGAGGGGGTTCGAATATCTCCAATATTCTTTCCAAAAGTTGTCCAAACAAATCTGGGGACTCAGTATACCCCTAGGGAAGAACACACCACCTATACTGCTGTTTTTTCCAGTCTGAGAATCCTCCCACTCAAATGCAAAAAGGTCTCTGTTGCCAGGGTCTAAGAGACAGGCCCAAAAGGCATCTTTCAAACCAATTACACTAAACCATCTGCTGTCTTCTTTTACCCTCCCCAGGATGGTATATGGGTCAGGGCCCACTGGATGGGAGGGAAGGACTACCTTATTGATTTCCCTTAAGTCCTAGACCAGTTGATACTTCCCATCTCCCTTCTGAACTGGCAGAATGGGAGTATTGAAGGGGGAAATATAAGGTTCGAGGAGTCCTCCCCCCACCAAACCCTGGATGACTGGCTGGAGTCCCCACCTTCCCTCCAGTGATACAGAGTACTGCTTTACCCTCACCACCACTGAAGGGACCTTAAATTTAGTCTTGAGAGGTTCTATATCAACTCTTACTCTGTTAGAGGGGCCCGCCCATACCCCAGAACAAATTTGGTGTTCCTCCTCTTCCCTCAACTTTAGCATTTTAACCAGGATTATTTGTGTTCCCCTGATCATCAATTGAATAGTCAATTTTGTGATCAAATCTCTTTCTAATAGGTTTATACCTGTTTCTGGGACCAGAAGAAATCGAATAAGGGTAATTGATATTCCTTGATATTCCACTTTCAAGAACTCAGAGAGGGGAACAAAAAATTCTCACCCTTTACCCCCGAGATATTGAGAAGGTCTTGGGATAGTTTAAATCCTTTTGGTAAATGAGTTATGGATGATCTGACAGCTCCAGTATTAATTAAAAACACCATATCTTTCCCATTTGGTCCCATTATTAAATTTATCAAGGGCTCTGGGTGGCCTGTATCTTTGAACCCCTCATGCCCCTGGTCTTCTTACTCTATCAGGGAATAGATCAGATTAATCTGCCGCTGTGGGCCATTCCTAGCCATGTGGCCCTCCTTTCTAAACTCCCAGCACACAAAAGGGGTCTTCCCCTTTTCCTTCCTCTTTCACTGTTGGGGTGCTTCCCCCTTGTTCCCCAACTCTCTCATACTTGGGGACCTTTTCCATTCCTCAGGACCTTTGTTGTGGTCCATAGTCTGGGCAACATTCTAGACTGTCTGGACCATGAGTCTAGTATTACTCTTAGCCTCCTGCCTCTGCTTTTCCTCATCTCTCCTCACATAAACCCTGGTAGTCTCCTCTAATAAACTTTCTAGGGTTCTGGTGTTCTGCCTACCTATTTTCTGAATTTTACTACTGATATCTGGCCACGTGTTAGTCAAGAAATTTAGTTTTAGCATGGTTTTTGTGGCAGGATCATTCATATCTAAGCCTGAGTATTTTCCCACATTCTCTTTTAGCCTTTCTCAAAAGGTTGTTGGTGACGTTTCCTTCTCCTGGACCACCTCAAAGGTCTTTTTAGTATTTTGAGGCTTTGGAACTGCAGTCCTAAGTCCTGTAACTATAAGCTCTACAAAATCTCGCATATGAGGTGCATCATTATGGTCCCATCTAGAGTCAAGAGTGGGGTATTTTGGGGTCTGTGGGCACCACCCAGGCAATGGGTGGGTGTTTCCACTCCTACTCTGCTGTAGCAGCCTTTCTTATCATCCCCCTCTCTTCATGGGAGAACAAAATATTGAAAATGGAGGTCAATTCATTGCAAGTGTAGACACTTGGACCCAAGAATTGATCTAATAGGTCTGAGAGGCCATTTCAGTCTTCCATCAAATTTTCATTTGCTTTTAAAAATTTCTACCCTCAGAAGCGCTCAAAGGAGCATCGACAAATTACAGGACTCCCTGAGCCAAAGGGGCTTCCCTTATCAGGAACATAGTGGGTTCTGAGACACAAGTAGTTGGGGCAGGGGAAATATCCTGGGTTGTGATGTGGAGCTTGGAGCCAAGGGAGGGGGTACAGAGGATGGTTGTGGCTCCAAAGGGAGGTTTTGCTGATGCTTTAAGAGCTGCCTGAATTCCCTCAGTAGAGAACTGTGAGGAGGGGGCTTCTGTAAATTAACAAGGGCTCTCCCTGGGTCGTCTACAGAGGGGATTGGCATAGGATCACTGTCTGGAACCTTGGGGGAGGGAGGGTCTGCTGCAGCCAGTGGAGGAGGAGGAGCATAAGGTGGGGACAAAGAGAGAAGAGGGTCCCAAGGATGAGGCTTAACCTCCTTCTCTTCCTTTAAAGCCTGCGAAAATGCTTCCTAAGGCCAGACGTATGATAGGATTAATGAGGTTTACCACCATCTGTCATGTCCCTGACACCCGGATGCTGCATAGGTGCTCTCCTCCAGATTGAAAGGCTCCTTATTATTTATATAGGAGATAGTGCTACCTCCTATATCCTTCCTGCCCCAAACAAAACACCAATGTTTGATCATCTTTTTCCCACTTTTCCCTTTACAATTTGGTAGTTCGTTCCAGTTTTGCCATGGACTGCTTAAAGGACTATCAGCATTTACCTCACATTTGTGCTCCAACCACCCAGGCTTGAATTGTTCCCCTCCCATCTCTGAGGGGTTTCTGGGAGTCATTGCTAAGCTCCCTGAGTCAGCTACAGACTCAGCCGAATTATCTGAGGAAGGTCACTCTAGTCATGTGAGAAGCTTGTTCAGTGCGTGCTTTCCTTGAGGTTTCACCGTTTTTTGGTAGTCCATGAATTTCACTAAAATCCGCCCTGACCCCTGAGTGCTTACCTTTGGGTTGCACATGCCCAACTTTTGTGACTGCTCTTGTCCGTCGGCATCAGTTTTACCTTTTCTGGTGTCAGAATCCTGACAAAAGTTCTGTTTCTACAGAGTACCTCTATTTGGGTTTATCTCAACAAATGGGTGGTGGCTCCCCTCCAGAATCTGAGACCCCAGGAAATCCCAGGTGTGCACTCAGCCTTGATTCCTGGGGGGGAAAAGCCCTCCTCAATTAAAGAGAGCCCCAGATGAGGCCCCCAAAACTGTGTGGGAAAAAGATCCCGAAGACCCTTACCCAAATACAATTCAGAGGTTTCTCCAGGTAGAAAGAGAAGCTCTTTATTTCTAATCAAGTCTCAGGAGAGTTGGGCGTCTCCTACTCAGACCATGCACTGGTTTAGGGAGGAAAAGTACAGAAATCAGGCAAACAGTTACATATCCTTGGACCAACAACTCTAGAACAACCCCATACCCCAAATTTCCTCCCCAGTAACTGGACCTTGATTGCCATTGGTGGGATAGTCCGTCCTTATGATACTTTTACCCAATACAAATGCACATATCAATTATTTTCCTTATTTAGCAGAATAAAGCTTATTAGAGATCACATGTTGCTTTTTCTCGTTTTCCTCAAGACTGTATTCTATAGAAAAATGCAGTTTGGGCCTATCAAGACTAAAGCCCAGCCCCAGGTTGGTGACTATGTCCTGTACTTTATGGGAATATTGTCACTTGTTCCCCTCCGCACCTTCTGCTGACTCTGAGCATGAGCAGCCCCAGCTACTGTTATAGTGTGGTGGACCCTCCTTCATTCTCCTCCCCAGCCTTCCTTATGTCTTCTGTATATTGTTTTTATTCATGGTTAAATCTCCGTTTTCATGTACATTTGTCCTTTCAGATAAATCCCATTTCTGCTCCCTCAGTGTCTTCAGAATCGTGCTCTTACACTCCCTCCTTCCTCCTGGGCTGGTCACCTCTGTGCCGGGAGAATCTATTACAACGAATCCCATCAAGTCTCTCCTCTGAATCCAGGAACATTCCCTCTTTTTAGGGTGACATCATGGCAGTAACCAGGTACGTAAAGGACAGAAGGATAGGAGGAGAAGAAAAAGTGGAAAGTGCAAGCAGGAGGTGGCATTGGAGCTGAGTCTGGGGTCAAGGCAGGAAAAAGGAAATGAGGAGGGAAAGGCTTCCAAGCAGGGGGCACAGCCTGTGCAAAGGTCTGGAGATGGGAGATGGAATGTCAAGTCTAGTTGGCCCGTGGAGCTGTATTAGAGAGAGCTAAGAGGAAAGAACAATAACAATGACAATCACCAGCATTTGTGCAGTAACTGAAGGTCTGCAAAGAAATTGGCAAATATCACATTTCATACTCACAAAGCAGAAAGATACATTCTACAAGTATGCCCATTTTACAGAAGGGGAAACTGAGTCTCAGACAGGAAGAATGACCAGCAGGAAAAGCCTGGGGCCTGATTTCAGCTCAGCTGCTCCTGATCCCAGGGTGGCCTGCACAGAATGGGGGCAGCAGTGGATCACGGACAGCCCCTGCTCTGGGCCAGGCCCTGGGCACTGCCCCCTGTAACCCACATAGACACTGTTCCCTACAACATCCAGGGCCAGCCTGTGCAGCAGACCTGTCCTCCCCTAGCCCTTCAGTCCTGCCTGTCCCTAGAGATGGCACCACACATGAGACCCCTCCCCACTGAACCCAGCCAAGGAGCCCAGGAGTCCATTGGGGAAGAGAACAGGGCTTCCTCCTCTAAGGATGGGCCTCCCTCTCTCCACACAAGGGCTTCCTCTTTCCTCTTTCTCTTAGCCCTGAGCCTGACACAGATGGCCAGAGGGAGCCATTATTTTCAGGCAGTGACCCAGCTCTCACAGAACCTGCCTCTCTCCTGTGTCATAGATGCTGCTGCTGCTGTCCCTGCTCCAGGAGGGTGAGTGTGTCTGGGGCAGAGGGAGGCTGGCTTGAGGGGGTGAGAAGAGTTCGTGATGCTGACCAAGCCCATATCTTCCCTCAGGGTCCCTGTGTCAGAGGCTGGAGGTGCAGCCCTCGATGACAGTGAAGGAGGGCATGTGTGCCCAGGGCCCCTGTACCTACAAGCATTCCCTCCTGTCACCGAATGGCAGTAAACCAATTTATGGTTATTGGTACAGGGCAGGGGCTAACATTTATTATTACAAGCTGTGGCCACTAGTGACCCGTGGCGAAGTGTGGAGGAAGGAGCCCAGGGGAGATTTCATTTCCTTGGGGATCCCAGGACAAGGAATTGCTCTCTGAGCATCACAGACGACAAGTTCTCCGACAAAGGGATATATTTCTTCTCTCTTAGCTACAGTTATGCAAAATACAGTTACTGCAATAAGCCACTTTATGTGAATGTGACAGATAGGACGGTCCTATCTTGGGAGGCTCTCAGTGTATGAGGCAGGGAGATCTGGGGAATGGGCTGGCATTGGAGACCCCAAAACTCTTTGTAGGATGGGTGAGAGGACATTGAGTACAGGTGGGGAGCCCACTCAGGGGGAGAGACCGACCAGGGGAGGGGGGTGAAGACCTTGCCTGAGGCTCCAAAGCTGCAAAAGGGATGGAATGTGGCGGGGTCATCTTTGGGAGAAACCTGGGCCCCAGGCAAGGCTGAGAGGGGCCATGGTTGTGCTGGAGAGAACTCTGGGGCTGCTGTCAGAGGAAGGAGATTCAAATCCCAAACTTCTGCCTGACTCTTTTTGGCGCATTATACCTTATATTTTCTTTTTGCTCTCTGGGACTCAGTTTCCCCTTGTGTAAAACACATAGGTTGTTCTCTACTGCCTTTAATGAAACTTCCTCTTGACCTAAAATCTATGACCATCTCAGGTCCTGAGGATGACAGGGGATGCCCTGAAGGCTGGTGAGGAGCAGGGGCCTGAAAGGGGGTCATATTATGAGAGGAACAGAGTAGGGACCTTAGGGCTGGGGCAGGTACCAACATCTAGGAGGACACTTGGGGCCTAACTCCCCTCCCCAGCGCACTGCTCACTCTCTCTCTCCTCTCCAGACTTGATCCAAAAACCAGACATCTCTCTTCCAGACTCTATTCTAGAGTCAGGGAGCCCAGTGACTCTGAACTGTACATTTCATTGGGCCTGTGAGGAAAACAGGCCCCTCACATTCTCCCGGGCAGGGGCTGCCCTCTCCTCCAAGTCACAAAGCTCTGGGCCATCCCCTTCCTCAGAGGTCTCCTTCATCCCTGGACCCCAGCATCATGGCACCAACCTCACCTGTCAGGTGACCCTTCCTGGAGGCCACTTGAGTAGAGAGAGAGATTCATCCAACTCAATGTGTTCTGTGAGTGCTGGGGGCAGGAGGCCTGCATCCCCCAAGTGAGGGGGTGAGGAAGGGGTGGATTAAGAGACCAGAGTCCTGGTCAAGCCCAGGAAAACGAGATTTCCTTTATTTCCTGGGCCAGTTCAGGGTAAGCTGCTGTATCAGCAAGCACCCTAGCATTCCCAGGGTGGTTTGTAGCACAGATTCTTAGACCTGCTTTTCTAATGGAAAGCAACTCAGAATGGGTCAAGAATCCTACTTTAATCAAACATATATCATTAACCTAGTTCAGGGGGAAAAGTCAGCACCCTGCACTTCAGAGAATGCATATTGAAGTTACAGCAGAAAATAACAAAGTTCAGCAGATGAACAGACAGGGCTTCCAGCTGTCTGACCATTGCATCCATACCTAGTTAATTACCAGAGAGAGAAGCACCAGCATCTGGGTTTTCAAAGCCGGGGGGCTCATGTCCTGATATATAGCCTACTCCCGCTTCAGAAAGTGTCACAACCTTCTTGACCCACTGCCCAGTCACAAAGTTATAAGGTGTGGACATTCCTGAAGAACAAGCCTCCCACCCCAGGCTCCACGTGACCACATTTATCCTATTAGGGGACAGAGTCGATTTTCAAATCAGGGAACATTCTCAGATTCACTTACACCTAACATATATAATAAAATTTGTAAATGTGTAAAATAATTAAAAATTAATATATAGAAAGTGCTTATAAATACTAGCAATATAGGGGACAAAGGGCAGGGAAGATCTTCAAATTTTCATTAAACTCCCTGCACTGGTGGGTAGGGGGGAAGTCTGTGGAGGGCAATGGGAGCAGTGACACCTTCCAGGTGATATTGAAGAGGTCTGGGCCCTGGGCCAACAGAAGCCTCAGTGTGAAGGTGGAGTCCAGCCACAACCTCAGTCTCTACTGTGAGGTGAATGCCCACCATAGGGAGGACAGCCTCAGAGTCTGGTTAGTATCAGGTAAGAGGCCTGGGGCACCTGGAGGAAGGGAGAGCTGGGAGGTGGCTGATTCAGGGGCAAAGGAGAAACCACTTTTCCTGGGTCAGGGCAGGGAAAGCTATCTGCCAGCTGAGAGGTATCAGAGGCTGCTGAGAGAGGCCAGGCAGATGTCATGGGAAGAGCTTAGTTTAGGAGTCAGCTGCCTGAGCCAGGAGACTGGAGTTTGTAACACACCAGGCTCCATCTCTCCATCCTTTCCCCAAGGAGACAGCAGACTGTGGATTCCCACAAAGTTTGCTGAACCCCCAGAATGCTTTGTTTTCACTAACTACCAGTCCACTAATCCACTCAGTTTAGGGGACTTTGGACCCACAACAATCCCTAGAATCAGGCTGGGAGAGACGTGGAAGGCAGTTATCAGAGCCTGGACACCTGCCCTGTTCCCACTAGTCTGGGCTCTGTGTCCCACCCCAAGAGAAGAGCTTGGCAGCCCTGGGCCTTGGCAACTAAAGCGGGGACACTAGGGTCCTGAGAGGGCGTGATACTGGGAAGGAAGAACTGAGGCCTGAGGGACAATAAGCCCCCTCTAACCAGCCCCCATCTCTCTCTATCTCCCACAGCCTTCTCTGCCCAGGAGAACAGCTCTTGGCCCCTGATGCTCACACTGCTCAGGGGAGCCCTCATGGGGGCTGGCTTTCTCCTCACCTATGGCCTCACTTAGCTCTATTACACCAAGTGAGTGTGTCTGCCCTCTGACCCAAAAGCCTATGGAATCCCATGCTCCTCATTCACTGCTCCTACCCCATCATCCCTCTTCTCTGAAATCATCCCTAGGCCACCCCTGAATCCCCATCCCCTGACTTTAAGCCCCTGGCTCTTCCCTCTATGACCAAAACTGTGTCTGTTCCTCCCAAAGGAAGCCCCTAGGGAGGGAACAGCCACCAGTTCCAGAAGAGTCCCAGTCATCACTGTGAAGCCTCTCTTGGCCTTGAACGCAGCCCAGACCTGCCTCCTGTCCCTTCCACTCAATGGCTCTAGTGCTGCCCTCAGGAACCCAGCAAGTCAAATCTGTCCCTCCATCTCCAGGACAAGCCTCCAGGACTAGAAGATAGTTCTCAGGACGCCCTGTGTCTCCTCTTCTCCCTCTGAAAGGCCTCAGGGCACATGGCGTGATCTCAAGGCCTTTCCCCACCTGGGCGCCCTCTTCTCAATGAGCCCCAGAGGATCACTGTCTTTCCTGAATCCTGGTGCCCAAAAGTGATCCCAGCTTCTATGGGGTGGATCAGAGCCAGGCCGGCTGGACCATCCCTTCCTTCATTCTAGGCCCAGGTACTCTTCCAGCAGCCTGGGATGGAGTTAGCTCCTGGGCCTGCCATGTTTCTCAGCTGGGTCTCCTTGGGCCTGGAGCCTTCCCAAGCTGCCCCAGCCAGGCTGACCTCTTCCTGGTCTTCCCTCTCAGCCTTTTCTCTCCCAGCTCAGACCCATAGGTCCCCAGACACTCTACCTGGAGGCTCATCCACAGGCCTGCTGACCTGCTGAACTGGTCCCTTGGCTATGGTCTGGGGTGAGAGGGCTGGTCCCTGCCCAGAAGCAGGGCTTCAGAGGCTAGCTGTGGAACCCTGCTACTAGGTGACAACAGGCTAATAAATTGTTATTGTCTCTGTGGCTCATTTTCTTCATCTATAAAAGGGAAAGAGAAACCCCCAGGGGCCTCCCTCCTTGGTTTTTGTGCTGCTTCACTGGGATAAAGTTAGTTATAGAAAGGTAAGGTGTCTTGAGAGATTTAAGCAAAGCCCCTTCCTCCAGGCAGCCCCCTGGGCTCCCCCTATCTAGGACACACTGCTCTTTCTGCTGCCTCCCAAGGCCCTTCATTTGACCATTTCTGAGACATTTGTCACCCTGTCAGTTTGCCCAACCCAGAGCTCTGTGGGACAGGCTAAGCCCCTGCCAGACTGTGCCCTCCCTGAGGGCAGGACCTGGTTCCTGTCTAAACTCTGGGGCTGAGAAGGAGGCTTGGGTGCAGTAGATTCTCAATGCAGGGCTGTTCACTAGAGCTGCAGCTGGGCCAGCACCATCTTCATGACCCCAGCTCAGCCCCAGTTTAGACTCCCAGCTTCCCGTCTAGTGCCTAGGTAAAAAGACCACATCAAGGGCATCCCCCAGGCTCTGGAGCCTGGCCTTCTTTCCTACAGGCACTCCACACACCAAGCCCCTCAGGCCCCCAGCCAGTTCTGTTCCTACTCCTAAGCCTCTATCTGCATCAACTCACCCCATCCCTATCCACAGCCCTTGTTGGGTCTGGGCAGCAGCATCCATGAGGAAGAGGGAAGGGCAGAGGTCCCTGGGGACTGTCACCCCCTGGCCTCAGACTCTGTCCTTCCACCCTTGGCTTGGGGTAAGGGAAGGTGGAACAGGAAATGGGTATTTGGAGATGAACCCAGGAGGTGAGTGTGCAGAGAAGGAAGATCTCTGATGCTTCTGAAACAAGTTGGACAGCCCTGGGGGCTCTGGGGTGGGGACCAGGAGCCAGGGTTTAGGACCAGATTGGGAGAGGTCAGGGGATACAGGGCACCAGGCAGGACAGACATGCCCAGCCTCCATGGCTGACTCTCCTCTCCTGGCCCATCACCGGGGGATGGAAAGGGCAGTCCTGAGGGTGAAGGGCTGGAGGGAGGACTTCTGTAACTCTGGCCCCATTCCCCAAGACCCACCAAAGACCTGCAGGCCTGGCCCCCGGCCTGAGAGAGCACCTTCAGCTGTCCACAGAGCAACCAGGGCCACCCCAGGTGGCAGCATCCCTTTTCTGTGCTATTTTCTCTCAGGATGAATCTGGACAAGTCATTGGCCTGTTCCTGGGGCTCAGTTTCCTCATCTGAAACGAGAAGGTTGGATTTAACACTCCCTGTTTCCTCCAGCAGGGTAATGAGGGTCACCAAGGTTCTGAGCATGGCCTCCCCCTCTCCCCTGGTGCCTTAAGTGCCTTTGTGTTTCTTACTAGGGGGCAGGGAGAGTGGAGGTCCTGCTCCTTCCAGGAACCTCCTGCTGTTTTTTTTCATTTGTCACTAGAGAGTGGCAGGCAGCTTCTGTTCTGCATGGGCTCAGTTTTTGCACCCCCACTACCATCACTCCCTGTGAAACCCCGCAGCTCCCCCAAGGGTCACTTCCCAGATGTTCCAAGTGAGGGAGATCCCCGCCTCATACAAAGTTTTCCCAGGGTTCTGGGGAGCATCCCTTGAAACCCATTGGCTTCAATCTGCAGTTCACAACACTTCTATAGCAGGCTTAGTCCAAAGGGGGTCCCTGGATTGGGGTATCCTGTTCTCTGGATAAAGCAGGCAGGGTAGCAGATGCAGAGTGGAATAAGCTGAGAGTGAATTTTCAGTCTTCTATACAGGCAGCTTTGGGAGGATCCTCTAGCCTCCAGAGGGAGAGCAGACTGAGGGGGCTTCTTCAGACTCCCAGCCCACAAACACAAGCCTTGAATCCACAGACCTGGGCTAGCTACTCCCCAGACACTTCTTTTGTTTAGTTTATCTCCATGAATTTTTCAGTAGGAATTTCAGAATTAGTTCATTTCTGGGTCATTTCAGATGGAAGTAAAAGATCGCCAATGATGCCTGTGCAAGCACCGAAGGTGATAAAGCATCCTTGTTGTAGGACAGCCTTCATTTCATCCCACAAAACACAAAACAACCAAAAAAGAATGAAAAGTCCATAAATTCACATTCACCCTGCAAGACTGAGTCTTCATTTAAATCTCTGCATCAATACTCAGTCCCTGGCTCTGTCTGCAGCCTCAGCTGGAAGGAAGCTTAGAACAGGGATCATCAGACCAAGGAGACCCCTCGCCAGCTTGTGCTCACTTTGAGCATGAGCAGCCCCAGCTACTGTCATAGTGTGGTGGACACTCCTTCATTCTCTTCCCCAATCGTGATAATATCTTTTTTTAGAAGGGGAAAGGCAGGGAAATTGGGGTCAAGTGACTTACCCAAAGTCACACGACTAGTAAGTGTTAATTGTCCCTTGATGGATTTGAACTCAGGTCCTCCTGACTCCAGGATTGCTGCTCTATTCACTGGGTCACCCACTTGCCCTGATTGTATCTTCTGAACATTTATTTTATTTATTCCTTAATCTCCATTTTCATGTACATGTGTCCATTCAGATAAATCCCATTTTTGCTCCCTGGGTGTCTTCAGATTGATATTTGTACACGTCCTCCTTCCTTCTGGGCTGATCATCTCTGTGCCAGGAGAATCTACTACAGGGAATCCTGTCTGTCTCTCCTCTGAATCCTTTGAATCCAGGAACATTCCCTCTTTTCAGGATGACCTCATGTCAGTAACCAGGTACCTAAAGGACAGAAGGATCATAGGAGGAGAAAAAGTGGAAAGTGAAATCAGGAGGTGGCATTGGAGCTGAGCTTTAGTTCAAGCCAGAGAAAAGGAAATGAGGAGGAAGAGGCTTCTGAGAAGGGGGCGAAGATCCTGGGAGTAATCATTAAGAAGTTAGAAATTTATTATATTGGGATTGGTATAGAGACCATTGGTAGACAACTACTTATACTAAACCACCCACGCCCAAGGGATCACTCAGCATTCCCCACTCCCTCCCTGAAGTTACACAAGAATCTCAGGATAAGGATCATGTAAAAAAAATTGATTTCTTTATCTTTAGTTTTCAACATTTATTTCCACTAGATGTTCAGTTACAAATTTTCTCCCTGTCTTTTCCTATCCCCAGCCGAAGACACAGAGCCTACTGAACACCCCTTACTTCAATCTGCTCTCCTTTACATCCTCCCTCTCCCTCCCCCCAGCCCCCAACTTTCTAGTATGGCAAGATGGGTTTCTATACACCAGTAACTGTATATCTTATTTCCCACTTGCGTGTAAAAAGCAATTTTTAAAAATTTTTGTTTTTAGAACTTTTGAGTTCCAGATTTGTTCCTTTTCTCCTCCTCACCCACCCCCACTGGGAAGATAAGCAATTCAGTATAGATTGTACTTGTGTAGTGACATTTCCATGGTGGATATATTGTGAAAGACTAACTGTATTTCCTTACATCCTGTCCCTCCCCCCACTCAATCTATTTTCTTCTTTGACCCTGTCCCTTTTCAAAATGGGTGCTTCTAACTACCCTCTCCCCCAGTGTGCCCTCCCTGTTATCATCTACCCTCTTATCCCCTTCCTCCCTGCTTTCCTGTAGGGTAAGATACCCAATTGAGTGTATGTTATTCCCTCCTTAAGCCAAATTCAATGAGAATGAGGTTGACACATTCCCTTTCACCTTCTTGCTCTTCCCCTCCATTGTAACAGTTTTCTCTTGCCTCTTTTATATGAGATGATTTACCCTAATCTATGTCTTCTTTTCTCCTTCTCCCCATAAATTCCTCTCTCACCTCTTAATTTTATTTCTCAGATCTAATCCCTTTGTATTCAACTCATCCTGTGCCCTCAGTGTACGCATGAACATACATATGCCCACATTCACATATATATTTATAGACACATACACCCTCCTATACATACATATATATGTATGTACACAAATATACATGTATATTCCCTTCAACTCTCCTCATTCTGAGAAAAATCTTATGAGTTACAATTATGACTTTTCCATATAGGAATGTAAATAGGGCAACTTTACTAAGTTCCTTATGATTTTTTTTCCTAGTTTACCTTCTCATGCTTCTCTTGATTTTTGTATTTGAAAGTCAAATTATCTGTTGAGCTGTTTTTTTTATCAAGAATGCTTGAGAATCAAATATAATTGGGGGCCAGAGTCAAGACAGTGGTGTAGAAGCAGGAAAACTCTGTGGCTTCCCCCATAGCCACCTCAAATATCTATAAAATATGACTCTAAACAAATTTTAGAGCTCCAGAATCCACAAAGTGACAGAGAGAAACAAATCTCCCACTGAAGGCAGCCCAACAGGTGGACAGGAAGGGTCCATTGCAGCTCAGCTCCCTTAACAGAGCCGGCCTGTGTGAGCTTGTGGTTTTTGCCCCAGAGTGGCCCATCCAGCCAGTGGCTGGAGCATTTGGGAGAGTAGATCACCAGCAATTCTGGTGATTTCCAGAACTGTCAACCCATTAATGCCAAAGGTCAGTGGAACTCTGCTGGATCTGGGGGAGATGAAGTGTGGTCAGTTCTCTAACTCCAGAATGAGAAGCAGCAGAAATGGCGGCCCTGAAGCCACCTCCATGTGGCTGCTTCAGAGCTCTCAGCCTGCAGAACACAGGGGGGCAAAGTGACTCTTCAGGGGCTAAGCGCTCTTGGCTTACCCTTTCTGGATTGGGAGCAAGGTCTTCGGTGGTAATCCTGAGATGTGTGACCAGTGAGTGAAAGGTGGTAGGGGCTGTCAAGACAGTGCCCTCCTAATATCTCTGGAAGCTGCAAAACCCCCAGAAATTTGGTACAAAGCTCTCCATCTGGAAAAAGAGTTCTACTGTGGCAAAGAGTTCAAAAGTCAAATAATTGACTGGTGAAATGAATAAGCGAAGGAAGCAAAAAAAGCACAGTCAGTCAACTTTAGATTCCTTTTTTGGGGCAAAAAGGACGAAAGCATTGAATGGGAGGAAGACAACATAGTCAGAACCCCTGTACCAAAAGCTTCCAAGGAAAATATGAATTGGTTTCAGGCCATGGAAGAATTCAAGAAGGATTTTGAAAATCAAGTAAAAGAAGTGGAGGAAAAATTGGGAAGAGAAATGAGAATGATGAAGAAAATCATGAAAAGAGAGTCAACAACCTGACTGAAGAAATTGACACCTTAAAAATTAGACTAACTCAAAGGGAAAAAGAAGCCCAAAAAGCTGTTGAGTAGAAGAATGCCTTAAAAAGCCAAAATTGCCAGATGGAAAGAGAATTTCAAAAGTTCACTGAAGAAAATAATACCTTCAGAATTAGATTGGAGAAAATGGAAGCTAATGATTTAATGAAAAATCAACAGATCCAAACAAATGAGAAAACGGAAGGCATTCTGAAATATGTAACTGAAAAAACCACTGACCTAAAAATAGATCCAGTAGGGATAATTTAAAAATTACTGGACTACCTGAAAGCCATGATTAGAAAACAAACCTAGAAATCATCCTTCAAGAAATTCTCCAAAAAAATTGTCCTGATATTCTAGAACTTTAGGGCAAAACAGAAACTGAAAGAATTTACTGATCACCTCTTGAAAAAGATCCCCAAAAGAAAACTCCTAGGAATGTTATAGACAGGTTCCAGAGTTCCCAGATTAAGGAGAAAATATTACAAACTCCCAAGAAGAAACAATATGAATATTGTGGAAGCACAATTAGGATAACACAGGATCTAGCAGCTTCTACATTAAAGGATCAAAGGGCTTGGAATATGATGTTCCAGATGTCAAAGGAGCTAGTATTAAAACCAAGAATCACCTACCCAGCAAAACTCAGTATAATGTTTCAGGGGGAAATATGGTCATCCAATGAGGTGGAGGGCTTTCAAGCATTCTTGATGAAAAAACCAGAACTAAATAGAAAATTTGACACTCAAATACAAGAATCAAGAGAAGCATGAGAAGGTAAACAAGGAAAAGAAATTATAAGGAACTTATCAAAGTGGAACTATTTACCTGCCTTCATTTAAAAATGATCGTTATAGCTTATGAAACCTTTCTCAGTATGAGGATATATAGGAGGATATAAATGCATATAAATATATATATGTGAGTGTGTGTATATATGTGTACACAGACAGAGGGCACAGGATCAATTGAAGAGGAAAGGATGATATTTTAAAAGGTGAAATTGAGAGGTGAGAGAGGAATATAATGAGAGGAGATGGGGAGAGGCAGAATGGGGTAAATTATCTCATATAGAAGAGGCAAGGGATGACTGTTACAATGGAGGGGAAGAACAGGACGGCAAAAGGGAATGGGTCAAACTTACTCTTATTGAATTTGGCTTAGGGACAGAATGGCCTACACTGTAAATTCGGGATTTTGCCCTATAGGAGAGCAAGGGGAAAGGGGATGAGAGGGGGAATGATAAATGGCAGGGCAGATTGGGGAAGGGTAAAGTCAGAGAAACAAAGTAGAGAATAGAACAAGTGGAGGGTGGAATAGGAAGGAGGGAAATATGGTCAGCCTTTCTCAACACATGCATTATGGAAATATATTGATTAGCTACTCATGTGCAACTTATATTGAATTGCTTATCTTCCTGGTAAGGGTGAGTGAACAGGGAGGAAGTGAAAGAATCTGGAATTCAAAGTTTTAAAATCAAATGTTTAAAAATATTATTGTAATTATTATTTACATGCCATTCAGAAATAAGGTATACAGACCCTGGTGTATGGAGATCCATCTTGCCCTACTGGAAAGTCAGAGAGGGGATGGGGGAGAATATAGGAGAGAGTAGATTGGGGGAGAGAGTATACAGTGGGATTGCTGTTTTGGGGTGGTGGGGAGTGGAGAGACCAGGAGAAAATTTGTGACTCAAAGTCTTGTGGAAATAAATGATGTAAGCTTAAAATAAACACAAAAAGTTATTTTAAAAATTCTTGAAAATCCTCTATTTCATTGAATAACCATATTTCCCCCTGAAGGATTATACTCAGTTTTTCTGAGTATATGTAAGTGGTTCTTGGTTTTATTCCTATCTCCTTTGACCTCCAGAACATCATATTCCAAGCCCTTCCATACCTTGATGTAGAGGCTGCTAGGTTTTGTGCTATCCTGATCATGTTTTTACAATAATCAAATTGTTTCTTCCTGAATGCTTGCAGTATTTTGTCCTTGACCTGGGAATTTTGGAACCTGGCTATAACATTCCTAGGAGTTACCTTTTGGGGATAGTTTTCAAGAGGTGATCAGTGAATTCTTTTAATTTCTATTTTGCCTGCTGGTTCTAGAATATCAGGGCAATTTTGCTTGAGAATTTCTTGAAAGATGGTATCTAGCATCTTTTTTTGCTCATGACTTTCAGGTAGTCCAATAATTTTTAAATTATCTCTCCTGGATATACTTTCCAGGTCAGTGGTTTTTTTCAAATGAGATATTTCACATTGTCTTCCATTTCTTCATTTGTTTGGATCTGTTTTATTGTATCTTGATTTCTCATAAAGTTCTTAACTTCCACTTACTCCAATCTAATTTTGAAGGAGTTGTTTTCTTCAATGAGTTTTTGAAGTTCATTTTCCCTCTGGCAAATTTGGCTTTTTAAAGCATTCTTCTCCTCATTGGCTTTTTGGGCCTCCTTTGTCATTTGAGTTAGTCTATTCTTTAAGGTGTTATTTTCTTCAGTGTATTTTTGGGTCTCTTTTAACAGACTGTTGACTTGCTTTTCATAATATTCTTGCATCATTCTCATTTTTCTTCCCAATTTTTTCTTCCACTTCTCTTACTTGATTTTCAAAATCCTTCTTGAGCTCCTCTGTGGCCTGGAGCAAGTTCATATTTTCATGGAGGCTTTTGATGCAGAAGTTGTGACTTAGCTGTCTTCCTCCCATTTCATGTCCTGATCCTTTTTGTCCCCCACAATGGACTCTATGGTCTATTTGTGCTTCCTGTGCTTGTTCATATGGACATCCAATTATTTGACTTTTCAGCTCTTTGCCACAGTAAAATTCTGCTTCCAGGCTGGAGAGAGCTTTGTTCCAAATCACTGGGGTTTTTGCAGCTGTTGGAGCTATTAGGAGGGTACCCTTCCTACAGTCCCCATGAGCTCTAGTTTGCTGGCCACCCACCCCAGGACCACCACTCAAGACCATGATTCCAATCAACCAGGTTAAAGCAAGAGCAATTACCCTCTGAATGGTGGTTGGCTCCCTACAGTTTGCAGGCCCGGGGCTCCTGAGGTAGCCAAACAGTGGTGGTTGCACAGCCATCACACTTCTGCCACTTCCTGCCCCAGGGACAGGGGCTGGACTCCCTCCTCCACCACAACTGCTGGTGATTCAGTGTCCTGAAGTCTGCTGTGGCTACTGCTGTTTGGGACCACCCTGGGGCCAGAACTGGTGGCTCCTGTGGAGCCCTGCTAGGCATCCAGTGTGCTGAGATATACCTTTCCTGTTGGCCTGCTGTTTTGTCTTCAGCAGGAGATTTCTTTTTCTCGGTCACTTTGTGTATTCTGTAGCTTTCACATTTGTTTGGAATCTTTTTTTTTACAGGTATTGGAGTTGGAGTACTCTAGAAGTTTGTGCTTCTGCTTTACTATTTTGGCTCTCTTTGCCCAGGGGATTTTGTTTTTAATAGCAAAAAAATTTTGTTAGCCCTTCTCATCCCAGATCAGATAAGAGAAGAGAATGCAGGAAAATTGTAGGGATAATACATGCAAAGTGGCAATAGTCCTAACTTCCTTATGAGCCCCTCCTGCCAAGCTGCCTTCAGTGAGGGATGTGTTTTCTGCATTTTTTGAATTTGGGAGTCTTAGAATTTGTTTAGAGTCATATTTTATGGGTATTTAGGGTGGCTGTGTGGGAGCTGCGAAACTTTGCTGCTTCTGCACCACCATCTTGACTCCACCTTCCCCCATTTGTCTCATAATTTTAAAAGGTAGATGAACTCTTTTTTCCTAGATCCTCACATTTTCAAGGATTCTTATACTAGGTATAAGACTGAGGTAAGGATAGAAATAACAAATAATAAATAAACTGAAAATTTTATGAAGTTTCAAAAATGTGGAATCAATTTTAAGTGATTGTACTAATTTTTATTAAGTCAGAATTATCTGGGAACCTCTAGATCTGAACCAGAGAAACAGAACTCCCTTTGTGAATTCTAAAACCATATGAAGCATCTGGAATCCAAAAAGTGCTGTTTAAATGGATAGTGGGGATAGGTCACTGTGATATAAGGAATTTGATGTTAATTAACATGGGTAATAATTACTCTATTGGTTTGTATGGTTCATGTGTAAATTCTCAGTGACATGTAATCTCCCTTCCCAAAACTAATCTATTATGAACCACCTAAGTAGTGTGATCTTTACCTGACTTAAGGTAATTATGTAATTTTTTTTAATCTGTGAGGAAGATTTTATTGTATT